>BTHU01000014.1:71977-671977 GCA_036184795.1 Tokudaia tokunoshimensis
AACCCTAACCCTAACCCTAACCCTATTACAGCGTAGGGATGAAGAAAAAGGAGCAACCACTTGATATTTATCAATTAAATGTCTTCATATATAGTCTGCTACTCACACCATCATTAGCTATAGCTAAGAAATGAAAAGATTTTACTTTTGTCTAGACTAGAATGTGAACCAACATCCTTAACTTAGTATTGGTTACAGTACTGATTACAACCATCATATATTTGTTAATTTTTCCAAAAATGTGAATTATGTGACTTTTAATATCACAAAGGATGCCTCATGTATAAGAAATTACATTACCATACCTAAAAATTTTTAGCCCTAACAATACATTTAAGCCACTTTTTTCTGTTTGTCAGTAAATATCTAGTAGGCAACCCTAAGTTATCGAGGACCTAAATCATTAAACACCATCAAATAGAAAAAAAATGCTTGATTTTACTACACATTATATATTGGACAGTTTTATAGTTATATGGTATAATGTATCATGACGTTAGCAAATCATAAATTATAAAAATGATTCTGCTTCTTCTAAAAGGAGAAACAAACACCAGTAATCTTGAGAAAATACTGAGGGGAAAGGACACTGGAAACGACCACATAGACAGCTGTAAGCTAGATGACCACGGAGACAGAACTGGAAAGGAAACAGCCTAAGAAGAAGCTCGGCAAATCACTTTAAAAGGTTAAAAAGGGAAGAGAAACAAACAACACCATCTTTTTAAAGGGATACCAACTGGCAGGCACAACAATGTCTAAATCGTACCTCAGACAATACCCCACGACAGGGTCCTGCATACACGTAGTCCGTCTGTACCAAGGTACATTATAACATGATCTAACGTCACATGAGATAGTGACCTTTACTGGTTTTCCACAGTACAATAAAATAAGTAAAATGCTAGTGTATGAATAGTAATGTCATTAAATGAATCTGTCTTCTCCAGAAAGAGACACACGTTACAGACAGAACTTAGTGGCAGGTCAGTGCCTTGAAAGAGGCCTGGAGTCTTTCCCTGTCACTGTCTCACTGCAGCTCAACACCTGCTATTTACCAGCATGGAAACAGCAGCAGACAGGACAATGGTCAGCAAGATTCAGTGAACGGTGAAGGATATTTTCAGCTTGTAATATGAAATTTAGGTACCCAGAGGCCTCAGAAGACAACTTCACAGAGAGGTAAGGAGTAAAAGGTCTTGTTTAAAAGTCCATGAAATCAAGAAGATAAAAAATTTGTAAATACCATTTATACTTAAAAACACAAGCTTATACAGAATTCTGAAATATTGAAATAAGAACATCAGAGATGGAAAAGCTAGAAGAGCCACTCGGCTCATGATGTAAGGCTTTCCATTCAAATCAGGTACTGTTCTTAAAGTCACAGGATTTCTATCTCTGAATTATGGGAACCACAGCCCTTTTGGTGTATGATACTTAGATCAAATTTTTGGGTCATTATATTTGACATATGATGTTATTTACATAGAAAGCATATTAGCCCCTTCCACTCAAATGTAAATCCTATAGGGATATTTATCATTACTTTTCTATATTGTGATTATATAAGAAGTCTCCTCACTTATATAAAAGGCACATTTGTTATATTTGTTATATTTGTTTGTAGAGCGTGTGCAAGCCTGGGCTAGATGCTCTATGCGGCACACCAGACAAGAACTCGCAGATGCATCTCCCCTCACACATGAAACATTGCTTTTAAAAGCAGGGGACATTACCCTGAACTTGTGGTTGTCTTAATGATACCTATAAATGGAAAAAAAATGATTTCCTAAAAGTATCCTGTAGGATTTTTGCCATATTTGCATAAATGAAACTTAACTATTTTTTTAAATTTTTAGCATGTTTACAGGATTTTTATTCTCATGAATCACCTCTCAAGGGGAAAGGTCATACATGATTTTTTAATAGTATATTTTAGATTGGCTTAAGATCACAAACAGTAGAACACAGTTCTGTTCAGTGTATCAAATAGCTAGAGACACACAATGATATGAATTCAGTTGCTTCTAAGAAAGAGGAGAAGGAGTTGATAACAAAGATTTGGGGACAATCATTGATGAATACAGCTATATACGCCTATCACACAGGAAAACATAACTAAATTAACCAACCATAGAGACAGAAACTGTCAGAAAGATCAAATTCTTTTCTGCAAAAACAGCTCAACATTGGCGTAAAGCATTTTTTAAAAGGCAGGAGGACAAACAAACACATAAAACGCTCTGTTTGACAGACACCAAGCAGTAGGCACAATAATTACACTGTTTTATTACAAACTACACACTGGGATCATGTTGCGCCTGCACAGAAGCTGCCTGTATTTCAGAAAGTTCTATTGTTCTCTGTGACAGTGAAATAAGTCACTAGAGCGAGACCCTAACTTCAAACGTTCTGCTCTGGAAGGTGAGTTTCTGTTTCTAAGCATTGAGGTGGATTCAGGGACCTGGATTTTTTTGTCACTGGGGAAAGATTAAAGTAACAAAACTTCATTAACAGTTTGGTACTTTTTGGTACTTGGTCCTCTGAGGGAGGACTGGAGCCCAGAACTTCCCAAACTTCATTGCTATTTCTGTGCTATTGACTGGGTTGGAGAAAACCACAAAGGACAGAGCAGAATGATAGCAGACATTAGATATTAGACATTATTATTATTATCATTATTATTATAATGATATTAGACATTAGATAGGTTTCAGAAAATGGTAAGGAAAGACGTGACCAGAAATTAAGATACCCAGAGGGCTTAATACACAACACTCTATCCATTCATTACAAGAGGAGGTGGCTTTACTTGGGAACATAAACATTTGTAAAGTAGGTTAAACCTATAATAAATGCAAATATGCACCGAAGTTTGAAACATTTCATAGGAAACAAGAGAGAAGAAACACCTTAAAATTATTTCATGCAGCTCTACGGTCTCTGTCTACCTACGGTGTTGGTTTTGTTATTTTGTGGTGTGATTTAATTCTTAGAAATATGTAAAAACAATGTCTTGTTTTCTTAGACTTCAAAACACTCAAGAAAAAATTTTAAAATGGAAGAAAAGGAGTCGAGAGGCGTCTGGGATCTGTCAGTCATGACAATTTTTTTTTAAAGGAATCTCTTCCTATTGTTTCTCTGCCTTTTGGCAAAGATCAAGTAAAGAAATCTCTTCCTTAGGGTAGCTTAACATTTTCTAGCCAGACAGTGGTGGTGCAGGACTTTAATCTCAGCACTTGGGAGGCAGAGGCAGGCAGATTTCTGAGTTCGAGAACAGCCTGGTCTACAGAGTGAGTTCAAGGACAGCCAGGACTACACAGAGAAACCCTGTCTTGAAAAAACCAAAACCAACCAACCAACCAAATGAAAAGATTTGCCAGGGAAAAATAAAAGATAGGTGATCAGTTTGACCCTGGAGACATCCCAAAAGCAGTGGTCGTGACCCTTTTATGGGTCCAGTGATCCCTTCACAGGGGTCATTACCTAAGATCACTGGAAAACAAAAATTTTTACATATGAAATGTAAATTTTACATATAAAATGAAATTGTTCCCTATGAAATGTTTCAAACTTCTGTGCATATTTGCATTTATTATAGGTTTCACATACTTTACAAATGTTTATCTTCCCAAGTAAGGCCACCTCCTCTTGTCATGAATTGTAAAATTCATAACAGTAGCAAAATGATACTTATGAATTAGCAACAGAAGAGATTGTATGTGTCAGGGGTTAGTGCAAAATGAGGGACTGTATTAAAGGGTCACAAAGTTAGGAAGTGTGTGTGTTTGTGTAAGAGAGAGAGAAAGAGAGAGAGACAGAGAGAGAGAGAGAGAGAGAGAGAGAGAGAGAGAGAGAGAGAGAGAGAGAGAGACAGAGACAGAGACAGAGACAGAGACAGAGAGACAGAGAACCGGTAACATATTAATGGTCTTTTAAAAAGATGTCTTTGCTGACATCGGCGTCTCCCTTTACCTCATCCATGCTGCACTTTTAGCCTCCTCACTCCTATACCTGATTTTTCTTAAAATGCTGCTTTTCTGCGACTCTCTGTTTTTGCCAGGGTCTGTCTGTCTGTCTGTCTATTCATCTGTCTCCTTTCTGAGAAACCTCCCCAGGCCCACAGCCACTCTGGGACCAACTTTTTATTTAAACCATTCTGTTTTTATATAAACTTTCCTATTTTACTTTACTATTAAATATGCCCACACATCTCCCATCTCTTTTGATTACTGTGATTCAAAGTTCTCTAATTTTATTTCTTAGAAATTTCAGCAGACTATGCTTGCATATCAGGTATCATCCTTTGGAACAACTGGTCTCTATTTTTTTTGATGAATAAATTAAACTGAGTCATAATTTATTTTTTAGGATTGTGTGACCCATGATAGAAATTAAAAATACGGAATTTAAATCTATCTTTTTCTGAGATTCACGACTTGGCACTAATAAATAAGAGTACAAAATGGTCCTCTAATTTCAAGAGTCTGACTGATGGTTCGAGCTTACAAAATTATGCTAAAGTGACAGCCACAAAAACCTGTACTTCAGATTTTGGATGAAGATGTTTCCTGGGATGATTGCTATGCACGAGGAACTTCTCTCTTAATCCACAATGCCCAGCTAGCCCAGCCTCTCAAGGGGACACAGCGAGCTCTGTGTGTACTAAAATAGGCTGACAGGAAGCTTGGGTGGATTCCGTGTTTTCTCATGTGCAAAGTTCAAGGGAAGAGCTGTGCCGACATATGAAAAGCTGTCCTTCATTCACATCCGTTTGACAGTGTGATCTCACTTCTGACAGTGCAGTCAAACTGCTACAGGTAAGTTTTCTCACTGTATGTAACTAGAAATGCCAGATAAAAATAAAATAAATATTAACTAAATGGCTACAAAAAATTGGGAAGCTCAAGAGTGTGTCCATCATTTCATCTAATTTTTTTTTTCAGAAGATGTTTGCCAAGGAGAACACAGATCCTGCGAAGCTCATGCCAGAGTGAACAGTGGCAGCTGAAAAGAATGCATAGCTCCACAAGAATCCAGGGGACTGGAAACAACCTAAGCCATTTCTTTCATCAAAAATCTAGAAAATAGATTCTCTCACTCTCTTAGCTTCCCTCTGGCTCTCTTGGGCTCTTTTCTCTCCCCCTCCCCTCCCCCTCTCTCCACGTGATCATGGCCAGCCTCTACTTTTCTCCTCTCTCCTCTCTGCCTTTCTCTGCCTCTACTACCCTCTTAACTCCCCTCCCCATGCCATGAATAAACTCTATTCTATACCAAAAAAAAAAATCTAGAAAATAGTCATGTTTATAGTTCAGACCCCAGAAAGGCTGCAACTCAGCAATGCCAGAAATGGGAGAACCCCCATCATGGGAGTAATCGCCTCAGTCTATCACCATAGTCTATCACTGTCCATAGAAGCAAACAAGATTTTTTTTTTGGTCTGGAGAAAGATAACCATCAAATAGACTCTCAAACTAACTATGATTACAGAGTAGGTGGGATTTATATATAATCTATATAAATAAATTTTACAAATTTATTTAATAAATAAGAATTATTTATTAAATAAATAAGAATACACAAAGACCTAGTGAGTGAATATGAAGAGAAACAGACAATGGGGGCTCTTCTCAAGAGAGCTAGAAAAAAGGCACTGGGAATTATAACAAAAAGTGAACATAGTCTTCTGTTCAGGAGTACAAAAGCCAGAAGGCAGGAAAATGAGTCCAGCCTACTGTGACGGCTTAAATAGGAAATGTCTCCAAATTTCCACTTGCTGAAATCTTAGATGCCAGTTTAGGGGCTTTTCTTTGATTCATGAAAACCAGTTGACTTCATCAATGAGTCACTGATGACAGCACAGCACACAGGGTTTACTAGAAAGCAGGGCTGGCAGGCAGTGGTGGCGCACACCTTTAGTCCCAGCAGAGGATTAGAGGAGGCAGGTGGATCTCTGAGTTCGAGGCCAGCCTGGTCTACAGAGTGAGTTCCAGGACAGTCAGGGCTACACAGAGAAACCCTGTCTCAGGAAAAAAAAGAAAGAAAGCAGGGCTGGTAGGAGAAAGCAGCTCACTGGGGACAGGCCTTTGGAAAGTATATTCTGTCTCTGGTGCTTGTTGGCTTTCTGCTTCCTTACCTTCAGGAAGTGAGCAACTTATTCTGCCTTAGCCTTTGGCGGTGAGGCTTCACCTCACCACAGACTGAACCTCTAAAACTATCAGCCAGAATAAAACTAAATTCCTTTTAAATAGTTTCTCTAAGGTATTTTGTTCCAGTGACAAAAAGAAACCTAATACAGTGTGATGCATAAATCTTAGAAAAACACAATTTGAAAACAGATTCAGAGAGAAATGTGTAGTATGAATAATTGTTGATGACAAGGAAATCCACTCAAGAGGAAGTGAAGTCCCCACACCTGACCACATCAGTCTGCAAACTTCTCTCTTTCTCAAGATCAAACAAAAGCAAAGGAAGGGAAGAAAAATACCAGAAAATCAAGTGTTCATAGATCTACTAGGCACAAATCATTCTCACACGTTGAAATATTTCAAAGTAATATCAAACACAGATGCCACATTAAAGGAAAACTAAAGAATCATGAGCAAATTGTAAAGAACCCAAAAGAGACACAACCCAGAAAAAGATGAAAATTCAACATGCAAAGTGTATTTCTGCTGAATTTGTACTGTGTTCATAACATTGTAAATCTCAAACATCCTGAGACTCTTGGTATAAAAATTTAAAAATAATTTTTTAGCTTATTTAAATACAAATCTACTTGTGAGTTCCTTCCAGTATTTTTTAAATAATTAACTCCACCCCCACCCCCACCCCCACTCATCCCCCATGCAGCATGGAAGAAGGAACATATTTAATTGCTGTTTCTGGGAGTCAGCAAAATTCCTCAAACATAATAATAAGTCAATGCTCAGTCTTTGATTACTGGGTAAATAGGAAATGCTTCCATGAAAGGCAGTACTTTGAATCCTAATGCAGGATTTTCACGTCTCTCTCTGCTTATTCATGATGCAAATTGTTAAATGGTTGCTGCTTCCTTTCATGAGTTATTCTGATTAAAGATTATCTGGAAATGATCTACTGTTCAGTCTACTTTCTTTTTTCATCTCTATACGCAAATGTCAAACTACATGAGCAGTTTTGAAAAGGGAAATTAAGGAAGTTTTGTAGCCAGCCCAAAGGAAAAAAAATTGAAGCTCAAATGCTTCACACACACACACACACACCTTTAGAAGGGACCTGAAAAAGCTAAGTTTTAATGAAACCCAAGCACAGAATAATTCTGGCAAGGTTTGCATTACAGAAAGAACTGGAAAGACCATGCTTCATACTCAGCTCTTGCACAGTCACGTCCTAGTTTTTATGTTTCCTCAAGAGGCTGTGTCCAACCTGATCCAAAAGTTCTGTGCAATCTCTGAGGAAAACACAATCTCTGTCATTCCATGTCCTGTACCAGCATTTCAGTAGCTGCACTATGGCCATTGTGAACCACTGGGCAGTAAGGGGCTTCTGTCTGGCTTGCCAGAGAGAGGAACACTAGCAATTAATCCTTTCCTTAATTGCCCACTGCTAAACAGCACATACTATTCGCAAGGAATTCAAATCTATATTTAAGCACAGATAACAAGAAACAAGCACTTACTAAAGCACAAATAATAAGAGAGTTAAAGAGTAAGTATTTAAGTGCAAATAATATGGAAGCAATACTTTCTAAAACACAAATAATAAGAAAGCTAGAGAGGAAGAGACCAGAGCTTATTAAAGCACAACTGATAAGATTTTAAGGCCAGAAATCATTCAGTCATTTAGCCTTCATCCAACTCTGTGTTCCACCCCAGAACTGTTCCCCTAAGGGTGGGACAGGCCTCCGGCAAGTGTCTGCGCATTTTAAGTTATTTAAATTGTCAGTACTTAAAAAATTATTTTAAAAAATATGCCATGCATTGTCTAGGCTTTTTTTCAAGGGATGGTTCTTTTGGTGAACAAGCTGTACTGATAGCATCAGCTTGGGACTCTGTCATTCGTTGTAAAAACAACAAAAGCATCTTTCCTCAAGAAAGGTGAGGACTGCACTGCTATAAACATTTTGTAGCTGCATTAGTAAGAATAAATAATTATGCACAGTAGATCAAACACAACCCTGCAAGAAGGAATGGGACTGCTGGAGACATTTCTCCAGGATAAAAGAAAAATGGAAGGAAGCTCTGAGGTAAGCAAAGAGCCTTTGAAAGAATCTTAGAGAAGATGATTATCAGCAGCATGCCCTGGCCAGGGAGAAACAAAGAATTCAATCCTTTATTCCAACTCTAAGACAATGCAATTTTTAGGTAGTATTCTAATTTATATTAACTATTGTAGTGTGATAGGTTGGAAATGGTCTTACATCACTACATTTCATAGTAAATTTTTGTTCATATAGTCTCTATATAGTAAGGGAATTTGTTATGATGACTTGCAGTCTGTAGTCCAGCTCCCCAACAATGGTCAGCTGTGAATGGGAAGTCCAAGGATCTAGTCAGTTCCACAAGGCTAGTTGTTTTAGCTGGGTTTCTGTAGAAGTAGCTTCCAACAGCTGTGCTGGCAAGGAAATGCAAGCAGGTGAAGAATAGATCTTCCTTCTTCCAATGTCTCTCTTGCCTTCCTCCCCCCATAAGTCCTTCTACTTCCATGTCTTTCTGTTGAAATGTAGATTAGGCATATAAGAGAAAAAAATGCAATATTTGTATTTCTGAGTCTGACTTATTTTACTTAACATGATCTCAATTTGGCCCCATTTTCCTGCAAAGCCCTATCACAATTTTACTCTTTTTATGGCTGAATAAAATTCCGCTGCGTATATGAAGCATAGTTTAGCTATTCATCTGTTGAGCATCTAGGCTGGATCCACTTCCTACTTATTGTGAACAGTGTAGCAATAAACACAGATGTGAAAATATCTTTGTGGTACCCTCACTTAGCCTTCTGAGTATATAATAGATTCAGGAGTGGTATAGCTATAGTACAGATACATAGTAGTTTCTTTGGGGTATATTCCATGCTGATGTTCATAAGGCCTAAATAATTTACACTTGGCAATTTGCATTCAATTCTTTGTTACAAGGAGAGGTTGGGCTGTCAAGGTTTTCGGTTTTTGACTATTTGCATGTGATACCATCATAGGCAGTGTATGAAACAGTCTATGACATGTTCCTTAGAAACAGTATGGTATCCAGCTAGGGGCTGCTACCCTCCTCAATTTGTAATCCTCCTACTTAACCTTCTTAACAAGGAAAATTCCTACCCTTACAGGAAAGAGGAACTGCATTGGAGAGTGTTAACTAAGAGGGCTATTTACAGAAATGTGAGCTGGATGACAGGGAGGGAACAAGGAAGAAACCATAGGACAAGTACAATAGGAAGCTATTTTGCACAGTAACTTAAAGCAGGGAATAAACTGATTTTCACAATCATCATAGCTGGACAATTTCACAAGGGCAGGCTAGAAAGATTTTCGGGTTTTTGTTTTTGTTTTTGTTTTTCAAGACAGAGTTTTTCTGTGTAGCCCTGGCTGTCCTGGAACTCGCTCTGTAGACCAGGCTGGCCTCGAACTCAGAAATCCACCTGCCTCTGCCTCCCAAGTGCTGGGATTAAAGGCATGTGCCACCACCGCCCTAGAAAGATTTTCATACATGCCCCTTACTGGACATTATCCTTAAAATGATAGCCTTGATGTGATAAACTGGTCAAATGATACATGTGAGCTTCCCCAGGTAGGAAGTCGTACCTTCCCTAAATAGGATGCCTCCCCAAGACTGAAAGGGGAAAGAGCAAAGGTTGCACCTGTGGATAGGCCGCCTCATCTGCTCCAGGACAAAACAGAACCACAACTTCAATGGGTAAGCAAGGAGACTGGGAGACAGTTGCTATGCACTCTACTCTCCCCCACCCCTGCTCCTTCCATCTACTGCACCCACAGGAGGTTAGGGATGAGGGAAGAAGGTACTGTTGAGGTCTGAAGACTATTCCACTGGACAGGTGGGGAAGAAAGGTACAAGTGAAGAGGCAACTTGTTCGTATTTCCACTCTTTGTAATCTGTACTGAAATCCATATTGTAGAAAGAGTAGAGGACTGGGATTCGCGCGCGCACACGCGCACACGCACACACGCACACACACCAGTTAATTTTAATATGCCTTGACTAGCTTAATGGCTGAGTGTTTCTAATCCTTCCCAATGCTAGCAAACACTCCCCCTGGTACTCCTGAGTTAACTAACTGTGGCACCATGAAAGGTAGCTTGGTCCCCAGTTGAGCTAAGGCTTGGTAAGGGCAATGCCCCAAGCCCCTCCACATGTAGAGGACATGACCTGTGGTCACATTGGCTCAAGACAGATCTCTATTTTAACGAGGTACATCAAGGCTTAGAGGACTTAGCCAAGAAGTTTTCCTTCCCAGAAACTCCTCCCTGCAAAAGGTATTTAATTACAGACGCGCCATGAGAAGTGGGTTATAGTTTTACACATCCACTTTCCTCCATGACCATAGATGGCCTCTTTTCATCAGAATCCGCCATAGGTGGCGCCAGTCAGACCCTCCCCCGCCCCGCCCCCGGCCCCGGCCCCGGGCTAGATCCAGCCCGTGGGCCCACGCTCCGTTCTCAGCTCTTTTATTGCTTACAGCTGTGCTTGGAAGTCCAAGAGCCAGAGAACCGGACAGCCCCGGCCTCTGAGCCAGCTCTGGTTGTCCTGCGCCTCAGACTGAGCTTTCCCACACCGGAAGCGGTGTCCTGGGGCTTCCCCAGGCCCAAAACCCCCAACACCCACCTGGCCACTGCGTGGGGTCAGCTCGGTCAAACTTCCTGAGTTCTGGCTCTCCGAGCGACCATGCTCTGAGGTGGATCGGTTGTGGGACCCACAACCCTACAACTAACATCTTTTAAAATCTAGATTTCATCTCTGTTACCCCAGGCCCAATCGGAGAAGTTGCCTGTGTCCACTTACCCTGATTCTCACATGTCTGTGGGCCTTTAAGTTTGATCTTCGTCCCTTTCAGGGTGATCTGCGCCTCCTTCCTCTCCCAGTTCCCCACTTGTGCAAATCTCCAAGTCCCGCCTCACTCTACCTGCCCAGCCATTGGCCATTGGCTATTTATTGATTGACCAAAAACCAATTGTGGACAAGGGCTTTCAATTGTGGACAAGAGGATTCCTGATTTTGGTAGCTGGATTAGTTCAAAGCATTAGAACCAATCCCCAACAAAAGGTACAGTAAAATGATTTTGGTTAAAAACATTAACACTTTGGAAGTCTCACTACACCAGTACCATAGTGAAGAAAAGAAACTGGAAGGATTTTACATTCTTTTCCATACTTTTTTAATACATCCTCTAACACTCATAACTTGGATTTACCAACCTTAAAACACCTTCTTAGACTCTCAAACATTTTCTCGGAGCTCTTGTATCCTCAGACCTTACATAAACTTTAAACTTTATACTTTTTTTTTCTATCCAGGTGTTCGTCATGAGACACAGGTGGTTGATAACTGGAATCAGTTACTGTAAAGTGAGTTTCTTTAGATAAAGGAATAATAAAAAGTTACTTCTTTCAATAGTTTAGTCTTCAAACCCTTCAGAGGCCTGAGAAGAATAGATTTTACCTGAGTAAACAGGAAGTATAATTCAAAGGGCCTAGGTATCAATTGAAGTGGCAGAGATTTACCAGTTACCTACATGGCCACCCAACGAGGTTCCTGTGGTGTAGATGGCTTCACTGGGGTCAGAGGTCCCACAGCAAGATTGGTCTTTGGCTGCCAGGCCTGGCAAATCTGAGAGACCTTCCTGTGGAAGAGAAACTGACCTTAGGAGACTGACCTTACTTTGTCTTAAGCAATACAAGGCATGTCCTGTGTCCTATTTGTCCACAGTTTGGCCAGGGTTCTGGCAGTGGGTAAGGCATTGGGGCAGTTATGCCCAGTCATCAGTGTACCACAGTCCAGGTGGAGTCCTTTGTTGTTATGCCCACATCTTCTTGGAGACCTTGAAGGTCACTGCTAGGATTTGGGAGTCTCTGTCATGGTGAGTTTAAGCATCTTAAATGCCTTGTTCAGCAGGTTCTCTGACAGGTTTGAGGGCCAGTACCCACCAAGCATATCTGAGTTAAACAATCTTTGTCTGTTTTTAGTTATCTGCTCTAAACCATACCTGTATGTTAAAATAAAGAACCTTTTAAAGAGTAAAGACATAGAGCATAACCATAATTTTTGGAAGATAAAAACTAAGTTCTAACAAGTGAAAACAATGTAATGTCTTCAAAATTAATGCCAAGGGGGTTACTATTATGTTATAAGATTTGGCTGTTAGGGCCACCAAGCAAGGCACATTGTTCTTGTTTTTTTCCAACCCATAACAGAGATGGCTGCCAGCCATGTGGCTGCCTTTAATTAAGACAGTGGTGAAGCTATCTATGACTCCTGCTTCTTTATCCCATAGTCAAGATGACAACCAGCCTTGTGTTGTTTATACCATTCTTCCTACCAGCCCGGGTGTAGTTAAGCAGATGCAGTGGGTGATTTAAAAGAACCAGGCTGCTCTTCACAGCCACTGTTGCCACTGCTGGTGGCTGCATGGATGGGAGGGAGGTGGGGTTAGGGGGTCTGGGGCCACATGTGCTCAGCCACTGGAGCTGTTTAGAAGTGGGGGTGAAGGGTGGGTAGGAGAGTTCAGTTTCCAAAAATCAATTAGACTCATGGAGTTCAGACTGAAGTTGGCCCTGCAAGGTCTGAGACAAACTCAATTTGGATAAGTGTATCAGCAGACACCTGGTGGTATCTGTCAATTGAGGTATAGACCAAAAAGTGTCCATTTTCTAGCCTTAGCTGCAACCCAAAGGCTCAGCTGCACATAAGACTGGGGTTATACAGTCGGGGATGAGGGTTCTCTCAGGTCAAACATCTAATCATCTTGCTCTGACTTCTGAATGCTCGTTTTACAGTCATGAAAACCACTATACACAACTCAAAAATGGAATCCTGAAATTATATTTGTGAATTTGCACATTTTCGTCTGTGTTTTTTTTTAGCTTCTTTCTTTGTTTGTTTATTGAGAGAGGGTTTCCTCTGTGTAGACCTGGCTGTTCAGAAACTCTCTCTCTCTCTCTCTCTCTCTCTCTCTCTCTCTCTCTCTCTCTCTCTCTCTCTCTCTCTCTCTCTCTCTCTCTCTCTCTTTCGACCAGGCTTGTCTGGAATTCACATAGACCTCTTGCCTCTGCCTCCCAAGTGCTGGAATTAAAGGCATGAGCCACTATCACCTGGACTCTTTTTGAGACTTTATTCCACCTCTTTAGAAACTCTCACACTCCATGCATATACTTCTTGGATTGCTATATATTCTTAGTAATTAGCTTTTCCCTCCTAAGCAACATCGTTCTTCATAATTTTTTTCTTCTGAATTCTACTTGGTCAAACATTGTAGTATAGTGACTTCAGAATTCTATTGGTTAAGGTATAAATAATATAATAATAAATATTCTTGTAGACAGTACAAAGTTTAATATTGCTTTTTTAACTAGCCATATACTTGCTATCTTTTAATTGGTGTGTTTAAGACATTCATGTTTAATGTGTTTTTATGTGTTTAATATTAAAATCTGTGGCATTTCTAGTTATAAATTGAACATTTTTATTATTCACTTCATCGTTACTGTTGAATTATTACTCATTTCCTCTTATTCTTTCTATCTTCCTGTAGGCATGTTAAAGATACCTTCAAACTACTATAAGTTCTGATATGACAATGACTATAATTCTTATTTTCACTTTCTGCATTAATGTTGCTATTATTTCTCTGGTTGCCTTCAAAATATTTTCTTTTCAGAAATTCAAATATGGCACACATATGTGTATAGGTTTTGACAGGCTTGTTGTTTTGGTTACAGATATAGCTGATTGGATTTCTGATTTATAGGGTTTTCTATTTTAATTTCCAGATCTATCTATCTTTTTAATATTTTATGAATTTTTAAGTTATGTAGCTGGTATCAATCTTCTTTTTTAAATTTATCAGCAATTGTTTCTTCAGATATATATGATGCTTTCTGGCGGACAAGTTCACTGGCTCCAAGGACCAAGGTCAGGGAAGTTGCCCTGAGAAAAGGGGGCAGGGTGGGGAAGAGAGAGAGAGAGAAAGGGGCATGTATACTGAGAGAGGAGAGGAGAAAAAGAGCTCTTTTTTTCTTTTCAAATAACTCTTTCTTCTGTTATTTTATAGTACTATTATGAATTGTGTTATTTTAAAACATCTTTATCTAAACCAAGGAGCTTACTGTGTGTTTTCAGCACCTATAGAGTGGTAACAAGCCACCCCAGGTTAGTTCCTAATGTCTTTTTATGCGTGGCTTTTCCTGTCATGTATATATTATTTTTAAATATTTATATCACCTATACTCTACTAGAATATAAACTGAAAACACACCACACACACACACACACACACACACACACACACACAGACTGACACTGGCCTCACCTCTGTACTGCAGATCTGTGAGGAAGCAGTTCAACTTTCAAACAGGAGACTCAAGCAGCTTGTCATTCACTCTCATCACCATGAGCTCCTCATGCTCTGTCTTTATAATATCCCAACATCATCTTTAGTTTTACACAGAGCCTTGTGTGTACAAAAACTGCTTTAAATAGACTGTGTCATCTGAACTTTTTAATAGGATAAACCATACATTATACATATTAAGGTGCCTTCAACTCTCAAAAACATTAATTTTATGTGGCTCAGTCTAACACTAAACTACTAAAAATTATTATAAATACCTTCCTAGGCTAAGATCCAAGAATACCGAATTAGAAATGAAAATTGTAGTACTTAAGATTGGAAGTTAAGAAATCAGATTTTTGGGTTGGAGAGATGGCTTATCAGTGGCTGCTCTTCCAGAGGTCCTGAGTTCAAATCCCAGCAGCCACATTGTGGCTCACAAACATCTGTAATGGGATTTGATGCCCTCTTCTGGTGTGTCTGAAGACAGCTAAAGTGTACTCATAAACATAAAATAAACAAATCTTTAAAAAAAGGTGTATACATGTGTGAGTGTGCATGAGTTTGTGGGTGTGAGTATATATATGAGTTAGTGTGTGTTAGTGTGAGTGTGTATGTGTGAGTGTGTGTATGAGATGTAGGGCGAATTTGAGTATAGAAGCAAATGGGTATGACCTGTCTGGATTTGATGAGGAAAACAGTAGGCATTCTGCTCATTCTGAGTTTTAAGCATCTACGATAATGAGCAGATCTGGGTAGATCACACACACTACTTGGCTTTCTTTCCCTTAAGCATCTCCAGACATCACACAGTGATTCACACAGTGAATCTAATTGAAGCCTTGGACCAAATGGAACTAACAGATTTATATATATATATATATATATATATATATATATATATATAACATTTCATCCTAGAGCTAAAGAATACACCTTCTTCTCAGCACCTCATGATACCTTCTCAAAAATTGACCATATAATTGGTCACAAATCAGACCTCAACAGATATAAGAAGATAGAACTAATCCCATGCCTCCTATCAGATCACTAGGGAATAAGGGTGGTCTTCAATGGCAACAAAAACAAAAGAAAACCCACGTACACATGGAGGCTGAACAATGCTCTACTCAATGATAACTTGGTCAAGGTGGAAATAAAGAAAGAAATCAAAGACTTTTTAAAATTTAATGAAAATGAAGGCACAACATACCCTAATTTATGGCACACAATGAAAGCAGTGCTAAGAGGAAAATTCATAGCCCTGAGTGCCGCCAAAAAGAAACTGGAGACAGCATACACTAACAGCTTAATGGCACACCTGAAAGCCCTGGTACGAAAAGAAGCAAATACACCAAAGAGGAGAAGAAGGCAGGAAATCATCAAACTCAGGGCTGAAATCAATCAAGTAGAAACAAATAAAACCATACAAAGAATCAACAAAACGAGGAGTTGGTTCTTTGAGAAAATCAACAAGATAAATAAGCCCTTAGCCAGACTAACCAGAGGGCACAGAGATAGTATCCAAATTAATAAAATCAGAAACAATAAGGGAGAGATAACAACAGAAACTGAGGAAATTCAAAAAATCATCAAATCCTACTACAAAAACCTGTATTCAACACAACTAGAAAATCTTGAGGAAATGGACAATTTCCTTGACAGATACCAAGTACCAAAATTAAATCAGGATCAAATAGACCATCTAAACTGTCCTATAAGCCCTGAAGAAATAGAAGTTGTCATTGGAAGTCTTCCAACCAAAAAAAGCACAGGTCCAGATGGTTTTACTGCAGAATTCTATCAGACCTTCAAAGAAGACCTAACACCAATACTCTTCAAACAGTTCCACAAAATAGAAACAGAAGGAACAGTACCCAACTCGTTCTATGAAGCCACAATTACACTAATACCAAAAGCACACAAAGATCCGACAAAGAAAGAGAATCTCAGGCCAATCTCTCTTATGAATATCGATGCAAAAATACTCAATAAAATTCTTGCCAACCGAATCCAAGAACACATCAAAACGATCATTCACCACGATCAAGTAGGCTTCATCCCAGGGATGCAGGGATGTTTCAATATAAGGAAATCCATCAATGTAATCCACTATATAAACAATCTCAAAGAAAAAAACCACATGGTCATCTCATTAGATGCTGAGAAAGCATTTGACAAAATTTAGCATCCTTTCATGCTAAAGGTCTTGGAAAGATCAGGAATTCAAGGCCCATATCTAAACATAGTAAAAGCAATTTACAGCAAACCGGTAGCCAGCATCAATCTAAACGGAGAGAAACTTGAAGCAATCCCACTAAAATCAGGGACTAGACAAGGCTGCCCTCTCTCTCCATATCTTTTCAATATAGTACTTGAAGTTCTAGCTAGAGCAGTTAGACAACAAAAAGAGGTCAAAGGGATACAAATTGGAAAGGAAGAAGTCAAACTATCACTATTTGCAGACGATATGATAGTATACTTAAGCGACCCAAAGAACTCCACCAGAGAACTCCTACAGCTGATAAACGACTTCGGCAAAGTGGCCGGATATAAAATCAACTCAAGCAAGTCAGAAGCCTTCCTATACTCAAAGGATAAGTAGGCTGAGAAAGAAGTAAGAGAAATGATACCCTTCACGATAGCCACAAACCATATAAAGTATCTTGGCGTGACTCTAACCAAACCAGTGAAAGATCTGTATGACAAGAACTTCAAGTCTCTGAAGAAAGAAATTGAAGAAGACCTCGGAAGATGGAAAAATCTGCCATGCTCATGGATTGGCAGGATTAATATAGTAAAAATGAGCATCTTACCAAAAGTAATACACAGATTCAATGCAATCCCCATCAAAATCCCAACTCAATTCTTCATAGAGTTAGAAAGAGCAATTCAAAAATTCATCTGGAATAACAGAAAACCCAGAATAGCTAAAACTATTCTCAAGAGTAAAAGAACCTCTGGGGGAATCAGTATCCCGGACCTCAAGCTGTACTACAGAGCAATAGTGTTAAAAACTGCATGGTATTGGTACAGTAACAGACATGTAGATCAATGGAACAGAATTGAAGACCCAGAAATGAATCCACACTCCTATGGTCACTTGATCTTTGACAAAGGAGCTAAAACCATCCAGTGGAAAAAAGATAGCCTTTTCAACAAATGGTGCTGGCTCAGCTGGAGGTCAACATGCAGAAGAATGCAAATTGACCCATCCTTATCTCCTTGCACTAAGCTCAATTCTAAGTGGATCAAAGATCTCCACATAAAACCAGACACACTGAAACTAATAGAAGGGAAACTAGGGAAGAACCTTGAACATATGGGCACAGGGGAGAATTTCCTGAACAGAACTCCAATAGCTTATACTCTAAGATCAAGAATAGACAAATGGGACCTCATTAAATTACAAAGTTTTTGCAAGGCAAAAGACACCGTCAAAAAGACAAAGCGGCAACCAACTAACTGGGAAATGATCTTTACCAACCTTACATCCGACAGAGGGCTAATATCCAAGATATACAAAGAACTCAAGAAGTTAAACTCCAGAGAGGCAAGTAACCCTATTAAAAAATGGGGTACAGAGCTACACAAAGAGTTCTCACCTGAAGAATATCTAATGGCTGAGAAGCACCTAAAGAGATGTTCATCATCCTTAGTCATTAGGGAAATGCAAATCAAAACAACCCTGAGATTCCATCTCACACCAGTCAGGATGGCTAAGATCAAAAACACAGGAGACAGCAGTTGTTGGCGAGGATGTGGAGAAAGAGGAACACTCCTCCACTGCTGGTGGAATTGCAGGCTGGTACAACCACTCTGGAAAGCAGTCTGGCGGCTCCTCAGAAAACTGGGCATGACACTTCCGGAGGATCCGGCTATACCACTCCTGGGCATATACCCAGAGACTTTACCTGCATGCAATAAGGACACATGCTCCACTATATTCATAGCAGCCTTATTTATAATAGCCAGAAGCTGGAAAGAACCCAGATGTCCCTCAACGGAGGAATGGATTCAGAAGATGTGGTATATTTACACAATGGAATACTACTCTGCAATTAAAAACAATGAATTCACGAAATTCCTAGGCAAATGGTCAGAACTTGAAAATATCATCCTTAGTGAGGTAACCCAATCACAAAAGATCACACATGGTATGAAGTCACTGATAAGGGGATATTGACCCAGAATCTCAGAATACCCTAGACACAATCAGCATATCAATAGATTTCTAAAAAGATGGAAGGAGAGACCCCTGGTCCTGGAAAGACTGGATGTAGGGGAACGCCAGGACAGAGTAATGAGAGGGGGTTGAACAGAGAAAAGAGGGAGGGAAGGGGGCTTATGGGACTTTCGGGGAGGGAGGAAACGGGAAAGGGGAAGTGATTTGGAATGTAAATTAAAAAAATAAAATTAAATTAAATTTAAAAAAAATTCATCTGGAATAACTGAAAACCCAGGATAGATGAAACTATTCTCAAGAGTAAAAGAACTTCTGGGTGAATCAGTATCCCGGATCTCAAGCTGTACTACAGAGCAATAGTGTTAAAAAAGCTGCATGGTATTGGTACAGTGACAGGCAGGTAGAACAATGGAACAGAATTGAAGACCCAGAAATGAATCCACACTCCTATGGTCACTTGATTTTTGACAAAGGAGCTAAAACCATCTAGGGGAAAAAGAGAGCCTTTTCTTTCTTTTTTTTTTCTGGTATTTTCTTTTTTTTTATTTTATTTTCTAAGTTTTTTTTATTTACATTCAAAATCATTTCCCCTTTCCCTTTTCCTCACTCCCCGAAAGTCCCATAAGCCCCCTTCCCTCCCTCTTATCTCCATTCAACCCCCTCTCGTTACTCTGTCCTGGCATTCCCCTACATCCAGTCTTTCCAGGACCAGGGGTCTCTCCTTCCATCTTCTTAGAAATCTATTGATATGTGAATTGTGTCTAAGGCATTCCGAGATTCTGAGTTAATATCCCCTTATCAGTGACTGCATACCATGTGTGTTTTTTTGTGATTGGGTTACCTCACTAAGGATGATATTTTCAAGTTCTGACCATTTGCCTAGGAATTTCGTGAATTCATTGTTTTTAATTGCAGAGTAGTATTCCATTGTGTAAATATACCACATCTTCTGAATCCATTCCACCATTGAGGGACATCTGGGTTCTTTCCAGCTTCTGGCTATTATAAATAAGGCTGCTATGAACAGAGTGGAGCATGTGTCCTTATTGCATGCAGGTAAAGCCTCTGGGTCTATGCCCAGGAGTGGTATAGCCGGATCCTCCGGGAGTGTCATGCCCAGTTTTCTGAGGAACCGCCAGACTGCTTTCCAGAGTGGTTGTACCAGCTTGAAATTCCACCAGCAGTGGAGAAGTGTTCCTCTTTCTCCACATCCTCACCAACAACTGCTGTCTCTTGTGTTTTTGATCTTAGCCATTCTGACTGGTGTGAGATGGAATCTCAGGGTTGTTTTGATTTGCATTTCTTTAATGACTAAGGATGGTGAACATCTCTTTAGGTGCTTCTCAGCCATTAGATATTCTTCAGGTGAGAACTCTTTGTTTAGCTCTGTACCCCATTTTTAATAGGGTTACTTGCCTCTCTGGAGTTTAACTTCTTGAGTTCTTTGTATATATTGGATATTAGCCCTCTGTCGGATGTAGGGTTGTTAAAGATCATTTCCCAGTTAGTTGGTTGCTGCTTTGTCTTTTTGACAGTGTCTTTTGCCTTGCAAAAACTTTGTAATTTAATGAGGTCCCATTTGTCAATTCTTGATCTTAGAGCATAAGCTATTGGAGTTCTATTCAGGAAATTCTCCCCTGTGCCCATATGTTCAAGGTTCTTCCCTAGTTTCCTTTCTATTAGTTTCAGTGTGTCTGGTTTTATGTGGAGGTCCTTGATCCACTTGGAATTGAGCTTAGTGCAAGGAGAGAAGAATGGGTCAATTTGCATTCTTCTGCATGTTGACCTCCAGTTCAACCAGCACCATTTGTTGAAAAGGCTATCTTTTTTCCACTGGATGGTTTTAGCTCCTTTGTCAAAGATCAAGTGACCATAGGAGTGTGGATTCATTTCTGGGTCTTCAATTCTGTTCCGTTGATTTACATGCCTGTCACTGTACCAATACCATGCAGTTTTTAACGCTATTGCCCTGTAGTACAGCTTGAGGTCTGGGATACTGATTCCCACAGAAGTTCTTTGACTCTTGAGAATAGTTTTAGCTATTCTGGGTATTCTGTTATTCCAGATGAATTTTTTAATGGCTCTTTCTAACTCTATGAAGAATTGAGTTGGGGTTTTGATGGGGATTGCATTGAATCTGTGTATTGCTTTTGGCAAGATGGTCATTTTTACTGTATTAATCCTGCCAATCCATGAGCATGGCAGATTTTTCCATCTTCTGAGGTCTTCTTCAATTTCTTTCTTCAGAGACTTGAAGTTCTTGTCATACAGATCTTCCACTTGTTTGGTTAGAGTCACACCAAGATACTTTATATTGCTTGTGGCTATGATGAAGGGTATCATTTCTCTTACTTCTTTCTCAGCCTGCTTATCCTTTCAGTATAGGAAGGCTACTGACTTGCTTGTGTTGATTTTATATCCGGTCACTTTGCTGAAGTTGTTTATCAGCTGTAGGAGTTCTCTGGTGGAGTTCTTTGGGTCGCTTAATTATACTATCATATCGTCTGCAAATAGTGATTGTTTGACTTCTTCCTTTCCAATTTGTATCCCTTTGACCTCTTTTTGTTGTCTAATTGCTCTAGCTAGAAATTCAAGTACTATATTGAAAAGATATTGAAAGAGAGCGTAGCCTTGTCTAGTCCCTGATTTTAGTGGGATTGCTTCAAGTTTCTCTCCATTTAGATTGATGCTGGCTACTGGTTTGCTGTAAATTGCTTTTACTATGTTTAGATATGGGCCTCGAATTCCTGATCTTTCCAAGACCTTTAGCATGAAAGGATGCTGAATTTTGTCAAATGCTTTCTCAGCATCTAATGAGATGACCATGTGGTTTTTTTCTTTGAGAATGTTTATATAGTGGATTACATTGATGGATTTCCTTATATTGAACCATCCCTGCATCCCTGGGATGAAGCCTACTTGATCGTGGTGAATGATCGTTTAGATGTGTTCTTGGATTTGTTTGGCAAGAATTTTATTGAGTTTTTTTTTGCATCGATGTTCATAAGAGAGATTTGCCTGAGATTCTCTTTCTTTGTTGGATCTTTGTGTGCTTTTGTTATTAGCATAATTGTGGCCCCAAGAAACGAGCCAGAGTAGCCATCCTAATATGAGATAAAATTGATTTTCAACCTGAAGTCATCAAAAAGGACACAGAAGGACACTACATACTGATCAAAGGAAAAATCCACCAAGAAGAACTCTCAATTCCGAATATCTATGCTCTAAATGCAAGGGCGCCCTCATTCGTAAAAGAAACTTTACTGAAGCTCAAAGCACCCATCGCACCTCACACAATAAGAGTGGGTGACTTCAACACCCCGCTCTCTGAAATGGGTCGTTCAGGAAAGCAGAAACTAAACAGGGACACAGTGAATCTAATTGAAGCCTTGGACCTAATGAAACTAACAGATATATATAGAACATTTCATCCTAGAGCTAAAGAATACACCTTCTTCTCAGCAACTCATGGTACCTTCTCCAAAATTGACCATATAATTGGTCACAAATCAGACCTCAACCGATATAAGAAGATAGAACTAATCCCATGCCTCCTATCAGATCACTATGGAATAAGGGTGGTGTTCATCGGCAACAAACAACAGAAAACCCACATACACATGGAGGCTGAACAATGCTCTACTCAATGATAACTTGGTCAAGGAGGAAATAAAGAAAGAAATCAAAGACTTTTTGAAATTTAATGAAAATGAAGGCACAACATACCCTAATTTATGGCACACAATGAAAGCAGTGCTAAGAGGAAAACTCATAGCCCTGAGTGCCGCCAAAAAGAAACGGGAGACAACATACACTAACAGTTCAATGGCACACCTGAAAGCCCTGGAACAAAAAGAAGCAAATACACCAAAGAGGAGTAGAAGGCAGGAAATCATCAAACTCAGGACTGAAATCAATCAAGTAGAAACAAATAAAACCATACAAAGAATCAACAAAATGAGGAGTTGGTTCTTTGAGAAAACCCACAAGATAGATAAGCCCTTAGCCAGACTAACCAGAGGGCACAGAGACATTATCCAAATGAATAAAATCAGAAACGAAAAGGGAGAGATAACAACAGAAACTGAGGAAATTCAAAAAAATCATCAGATCCTACTACAAAAGCCTGTATTCAACACAACTAGAAAATCTGGAGAAAATGGACAATTTCCTAGACAGATACCAAATACCAAAATTAAATCAGGATCAAATAGACCATCTAAACCATCCTATAACCCCTGAAGAAATAGAAGTTGTCATTGGAAGTCTTCCAACCAAAAAAAACACAGATCCAGATGGTTTTAGTGCCGAATTCTATCAGACCCTCAAAGAAGACCTAACACCAATACTCTTCAAACTGTTCCACAAAATAGAAACAGAAGGAACACTTCCCAACTCGTTCTATGGAGCCATTTCAATAAATGGTGCAGGTTCACCTGGAGGTCTTCATGCAAAAGAATGCAAATTGATCCATTCTAATCTCCTTGTACTAAGCTCAATTCCAAGTGGATCAAGGATCTCCACATAAAACCAGACACACTGAAACTAATATTAAAGAAACTAGGGAAGAGCCTTTAAAATATGGGCACAGGGGAAAATTTCCTGAACAGAACTCCAATAGCTTATGCTCTAAGATCAAGAATTGACAAATTGGACCTCATAAAATTGCAAAGATTCTGTAAGGCAAAGGACACTGTCAAAAAAAGCAGCAGCCAACAAATTGGGAAAAGATCTTTACCAACCCTACATCTGACAGAAGGCTAATATCCAATATATACAAAGAACTCAAGAAGTTAGACACCAGAGAGCCAAATTACCCTATTAAAAATGGTGTACGGAGCTAAACAAAGAGTTCTCATCTGAAGAATATCGAATGGCTGAGAAGCACCTAAAGAAATGTTCAACATTCTTAATCATTAGGGAAATGCAAATCAAAACAACCCTGAGATTCCACCTCACACCAGTCAGAATGGCTAGGATCAAAAACACAGGAGACAGCAATTGTTGGTGAGGATGTGGAGAAAGAGGAACACTTCTCCACTGCTGGTGGAATTGCAAGCTTGTACAATCACTCTGGACACAGTCTGGAGGTTCCTCAGAAAACTGGGCATGACACTCCCAGAGGATTCTGTTATACCACTCCTGGGCATATACTCAGAGGCTTCCCCTGCATGCATTCAGGACACATGCTCCACTATGTTCATAGCAGCCTTATTTATAATAGCCAGAAGCTGGAAAGAACCCAGATGTTCCTCAACAGAGGAATGGATTCAGAAGATGTGGTATATTTAAACAATGGAATACTACTCTGCAATTAAAAACAATGAATTCACAATATTCTTAGGCAAATGGTCAGAACTGGAAAAGATCATCCTTAGTGAGGTAACCCAATCACAAAAAACACACATGGTATGCAGTCACTGATAAGGGGATATTAACCCAGAAGCTTGGAATACCTAAGACACAATTCACATATCAATAGAATTCCAAGAAGATGGAAGGAGAGACCCCTGGTCCTGGAAAGACTCTATGTAGGGGAATACCAGGGTAGAGAAGCGAGAGGGGTTTGAATGGGGAACAGGGGAAGGGAAGAGGGCTTATGGGACTTTCGGGGAGGGAGGAACCAGGAAAGGAGAAATAATTGTGAATGTAAATAAAAAATATAGAAAATAAATAAAAACAAATTTCAAAGTAGCAAAAACTCTTTGAAGTTAAACATTATGAAAAGGCTAATTTCACACACAGTGAGAAAATTATCAATAATCTTATGATGTTTGTAGAACATGCTTTTAATATTTTCAAGTGATACTATCAAACAGAATAATTATTTTAAGATACATTTAATTTAATTTTATTTATCCTTTTCAAAAATACACAATGATACAATATACCATATAACCTTTTTTACAGAATTTAACGTTACATTTTAATGTTGAATTGCTATATCAATTTTGTAAAAAAGCTATCAGATTTCTTTTAAGACCTCAGTTTTCCTAATTCTTTGAGATCCTTTAAGTGATGTCTGAGCATAGATAGCTTCTGTCCATATGAAATGTGTTCATCTACCCCAGAACAGTTGGCTGTTCATCTATTAATATTAGCAATTACCTCTAATCAGTAGTAAAAAACATCTAACATGCTCATTTGCTGAAATTTGCATTTTTCAATTGAGAGTTTGTAGCTAAGTTTTTCTTTCTAATCTTGAAAAGTGTATTGACATAGTTCATATATTTGTAATTTTAAAACTTGTTATGACTTATAAAATTGTCACCAATGAGACTTACCACTATTTTTACAATGCAGTGTGGGAAAATACAGAAAGTATCAGAAATGAAATTCATACTAATCTAACACAGAAGGATAAAATGTGAAGAAACCATCACTATCAAAGTGTACAGTGTAGTGTGGCTACCATTTGGAAAACATATTCTTTAAGTCTCAAAGACATGAAAACTGAATAAAAGATGCAATGAGCATCAGAGACAGAAAATTACAGGAAATCTTGGTTCATTAAAGAAAGAAGTCCTGAGAATATTGATTAGCTAAAAGGTGAGTTCTTTCAACACACTTTCCCTCATTTTTTGCTGGCAAAAATGATAACATCACATGCTTAGGATCTCAGACTTTGAGGAGAACTTCTTGTCCATAAAAAAATACATTTATTCTACTATATTTTCTCTAATGTTGCACTTATCCAATAGTTAATAGGAAAATTGACCATCTATCTGATACTGATACTAAGTCTAATCTGTGTCTGCATATTTGTATAATCGGACCAAATGATTATTCTGGTAACAGGATATGAAGCCTGGCGGTCTTTTTCGACCTTCAGTGTCAAATCCACAATTGCAGGAGGGGCTCATTTAAAGACTATTTTATAAAGCAAAGTATATGAACATTCAAAAGCATATATGTAATATTATACATATAATCAGATAGTAGACCACATGCCCGTACACATATATTTCAGTGAATGGATGTATGCCCAACTGTTGGAGACCAAAATTAGATAACCTTTTTATGAAGGCATTTAGATATATGCTCATATAGAAATCACTGGCAGACAAAGGAATATAGGCAGTGATGCAGTCTCTTCATATTTTACACCTGCTAAAGGTGGCAATTGTGAATTCAAGGCAGATGAAATGACATCTTTCAACATATGAAATCAGTAAAGACTCAACAGACTGAATCCAGACTCATTTTCCAGCATTGTGAGCCGGAGCCCAATGTATTAAAGGTAAACTAAACTGTGACACATTTGACTGTATTAAAATAGCGATTGGTGTAAAAATTAATTTTCAGTGGTTCCTAAAGTTACAGGAGGTGGAACAGGACAGAAGCCCACAATTTGTGTACACAGGTAAATATTTCTAATTAACGCCATTAATGCAGAAAATAAAGTTAATGACTGACTTACCTAAATTCAAAAATGTCTCTATAAAAATCATAATCAACAGTATTCTTTGATGTCCAAAGGAAAAAACCACAGTCACTTCGAGAATCTCCATCATTATCTTCACTATTCTTTATCCTCCAAAAGCAAATGGGATCTGTCAAACAGATTAAGATGAGAGAAAATGTCAGGTACAAAAAGGAAATAATGAAAGCACAGAGTTTCTTCATGTCTGCTAGGCTCTAAGATGGAGCAGTTGTGAAATTCATTTCTTATGCAGACAAACATCACACAAAAATTTACACCATTGTGTCTGTTTTAAGGCTACTGCCATCTGGATATCCACTTAATTATATTCAACAGTTCTTTTCCATTCATCCTATGTCATGCTCCCTGGATACAAAGGGAAATTTTTGGCCTCCAGCTCTACAGCTGAGGTCTGAAAACTTATGATCAAAACATTTCCGAAAACATGTTGTGAAGATCATGGTCTCCATTCTCAGATGTAATGATGTCATTCATAACCATGGAATAAACCTTCCCAGGGACAATAGTCTCCTAGACAGCATGGACCAGATTATGTATCAACAGCCATATGCATAAACACAATGAATTTCATCAGAACTTCTATACTAAGGCAAGAGTTTAGAAGGTCATGAAAGTTCCATGTCATTCAGACTTTGAGAGGAATCATGTGACATTATGTCTTCCATTGTCTAGTGTAGGGAAGGGCAGTCTCATATGAAACAATAGGCCAGGAGTTGAGCTTTCTCTCTTGTTCATATACTATTGTATGCTAGTCATGTTTACAAAATCTAATCAAACTTACTGTAATTTCTGTCATCTGGAGAACATGTCATTATGCTAAATCTAAAAGTGCCTTGACTTATAGAGATTCAAGACACATCCTGTACAATATCAGTACCTGTGCAGACATTCACTGAGTTAAAAGGCTGATCTCTTGCCTGATAATCAGTCCCTGTCAGTCAAAGACATTTGACAAAACTTTGCTGATTGACGATTGAGAAGAATTTCATACATTTTACTCAAAAATGAGAGAATTTAGTTGTCATTTATGAGACAGAATTTTATTGCTAATGTTAGTATATACCTTCTATTTTTCCTTCATGTCTTGTTGGTATTTGTTTTGAAACAACACAGACGTATGTCTGATATGCTAATTTATGTAACTTGGTTTTATTACAATGATGACACAGATGGAGCACTGAATTTGATTTGTAATTTCTAACTGTAATTTTGAACTACCTTATATTTTCCCCATAATGTACACATTATATCTTCTTTTTTAAAATGTACTCTTTAATCTGTTTTTACAGTCCAGATTTTATCCCCCTCATGGTCCACTCTCTGACTGTTCCATTTTCCATCCCCCCACACCCCATTGCCAAGAGGACGTCCCCACTCCACTACCACCCCAACAGACCTTTCAACACAGTGGGTCCCCAAATCTCTCACAGATTAAGCACATCTTCTCTGACAGACTTAAGACCCAGCAGTCTTCTGCGGTATAGTATTGGGGCCTCATGTCATCTGGTGTATGCTGGCTGGTTGGTGACTCAGTGTCTTGAGAGATCCCAGGAATCCAGGTTAATTGAGACTGCTGGTCTTCCTATAGGGTCACCCTTCTCCTCATCTTCTTCAATCTTTCCCTTAATTCAACCACAGGGGTCATCAACTTCTGTCCATTTGTTGGGTGAAATATCTGCTTCCAAATCTTTCAGCTTCTTGCTGGGTCTTCTGGAGTGCAGTCATGATAGGCCCCATAGACTCAGTATTAGTGTTAGGCCTTGGGGCCTCCCTATGAGCTGGATCTCAATTTGGGCCTGTAACTGGATCACCTCATCCTTAGGCTCCTCTCAATTTTTGTTCCTGCAGTTCTTTCAAACAGGTACAATTCTGGGTCAGAGTTTTTGACTATTTGATGGCAACCCCATCCCTCCACTTGAAGCCCTGCCTTTCTATTGGAGGTGAACTCTATAAATTCCCTCTCCTCTCAGTAGGGCGTTTCATCTAAGGTCCCTTCCTTTTATTTTCATTTTTCTACATGTAGATTGCCAATTAGAACAGCACCATTGATTGAAGATGGTTCTCTTTTCCATAGTATATTTTTGGCTTCTTTCTCAGAGATCAAGTGTGTGGTTTTATTTCTTGATCTTCTATTCTATACCATTGATCAACCTGACTGTGTCTGTACCAATACCATGCAGTTTTTATCACTAGGTGAGGGATGCTGATTCCCCTAGCCATTCTTTTATTGTTTAGAATTGTTTTTGCTTTTCTGGCTTTTTTGTCTTTCCAGATGAATTTGAGTATTGATCTTTTCATGTCTATGAAAAATTGTGTTGGAATTTTGATGGACATTGCATTGAATCTGTAGATCACTTTTGGTCGGATGGTCATTTTAGCTATGTTAATTCTGCCAATCCATTAACAAGGGAGATCTGTCCAATTTCTGTGGTCATCTTCGATTTCTTACTTGAGGGACTTGAAGTTATTTTCTTATAGATCATTCACTTGTTTGGTTAGAGTTATTTCAACATAATTTTTTATTATTTTTGGCTATTGTGAAAAGAGTTGTTTCCCTGATTTATTTCTCAGCCTGTTTGTCATTTGTATAAAGGAAGGCTACTGATTTGTTTGAGTTAATTTTATACATGACCATTTTGCTGAAGTTGTTTCCAGCTGGAGAAGTTCTCTGGTAGAATTTTGGGGGGTCGCTTATATAAACTATCATATCATCAGCAAATAGGGATTCCTTGATTTCTTCATTGCCAGTTTGAATCCCATTGCTTTCTTTTTGTTGTCTAATTGTTCTAGCTAGCACTTCAAGTACTATATTGAATAGATATGTTAAAGTGGGCATCCTTGTCTTATCCCTGGTTTAGTGGGATTGCTTCAATTATTTCCAAATTTACTTTGAAATTGCCTGTTGGTTTACAGTAAATTACTTTTATTATGTTTAGGTATGGGTCTTGAATTCATGATCTCTCCAATATTTTAACATGAATTGGTGTTGTATTTTGTGAAATGTGTTTTCTGCATCTAAGGAGATGATCACGTGATTCTTTTTCTTTGAGAATGTTCATATAGTGGATTACATTAATGGATTTTCATATATCAAACAAACCTTGCATCTCTGGAATGAATCCTAATGGACTGTGGTGAAAGATGGTTTTTATATGTTCTTGGATTTGGTTTGCAATAATTTTATTGAGTATTTTTGCATTGATATTCATAAGGGAGATAGGTCTGAAGTTCTTTTATTTGGTTGGGTCCTTGTGTGGTTTAGGTATCGCAGTATTTTGACTGCACAGAATGAGTTAGGGAGTTCCTTCTATTTCTATTTTATGGAATAGTTTGAGAAAAACTGGTATCAGATCTTGTCTGAAGGTCTGGTAGAATTCTGTACTAAATCCATCTGGCCATGGAATTTTTTTGGTTGGGAGGATTTTAATGACTTCTTCTATTTCCTTGGGTGTTATGGGCCTGTGTAGACTATTTACCTGCTCTTGATTTAACTTTGGTATGTGGTATCTGTCTAGACAACAATCCATTTCATCTTGATTTTCCACTTTTTGGGAATATAGGTTTTTACAGTAGAATCTGATGATTTTTTGAATTTCCTCCATTTGTATTGTTTTGTATTCCTTTTCATTTCTGATTTTGATAACTTGTACACTGCTTCTCAGACCTTTAGTTAGTTTGTCCTCTCAGAATACACTCCCCAGAAGATTTCACATCAGTGATGTTGGCTTCTTCTTCAGCCCCTCTAATTTTTAACTACAGCTAACCAGTATAAATTGTCTCACTTGTCTATCCTCTTCTTGACTCAAAAGCCAGAGCCACATGACAAAGCTGCTGAATTTTGCTGCTTGATGGGGGCTGGAACACAGACTCTTCTATTATGGTATCACCAGCTTTCTATTTTTAAACAAATTCACTGTCTAATCTTGCCTGTCCTGGACCATGCCCAGTAGATTAACATTAAATACAGAGATTCGCATGGCTCTGTCTCCAAAATGCTGGGAGAAAAAGTGTGTAATACTTTGCCTTTATCTAAGCTTGCCTTTACCTAAAATTTGTACTAGACCAATATGACTTGAAACAGAAATCAGTTTGCCTCTCATCCCCTGAGATTAAAATCATGTACAACCATGCCTGGACCTAAGCTTTCCTTTTGATACCTTAAGTTGAAAACCCAGAATAGTAATCACAGTCCACCAACTGTCAATTTGACACATCCTTGTCTATCCTTAGGTCCACATGAAAACAGTAACCGTGTAATAATAATGACTAACATAATACACTTCACCTTCATAGAACTGCAGATCCATAAGTTTATGTTGATGGAATATTGCCTTAACATCACCATTCCTTTAATACCATTTTATAACTTTGATCACAGGATTTAACTTCACACAATTTACTGGTTGAGCCTTTACTCTTTGAATGTTACATTTTATAGTAAATTTTCTAAGATTACTATGGTTAATCAAAATTGTCATCATGAGTGTACAAACAGGCCAGAATTTATATGGAGCACTTCTGCAACTTGTATTGTCAATGCAATTAGTATAAACATCTTTACCTTAGCTTCAAGGACACACTTCAGACAAGGACAAAAAGCAATCAAATTCTTAAGCAAACATAAAAACCAAATACATAGTTCTAAATCACCCCCAGTACCTATGTGTTCCATATTCCTCTTAAGATGATCGATTAACTTCCAATCACTGCATGTACAAATCCAAAATCTAAAATTCCATATTGCTCCAAACAAAAACATGGTCAAGTCTATCATAGCAATATTTAAATCTTGTCTACCAATTCCTATCTTAAATAGAATTTCCAATGCAAAAAAGAGACAATGTGACCAAGTAAACTGTTTTAAAGGCAAATATTTAATTGGGTCTGGATTACTGTTTCAAATGTTTAGTCCATTATCAACATAGTAGGAATTATGGCAGCATGCCAGCAGGTAAAATGCTGGAGAAGTAGCTGAGAGTTCTGCATCTTCATGAGAAGGCAGCCAGGAAGAGACTGTCTTTCTGCCAAGTAGAAGTGGCTGTTTTGTACTTGCAGGAGCTCCAAAGTTGACCACCCTAGTCATTCACTTCCTTCAAAACAGTATCATCTACTCCCACAAGGCCACACCTCTCAATAGTGCCATGTCCTGTAGCCAAGCATATTCAAATAACCATAGTTTATTTCTACTATGAATTCTTTCATGCATTTAAATATGATTAGGACATGCAAAGGCTTTACCACTTTGATTATGTTGATGAGATTTCTCTCTAGAAATGTGTTCTTTTATGTATTCAGACTTCTGTGGCATGGAAAGCATTTTCCAACATGAGTACATTCACAAGATTTCCATCCACTTTGTGTTCTTTTATGTCTTTGGAGACTATAATTATATGCATATTATATTCATTATGTTCATAAAGATTTCTCTAAAGTATGTGTTTCTTTAGGTATTTGGAGAGAACAGTGACATGCAAAACCTTTAGTGCATTCATAACAATCACAAGGATTTTCTCCACTATGTTTTCATTAATGTATTTGGAGATGACTGTGATATACAAAGTTTTATCTCATTGATTACATTTATAAGGTTTTTGTCCTGCATGTTTTGTCTTCTCCTTTCCTTAATTATGACTTAGCAGGAGGAAGTGTTACCCTTAGGGTACCTTCTTAGGCATTCACCCACAAGGGCATGTGCCCCACTATTTTCATAGCCATTTTATTTATAACAGCTTCAAACTGGATGTTTGTACAGGATGTTTATAACAGCTACAAACTGGATGTTCCTCAACCAAAATATGGATACAGTAACTTTTGTTCATTTATAAAATTGAATACTATTCAGATATTAAAACAAGGACATCATGAATTTTGCAGGCAAATGGATACAACTAAAATTATTGTCCTGAGTGAGGTAACCCAGACCCAAAAGGACATGCATGTACGTATTCACTTACAAATAAATAATAACCATAAAGTACAGGGTATGCATACTACACTGCGTAGACCCAAAGAAGCTAATGAAGAAGGAAGGCCCAAATGTGCATGGTGGAATCTCACTCAGAGTGGGGAATAAAACAGTCATAGGAGGCAGATGGAAGAGAGAGAACTGGATAAGAGAGTGGGTAAGTCCCTAAGAGAAGGCCATTGAAATTGCCTGTGCACAGACAACTACTGAGGCAAGGCTCTCCCACAGAACAGGAAAGGAAGAGAGAATCTCAAGCATTAAAGATGAATAAAGAAGTGGATACATATGTTAAAAATGTGGATTCTAAAAGATTCCGAGTGCTAAACAACCAGGAATTCTGCAACATATAAGAAGGCAAAACCTAAAAATGATTGGAATAAAATGAGAATATCAGTTCAAAGATCTACAAAGTACTTTCACTGAATTCATAAATGACTTAACAATAACTAGCTATGAGGGCAAAATCCAAGGATCTTATAGCTGCTCAGTACACAAGGCTGAATGTCTCCATTTGTCTTTATTATAAAATGAAATTCCAAAGAAGCTGATTCTAATCTAAATGAAGTAATGGAATTGCTATCAGGGTGAGAGCAAGCAGCTAAAGGGCAAAATCCTCCTTCTTCCATGCCATTATATAGTCTTGCAGTATAAGTCATGGCTCACATTAGATGTCAGGCTTTTCAGCTCAACCATCTGGATTAAAGCTTTGGCTTCCCCAATCAAGATCTAAAGTAAAGGCATGTATTCATACCTCAAAGATCTAGATTACATGTAGACCTTCCCTTTTCAAGCTAAGAAAATATCCCTTTTAGGTGTGTCCCTCCATTTCTGGGTTTTATTTAATTCCAGATGTAATAGAGTTAACAATCAAGATAGCAATCTCAACTCCACACCATGTCAACTTCACACACAATCATATCTTCTTATGTCATGGCTAATTTCCAGATTGAAAAACAAACATGTCGTAATAATGCCTAAATCTTACTACTCCAACAATAAGGAAAAGCATTATATATTTGACCAGGCAATAATTATGCCTAAAATGATTGATCAATACCTTGTACAAGCACAGACACATAAAAATGTTATAATGCATCTTGGGACCATTTTTTCAGTGTCTCCAATTCAAGTGTGACAACCACTGATATTCTCTAAATTGATTTATGGAAACTGAGGAAAGAATGCACAAGCATGTGTAGAAGTATCATCCTTAGTGAGGTAACCCAATCACAAAAGAACACACATGGTATGCAGTCACTGATAAGGGGATATTGACCCAGAATCTCGGAATACCCTAGACACAATCTGCATATCAATAGATTTCTAAGAAGATGGAAGGAGAGACCCCTGGTCCTGGAAAGACTGGATGTAGAGGAACGCCAGGACAGAGAAAAGAGAGGGGGTTGAATGGAGAAAAGAGGGAGGGAAGGGGGCTTATGGGACTTTCGGGGAGGAAGGAAAGGGGAAAGGGGAAATGATTTGGAATGTAAATTAAAAAAATAAAATAAAATAAATAATAAAAAAAAGAAAATGTGACAGGAACACTCACACCACTTTTAATCCTCATTTCTGCAATTAGTCATGAGGTTTTTGTTTATATTTATAACTACCTTCCCCTACAACCCATTTGGTATTTTCCCCAGCCTTGGTAATAACCTCAGCAGATACAAAAATTTTCCTGGAGGAGTAATTCATACCCTCATTTCTGATGGGGCTGTGCCTTTTGTAATCCTGCCTGGATAAGGCTGTTGTAGGTTTCCACAGCCTTAAATCACAACAGACAGTATTATCAAGAGATACTATAAACTACTAGTTCTCAATCTGTGGGTCACAACTTGTGTAGGATCTAAGAACCCTTTCACCTAAGACCATCTGCATGTCAAATATTTATATTACAATTCATCACAGTTGCAATATTACAATCAGGAAGTAGCAGCAAAATTAAATTTATGATTTAGGGGGTTACTGTAACATGAGGAACTGTATTCAAGGGTCTCAGCATTAGGACAGTTGAGAACCATTGCAAGAGCATCTGTAGTCTAGACAAAAGCCTTTGTAACTCCATTTGGAGAAGCAATTTAATTTCCCCATGGCCATCAATTAGCCTTTCTAATACTATTATTCCTTTCTTATCCTGTTGGTTTAATGGCCTTGAATGCCCAAATTGGTCACTGGGAAAACTGAAGGTTTGTTGTAGTTCCTAGGAGAGCTGACCTCTCTATAAATAAAACTTACAGTCCAACAGAACTTAAGCTCACAGGAGAAGGAATAAATTTTTTCCTAGTGGGCGACTAAGTGTGATAGCATTGGTGGCTCTTCATTCTCCTTGGATAGATTTTAGCCACCCAACAGTGAGGACAAAGGGAGCAGCCATGGCAGTCTGGCTTGAGATGGCACCTTCATGGTAACAAGGAACATGTTTTTTAATACCATTAGAATACATGATTATTGGCCCACTGTGTCACTTCTCTAATGTGAACTGAGTTCCTTGGACAGAAGCAATACTGTATGGAATGCCATTGTGGTGAATGAGGCACTCTGCATATCCATGGATAGTGGTTTTGGCAGAAGCAATATGTGCATGAAAGTCAAAATCATAAGCAGAATATGTATCTACTCCAGGAAGAAGTAACTTTTTTCCTTGGCCCATAAGAAATGATCCAATGTAGTCAACCTGCCACCAAGTAACTAGCTCGTCAACCCAGGATATCGTTCCTTATCTAGGGCTCAGTTTTGGTCTCTGCTGTTAGTAGATCTGCAACTCACCAGCAAATGTGACAACAGTAAGTGGAAGAATCTACAGTTGTACCCATGCATAAACCCCACTAATTCCACCATGGCCACAATATTCAAGGACCCATTGGAAAAATGAGAGATCTTGCTGGGGACAAGGCTGACTTCCCACAGAATGATCATCCTATCTACTTGATTACCAAATGTTTGCTCAGCTGATGTTACCTTTTGATTTCCAAATGTTTGCTCAGCTGAAGTTACCTTTTGATGAGCATTTACATGGGACATAAGTATCTTTGTGTCCTTTAACCATTTTGAGAGATGTATTCACATACTTCTTTCATTTATGGCTTTCTCAACAATTTTCTAATCATTCTCTTTCCAAGAATCTGTCAGTTAAGCCACTACAGTTTATAGTTGATGATTCAGTGAATAATCATACATTTGCAAACAAAGTCATATCATGACTACTTCATGAAGCTCTGACTTGTGATAATTTCTTTACTGGTGTCTCTCAGGGTTGTCTCAGAAACATGTTTTCATGTTGCAATTGTTCACTTTGGGATAGGGCGGAGATAACAGGCAGAACCCTTAGTTAACCATGACCTGGTTATTTCTTCCTCAGTCATTTGATGACAGGGACTACACCAGCAAGCTCTTGTACATGCATTTTAGTAGGGGAATTGTACAGGATTAGAAACTATAGGCATCTGGACAACATTTTATGTAACTTTCTTGTGCAGTCGGGATAAGGTGAGGTTGCTGAGTTTCTGCTGACCTCTCGTTGGATCGAATGACACCCAGCTCATGATGGTCAGCTCAGGTTTAATGGTAACTTGGTGGCTAACTCTTCAGTTTCCACTAAGATATAGTAGCAGGCCAAGAGTTATCTTTAAAAGAGGAAATCGTTGGATACAGACCAGGGTACAGCCTTGCTCTGAAATTAAAAATATGTGATTCCCAATAAGAGTCTGTCTCAAGACTATGTGGTTCAAAGACCTCAGTACAAAACCAGATACTTTGAACCTGATAAAATTAAAACTAGAAAACAACCATCAAGTCACTGGCACAAGACACCACTTTCTGAATAGAATGGCAAGAGTACAGGCACTCAGAACACAAATAAGCTAGTCTTCCTATTCTGGTCTGAAGGCTGAAGCCATGTTCCACATGCAAATCCTCCTATAAAAAGAATGAAAAGGTGACTATGGGACTCAATATGTAAATGAATGCTGATACTGCCATTTAAGAATTTATTTAGTTTAATTAAGAGTGAATTTCTCTCCAGTATGAACAGTTTCATAATGATGAAGACTATGGAGGTATGCAAAAGCTTCACCATACTAAATAAGCTCACAAGTTTCTCCACACCACAAATTCTTACATGTTGAACAAAGCTACAGAATTATGCAAAGCCTTCACCATATGAAATACACAAAGGGTTCCTGTCTTAGTGTTTCCATTGCTAGGAATAGATTTCATGACCAAGGCAACTCTTATAAAAGCCAACATTTAATTGGGTCTGGCTTAAAGTTTCAGAGGTAGTTATGCTGGCAGACATGATGCTGAAGAAGGAGCTAAGGATTCTGCATTTAATCAAAAGGCAGCCAGGAAGAAACTGTCAAGGGAGCTAGCAGGAGGGTCTCTTCAGCACTGGATGGAACTTCAAAGCCCACATGACAGTGATGCACTTCCTCCAACAAGCCCACACTTCCTGATAGTGCTACTTCCTGGGGAAAACATATTCAAACTATCACATTCCACTCCCTGTCCCACATATGATTGTTCAAACACATGGGTCTATGGGTATCACACTTGGCCATAGTAAAATGTTGGGGGTTTTCGGGGAGAGGGAAACCAGGAAGGCGTATAACATTTGAAATGTAATGAAGAATATATTCAATTAAAAAAGAAAAAAGAAAAAATAGAATAATATAAAATACATGAGCTCCAACTTCAAAAGTCCACATCTATCACAGGCTCAAAAATGGTAAAAGTGCAAACTTCATCTTCTGAGTTTCATCCATTCATGTAATTGTAATCCCCAATATTTTCAACAAAAAATGGCACATCATATACCTCTAGATTCATAGGATATATTTCCCCATTCCTAAATGCCATTGTCAGGAAATACTGGACCAAAAGAAGACTAAAATCCAGCTGGAAAAATCTCCAAGACCTACATCTCCATATTGGATGTCAAAGCATTCTTCAGATCTCTAAATCATTTCTTCTAAGATCACTGCAGCACAATTCTATCTCTTTGGCAGGTTTTATTCACTAAGAGCAGTTTTCTTGAGCAGGTATCTCATAGCACTGGCACCTTGAAATTTTGTGGTCTCCAAGGCAAATTCAATATTATAGCTTATTTTTCCGGTATCTGGGATCCACACATGATCTTCTGTGCTCCTCAAAAGATATTTGGTTACTTCTCCAGCTCTTCCCCATATAGCACTCTAGGTTCTGGTTGACTCCACTCTACTCCTGCTGCTTTTCTTTCTGTTCACCCCATAGTACTGACATCTTCAATATACTGAGTTCTGCTGCTTCAACAATGTTTCACTGTTTTGTTCTCATAATCTCCCTTCATGGTTCCAATTCTTAGCTGCTCAGTATGACAACTTCATGCCTTCAAAACAAATACCACATGGGTGATTCTCACACAGGACCAAATCCAGATGCACCACAAGGTACAACCTTGGCTATCTCTGAAACATAGCTTCTTGGTCCTCTCAGAAAACCCTTACCAGAAGATTTCACCTCAGTGTTGCTGGTTTCTCCTTTATCACTGCAATATTTTAACTATAGCTAACCAGCATCAATTGTCTCAGTGGTTCCTTCTATTCTTGCCTCTAAAGCCAGAGACACATGGATAAAGCTGCTGAGTTCTGCTTCTTGCTAGGGCTGGAACATATCTCCTTCTATTACATTATCACTAGCTTTCTATTTTTCAATATCCCTCCCACATGCCTAAACTTGGCTGTCCTGGAACTTGCTCTGTAGATTAACCTTGAGCTCAGAGATCTGCATGGCTTTGTCTCCTGATTGCTGGAATAAAAGTTGTGTACATTTTCTCTCCCATATGGGTTCTTTCATGATATTGGAGATTCCTGAGTTTTGCAAAGGCTTTACCACATTGATTACATTCATAAGGTTTCTCTCCAGTATGGGTTCTTTTATGATATTGGAGATTACTGTGACATGAAAAGGTTTTACCACATTGATTACATTCATAAGGTTTCTCTCCAGTATGTGATCTTTTATGAATTTTAGTAGTACTGTGTTATGAAAATGCTTTACCACATTCATTGCATTCGTATGGTTTCTCTCCTGTATGTGTTCTTTTATGTCTTTGGAGATGACTGGATCTTGCAAAGGCTTTACTACATTGATTACATTCTCCAGTATGGGATCTTTTATGATATTGGAATGACTGGGTCTTGCAAAAGTTTTACCACATTGAATACATTCATAGAGTTTCTCCCCACTCTGACTTCTTACATTCCTGCAATGATAAATGGCACATGTGAAAGCTTTACTGTATTCATTACCCCAATCAATCATTTTATCAATATGAATTAATTTTACAATTTGGTCTAATAATAAAGAAGAATCAGATTTTATTAAGCTTTTGTCACTTTGTATGTTCATGATGTTCTCCCTCACTATGCATTTATTTGCCTCTTTGAAAATACCTATGATGGTAAGAACATTTATTATATGGTTGACATTTACAGCATCATTTTTCAATATGAGATTTCTATATGAAATATTTCAAGCATTTGTAGAAAAATGGAACAAGTCATACCTTTAAAACACTGCTTGGATTCTTGATTTTTCCTGTAGTGTGAATCACAGCACATTAGCATTGTGAACCAGGAAAACCAGGAGAATTTCCATATTTCTAGTACTCATATTGTTTGTCTGCTCTGTGTCATTGGGGATATTCCTAGTAATGTCAGAAAACCAATTAATTACAAACTTCTATCATATTCAGAACATCAGCAATAGGCAGAATACTACATATCTTCTCGTTATTCTGGAAGAGAAACAGGTATGTTACTCCTGTCAATATGCCTATGTTCACATGGTGTTATCCATTCTAACACTATTATACACATTAAAATAAAAAGAATAAATGAAACATTTCCACATTGCATTCACACCATTTGACTTTTTGTTCCTTGTAGATGTGGTATATGAATTAAAGTTATTCCATAACAACATTCTTTTTTTTTTTTTTTTTTGGTTTTTTTGGTTTGGTTTTTTTTTTGTTTGTTTGTTTGTTTTTTGCTTTATTCTTTTCACTTAAACAAACGTCTTCAAGTGTTCTGTGCTTCTTAAAATAAGAGCTGCTTAGTTCTGTGAGGTTTCTGTTTTTGTTCTACCTGTTTATTTTGTATAGTTTTTGTTACCGCGTCCCTCCCACTCCCAAATCTAGGCCGTGCAATTTCTACACATACGAAGTTTTAGGATATTACACTTAGAAGCCAGCTGTGGTGACTCAGACCTGTAATCCCAGCACTTGTGAGGCAGAGGCAGGGGCATTGGGATTTTGAGGCCATCCTTGGCTCCACATGTAGTTTGAGGCTAGCCTGGGCTATTTAAGATCTTGTGTCCGAGCAAAACAAAACAACCCCATGACATCACACTTTGGCTTCTTAGCCCAATGAGGATCTTCCTGTCTCCGTGGGTCCCTCCTGGGCACTGGGAACTGTCCCTCTGGGAACACAGTCTCTAAACTTAACCAAATTAACCTGACTGGGACATTGCCTTGTTCCTTAGGACCTGAGCTATGCAGTAGTATGACAGGGAATTCAGAGTTTGCTGGAGGGGGGGGGCAGCTTCTGGTACTTGAGCTCATCTCTGGGAAAGTTCCCAGTAGCCCTGTGAGTTACTGCAGGGCCCATGTCAAGGGAGGCAGCTGAGTTTCAGAGAGAGGACCCATAACAACATTCTTGACACTCATAAACTGACATCTGTAAACTTAGCAATGTCACTACCAGAAAATGAGTATCACTAACTTTACCATGGACTATTTGCATATTGGAAGGGTCTGGATATATATTTATCACTATTCAATGTGCAAGATCTTAAGATTATGAGACTATCCAGATTGGTAATTCCCCAGCATAGCTCTAATGGAGATACATATCAAATAAATCTATCTCTTAAGGCATTGTTTCCTTGTCTTCTTTCTTAGAGGAATGGCTTTCAAACAGAAATCAGATAACTGACACTAAGGTACATTGTTTTGTGAGAATATTACAATCATAGCTATACTTAATGGACGGATATTTTACACTTTTATTTTTCTTTAGAAATTCCTCAGAGGCATATTTGTATCAATTTACACATGAAAATTACCTTTTATGTTTTCTTGAACTTTGATATGGTTCTTCAATATGATGGTCTTCCCAATTGTAGGCTATAACACAGTACCATAAAATGAATGCTATGTTATTGGAAATTAGAAGTAATTGAAGTTACTGTAAATTTTCACAGCACTGAACCTGATTTATTTATCTCACTCTTCCTTGTTCTCAATTGAAATAATGGATTATCAATAACCAAGAAATATTTGTTCCCTTATTTTGAAAATCAAAAGAAAATTCAGTCTTACCTATAACAGTGAAGTTCCAGTAGGTCTCCAACATCACATCTTTGTAGAGACTCTTTTGGGAAGGATCCAGTTAATCCCAGTCTTCCCCAGTGAAGTTCACATACACATCATCATAAGTCACTGCATCCTAAAATATCCCATACATATGTACAACACAAAGCATGATCATCAATTTTACATCAATGTAAAATAAATGTATGCTTCCTTGACAATATATTCATATAATTCTGGGGCTTCCTCTATTTATTTCCTAATAAAGACAATATAATAATCTAATCCCCATTTCATTTTAGAGGGAAATTGAATTATAAAGTTTACTTGTGTTGCTTCTGAATCCTTTGAATAAAATAAAGCCTTGCAAGAGAAATGCCAATTGAGAGGGAGATGTAGGGCGAAACAGATCAATAGTACTGAGCAAACATCTGAGAAATTGTATGAACAATTACTAACTACATAAATGATAGACAAGTTGGGTGTATTTGCTCATGTCTTTAATTCCAGATGTACAGGCAGGTGTACATCATTTAGCTAGATGTCAGCATGGTCTATGTAGCATGTTCCAGGACAGCAAAAGTTATATATTAAAACCATCAATCACCTGCAAATATCAACCAAAGAAACAAAAATGATAGAATGAACTCACAATTCTTTACTGAAGTTCCTACAAGAATTATAAATTCACTGCCGTTCTGTATTCATCTTGCAGAAACATGAAGTTCACCAGTTTAAACTGCAATATTAATAACATTTTACTAAAATGGAAGGCATGTTTAAACAGTTACAAATGGACAGATGAAAACCCTAGTAATGTAAATGTTGTTCATAAATAAGTAACATAGGGCAGGAGAGATGGCTTAGCAGTGGAACACTGTTGCTGGTCTTCCACATAATGTTCAATTTCTAGCATTTACATGGGGACCAACAACTACCCCATTACATGAAGATCAGGAGTTCTGAGGCCATCTTCTGACAACACTACATATGAGGCAAACTTGATAGTCATATCCATGCACACAGGCAAAATACTCCTATCTACTCAAAAATTTCAGTACAAACACAACAGTTAGGCAACAAGTCAGACACTTGCAATTCACTGATTCTGAAGCCTCAGGTAGTATTGATGTCATGAACATCTGCAATTCTGAGAATTGGTATATAACCTATATATTTTGTCAAATTTCAAAAGTAAAAATGTGGATGAAGGTCTGCACATAAGGATATGCTTATTGTACAAAAACATGTCATGTTGCTTATGCAGTTCCTATACCTACTACTAAAACAGGAAATGCTTGACAGAGAAATTTTGTTTTGAAAAATAAAAATAAAAATATTAAAAATATAAAACCTCTAGCTTGCAAAATAGCTTATTATTGAATAGCAAACGGGTCTCCTTCATCTTATGTGATTGAGGGACAGAGTCTATATAGTGAATGTATGAGAACATGAGAAGAAAGCTGAAGTGTCAATTTCAATCACAACATAGTAGACAGAAAGAACAAGATATTTCCCCTCTAAAAGAAATGCACGGGCGAAGCTGATGCAGAGACTGAGGTAATAGCCAATAAAATCTCACCCAACTGGAGATCCATCCCATGGGCAAGCGCCAAACCTTGACATTATTAAGGATACCCTGTTATGCTTCCACAGAGGAGCCTTGCATAATCATCTATTGGCATGCTCCATCCAGCAGCTGACAGAAACACAGGCAGAGAACCAGAATCAAATATTGAATGTACCTTAGGGGCTCTTATTGAAGACTTGGAGGAAGGATTGAAGGCCCTGAAGAGGATAGGATCTCCACAGGTAAACCAAATAGTCTCAACTAACCTGGACCTGTAGGGACACTCAGAGACTGAGCCACCAACCAAATAGCATACACAGGCTGGAGTAAAACCCCTGACATATAAGTGGCAGATGTGCAACTCAGTCTTCATGAGGGTCCTCCAACAACTGTATCAGAAGCTGTTCCTAAAGCTGCTTCCCATCTTTGGAATCTGTTCCTTAACTGGGCTCCCATGTCTGGCCTCAGTGGGAGAGGATGCACTTAAGCCAGTAGAGACTTGACCCTATTACAATGCAAATACACACAGATATTTCTTATAAGCTCAGTAAGAAGGACTCTCAACAGTCAACCTTGCATCAGGTCTAAACTGAGGGACCAAGTCTAGGGGTGCTGAATTTTTATTCAATTTACAGTAAGACTGGGGAGTTCCATACAAGTCAACTTCATAATATCTTTAAAAGTATATGTCTGGCATAATCTGCAGGAACCAAACAGGGGGTTATAATAATCTTACAACCATGATTGTTTATCTAATTTTAACTTCTATAGGAAGACCTAGTTATCTATATGTAGCTTAATCCTGCTGTTGTAACTTGACTGACATAGGATGTTTGCTCAAGTGGACTTTGTGCACTATCAAAAACAGAATTAGTTGGGCTTCACAAACTCATCTTTGTGTCTGAGCCCCTTATTATTGGCAGATACTCCTGTTCAACTACAGGTCATGCCTGCAATTAGGCTCGGCATTTAGGTGAAGGAATTGAACAAAACCATCCAGGATCTAAACATGGAGGTAGACACATTTAAATATTTAATTCAAGAAATCCCAAAGGGAAATAACTCTGCACATAGAAAACCTAGGAAAGAAGTCAGGAGTCATGAATGCAAGCATCAACAATTGAATACAAGAGGTAGAAGAGAGAATCTCAGATGCAGAAGACATCATAGAAAACATTGACACAACAAAGAATATGCAAAATGCAAAAAGCTCCTAACCAAAAACATCAAAGAAATACAGGACAAAATGAGAAGACCAAACCTAAGGATGATAGGTATAAAAGAGAGTGAAGATTTCCAAATTAAAGGGCCAGTAAATGTCTTCAACAAAATTATATAAGAAAACTTTCCTAACCTAAAGAAAGAGATGCCCATGAACATACAAGAAGCCTACAGAACTCCAAATAGAGTAGACCAGAAAAGAAATTCCTCCTGTCACATAATAATGAAAATGCCAAATGCACTAAACAAAGAAAGAATATTTAAAGCAGTAAGGGAAAATAGTAAAGTAACATGTAAAGGCAGACCTATCAGAATTATACCAGATTTCTCGCCAGAGACTATGAAAGCCAGAAGATCCTTGGTAGATATCATACAGACCCTAAGGGAACACAAATGCCAAACCAGGCTACTATTCACTACAAAAATCTCAATTACCATAGAAAGAGATACCAAGGTATTTCATGACAAAACCAAAAATACACAATATCTTTCCACAAATCAAGACCTTCAAAGGATAATGAATGCAAAACACCAAAAAATGAGGGAAAAAACAAAAAAATAATCTTTTAACAAACAAAAAAGAAGAGAGCCACACAAACATAACTCCACCTCACAAACATAACTCCACCTCTAATAACAAAAATAACAGGAACCAACAATCACTTTTCCTTAATATATCTTAATATCAATGAACTCAATTCTCCAATAAAAAAAACATAGACTAACAGACTGGATACATAAGCAGGACCCAACATTTGGCTGCATACAGGAAACTCACCTCAGGCACAAAGACAGACACTACCTCAGAGTAAAAGGCTGGAAAATTTTTTTCCAAGAAAATGGTCCCAAGAAACAAGATGGTGTAACCATTTTAATATAGAATAAAATGGACTTTCAACCTAAATTAATCAAAAAAGATAAGGAAGGACACTTCATATTCATCAATGGAAAAATCTACCAAGATGAACTCTCAATTCTGAACATACATGCTCCAAATGCAAGGGCAACCACATTCATAAAAGAAACTTTACTGAAGCTCAAAACACACATTGCACTACACACAATAATAGTGGGAGAATTCAACACACCACTCTCACCAGGGAAACACAAACTAAACAGAGAAACAGTGAAACTAACAGATTTATGAACCAAATGGATTTAACAGATATCTATAGAACATTTTATCCTGAAAGGAAAGAATATACCTTCTTCTCAACACCTCTCGGTACCTTCTCCAGAAATTGACCATATTCTCAATCACAAAACAGACCCCAACAGATGTAAGAAGATTGAAATAATTCAATAAACCCAAAATTATGGGGACAAAATGAAAGCAGTGGTAAGAGGAAAACTCATAGTTTTGAGTGTCCCAAAAAGGAAACTGGAAAGAACATACATTAACAGCTTAACAGCACAGCTTAAGGCTCTAAAACAAAAGGAAGAGAAAACAACCAAAAGGAATACCTAGCAGTAAATAATCAGAAAAAGGGGAAAAATCAACCAAGTAGAAAGAAAAAGAACTATAAAAGGAATCAACCAAAGAGACGGTTCTTTGAAAAAAAACAACAAGATAGATAAACCCTTAACCAAACTACCCAGAGGGCACAGAGACAGTATCCAAATCAGCAAAATCATAAATGAAAAGGGAGACATAACAGATACTGAGGAAATCCAAAACTATCATCAGATCATACTACAAAAGCCTGTAGTCAACAAAGGTGGAAAATCTTGATGAAATGGACAATTTTCTACACAGAATCCAGGTACCAAAGTAAAATCAGGATCAGATAAATGATCTAAACAATCCTATAACCCCTAAAGAAATAGAAGCAGTCATTAATATTCTCACAACCAAAAAAAAAAAAAAAAGCCCAGGACTAGAAGGGTTTAATGCAGCATTCTTTCAGACCTTCAAAGAAGACCTAATACTAATATTCTTCAAACTATTCCACAAAATAGAAACAGGAGGAACACTACCTAATTCATTCTATGAAGCCACAATTACTCTGATACCTAAACCACAAAAAGACCCAACAAATAAAGAGAACGTTAGACCAATTTCCCTTATGAATATCTATGCACAAATACCCGATAAAATTCTGGCCAACCGAATCCAAGAACACATCAAAATGCTCATCCACCATGATCAAGTACGCTTCATACCAGGGATGCAGGAATGGTTCAATATATGAAAATCCATCAATGTAATACACTAAATAAACAAACTCAAAGAAAAAAACCACATGATCATTTCATTAGATGTTGAGAAAGCATTTGACAAAATCCAACACCCCTTCCTGATAAAAGACTTGGAAAGATCAGGAATTCAAAGCCCATACCTAAACATAGTAAAAGCAATATACAGCAAACCAGTAGCCAACATCAAACTAAGTAGAGAGAAACTTGAAGCAATCCCACTAAAATCAGAGACTAGAAAACATTGCCCTCTCTCTACATATTTATTAAATATAGTACTTGAAATTCTAGCTAGAGCAATTAGACAACAAAAGGACGTCAAAGGGATACAAATTGGAAATGAAGAAGCCAATTTATCACAATTTGCAGATGAAATGATAGTATACTTAAGGGGCCCAAAAAAGTTCACCAGAGAACTCCTACAGCTGATAAACAACTTCAGCAAAGTGGCTGGATATGAAATTAACTCAAGCAAATCAGTAGCCTTCCTATACTCAAAGGATAAACAGGCTGAGAAAGAAATTAGGGAAATGACACCCTTCACATACACAAACAATAGCCACAAACAATATAAAGTATCTTGGTGTGACTCTAACCAATCAGGTGAAAGATCTATATGCCAAGAACTTCAAGTCTCTGAAGAAAGAAATCAAAGAGGACCTCAGAAGATGGAAAAACCTTCCATGCTCATGGATTGGCAGGATTAATATAGTAAAAATGGCCATCTTGCCAAAAGCAATGTACAGATTCAATGCAATTCCCATCAAAATCCTAACTCAATTCTTCATAGAGTTAGAAAGAGCAATTTGCAAATTAATCTGGAATTAAAAAAACCATGATAGCATAAAATATTTTCAATAGTAAAAGAACTTCTGGGGTAATCAGTATCCCGGACCTCAAGCAGTACTACAGACCAATAGTGTTAAAAATTTCATGGTATTTGTACAGTGACAGGCAGGTAAATCAATTGAATAGAATTGAAGACCCAGAAATGAACCCACACTCCTATGGTCACTTGATCTTTGACAAAGGAGCCAAAACCATCCAGTCAAAAAAAGATAGCCTTTTCAACAAATGGTGCTGGTTCAACTGGCGGGTAGCATGCAGAAGAATGCAAATCGATCCATTCTTATCTCCTTGTACTAAGCTCAACTCCAAGTGGATCAAGGACCGCCACATAAAACCAGACATACTGAAACTAGTAGAAAAGAAACTGGGGAAGAGCCTTGAACACATGGGCACAGGGGAAAATTTCCTGAACAGAACAGCAATAGCTAATGCTCTAAGATCAAGAATTGACAAATGGGACCTCATATAATTGCAAAGTTTCTGTAAGGCTAAGGATACCATCAATAGGACAAAATGGCAACCAACAAATTGGGAAAAGATCTTTACCAACTCTACATCTGACAGAGGGCTAATATCCAATATATACAAAGAACACAAGAAGTTAGACTCCAGAGAGCCAAATAACCCTATTAAAAACAGAACTAAACAAAGAATTTTCACCTGAGGAATACCAAATGACTGAGAAGCACATAAAGAAATGTTCAACATCCTTAGTCATCAGGGAATTGCAGATCAAAACAACCCTGAGATTTCACCTCACACCAGTCAGAATGACTAAGATCAAAAGCTCAGGAGACAGCAGGTGCTGGCCAGGATGTGGAGAAAGAGGAACACTCCTCCACTGCTGGTGGGATTGCAAGCTGGTACAACCACTCTGGAAATCAGTCTGGCAGTTCCTCAGAAAACTGGGCATGACACTCGGAGGACCATGTTATATCACTCCTGGGTATATTCCCAGAGGATTCCCCAGCATGTAATAAGGACACATGTACCACTATGTTTATAGCAGCCCTATTTATAATAGCCAGAAACTGGAAAGAACCCAGATGTCCCTCAACAACGGAGGAATGGATACAGAAAATGTGGTATATTTACACAATAGAATACTACTCAGCTATTAAAAACAATGAATTCATGAAATTGTTAGGCAAAATGGGTGGAACTGGAAAATATCCTAAGTGAGGTAACCCAATCACAAAAGAACACACATGGTATGCAGTCACTGTTAAGTGGATATTAGCTCAGAAGTTCAGAATTCCCAAGAAACGGTTTACATATCAAATGATGCCCAAGAAGAAGGAAGGAGATGCCCCTGGTCCTGGAAATGCTCGATGCAGCAGTGTAGGGGAATACCAGGACAGGGAAGCATGAGTTGTATGATTGGGAAACAGGGGGAGGGGAAGTGTGAACCAGGAAAGTGTAAATCATTTGAAATGTCAATAAAGAATATATCTATAAATGTCAAAAAAATAAGAATGCATAAGGAATAATAGAATTTTGGGGGTACAAATATCATAGCACCTGGTTTATTAAGCAACATTTATTTTGATTCAAAAACAATCAACACTAATCATTTGAAGACTAAAAATTAGGATTGTATTGCCCTCTACTCAAAATTTTAGTGCCCAAACCATTCAATTCCCAGGTTGAATAATGGCAGGGGAGAGAAAATTTTGCAATAAAAGGACATTTTTTCTTAAAAAACAAAAAAACAATAGAGAACTATTGTTGAATCTACCACCTCCATGACATTAAAAGTCTTTTTAATGGTGCCAAACCAACATTATATCTGCCTGAGTCATTTCCTATAATTTAGTGTCAGTCTTCTGTGTTGCCATGATTCACCTGCCAGTAGGAGGCAAGCTAAGCTGGGCTTGGCTTCATCTGCTAGACCATAGAACCAGAAGAATTTTTATGCTTATGGATGGTAAGCCTACAGTTTTAGTAACTATGTAAAAATTATGATTTTTATTTCTTATAAAAATTAAAATTTCATGAGATTGCTGGAAATTGAACTCAGAAGCAACAGAGTCAAATAACCTGGACCCTTGGGACTCTCAGAAACTGAACCACCAACCAAAGGACACACACAAGCTGGACCTAGTTCCTCTTCCCCCAAACAGATGTAACCAATACACATCTTGGTCTTGATGAGGGTCCTAAACAACTGGAATGAAGGCTATCCCAAAAGCTGTTGCCTGTGGGATATGCTCTTCTCACAGGGCTGCCTTGTCTGGCTCCAGGGGAGAGGATATACCTAGACTTTCAGAGACTTTAAGTGCCAGAGTCCATGGATACCCAATGATTAGGGGGGTCTCCACCGTCTCAGAGGACAAGAGAAGAGGGCAAGGGAGAAGGATTGTTGGAGGTGGTGACCAGGATGAAAGGGCAGCAAGTAACATGTAAACTGAATAAATAAACATAAAAGGAAAATTTAAAAAAAATGACAGCATTTTCAACAAATGGTGCTGGGTCAACTGGCAGTCAACATGTAGAAGGATGCAAATTGATCCATTCTTGTCTCCCTGTACAAAACTCAAGTTCAAGTGGATCAAGGACCTCCACATAAAACCAGATATACTGAATCTAATAGAAGAGAAAGTGGGGAAGAACCTGGAGCCTATGGCCACAGGGTAAAATTTCCTGAATAGAAGACCAATAGGTCTAAGATCAAGAATTGACAATTGGGACCTCACAAAAGCTTCCGTAAGGCAAAAGACACTGTCAATAGTACAAAATGGCAACCAGCAGATTGGCAAAAGATCTTTACCAGTTCTACATCTTATAGAGGGCTTATATCCAATATATACAAAGAATTCAAGAAGTTAGACTCCAGAGAACCAAATAATCCTATTTAAAAATGTGGTACAGAGCTAAACAAAGAATTCTCAACTGAGGAATACTGGATGGCTGAGAAACACTTAAAGAAATGTTCAACATCCTTAATCAACAGGGAAATGCAAATCAAAACAACCCTGAGATTCCATATCACGTCAGTCAGAATGGCCAAGATCAAAAACTCAGGGGACAGCAAATGCTAGAGAGGATGTGAAGAAAGAGGAAAACTCCTCCACTGCTGATGGGATTGCAAGTTGGTAAAACCACTCTGGAAATCAGTTCAGTGGTTCCTCAGGTAATTGGACATAGCACTACCTGAGGACCCTGCTTTACTACTCCTGAGCATATACCCAGAAGATGCTCCAACATGTAACAAGGACATATGCTCCACTATGTTCATAGCAGCCATATTTATAATAGCCAGAAGCTGGAAAGAACCCTGATGTCCCTCAACAGAGGAATGGATACAGAATATGTGGTATTTTTATCCAATTGAGTTCTACTCAGCTATTAAAAACAATGAATTCATGAAATTCTTAGGCAAATGGATGGACCTAGAAAATATCCTGAGTGAGATAACCCAAAAGACTCAAAAGAACACATACTATATGTTCTCGCTGACAAGTGGCTATTAGCCCAAAAGCTCAGAATACCCAAGATACAACTCACAGACCACCGGGCGGTGGTGGCGCACACCTTTAATCCCAGCACTTGGGAGGCAGAGGCAGGAGGATTTCTGAGTTCGAGGCCAGCTGGTCTACAAAGTGAGTTCCAGGACAGCCAGGGCTACACAGAGAAACCCTGTCTCGAAAAACAAACAAACAAACAAAAAAAAAAAAAAAACAACTCACAGACCACATGAAGCTCCAGAAGAAGGAAGACCAAAGTGTGGATACTTTTTTCCTTATTGGAAAGTGGATCAAAATGCCCATGGTTTGCTGCCAGTCAATATGCTGAGCATAGGGTCCCCAGTGGAGCAGCTAGAGAAAGGACCCAAGGAGCTGAAGAGGATTGCAGCCCTGCAGGAGGAACAATAATATGTACTATCTAGTAACCCCAGAGCTCCCAGGGACTAAACCACCAGCCAAAGAGTACACATGGAGGGACCCATGGCTCCAGCTACATATGTAGCAGAAAATGACCATTTCAGACATCAATGAGAGGAGAGACCATTGGTGTTGTGAAGGCTCGATTACCCAGATTAGAGGAATGCACATCAGGAAATTGGGGGGGGCGTTGAACAGGAGGAGGGGGGATGGGATAGGGGATTTTCAGAGTGTAACACAGAAATGGGAAACCTTTTGAAATGTAAATAAAGCAAATGCCTATAAAAAATAAGAGGAGAAGGACACTTCATACTCATCAAAGGAAAAATCTACCAAGGGGAACTCTCAATTCTGAACATATATGGTTCAAATGAAGGCCTCCCACATTCATAAAATTAACTTTAATAAAGCTCAAAGTATATGTGGCACCTCACACACTAACAGTGGGAGATTTCACCACCTCACTCTCATTAATGGAAGATCAGGGAAACACAAACTAAACAGAGACACAATGAAACTCACAGAAGTTATGAACCAAATGGATTTAACAGATATCTACAGAACATTTTATCCTAAAACAAAAGAATAGCCGGGCAGTGGTGGTGCACGCCTTTAATCCCAGCACTTGGGAGGCAGAGGCAGGAGGATTTCTGAGTTCGAGGCCAGCCTGGTCTACAAAGTGAGTTCCAGGACAGCCAAGGCTACACAGAGAAACCCTGTCTCGAAAAACCAAAAAAAAAAAAAAATGATGACAAAAGAATATACCTTCTTCCCAGCACCTCATGGTACCTTCTCTAAAATTGACCATATACTTGGTCCCAAAACACACCACAACAGATATAAGAAGTTTAAAATAATCCCATGCACCCTATCAGTTCACCACAGACTAAGATTGGTCTTCAATAACAAGAGAAACAACAGAAAGCCCACATATACATGTAAACTGAACAACATTCTACTCAATGATAATTTGGTCAAGGAAGAAATAAAAAAAGAAATTAAAGACTTTTTAGAATTTAATGCAAACAAAGGCACAACATACCCAAATTTATGGAACACAATGAAAGCAGTGCTATGAGGAAAAGCATAGCTCTGAGTGCCTCCAAAAAGAAACTGGAAAGAGCATACACTAACAGCTTGACAGCACATCTGAAGGCTCTAGAACAAAAAGAAGCCAATACACACAAGAGGTGTAGACAGCAGGAAATAATCAAACTTGGGCCTGAAATCAACCAAGTAGAAACAAAAAGAACTATACAAAGAATCAACCAAAACAGGACTCGGTTCTTTGAACAAACCAACAAGATAGATAAATCCTTAACCAAACCAATGAGAGGGCACAGAGACAGTATCCAAATCAGCAAAATCAGAAAGGAAATGGGAGAAATAACAACAGATACTGAGGAAATTCAAGAAATCATCAGATCCTACTACAAAAGTCTAAGCTCAAAAAAATTGTGAAATCTAGAAGAAATGGACAATTTTCTAGACAGATACCAGGTACCAAAGTAAAATCAGGATCAGATAAATGATCTAAACAATCCCATAACCCCTAAAGAAATGGAAGCAGTCATTAATATTCTCACAAACAAACAACAACAAAAAAGCCCAGGACCAGAAGGGTTTAATGCAGCATTCTATCAGACCTTCAAAGAAGACCTAATACTAATACTCTTCAAACTATTCCACAAAATAGAAATGGGAGGAACACTATCCAATTCATTCTATAAAGCCACAATTACTCTGATACCTAAACCACAGAAAAACCCAATAAAGAGAGAGAACTTTAGACCCATTTCTCTTATGACTATGAATGCAAAAGTACTCAATAAAATTCTTGCCAACCAAATCCAAGAACACATCAAAATGATCATCCACTATGATCAAGTAGGCTTCATCCCAGGTATGCAAGGATGGTTCAATATATGGAAATCCATCATTGTAACCCACTATACAAACAAACTTTAAAAAAATTACATGATCATTTCATTAGATGCTGAGAAAGCATTTGACAAAATCCAACACCCCTTCATGATAAAATTCTTGGAAAGAAAAACATAGCAAAAGCAATATACAGCAAATCTGTAGACAATATCAAACTAAATGGAGAAAAATTGAAGCAATCCCACTAAAATCAGGGACTAGACAAGGCTGTCTACTCTCTTCCTGCCTGTTCAATATAGTACTCTAAGTCCTAGCCAGAGCAATTAGACAACCAAAGGAGGTCAAAGGGATACAAATTGGAAAAGAAGAAGTCAAACTATCACTATTTGCAGATGATATGATAGTATACTTAAGTGGCCCCAAAAATTCCACCAGAGAACTCCTAAACCTGATAAACAACTTCAGTAAAGTGGCTGGATATAAAATTAACTCAAACAAATCAGTAGCCATCCTATACTCAAAGGATAAAAATGATGAGAAAGAAAGTAGGGAAATGACACTCTTTACAATAGTCACAAATAATATAAAATACCTTGGTGTGACTCTATCCAAGCAAATGAAATCTGTATGACAAGAACTTCAAGTCTCTGAACAAAGAAATTGAAGAAAATCTCAGAAGATGTAACGATCTCATGGACTGGCAGTGTTAATATGGTAAAAATGCCCATCTTGCCTAAAGCAACCTACAGATTCAATGCAATCCCCATAAAAATTCCAATTCAATTTCTCATAGAATTGTAAGAGCAATTTCCAAATTTATCTGGAATAACAAAAACCCAGGATAGCAAAAACTATTCTCAACCATAAAACAAATTCTAGTGGAATCACCATCCCTGATCTCAAGTTATACTACAAAGCAATAGTGATAAAACCTGCATGGTATTGGTACAGTGACAGGCAGGTAGATCAATGGGATAGAATTCAGACCCAGAAATGAACCCACACACCTATGGTCACTTGATTTTGACAAAGGAGCTAAAATCATCCAGTGGAAAAAAGACAGCATTTTCAACAACTGGTGCTGGGTCAACTGGCAGTCAACATGTAGAAGGTTGCAAATTGATCCATTCTTGTTTCCTTGTACAAAGCTCACATACAAGTGTATCAAGAACCTCCACATAAAACCAGATACACTGAAACTAATAGAAGAGAAAATGGGGAAGAACTTGTAGCCCATGGGCACAGGGGAAATTTTCCTGAACAGAACATCAATAGCTTATGGTCTAAGATCAAGAATTGACAATTGGGACCTCGTAAAATTGCAAAGCTTCTATAAGGCAAAGGATACTGTCAATAGGACAAAGTGGCAACTAAGAGATTGGGAAAATATCTTTATCAATCCTACATCTGATAGAGGGTTAATATCCAATATATGCAAAGAACCCAAGAAATTAGACTCCAGGGAACCAAATAACCCTGTTAAAATATGTGGTACAGAACTAAACAAAGAATTCTCAACTGAGGAATACTGGATGGCTGAGAAACACTTAAAGAAATGTTCAACATCCTTAATCATCACAGAAACACAAATCAAAACTCTTGTGGATCACCCTGGGCTTGTATTTTGAAGCAAATTCCACTCCTCAGAGGGGCTGCAGATGAGGAGTTGCCTTGTGAGCCTTCTCCCCACCTTAACTTTTCAAATAAAGGCTTGAGCCAATGATTGGGCCGGAGGAAGGGGGAGGAGCTGAGAGTTTGGGGGAAGAGAAAAGATCCATGGTAAGCGGAAGGAGCTATGATGTATCGATGGAGAGGCTGCAGAGAGAGAAGAGCGTGGCCTGGAGACACCACAAGTTATATGGGATAATATAGATAGGAATAGAGTAGTGTAGTGGGAGATCTGCCCAATCTAGGCTTATAGCTTGTATTATTACTAATTGAGTTGAGATTTCTTTTCCGGGTAATAGGGTTGGAAACAGAGTAGCAACACAAAACAACTCAGAGATTCTACCTCATACCTGTCAGAATGGCCAAGATCAAAAACTCAAGGGACAGAAGATTCTGGAGCAGATTTGGAGAAAGAGGAACATTCCTCCATTGCTGGTGGGACTGCAAGCTGGTAAAACCACTCTGGAAATCAGTTTGATGGTTCCTCAGAAAATTGGACATAGTACTACCTGAGGACCCAACTATACCACTTCTGGGTATGTAATAAGGATACATGCTCCACCATGTTCATAGTAGCCATATTTGTAATAGCCAGAAGCTGGAAAGAACCCAGATGCCCCTCAACAGAGTAATGGATATAGAAAATGTGGTACATTTACACACTGAAAACAATGAATTCATGAAATTTTTAGGCAAATGGATGGAGCTAGAAAATGTCATCCTGAGTGAGGTAAAGAACACACACAGTATGTACTTGCTGATAAGTGGATATTCACCCAAAAACTCAGAATCCCAAGATATAACTCACAGACCAAATGAAGCTTAAGAAGTAGGAAGACCAAAGTGTAGATACTTTGATCCTTCTTAGAAGGTGGATCAAAATAACCATGGCTCACTGTCAACCAATAGACTGAGCATAGGGTCCCCAATGGAGCAGCTAGAGAAAGGACCCAAAGAGCTGAAGAGGTTTGCAGCCCTGCAGGAGGAACAATAATTTGTACCAACCAATACCCCCAGAGTTCCCAGGGACTAAATCACCAACCGAAGAGTACTCATGGAGGGACCATGGTTCCAGCTACATATGTAGTAGAGGATGGCCATTTCAGACCTCAATGAAAGGAGATGCCATTGGTCCTATAAAGGCTCGATGCCCCAGTGTAGGGGAATGCTAGGTCAGGAAATTTGCGGGGAGAGGTTGGTAAGCAGGGGAAGGGCAGATGGGATAGGGGTTTTTGCAGCGTAACAAGGGAAGAGATACCATTTGAAATGTAAATAAAGCAAATATCTTATTTAAAAAAAAGTTCTGGATCATAAGTATGCCCTCTCTTTCTGGGTTTCTTTTCCATATTAAACTATTCCGACACTCCGCCATCTTTGCTCCAGTGGCCGGGAAGTTGGGACAGACAGGTTCTGAGACAGACAGGCATAATGTCGCTCGGGTCTCGGGCGGCTTGTGTGTGTGCGGCTCCCAGGTGCGGGGCTGATCTGCAGTGACCAGCGCACCAGCTCTATTGTGGGACTTCTGCCTGGCAGAGGGACCCCGCACTGGGCGGGAGCCTACCAGCTTTCCTTCCGCGACCTCTGTTCCCGCAGACTGCGCTGAAGAGACAGGTACCCCAAGCTCCCTATCCCCAATATAACATCACTTGGGACACGGACTGTTGAGGCTTCCGTCTGTGCCCGAGAACGGGTCAGCGCTGTGGTCGTCTGGGTGCCAGATCAGCGGGCCATCGCGTCTATAGGGTGAGCGACTCCACAGAGAGTGCCCTCCTCCATCTTTGCTCCAGTAACTGGGAGGTTGGGACAGCCAGGTTCTGAGACAGACAGGCATAATATCGCTTGGGTCTCGGGCGGCTTGTGTGTGTGCGGCTCCCAGGTGCTGGGCTGATCTGCAGTAACCAGCACGCCAGCTCTGCTGTGGGACTTCTGCCTGGCAGAGGGACGCCCCCTCCCCCCCCAGGAGAGACCACACACCCCTGCACAGGGCAGGAGCCTACCAGCCTCCCTTTGGCGACCTCTGCTCCAGGAATCCACTAGGCTGAGCCTTTAGATGTGCAAGGCCTCCCCAATATAAGATCACTTGGGGCAAGGCACATTAGGGCTCCAAAGTCACTCAGGAGCAGGCAGGCCCCAGAAATCGGTGCCAGGGGAATCCTGGTAATCCAGGGGGGGCAGAAATAGCTTTGCAGGCTCACAGGAGGTCCAACCAACAGCCAGTGGCAGCAGGACCAACTAACACCAGAGGTATCCAGATGGCAAAAGGCAAACGTAGGAATGTTACTAACAGAAATCAAAGTAATGTGGGACCATCCGAACCCAACTCTCCAACAGCAGCAAGTCCTGGATACCCCACCACACCCGAAAGACAAGATCTGGATTTAAAATCACTTCTCATGATCCTATTAGAGGATCACAAGAAGGACACAAATAAATCTCATAAAGAGTTACAGGAGACCATGAATCAACGGTTAGAAGCCCTTACAAAGGAAACACAAAAATCGCTTAGAGAAATGCGGGAGAACATGGATCAAAAGATGGAGGCACACAAGGAGACAACACAAAAATCGCTTAACGAGATGAATCAACGGGTAGATGCACTCACAAAGGAATCACAAAATTGGCATAAAGAAATTCAGAAGAATATGGGTCAACAGATGGATGCCCATAAGGAGGCAACACAAAAATTGCTTAAAGAAATGAATCAACGGTTAGATGCCCTTACAAAGGAAACACGAGAACTGCTTAAAGAAATGCAGGAGACGATGGATCAACAGATGGAATCCCATGAGGAGGAAACACAAATATCGCTCAGAGAAATGCAGGAGAACGTGGGTCATCAGGAAGAAATCCTGAAAGAGGTAATGCAAAAATACCTTAAAGAAATACAGGAAAATACAAACAAACAAGTGAAGGATCTCAGCAAATCCATCCAGGAACTAAAAAAGGAAGTAGAAACAACTAAGAAATCACAAAGGGAGACAACTTTGGAGATAGAAAACCTTGGGAAGAAATCAGGAGTCATAGATGCAAACATCAACAATAGAATACAAGAGATGGAAGAAAGAATCTCAGGTGCTGAAGATTCCATAGAAAGCATCGACTCAACAGTCAAAGAAAATGCAAAATGCAAAAAACGTGTAACCCAAAACATCCAGGAAATCCAGGACACAATGAGAAGACCAAACCTAAGGATTATAGGTATAGATGAGAGTGAAGATTTGCAACTTAAAGGGCCAGTAAATATCTTCAACAAAATTATGGAGGAAAACTTCCCTAACTTAAAGAGAGAGATACCGATGAACGTACAAGAAGCCTACAGAACTCCAAACAGACTGGACCAGAACAGAAATACCTCCCGTCACATAATAATCAAAACACCGAATGTTCTAAACAAAGAAAAAATACTAAAAGCAGTAAGAGAAAAGGGCCAAGTAACATACAAAGGAAGACCTATCCGAATCACATCAGACTTCTCACCAGAGACTATGAAAGCCAGAAGATCCTGGGCAGATCTCATGCAGACACTAAGACAGCACAAATGCCAGCCTAGACTACTATACCCAGCAAAACTCTCAATCACCATAGATGGAGAGACCAAGATATTCCATGATAAAACCAAATTTTCACAATATCTTTCCACAAATCCAGCCCTGCAACGGATAATAGGTGGAAACCTCCAATACAGGGAGAGAAACAACACCCTGGAAAAAATGAGATAATAACCTTCTTGAATCAAACCCAAAAGTAGATAACCACTCAAACATAAAGATAGCGTCAAGAATGGCAGATGGCAATAATCACTATGCCTTAATCTCTCTTAATATCAATGGTCTCAATTCCCCAATTAAAAGACATAGACTAGCAGACTGGATACGTAAACAGGACCCAGCATTTTGCTGCATGCAGGAAACGCACCTCAGTGTCAAAGACAAACACTGCCTCAGAGTAAAAGGCTGGAAAACAATTTTACAAGCAAATGGCCCCAAGAAACGAGGTGGAGTAGCCATCCTAATATCGGATAAAATTGATTTTCAACCTAAAGTCATCAAAAAAGACACAGAAGGACACTACATACTGATCAAGGGAAAAATCCACCATCAAGAACTCTCAATCCTGAATATCTATGCTCCAAATGCAAGGGCAACCTCATTCGTAAAAGAAACGTTACTAAAACTCAAAGCACACATCGCACCGCACACAATAATAGTGGGTGACTTCAACACCCCGCTCTCAGAAATGGATCGTTCAGGAAAGCAGAAACTAAACAGGGACACAGTGAATCTAATTGAAGCCTTGGACCAAATGGAACTAACTGATATATATAGAACATTTCATCCTAGAGCTAAAGAATACACCTTCTTCTCAGCTCCTCATGGTACCTTCTCCAAAATTGACCATATAATTGGTCACAAATCAGACCTCAACAGATACAAGAAGATAGAAATAATCCCATGCCTCCTATCAGATCACTATGGAATAAGGGTGGTCTTCAATGACAACAGAAACAAAAGAAAACCCACATACACATGGAGGCTGAACAATGCTCTACTCAATGATAACTTGGTCAAGGTGGAAATAAAGAAAGAAATCAAAGACTTTTTGAAAGTTAATGAAAATGAAGGCACAACATACCCTAATTTATGGGACACAATGAAAGCAGTGCTAAGAGGAAAATTCATAGCCCTGAGTGCCGCCAAAAAGAAACGGGAGACAGCCTACACTAACAGCTTAATGGCACACCTGAAAGCCCTGGAACAAAAAGAAGCAAATACACCAAAGAGGAGTAGAAGGCAGGAAATCATCAAACTCAGGGCTGAAATCAATCAAGTAGAAACAAATAAAACCATACAAAGAATCAACAAAACGAGGAGTTGGTTCTTTGAGAAAATTAACAAGATAGATAAGCCCTTAGCCAGACTAACCAGAGAGCACAGAGATAGTATCCAAATTAATAAAATCAGAAACAAAAAGGGAGAGATAACGACAGAAACTGAGGAAATTCAAAAAATCATCAGATCCTACTACAAAAACCTGTATTCAACACAACTAGAAAATCTTGAGGAAATGGACAATTTCCTTGACAGATACCAAGTACCAAAATTAAATCAGGATCAAATAGACCATCTAAACCGTCCTATAACCCCTGAAGAAATAGAAGTTGTCATTGGAAGTCTTCCAACCAAAAAAAGCACAGGTCCAGATGGTTTTAGTGCAGAATTCTATCAGACCTTCAAAGAAGACCTAACACCAATACTCTTCAAACTGTTCCACAAAATAGAAACAGAAGGAACACTACCCAACTCGTTCTATGAAGCCACAATTACACTAATACCAAAAGCACACAAAGATCCGACAAAGAAAGAGAATCTCAGGCCAATCTCTCTTATGAATATCGATGCAAAAATACTCAATAAAATTCCTGCCAACCGAATCCAAGAACACATCAAAACGATCATTCACCACGATCAAGTAGGCTTCATCCCAGGGATGCAGGGATGGTTCAATATAAGGAAATCCATCAATGTAATCCACTACATAAACAATCTCAAAGAAAAAAACCACATGGTCATCGCATTAGATGCTGAGAAAGCATTTGACAAAATTCAGCATCCTTTCATGCTAAAGGTCTTGGAGAGATCAGGAATTCAAGGCCCATATCTAAACATAGTAAAACAATTTACAGCAAACCGGTAGCCAACATCAACCTGAATGGAGAGAAACATGAAGCAATCCCACTAAAATCAGGGACTAGACAAGGCTGCCCTCTCTCTCCATATCTTTTCAATATAGTACTTGAAGTTCTAGCTAGAGCAATTAGACAACAAAAAGAGGTCAAAGGGATACAAATTGGAAAGGAAGAAGCCAAACTATCACTATTTGCAGACGATATGATAGTATACATAAGCGACCCAAAGAACTCCACCAGAGAACTCCTACAGCTGATAAACGACTTCAGCAAAGTGGCCGGATATAAAATCAACTCAAGCAAGTCAGAAGCCTTCCTATACTCAAAGGATAAGCAGGCTGAGAAAGAAGTAAGAGAAATAATACCCTTCACGATAGCCACAAACCATATTAAGTATCTTGGCGTGACTCTAACCAAACAAGTGAAAGATCTGTATGACAAGAACTTCAAGTCTCTGAAGAAAGAAATTGAAGACCTCAGAAGATGGAAAAATCTGCCATGCTCATGGATTGGCAGGATTAATATAGTAAAAATGAGCATCTTACCAAAAGTAATACACAGATTCAATGCAATCCCCATCAAAATCCCAACTCAATTCTTCATAGAGTTAGAAAGAGCAATTCAAAAATTCATCTAGAACAACAGAAAACCCAGAATAGCTAAAACTATTCTCAAGAGTAAAAGAACCTCTGGGGGAATCAGTATCCCGGACCTCAAGCTGTACTACAGAGCAATAGTGTTAAAAACTGCATGGTATTGGTACAGTAACAGACATGTAGATCAATGGAACAGAATTGAAGACCCAGAAATGAATCCACACTCCTATGGTCACTTGATCTTTGACAAAGGAGCTAAAACCATCCAGTGGAAAAAAGATAGCCTTTTCAACAAATGGTGCTGGCTCAGCTGGAGGTCAACATGCAGAAGAATGCAAATTGACCCATCCTTATCTCCTTGCACTAAGCTCAATTCTAAGTGGATCAAAGATCTCCACATAAAACCAGACACACTGAAACCAATAGAAGGGAAACTAGGGAAGAACCTTGAACATATGGGCACAGGGGAGAATTTCCTGAACAGAACTCCAATAACTTATGCTCTAAGATCAAGAATAGACAAATGGGACCTCATTAAATTACAAAGTTTTTGCAAGGCAAAAGACACTGTCAAAAAGACAAAGTGGCAACCAACTAACTGGGAAATGATCTTTACCAACCTTACATCCGACAGAGGGCTAATATCCAATATATACAAAGAACTCAAGAAGTTAAACTCCAGAGAGGCAAGTAACCCTATTAAAAAATGGGGTACAGAGCTACACAAAGAGTTCTCACCTGAAGAATATCTAATGGCTGAGAAGCACCTAAAGAGATGTTCATCATCCTTAGTCATTAGGGAAATGCAAATCAAAACAACCCTGAGATTCCATCTCACACCAGTCAGGATGGCTAAGATCAAAAACACAGGAGACAGCAGTTGTTGGCGAGGATGTGGAGAAAGAGGAACACTTCTCCACTGCTGGTGGAATTGCAGGCTGGTACAACCACTCTGAAAAGCAGTCTGGCGGTTCCTCAGAAAACTGGGCATGACACTCCTGGAGGATCCGGCTATACCACTCCTGGGCATATACCCAGAGTCTTTACCTGCATGCAATAAGGACACATGCTCCACTATGTTCATAGCAGCCTTATTTATAATAGCCAGAAGCTGGAAAGAACCCAGATGTCCCTCAACGGAGGAATGGATTCAGAAGATGTGGTATATCTGCACAATGGAATACTACTGTGCAATTAAAAACAATGAATTCACAAAATTCCTAGGCAAATGGTCAGAACTTGAAAATATCATCCTTAGTGAGGTAACCCAATCACAAAAGAACACACATGGTATGCAGTCACTGATAAGGGGATATTGACCCAGAATCTCGGAATACCCTAGACACAATCCGCATATCAATAGATTTCTAAAAAGATGGAAGGAGAGACCCCTGGTCCTGGAAAGACTGGATGTAGGGGAACGCCAGGACAGAGTAACGAGAGGGGGTTGAATGGAGAAAAGAGGGAGGGAAGGGGGCTTATGGGACTTTCGGGGAGGGAGGAAACGGGAAAGGGGAAGTGATTTGGAATGTAAATTAAAAAAATAAAACAATAAAAAAAAAACTATTCCTTGGTCAACGGCAAACACAAACAATAAGCTTATCTGGGTGAGATCTTGCCCTGAGATCACCACTCTCTTAATCTCTTTATTCCCTTGAACACAGTTTTCAGATTCATTTCATTTTCTGGGTTCCCTTTATTATTACTTGAATCTTATATTTTGTTGGTTTTTTTTCTTTTTAAGTTTGCTATGCTCCATCAGAATGTGCTGCATGTGACTAAACCAGAAAACAAAGTCTCTGATGAGCTTTTAGAGGCTCCTTTGCTAATGCAATTAATACCATACTCTCAATTTTACTCTTCAGAGAAGGGCATAAAGTAGTCACATTCTTTACCAGTATACTAAAACAAAACAACAACAAAAACAAAAAACAAAACACCACATACTGAAATACTCTAAGCCACGTACTGAAATTCTTCCCCACTGAAAACTCTTGGGCTAGATCTGCACAGTTCAAATGACTCCCAGCAACAAAGTCTTCCATATTCTTATTAGGATAACCCATTAAGTCCCACTTAAAGCATTTCACTGCTTACAAATCTACATTCTTCCCCAAAAAAGCAACTTCTGTCTTCATTAAGGTTTTACTACTGTGAGTAGAAAGCATGACCAAGAAAACACTTATACAGAAAGCATTTAGTTGGGACTTGTTTAAAGGTTCAGAGGTTCAGACTATTATCATCAAGGTGAAATCTTGGCATCATCCAGGAATGCATGGTGCAGGAGGAGCTGAGAATTCTGCATCTTCATTGAAGGCCACTAGGAGAAGACAGGCTCCCACTTGGTTAGGAAGAGGGTCTCATTGCTGACTTCCATCCTGATAGTGACACACTTCCTCCAACAGGCTATGCCTACTCCAATGAGGCCATACCTTTTAATAGTGACACTCCTTGAGCCAATCACACTCAAACCATTATTGTTCAAAATACGAAATTTTCTATTGAATTATAGTAAAATTTGTACTACAAGACATGCTAAATTCCTGTGTGAATACTAAGCTTCCTGAAATAAGCTTGGGAATTTAGAGATCTTTACAGTTGAATACAATTTCAAATAATAAACAGGTCACTCTGCTATGATAATTTTTATATTTGTAAAAATCCATAAAGAGGTTGTACTATTTCTGAAAGACACGAATGAACTAGATTATAGTGCTAGAGAGTAGGACTGTTATACAACAGTCTCAGAGTTTCTATTCCACAGAAATATTTAAAAAAATATCTTGAACCATATATGAAATACATAAATCATTCTCTTTAAAATGTTTTATTATTTGAAATTTCTTTTATGTATCAAATATCTTAATTATATTAAGCATTTTAAGAATTAAATAATACATCAAGATATTTCATTCATCTTCTCTATTCATATCCTTTAGTATCCAAAAAGTGTTATTAACACATTTTAAATAATATCCACAACTCAGGATCCTACTTCTAATGTTCATAGCATACAAAATAATCTTTAGAAATTAAATGTAGTAAAAGAACATAAAATATTAAAGAGAGAATCCTTGAGAAATATATTAAACAGTCATTATATGATACCACATGACATAAAGTGAGCGTATTCAAAATACATTATATGTCCGTATAAATTGTCTAATAATCAGTTTACTTAAAAAGATTATCCATCTTTCTATGAGATAATTTATTTAATCATTAAGAAAATTTTACAAAAATCAAAGTAGGAGAAACTTTTTGAAATCAAACATTAAGAAAATGCGAATTTTGTTATTATTGATGAACAACTTTAGTACTAAGAGCATACATGGTCTGGTCTGTGACCACTGGCATGTATGTAACATGGAACTATCTTTTCTGACCTTAGTGTAGCGAGGATGCACCTAATCCTATTGAAACTTGGTGTCCCAGGAAAGAAGGATACTAGGGGCCTAGGAGATGGGAGGTTTGGGGGGATCTGGAGTGGTGGGGATGGAGTGTTGGTGAGGCAATGCAGGTGTGGGGGGTGGGAGTAGCACACTTTCAGAGGGCAAAAGGAAGTGGAATGGGTTGAACAACTCTGGAAGGGGGTACTAGGAGGGGAGCAACATTTGGAATGTAAATATATAAGATAATTTTTAAAATGCTAATTACATACAAAATGAGAAATTATTAATAATGATAGTTCTATAAAATTTGTAAAATGTTCTAATATCTTAAAATGTTAATATTTATCAAACAATAATTATTTTAAGATATATCTCACTTAAATGTATATATTCATTCAAAATATATAAAATATTGCAATAAATCACATAACCAGGTTATGATATTTTGGGCTCATTTACACATCAATTTGATGTTACCTTTTAGTATGAATATTACTATGTCAATTTACTAAAAGAGTTATCAGATTTCTCTTAACAACTCAGTCTTCCTAATTCTTTGTTTTTCTTTATACGATGTCTGAGCACTGAGATCTTTTCTCCATATGGAATGTGTTCATGTGTCCAAGCAATCTCTTCCGGTACATCTGTTACTATTTGGTATGTGAACTGGAGCACAATGTACTAAACCCAAACTAAACAGTGACACATTTGAAAGTCTTAAAATATTGACTGATGTGTTATATAATTTTCACAGGTTCCTAATGTTACCTGGGAAGAACAGAAGAGAATCCCACAGATTGTGTAAATGGCTACATATTTCTAATTCATGACATTGTAGCAGGAAATAAAGCTAATGACTTACCTAAGATTGATAGCATAATTATAAAAATTTTCTTCTATAGCCCTTCACTTGTGCAAAGATTAAAACCACAGTCATTTCACAAATCTTCATCATTATCTTCACTATTCTTTATCCTCCAAAAGCAAATGGGTTCATTCAAATTGCACAAGATGAGAGAAAACTTCAGGAACAAGAAGGAAATAGTGAAAGCACACAGCTTCTTCATGTCTGCTAGGATCTATGATGGAAGAATTGTGAAATCCGTTTCTTCTGCAGACAGCTATCACACACACACATTTACACCTGTGTGTCTGTTTTAAGGCTACTCCTCTCTGGAGGTCCACTTAATTATATTCTACAGTTCCTTTCAACTCATCCTGTGTCATAGTCCCTGGATATATCTGGAGAATCGTAGCCTCAAGCTCTGCATCTGAGGTCTGAAAACTTTTGATCAAGACATTTCTGAAAACATGTTGTAAAGATCATTTTCTCCATCCTCAGGTGCCATGATGTCATTCATATCCATGGTATACACTCCAGGGACAAGATTTTCCTGAGCAGCTTGGGCCAGACCATGTGTCAACATCCATATGTATGAACACAATTGGCAATCATGATAATCGATTTCATCAGAACTTCCATAGTAAGACAAGAGTTGAAAAGGTCATAAATGTTCCATGTCATCTAGACTCTGAGTTGAATCATGGGAAATTATATCTTCCATTTTCTAGTGTAGTCAATGACAGCCTCACATGCAACATTGAGCTAGGAGTTGAGCATGTTCTCCATTCTTCATATACTTTTGAATGCTACTCATATTTACAAAAGCTCAAACTTCCTGTGTTTGGGACATAAATTATGTTACTTGAACTTTCTTTCTTTTTGTGCTTTAAGCTCATGTTACTGACTTGACATGGTGAAAAGAATACAGACCACATGCCACCATGTCCTTCCTGATTAAAAAGGAAAAGCTTTTGGCTTTTCTTCCCTCCAGAATATTCTGTTGGCTGGCAATCTGAAGATACTCACTGCAATACTGGATGAATATTTAAAATAAAATTGTGCTTCTGTGTTTAACAAATATTATGCCATAGTTTCTTCTGATTTGTTGTCTCTTTATTTCTTGTTGATATCAGATATCTGATACCATTTTGGGTTTTATGGAACATATGATAATCTCTACCTCATATTTATTTCATAAAATATTGTTAGCAGTTTTCTGGAAGTTAGGTTTCTTATGTATACTATCATAGCATCTATGAATAAAGATATTTTGATTTCTTCCTTTCCAAATTGTATCCCCTTAATCTCCTATAGTTTTCATATTGCTCTAGCTAAGACTACAAGTACTATATTGAAATTTAAAAAAGAGAGAGGGTGGCAGCCTAAACATCACTCTTTAATTTGAGATGATGTTGATTATATAAATGATTTTTAATTCCATGTAAAATTTGAGAAACTTTTAGATATTGTCAAATTGTTATATTAAAATTTTTCATAATTTTTGTTATTGTGATGGAGATTTAAGCTGTACCTTAAGATTGTTACATACTGGTCTATTTCTTGTGTTTTCAGTGTATCATGGCTATCAACTATTTGTATCCATCTCTTCTAACAGTTTGCTAAAGTTGCAGTCACTTGTAAGTATATGTTTTTGTGGAAGATTAACTATTTTACAATTTTTAAATGCTGTAGATAACATAAAAATATGTAGTAGAGAAACTAACAAATACAATTCCTGGGCCCTTTGGACCAACCAAAATTGCCCTGAGCAGATTGCTATCCCAGGTAGAACTCCACTCATCTACCACCTCTCCTCAAACTTTGTCAGACTCCTGAACCATACAAAACTGCAGGTCCAGAAACATACTGCCTAAGGATGATCATCAGAAACTTGCCACAGCAGGGCAATTAAGGTTCACCCTCTTCCCAATACCTGCTACATCAAGAACATCTAGGAATTAAAACCATCCAGATGACTAAAGGCCCTCAAAAGAACAAAATCAACAAGACCCTTGGAAACATGATACTTGCAAAGCAAAGCTACACCACTATAGCAAGTGCCAGAAATCCTAACAAAACTGAAACACAAGAAAATTACCTTAAATACAATCTTACAATAATGATAGAGACCTTATAATAGGAAATTAATAAATACTTTGAAGAAATTCTGGAAATACAATCAGATAAAGGTCTTTAAAGATGAAACAAAGAAATCACTTAAAGACATACAGGAAAATACAGTTAAACAAGTGAAGGAAATAAATAAAACTGTGTAAAACCTGAAAGTAGAAATAGAAGCAATAAAGAAAACACAAACTGAAGAAATTCTGGAGGCAGAAAACCTAGAGAAGACAAGAACAACAGATGCAACAAGCATGAACAGAACAAAGGAGATGGAAGAGAGAAACTAAGGCATAAATATACAACAAAAGAAATTAATATATCAGTCAAAAATGTTAAATACAAAAAATTTCTGGCACAAAAACAACCAGAAAATCTGGGATACCATCAAAGGCCAAACCAAAGAACAATAGGAATAAAAGAATATGAAGATTCTGTGATGGTTTGTATATGCTGGGCCCAGAGTGTGGCAGTATTAGGTGTGGCCCAGTTGGAGTAGGTGTGTCTATGTGAATATGGGCTTTAAGACCCTTATTCTGGCTGCCTGGAAGCCAGTATTCTGCTGGCAGCCTTCAGATAAAGATGTAGATCTCTCAGCTCCTCCTGCACCATGCCTGCCTGGATGCTTCATGTTCCTGCCTTGATAATACTGTACTGAACCTCTGAAATTTTAGCCAACCCCAATCAAATGTTGTCCTTATAAGAATTTCCTTGGCTATGGTGTCTGTTCACAGCAATAAAACCCTAACTAAGAAAAGACTCCCAGCTCCAAGGCCCAGAAAATATTCTCAAAAAAATCATAGAAGTACCCAACCTAAAGAAAGAGATGCCTAGAAACATATGAGAAGCTTATAGAACACCAATTAGACTGGACCAAATAAGAAAATCCTCCTAGCACATAATTATCAAAACATAAATTCTACAGAACAAAAAAAGAATATTAAAAGTAGCAAGGGTAAAAGGCCAAGTAACATACACAGACAAATATATCAGGAAATGCCAGAAAACAGCCTGCTGTGTTTTTCTCTTGTTGTTATTGGGCTTTTTTTGTTTTGTTTTGGTTTTAGTGTCAACCTTACACAAGTGAACGTCATCTTCAAAGAGGACTTCTTAACTGACAAAAGGCATCCATCAGACTAGCCTATGGGCAAATATGTTGGGCATTTTCTTGATTAATTATTGATGTGAGAAAGCCCAACAAATTGTGGGCAATGTGACCCCTGGGTAGGTAGTCCTTGTTTGTATGATAAAAAGGCTGAGCCAACCATGAAGAGCAAACAACTAGACAGCATTCCTCTATGGTCTCTGGTATAATTCCTGCTTCCAGGTTCTTGCTTGCCAGGGTTACTGCCCTGATTTCAGTTCATGATAGATTATAAGTAGTGAGACAGAGTAAATAAAACCCTCAATTTGGTTTTGATCCTGACGCTTATCACAGCATAGAAAACAAATTAGAACACACAGTAAAAATCATTTAGGGAGAGTCACAGGCTTAAAGAATATACAATAGTTTGGGACAACATGTATTTTCTCTGCAAACTTGGGTATATTGTGTCCAATCTTTGAGAACATTCCATCTTAGGGATCCATTACTACATCTGAAGAAAATCTGACAGAAGGCTGGGAACACTTAGAGAAATACCTGTTGCACTGTGCATGTCTTCTAGCTCTTAATTGCTAAATCACAACCTGTATTTTTTTTTAACATCATCTGTTGTTTGTGATAGTCCTTACCAGGTAATGTAACACAATTTAAAAACAGGCATTCCTTTCTTCACTAAGAGAAGCAGTTATGGGGCTGAAGAGATGGCTCAGTGGTTAAGAGCACAGACTGCCATTGAAGAGGATCAAGGACTGATTCCCAGCACCCACATTGGAAGGTTCACAACTGCTTCTAACTCCAGCTCTAGGGGACCAGATACTTCTAGTCTCTGAGGATGCCCCCATGCTCCCACACACACACTTAAAATAAATAATTAAAAAAGAAAAACAAGTTGTCAGCTTGCCTTAATATTGCATTTTTATGATTTTTATTTTTTTGTTTTTGAAAACAGATAAAAAGGTGGGCTGAATATTAGCAAAGTTCAGAGTTGGCAAGACCAAGTGAAAAGGGTATCATTGAAATCAACTCAAAATGTTAATTGGTAGAGTTGTGCCTGGAGTCAGCCCTGGCAGGAGGTGTTCTTTCTTGTCACAGTGTAGAAAGAAGAGCATGGGGGGCGGGGGGGGTTGACTTAATCTTACAAAATTCTGGGGTAAGACTTTGTCTTATGAGATATTTAGGGTTGCTGTATTATAAAAAGTTTACTTATCTGAGTTACTATGCTATTGTGGCTGATCTGCCTTCAATGTTCCTCTGAGGCCAGAGACTGCAGTCTCAGGCATTTAGAACCTCATCCTAAAACAGCAGGAGATTAAGTAAAGGATTAGTTGCTAGAGCCTTTTCACTATTATCCAGATACCTCTTGCTAGGGGGAAGTTTGGAGCAACAAACTTCTATTGGACTATATTGAATATGCATAATCTCACATAAATTCATACACAGCTTCAAGCATGCAGAGTTCTCATTTATACATTTCTATACAAATTCAGTTGGGCATAGCTTGCATGCATTCTCACAATTACATACTTACACACACACATGCATTTATTCTCACATTTACATACCTACACACACATCCATACTTACATATGCATATGGAGCTAAAGACCAAGCACAGAAAGAACTCACTCATTCTGGATGAAAAATGAGCTCCAATCTTTATTGCAGAGAGAAAGAAAAAGCTTCCACCCTTTTAATGCTAAATGAATTAAAACCATGTTTGAAAGAAAAAAGCTTTGTTCCTTTTAATAAGACTATGCCTGCCTTGTCCTATTCTGTCCCATGGTAAGAAGTCTGCCTTATCCTTCTGCTCTCTGCAGAGTCTTCATTTTTCCTCTTTCCCTCTGCATTCTGCACATTGCTCTCTTAGTTTTTTTTTTATGTTACCTATAGTTTCTAAGTTATTCCACTCTACACTCTCCTAATCTTGTTCTCTCCTCCTGCTCTGAAATCACAACAGTGCTCTTACTTTCAATGCTTTTTCTCTGAAAGCTATGCCTATACTTCTAAGTTTTTCTTGAGATCAGTTCTGTCTAAAAGGTGTTCTAACTAAAAACTTCTCAGTACAGTTCCTCTCTCAGCTCAGTTTTTCTCACCTCAGTTCCTCAGTTCTGTCTCTTCTCTTTGTCCTCAGCACTTAAATATCTTTCAAATACATGATCACGTTATAAAGTTCATCACAAGTTCACACAAAAAAATCAAATCATAAATTGATATAGAAGTTTACAAAAGAGAATGTTTACATGCATATCCATTAGGAGTAATTATCCAGCTAAACATCCATCACCTGTCTCAGCTCTATAGGTTCATTGAAAGTTTAAAACCATAACTAAGTTATTAGTGAAGTTTTGTATAGATAAACCCAGTCAATATTTTATCTTCTGTCCTAGTACCTATAATAAATCATTAGTTCCCTTTTTATGACCTTTGGTTAATTGATTTACCACCTCTTTGAATGTGCTCTGAGTAGGAGAAAGTCTTGTTATCATCTAAGAGCAATTAACTGGTGACACTCGGAAGACTGGCAGAGTTCTTATTGCAGTTTTGACTATCAGAAAAGGACTTAATATCAGCCCCCCTATAAAAGAGCATAATAATCAGAGATATAATTTTAGGAATTCTTATAGGATCATCATTAAAACTTAAGTCATCTATTTGTCTACATAGCATCACTATAAGACATGACTCTGCAGAGATCTGCTCCAAAGGGGTGTGCTATTACTTATTATTATATATTTAATAATAACAGGAAGAGCATATTAATAGCAGGAATTTTTCCTGAAATGAGTCCCTTACAGCCTTGTTTTATAAGGGCTCACCTGTCGCAGATTATATGATAATCCAAAGCAGGCCATTTCAAGATGAGCACCTGCTAGTATTAGCTTGTCCCGTTATGACTCCTGACAGAGTTGTCTTAATCTCAATCTCTCATTATTCCTAATGATGTGAAAAAACAAAACAGCTTACCAGTGTACACTTACTGCTGTCACCTATCCTGCATAGGTTCTCTAATAACACTAACAGCAATGACAGTAATATTTGTTTATTTAGTGTCCATTAGGGAACAAGGTCTGCACAGTTTTACATATTTCACCCCTAATTTTGCAGCAATCCTGAAAGGTATGTGCTATTTAGTCAGTTTTACAGATGAAGGTTCTAGAATGCTGTCTAGCATCTCATTGGTCTGGGACACAGAGCTGGAATAAGATTCACTCAATATTTAATGCTAAATATTAGACAGGCTTATCCTGTCTTGAGGTGGCTTGCCATTCTAGGAGTAATAAACTGGTGTTTGTTACATAAAACTTTAGTCTAAAACTGGTACAACCACTCTGGAAATCAATCTGAAGGTTCCTCAGAAAATTACAAATAGCTCTACCTGAAGACCCAGCTATATCACTCTTGATCATATGAAGATACCCCACCATGCCACAGGGGCATGTGCTCCACTATGTTCATAGTGGCCTTATCTGTAATACCCAGAAGATGGAAACAACCCAGATGTCCTACAAATGAAGAATGGATACAGAAAACATGGTTCATTTACACAATGGAATACTATTCAGCTAGTAAGAACAAGGATATCATGAATTTTATATGTGAATACTATATATCATTTTCATCTCTACCTTTCCCCAATCAACCTCCTCCCATTTCCTCCATCAAAATCATGCCCCCCACTCTCTTTCCTTTCCTCCCTCCCTCCCTCCCTCCCTCCCTAATGCCTAATGCTAACCAAAACCCTAACCCTAATGGAATCACTGCTAGGGTTTCTTTTTTTCCTTTTCTATAACCCTAACCCTAATAGGAATCACTGCTGGGATTTCATTTTTTTTCTTTTTCCTAAAACCCTAACCATAACCCTAATTTGAATTACTGCTGAAAATTCTTTTCCCCATAACCCTAACTCCCCAAACCCTAACCCTCTAATTTAACTCTAACCCTCTAACTTTAACCCTAACCCTCCTAACCCTAACCCAAACACTCCTTAACCCCTAATCCTCATATAACCCTAACCCCCCAACTCTAACCCCTATCCCATAACCCTAACCCCTAACCTCTCTAAGCCTAACACCTCACCCAACTAACTCTAAAAAGCTCTGTAGCATTCTGGTCAAGTGTTGCAGTTCCACTCCTATTCTGAAGCCCTGATAGATTAGCAACTTTAACCCTCTAACCCCAACAGCTTGTTTACAATAAAATGCTTTTCATTTGCATTGATCTGGTGTTTTGAGGTATATTGGATCCAAGTAGACCTCATAACACAAAGGCTTTACCACACTGAGTACATCCATAAGGTTTCTCTCCGGTATGCTCTTTTCTACATTTGGAGAGAAGTGTGAAGGGCAAAGGCTTTACAACATTGTTTTTATTCATAGGTCTTCTCTCCAGTGTGATTTCTTTCATGTTTTTTGTCTGAATTAGGGTTTTATTGCTGTGAAAAGTAACCATGACAAGGCAACTCTTATAAAAGACAACATTTAATCGATATGCCTTAGAGATCCAAAGTTTCAGTCCATTATCATTATGGAGGGAAGCATGGCAGTGTCCGGTGCTGGAAGAGCCAAAAAGCCCACCCCCCACAGTTACACAATTCCTCAAACAAGGTCGCATCTTCTGATAGTGCCACTTTCCCATGGGCCAAGCATATTCAAACCACCACCTTTGAAGATCACTGCAAAGGCTTTTCCACATTGATTACATATATACGGTTTCTCTCCATATGTGTTCTTTTATGTATTCAGAGATTACTTGGCTGTGAAAAGGCTTTTCCTCAATGATGACATTCATAGGGTTTCTCTCCAGTATGTATTTGTCTATGAATTCAGAGAGTACTGTGATCTGAAGTATGGCTTTACTATATTGATTACATTCATAGGGTTTTCTTCCAGTATGTGTTCTTTTAGATCTTTGCAGATAATCATGAAACACAAAGGCTTTATACTGAATACATTTGTGTAAGGTTACTCTTCAGTATGAATTATTTCCTGCCTTTGAAGTTGAACATGAAAGGAAAAGGATTTATCACATTGCTTACATTCATAAGATTTCTCTCCAGTATGTGTGTTTTTTTTTAAATGTATTTGGAGACTATGGTATTGTGAAAAGGTTTTATCACATTCATTACAGTTCTAAGGTTTCTCTCCAGTATGCTTTCTTTTATGTATTTGGAGATTACTTGGTTGTGAAAAGGTTTTACCACATTGATTACATTCATAGGGTTTCTCTCCAATATGCATTCTTTTATGGTTTTGAAGACTACTATGACATGCAAAAAATTACTACATTGATTACATTTATAAGGTTTCTCTCCAGTACGGGTTATGTATTTGAAGATAATTATAATATGGAAAGGCTTTACCCCACTGATCACATTCATAGGGTTTCTCTCCATTATGTGTTCTTTTATGGTTTTGAAGACTACGGTGATATGCAAAGGTTTTATCACATTGATTACATTCATAGGGTTTCTCTCCAGTATGCATTCTTTCATGGTTTTGAAGACTAATGTGACATGCAAAGGCTTTACCACATTGAATACATTCATAGGGCTTCTCTCCCGTATGTGTTTTTATATGACTTTGAAGTCCACAATGATATGCAAAGGCTTTACCACATTGATTACATTCATAAGGTTTCTCTCCAGTATGCATTCTTTTATGTCTTTGGAGATGACTGGAACATACAAAGGCTTTACCACATTGATTACATTCATAGGGTTTCTCTCCAGTATGTGTTCTTTTATGGATTTGGAGATGACTATGTCGTGCAAAGGCTTTATCACATCTATTACATTTGTAAGGTTTCTCTCCAGTATGAATTCTTTCATGTCTTCGAAGCTGACCATAGCATACAAAGGCTTTACCACATTGCTTACATTCATAAGGTTTCTCTCCAGTATGTGTTCTTTTATGTATTTGGAGGTAACTGTGATGGGAATAGGCTTTATCACATTGATTACATTTGTACGGCTTCTCTCCAGTATGTGTTCTTTTATGTATTTGAAGATAACAGTGATATTCAAAGGTTTTACCACATTGATTACATTCATAGGGCTTCTCTCCAGTATGTGTTCTTTTATGAATTTGGAGATAACTGTATTGTAAATAGGCTTTATCACATTGATTACATTGGTAGGGCTTATAGCTAGAATATGTTCTCTTATGTATGTGATGTGCAAAGGCTTCACCATATTGAAAATCTTCATAGGGTTTCTCTCCAGTATGAATTCTTTCATGCCTTTGAGGATAACTGTGATATGCAAAGGCTTTACCACATTGAGTATATTCAGAGGGTTTCTCTCCAGTAAGATTTCTTTCATGCCTGCAAAGATAATTGGCACATGTCAAAGCTTTACCACATTCATTATACCATTGAATTGGTTTATCTGCAGGAATTAATTTGATAATATGGTCTAGGTGTAAAGAGGAATCAGATCTTAATGTCTTATCACTTTGTTTACAATGGTGGTTTCCCTTCATTATGGCTTGTTTTACTTTTTTGAAGATGCCTGCAATGCTATGAGTGTTTATTACATGGATCACATTTATAGTGTGCTTTTTCTCTATGAGGTTTTTCACATATTTGAAGAGAACTGGGAGAACTCCCAGCTTTACTGCACTGAGTGCATTTATATATTTTCCTATAGTGTGAAATACACTACATTTGCATATAGAATTTGCAATAGGAACCAGGACAAACAGAGAAAAATTTCCCCTTTCCTAGAACTCATAGAGATTTTCTGCAATGTGAGTTTGAGGATATATTCTCAATGAAGTTGGAAAATTAACTAATTATAAACTTGTATCACACTGAGAAAATCTACTCAAATGGGGGAATATCTTCTAATTTTTCTGGGAGAGAGAGAGGTACATTGCTTCTTTCAATATCCCTATGCTCACATGGTTGGTATCCACTGTGACACATAATATACCTATTAAAAGAATAAAAATAAATGGAAGATTTCCATATTGCATTCACACAGTTTGACTTTTTGTTCATCAAACACATGTGGTATAGGGATTAAGGTTTCTCCTCAACAACATATTCTCATAAACTGCCCCTCACATTAACCATAGCAATGTTACTATAGGTATATGAGCAACACCAGCTTTACTATGGAATATTTGCTTATTAGATTGTGGACATATACACCTGTTCAATGTATATATCTTTTGCAATATGGGAGTGGTATGAGTCTAAATAGATTGATAGTTCTACAGAGTAGCTGCAATGTGGCTATGATTCAAATGGTAATGTCTGTTAAGGCATTGTTTCCTTGTCTTCTTTCTTAGAGGAATGCCTTGCAAACACAAATCAAACACCTGTCACTGAGGTTCATCGATCTTTATGAATTTAATAATCAGCAATATACTTAAAGAAGTGCTTTTTTATACTGTTGTTTTTCTTTAAAATATTCAGGACACATTGAAATTTCTTTACAGGCATATTCATACCAACTTGCACATGAAAATTACCTTGCATGTCTTCTAGAACTTTGACAATATTCTTCAATATTATGGTCTTTCCAATCATAGCCTAAAATATAGTACCAGAAAATGTATTATATATTATTGGAATTTAGGCAAAATTTAAGTTACTATCTTCAGTGAATCTGATTTATTTACCTCATTCCTCATTCTCAATTGAAGTTACAGAAGAGCATTAGTAACAAAGAAACATTTGTTCCCTTATTTTAAAAAGTGAAAGAAAATTCATTGTCTTACCTATAGCAGTGAGGTTCCTATAGGTCTCCAGCATCACATCTTTGTAGAGATTCTTCTGTGAAGGATACAGCAAAGCCCATTCTTCTTGAGTAAAGTTCACATGCACATCATCATAGGTCACTGCATCCTAAAATATCGCACATGTGTATAACAGAAACCATGATATAGACAATCATGTAAATGTATACTTCACTGACAATATATTCATATAATTCTGGTGGTTCCTCCACTTATTTCTTGACCCAGAAGTTCTAATGTAATTACCAAGTGATCTTAGAAGTAAACTGAATAATGAGGTTCACCTCTTGTCATTTCTTTGCTCTTTGAATAGGATATAGCCTTGCAAGAGAAATGCCAATTAGCACAGAAATGAGAGAGAGAGAGAGAGAGAGAGAGAGAGAGAGAGAGAGAGAGAGAGAGAGAGAGAGACTATGACAAGCAAACAGTACTGAGCACACATCAGAGAAATTGTATACACAGTTACTAACTACAAAAAATGATGAGCAAACTGGATGTATTGACTCATGTCTTCCTTTAATTCTAGCATTCAGGAGGCAGAGCCAAGTGTATCTCATTGAGTTACATGCCAGCCTGGTCTATCCAGGACAGTCAGAGGAATATATTAAGACCCTGTCTCCCCTGTAAAAGTCAATCAAACAAGAGAGAAAGAACTCAGAGGTTTTTACTGAAGTTCCCTCAAAGAATTATACATTAATTCCAGTTCTTTACTCATCTTCCAAAATCTTAAAGTGCCCAGTTTAAACTGTAACATAAATAGGATCTTACTAAAAGGGGATACATGTTTAAATAGTTACAAATGGAGAGATGAAAATATTAGTAGTGTAAATGTTGATCCTAAATAACCAACATAGGGTAGGAGAGATGGCTCAGCCGTGAAGAGCTCTTGCTGGACTTGCAAATAATTCTGCTCAATTACCAGTACTTACAAGGGGCCTCTCAACTATCCATTACTCCAAGTTCCGGAAGTCTAATTCCAGCCTCTGACTACTATAAGGACCAGGCACACATGAGGTACATATTCATGCATATAGGCTAAGTACTCATATTCACTTAAAAAAACATCCAGAACAGGTAGGAAGAATGTTATGAAACTGCAATTCAATGACGCAGAAAGCTCAGGCAGTATTAATGCCATGAATACATATCATCCTGAGAAACAGAATATTCTCTTTGCCAGATTTCAAAAGTCATGTGGATGAAGATCAATACAACAGCATATGCTTGACATGTAGCAAAATCTACATTTCAGGTCCATCATCCAATAATGTAAAAACAAGCAAGCAAGCAAAGAAGCAAGCAAACAAACAAACAACCAGGTATGTTAACCCACATTTAATCCCAGAACTCTTAAGCCAGAGTCGGGTGAAACTTTAACTTTGAGTCTTGGATGTTCTATATTCCTACTTTCAAGACAGCCATGGCTATACAGAGAAACATTGTCTTCAAAATCAAAACCAAAACCAAAATTAAAAATAAAAAGACCAGGTTCACAAAATAGCTTAGCACTGAATAGCAATTGCTTCTACTGCATCTTATGTGATTTATGAATAGAGTCTATAATGGGGAACACCCAACAGCATGAGAAGGAAGCTCACTGATCAGTTTCATTCACAACACAGTAGGAAAAAAAAACAGGAAATGGGTTGAGTCTATAGATACTCAAATCCCATGCCCAATAAGGAATATAGAAAGGTTTCTCCTACAAAAGCTTCTATAAACTCCCCCAAAGAAAGTCACAAAGGAGAGACAAGTGTTCAAAAGTACAATCCTATATGGTAGCTTTTTTAAATGTTAAGCAAGTTTATTAAAAATAATGCTAAAGTGATCCTGGGGCACACTGATTCCAAGAAGGTCTCTGCAACAGATTTTATCATAACCACTTATCGACTAAACAACAATGGTGAACTTAGCTTATAGAATCAAATAACAGAGGAAAAAGACTAGGCTTATCCTGCAGGGACTGAACTGGTCTTTATTTTCCCTAAATTTTTGTCCAGCCTGCAACCCTCGGCAAAGCTGGTCTCTAGAAGGTTAATCAGGGCCAAAATTGATGTTTGCAATGAGCTCCTCCTGTACCTACTAAAGCTCCAAAACGGAAGGAGCCAGAAAGAAAGCAGGAACAATGTCCCACACTGTTCAGGTTGCTACAAATGATTAAAGGCCAGTTAAAATTTTTTATGTTCATTATTTCAAAATGCTAGTTTTTAAAAAATTACTAGCAATTTATGTGGTTCCCCTCCATATCTCTTAAACCCAAACACCCCATGTAGAAAAGCTCCTGGGAGAACCAGAGAGGAAGAGAGGAACAGATGCTGTGTGGCAAATGCTGGTACGGCTGAGGGGCTGTGGATGCCAGCTATGGCAGCATTAAATCCCCCAATAAGGCATCAAGTGCCAGGATTCCTCATAAACATTTGGAATGATGCCATAGGGTGAATATACCATCTTAACAGTAGACTTCCCAAAGAGGAGGCTCTTGTAGTCTATCAGCTGCTCCAGAAACTCAGGCTGGGCCTGATGATAGGCCTCCAGGCTTGCACCCAGTTGTATGCCTCCAATAGGCGCAAATTGTGGAATTTCATCAGGTATACAATACAGAGGGTGGCCAGTCGGCTCACACCTGCAGCACAGTGCACCAGGGTAGCCCCATACTTCCTGATTACACTGTGGATTTTGTCAGCCATAAGGTCAAAGTACAGTCTAATGGGGGTGTGAGGAAAGTCAGTCAGAGGCACTTTAACATATTCAAACTGGAGCCAGTTGAAGTTGGGGATCTCTATGGAAGCAACGCAGGTGATGCCATGGACCTGGAGGAGGCAACGGTTGGAGGCCACACTGCCTCTACCCAAGAAGTTAAAGGAAGGGATCTGAGCAATGCCTCCTATGTCTCCTTCGGAAATCATCCCAGGTGCCATGAGAGTCCGTGGGAGCGTGCTATGACCTCTGGAGCTCATGAAGATGCCACTATCATCATCAGGGAGAGACCGGAGAGCTGTGGAGTCTGTCCTCCACCAGGGAATCCAAGACTGCAACCTCCTTCATGCTAGGGATTTCTAGTGAGCTGGAGCCCTTGGTCTGGATCCAGAAGTTCTTAGGAGCAGTGCTGGTTTCAGTGAATACAAATCAGATCCAGCGTCTCTACTGCTGGACTCTCTGTTTCTGCCAACCAGCCTCCCTGCTCCTCTAGGTTCCACGGCTGCTGCCCTGTAGGTTCCAGGAGCCTCGCGAATGTACTGTGGTGCAGGCCAGTCATCCCGGCCCTCTAACTGGAAGCCTTTTTGACTCAATACACTACATGCTGACCCTGGTCACTATAGGTTCATGGTCACGCAAGACTAATAATGTATTTATTCTTCTTCAGTGATCTGCAAGACCTTGTACACTGTTCAAATGCCCAAAGTTTTTTCTGACACTCAAGGCAATCTCTTCAGAAGCCCGGCAGTGGTGGCAAATGCCTTTAATCCCAGCACTTGGGAAGGCAGAGGCAGGTGGATTTCTGAGTTCAAGGCCAGCCTAATCTACAGAGTGAGTTCCAGGACGGCCAGGGTTATACAGAGAAACCCTGTCTCAAAAAACAAAACAAAAAATCAGAAAGCAAATTATGTCTTTCCAACGTTCGATGGCACAGAATACCCCTTCTCATTCCAACAGAGAAGAATGTGTACATAGTGAGGGAGGATTGAACCCAAGCAAGAAACCCAGAGGGCAAACCACAAATCATGCAGTTCTCCCAGACACAGGGGCCCTCAGTTTCAAAAGGCCCTATTTCTCCAACTTCTCATACATCTCTTGGTTTAGTTTCTTCCACTCCCTATATGCAGCTCTCCATGGCAGGTGTCTCATAGGCAGGTATCTCAACATCTTTTGGTCTCAAAATGCAACTCAGGCTTCATCCTCACTGGTACATACAATGCACTCTCTCTGGGGCTCTGACTCTACCAGACATGGCTGGAACAGTGCTGAACTGAAACCACAGGGGAAGAATCCGTGACCTTAAATTTTGCATCTTTCTTGTTTCCAGAACTTGGGTGATCCTGCCAAGTTTGGATTTGGGATGGACCCTGCCACACTTGGACCACTGTTGTAGCGGGTTTTATATGAAGTCCCTTTCTGGAACTAGGAAACACTTTGCCTACTCCCCCTTCCATGAACTGAAGGCTTAGCGAGAGGGACTGTTTCCCTTAATTCACCTTCTTAGGCTTCCAATCCTGAGCAAGGACCTTCTCTTTAATGGTGATAATCTCTGAAAATTCGTGCCTCTGTCTCAGCATTCGGCTGCCATCTGAAACTACCCAGTGCTGTTTTTCTCTACAAACCACAGACTTTGCATTTATTTCTGCCTCTCTCTCTCTCTCTCTCTCTCTCTCTCTCTCTCTCTCTCTCTCTCTCTCTCTCTCTCTCTCTCTCTCTCTCTCTCTCTAATTGTAGTCCTGAATGACTCACTGGCAATACTCATCCAACAGATTCAATATTCCATCTAAGAGTTCAGCCCATTATTTTTTAATTCTGCCTACCTTAATTTCTCAGGTCATGGGCAGAATAAGAAAGATTTTGGTTAAAATACCAAACAAATGAACGCTAACTAAATTTTCGATGTAGTTTATTTTCCACTGAAATCCTATGACCTATGAATTTCTGTCTGCATTACTGACAATACTCCAATCTTCTAGGAGTATTAATAACAGCTGATTAAGCTCTGAGTACAACTTTCTATGCTGTTTGCCATCTCAAGTCCTGATATTTTCCACTTTACTCAAAACAAGAACTTTCTCAGGTTCTGTCCAACAGCAAATCACTTTTTTTTTTGGTATCTTTATTTTATTGGGGCTAGAGAGATGGCTCCATTATATAAATGTACCACATTTTTATCTAGCTTGTTTCCAGTTTCTGGCTAGTATGAGTAAATATGCTATGAACATAGTTGAGCAAGAGTCCTTACGGTAAGGATGGAGCACTGTTTGGATAGATGCCAAAGAGTGGTGTACCTGGGTCTTGAGTTAGATGGATTCTCAGTTTTCTAAGGAACTATGATTCTGAGAAAATACTGATTTTTCACAGTGGCTGAGAAAGACTTAAAGAAATCTTCACCATCTTAGTTATTAGGGAAATTCAAATAAACTACTTTGAGACTCTATCTTACACATGTCAGAATAGCTAAGATCAATAATACAAGTGACAGCTCATGCTGGCAAGGATATGGAGAAGGGGAACCATCCTACAGTGCTTGGGGGCTGGCGGGAGCATGGATCTCTCTCTGTAGAGGAAACAGAATACTTTTTGTGAGTTGACTGGGGTTTCATGGGAACAGGAGAGGGAAGGATCAGTTGGAGGTGGGGGGGGGGATGAAGAAGAGAGTATAGTACAGGGAGAAACTGGGGGACACAAAACCATGCAAGGAAGCTTGGTGAGTAAAGAGAATTGAGACCTGGAGACTCTGTGGGCACACACTTGAGACTTAGGGGGCTCCCTTCTCCCCACCAGACTCCTGGCCTGGAACACATGCCATGCTCCCCACCTACGTGTGGTTCAGGTAAGCCCAAAATAGAGTTCTCCATGCTAATGAGGTACCTAGAGTCTCAGAGGGCTTAGTCAATAAGCCCCCTTCCCAGACATTCCTCCTTGCAAAAGGTACTTAATCTTGCATCTACACTGAGAGATGGAGTATGCATGCATCCATTTTCTGCCATGAATGGCTAATAAATGATATGGTTAAACATGGACCGTTGCTTTCATCAAGAACCACCATGAGGAACATGGAGAAGACCTTTGTCTAAAGACTTGCAGCATGACTTTCCTGTGGAAGGCCCATCTGTGTTCCCAGACACCTGACAAGCTAAAGACAATCCCTGCTGAACTAAGCCTCAAGCTCCCCCTTCCCTGGTCTGTCTTGGTTCTTGGCTCTTCTGTGACTCCCAGAAAGGCCTGAACATCCAAGAGTCAGAGAACCTCACTGCTCCCGCCTCACTGCAGGCTTGGGGACCCACAACCAGCTCCTGCTTTCTCCCTCATCTCATCCTGTGTTTTCCCACCCTGGGAGCAGAGCAGTGCTGGGGGTTTCCTTACAACCCAGCACCTGTCCAGCAATGGTGTAGGGAATTGCAGTCAAGCATTTCCTGTGGTTTGCCTCCCCAAGAGGCTGTGTCCATCTGCAGGGTGGATGCAGAGCCACAAGAAACAGCTGGAATTAGGGGGTATTTGGGGGTTAGTGTAGAAAACCAGTGTAGTGGCAACTTCCTGGATGCTATGATGGTGATCCTAATGAGGACTCCTAGGAATGGAGGATATGGAGTCTGAACTTACCATCCTCTGTAGCCAGGCAGGGCTTCAATGTTGAGAATGGGCTACAACAGTTGAGCTGTTGCCCAAGAAGGTCTTTTAAACAACCCATGCTGATGCTAGGACAAAACTTGGTTCTCTGAAAATTGGTGGCAGGGCCCCATCGCTGAGGACAAATTCTACACAGTTCCACTGAGTGTAGAGGTCAAGCTTCACCCCTCTGTTCTAGTCTCTTGTAGGAGAGAAGGTACTCTTCAGGCTACAGAAAGACAGACCTGGACATCAGTCCCCACCTATCCTCCCCCCACCCCCAAACACAACTGGTCTTTCCTGCAAGATGTGCTGGGGCATGATGGTAACAAACTTGTCTGAGTGGTCAACCAAGACCCTTGACATGAGAGGGAACCCATGACTAACACTGACTGGATTTCTAGGAACCTTACAGAGACTTAAATGGCAAGTATAGAGACAGCATGGGTCTGTGCCAGGTTCTCGGCTGATATGTTATGGCTGTCAGCTTGGTGTTTTTGTTGGACTCCTAATAGTGGGAGCAGGTGTAACTCTGATTCTTTTCCTTGATCCTGAGACTCTTTCCCTCCTATCAAGTTGCGCTGTCCAACCTCAATATGAAGGCTTTCACCTTGTCTTTTTCTATCTTGTTTTATCCTGTTTGGCTGTCCTCTCTTGGAGGTCTGCAGATTTCTGAAGAGGAAATTTGGGGGACGGGGGTGACTTAGGGGAGAGGAGGATAGGAGGGTGGAGAGTAGCTGGGAGGAGGGGAGGTAGAGAAACAGTGGTCAAGATATATTGTATGAGAGAAGAATCTAACTTCAATTAAAACATTAGTTCAATATTGCTTAAATCAAAAAAAAGCGGCAAGCAGTAATATACAAAGAAAAGCAAAATAGTGACCACAGGGACAGTATGATTGTGACAGATACAGTTCTCATTCTGTTTGTGTAGACGGTGACTATCATACAGGAGTGTAAAAGTATTTTTTATTTGCCTGATATAACTGTAATCCCAGAGACTTACTTCCTCCATCTGCTAATCTAGGCCTAGTCCTGGAAGCTTGTAGGCTTTGGGCAATCTTATCTAGATCTAGAATGTTTTCAGCCTCTGAGACTTATGCTGAATAAACTCCCCCTTTCTTTTTCTTTCTGCACTCTGGCTGGCTGGTCAACTCAGCTGTTCTGGCTCTAAATTCCTCTCCACGCTAAATGAATCAAACTGGCTTCTTTCACTTCTAACTGAATTGCTCCAAATGGCCTCAAACTAACTCTAGTATTCTGTTCTAGTCTTCTGGCTCCTTCTCATTCTCTCACTCGTTCTATCTTCACCTGTGTCTAGCGTGTTCTCTCTTTAACCTGTCTCTGTAAAAGTCTCCAGGTAAAACTGCCTCCTCTTCTCACCCTCTTATATTGCCTCTCTTTCCTCTCTCTCCTCTTTAGAGTTGGGCATATCCTAGTCTGTCAAATCTTATTCGGATTCTTTAGACATCACCTTCAAACACAGGTGCTTTCTTCTAAAACTGATTTTACCTTCATTGCTTGGGTTTAAAGGTGTGTAGTAAGGCTGTGTCAGTATTCCAGCCAGAGGGATTAAAGCTGTGTCCCTCAATTACATCACAACTAGAATTTTTTTTTCTCCAGTAAATAACACAGTCTCGGGGTTCACAATGTGATCAAATATCCTGAAACACAGGGGTTTATGACAGGGTCATTTTTGGGCCCAGGGTAGATCTGTGAAATCAGATTTGCTTTCAGCAATGTAAAATGCATATCATGCAGGAAACAAAAGCAGGTCATTTTCTAGTGTTAGTTTTCACTAGTTTGGAATGTGGAATTACAAAGCTTTCTGCTCATTTCATTCCAAAGGAATATTCTTGTTTCTTTTCAAGAAAAACTAATGTTTGAATAACTATTCAAATGTTAAAAATAAAGATGTGATGCTATACAGAATTGCTATATTAATTATATAATACATTAAACAAATGAAGTGGTGCATAAAAGTGTTAAAATACATTCTTCAAAGCAAAAATGAAAGCATTATCATCTGAAATAGGTTATTTAATCCAGAGAAACAGAGAGATGAGTCACTGTTATTATTGCTTTTTTTGTAACGGTAACTTACAGTCATTATTTAAATTCAAACAAAATGATCAGTTGGTTTCTTAACTTCATTTGTACTTTCTCATGCAGTATGACTCATTGGCAGAAAGCTCTCACGCCATCCAAATAGAGCCACTTTCTGCATTTTTACAGTATACTATAATAGCACATTTGCTTCTCATCTCTATAACTCTTGCTACAGAAAGTTTGATATTTCATTTCTTTTCTCCATAAATATTCTAAATAAACATTAGAAAAACCTTTTGAAGGTGATTGCTTAAGCTAGATTCTGTGCTTTCCGCCCTTAGTTTTCTATTGCTACCTGCAGTGTAGACAGGATGGCTGCAGCTCTCACATCATCTGACAATAAGAGTGCACTAAACATTAAGATGAGATGGGAGATGTAATTACTGCTTAAGCTGTAATTACATGTTGTTTTATGACTAATACAGCACTGACTGTGAAAGTCTTTACAGGTGCATAATCCTTTAACCATTGCTATTGTCTTCACCCCTTTAGCACAATGTCCTCCTGAGGCGCCCAGCTTGTCCTCAACAAATGAGCATTGAAGTTACTCTCATATTGAGGCCACCATGAATATAACTGCAATGAACATAAGAATTCTGATACAATTCAATGATAATTTCAAGTGAATAGAAAATATACTGAGCAAATTGCTGCGATCCTAGGCAATTCTGTCATTTTTAGGAGAACTCTGTACAATGGGGTTGCTTGGGTTTAGGTACTATGTCCAAATGTATCAGAATACACACATTAATATATGTGCAATTTTATATAAACTATAACAACACAACATCTTTTTAACTAATTTTAGTTGATATCTGTGGAAAATCTCAACTTACTGCTATCAGAGTTTATTTTGCGTGCCAATACACATCCTAAATTAAGAAAACAAGGAGTGAAAATTAAATAAACACAGACTTCACAACTCGCACTAAAATAACTTACAGTGACCCCTAAACTGTTATTTTCTGACCATCCAGCTACTATTGATCTCTCTTCCAAACAGAGAGGCTCCATGCTCTAAAAGTTTCTCTGTATGAAGGTAATCAGAAAGATGGACTCTGTCTGTGCAGCTCCTCAGGACTCCTTGTGATCATACACAAACCTAGGCCCACTGAACCCACGCACAAAACAATTATTGAGGAATAATTTAATGTCTGCTTCCTGCCATGTGGACTATGGCACATGATGTAGAATCTGCCCTACCCACCTGCACACCACCATGCATACTTAAGAAACCTCTGCAGCTTAGAAACTCCTTTTGTACCCTGGAATTGAATTTCCCTGAATCATTTCATTCATGTGGCTGGTGGTAGTGGAAAGGTAAAAGGATTTTAATCAAATATTGCTGAAGGATAATCCCTATCACTCCCTGTCTACCAGTTTCAAAACGATCTGTAAAATTTATCACACAAAAGTGAATGTGCAATACGATGTTCAGAACTTATAGAAACCAGACCTTTAGTTTTTGAAATATATCTTCCCACTGTACACCAAAAGTAATGCTTGTTTGTGCACACTAGGCAGTGATATTATAAGCAATACAGCTTCCTATGGACAGAGCTTCAGAGCGTACCCCTCCCCAGGGAATCTACACCCAGAGGCCAAGGCCCTCTGACCAGGTCACCACATGTACCAACAGAACAACAGTCTGGTTCAAGGTCCATCCAAGTCCAATCAGATTGGACCCTGATAGCTTAGCCAACCTGCTCTTCCTGGTGGCTGCTACACTCACATTGGCATAGCTTGTGGTCTCTTTCACAGCTCTCTGATGAACTGCATCAGAGGAGAATATGGAAAGCACATCCAAGCTACATCCCACTCATGCTCCTCCTGATTGCTAGCCTTCCTAGAGGACAGACTGTAGCAGCTCCACTACTGGTGGACTAGAGATTAAAAGAATCAGACAGCACAGGCCTTCCAGCTCTGCCCTTCCACTCCACCCTAGGGGTAGACAGAACCCCACCCTAGGGGCAGACAGAATCTTCCATTCTCCCAGGGCACCTGTTAATCTTCCAAGGCACAGGGTACTTTGTGTGTGCATTCTATTACACATTCAATGTCCAGGGCAGCCATCCCTTTGCTTCACAGCTGTGAAGTCCTGCAAATAAACTTCAGTCAAATTCAAACAGAAACAACAACTGAAGCAAAAGGGGGCTACGAATTTAAAATCAATGAATAGTAAATGGGAGGGGAATGAAAAAAGAAATAAAAAGAAAAGGACGTGGCTGATCCTACATATGGTGGAGTAGAAAATTTATTATAGATAAAGGAGAGTATAGCCGGGGCAGGGACATCTGGGAGAGTCCACAGCGGACATGACCCTGAGCCATGTCAAGAGAGGGTGAAAGGGAGAGGGGGAGAGCCAGACTAAGAGGCCAGGAGGGTAAATGATAGATGAAAAAGACCAGGTAACCAAAATGGTTGGATTACATAAAGAAGTGCAGCTGGAAGAAGGGCAGCTTAATCCCTAACTAGAGCACAGGTATGCCAACCATAACCTGCAACAGGTAGGGTCTGAGGGATGCTTGGGAGAACCTGACAGTCAGGTTCACTCTGATTTGTTAAACATCTAGAGAAAAAGAGAAGGTTGAAATGATTGAAGTATAACCTCAAAGAGTTTTTGAAAAAGTTGAAACACAGTTTATGGGCCAATATTCTCCAGGGATTAGACATATGTACTAGATAGAACACACCAAGTGTTACTCACATCTTTCCTCTCTGGCTGTGCACTTTCAGACAGGAAAAATAGCATTCCTGTTAGGTACAGCCATGTCAGTTTGTCAATATCTTTTGTTTTTGTCGAACTAGTGTAACTATAGTAATTTGGTTTCTGGAAATAAGTTCAGATTCTTATTTAGGTTCTTGAATGCCCTGGTCTGTGAACCCACAAAAATGGCCATTTTGGACTTTTATTGATCATCTAAAATTAATTGACTATCTACCACTTATGCCAACTACTTTCAAAGGAGGAAAGCTCTCACCTTTCTTCCTTCCTTCCTGTCCCTTTTGTGCTGTGACTTGATTGGTGTACTAAATTCTTACACAGGTCCCTCTTCTGATTCCCCTGAAAAAGTCAGGGAGGTAGGAGGACACTCATTATATGGTCTCACTTCCTTCTCACTGAGCAGTCAGGGCTCAGCCCAGAAGCAGTTGCAGGACTGTCTTCCAGTCACTGAACAGCAGAGGCAGGATTACGTGTTCAAAGTATGTCTTAATTACATAGCAGGAGTCAAGCCTGAGCTACAGAAGATATTGTTCTAAGCAGAAACAAATTATCAAAGCACTTGAGAAAAAGGAATAAAATTCTTAATGACCTGGAGTTATTGGAGAATAGAAACAGTTAAGAGATTAGAACAGTGACGCGTTAAGAATTTAAAAAGTAATACCAACATTTGACTTCTTAAAAAGATAAATACAAATGAAAAAGTACATAGCTCTACTGATTTTACAAAAGAACAGGCCATTCCCTGGTAGATGAAATGGAATTAATAAGATACCGTTTGACCTAGTTCCCTTGTGCAATGTTAGCTGCTGAGACCTGTATCCTGTCACACAAAGCCACAGCCAAAGGCCTGAGGCTGTCAGGCCCTCTGAGCTGACTTAACTATGTCAACAAAGATTGTACACATCTCTAAGACAGTCCCCTAACTGGAAGTTCAATATTCTTTGCCTGAACACAAGCTTCCCAAATTGTACATTCACCAATCTGGTCTATTTTCACTAATACCCATGAATTAATACATGCCATGAAATTACAAAATAACCACCCTGCCTGAATCAGGTCTTTTGCCATAATGGTGAATATGCTTTTGTTATAATCCCAGGTGTAGGGATGTGAGATTGCTTCTGACTGTCTGTAGCCACTGATCATGATTTTGCCTCGTGCGCTAGCAGAAGCACAGTTTTACCTGTTATAGATTTCTGTGATAATAATGTCTGGGAAGTTTTTGGAGGGTACCCCTAGAGGCAGTGTGATGGTTTGTATGTGCTTGGGCCAGAGAATGGCACTATTAGGAAGTGTGGCCTTGTTGGAGTAGGTGTGTCACTGTGGGCATAGGCTTTAATACCCAAGTACTAGCTGCCTGGAAGACAGTCTTCTCTTAGAGGCCTGCAGATGAAGATGTAGAACTCTCAGCTCCTCCTGCACCATGCCTGCCTGGAAGCTGCCATGCTTCTGCCTTGATGACACTGGACTAAATCTCTGAACCTATAAGCCAATCCCAATTAAATGTCCTTGTAAGAGTTGCCTTAGTCATGGTGTCTGTTGACATCAGTAAAATCCTAACTAAGACAGGTAGGGTGGTTGTTGGTCTTTTAGAGAAGTTATTTGTGCTTTGTTAGTAGCTCAAACAAAAGGAAAGAAATCAGATTCAAGGATGTCTTTCTCCTCTATCCTAGTTTCTCTCCTATCTGGTGTTAGGGGGTGAAGGGGTGGTGATGGTGGTGGATAAAGGATGAGAAAAAGAAGAAACCACAAAGTGGGAAAAACCAGTTACTGGTTAATGCTTAAAGAGGAGACAGTCTAAGATGGATTTTGCATTCCACATATGCTCTCTTCCTTATGTCTCTTTTAGGTTTAGGTCTCAGGTTATACTTTGAACAATTTAAATATGAATTGGAGACTACAAATCTAGACACTTAGACAGATGTTAGACACAGAAAAGATATCCCCAGGATCATTTCTTAAGTGCACCAGTTCCCTAAAACTGCAGGTCATTCTTCAGTGACAAGGTTTTAAGTGGAAGGTCACAGATGGAAAAACACATAGGAAAAGGAGAAGATAGAAAGTATAAAAGCTGGGGTGGGGAGGTCTTGCACAAGCTATATCTTATGCTAAGTAAGCTTCTTAAGAAGAATAACATCTTGTATACTACTTACATAGGGGAAATGGAAGGAAATGGTGAGACATCTATGAAGTCAGCAGAAAGATGAAGAAATTATGAAGTTAGCAGAAACACCATACAATGGGACGAGACACACTCAGGAGAAGTCTAATCAAACAGAGCTGCACAAGGGGAACTCAGGGTGTCTCAAGAACATTCCTGGCCAAGCCTATAGTGACCCTAGGACTGATAACCACAACCCCATGCACTGGGAAGAGTTGTGTTCTCAAAATCTGATGCAAACCCCCACTTAGAATCTGAGTTAATGAGATAAAACAGAGTACCTTCCCTAAAACCAGGAATATGCTTTCAAAAGATGGTAATGGTCTGGGGCCTTTCATTATCCGATACACACGGGACTTGAGGAAAGAAAACCTTGCCTTATCAGGCCAGCACTCAACACAATAGTGTTTTGTTTTTATTGTTTTACCTTTTCAAATGGTTGTCACCAGATGTTATCTTGCTCATGTGGCAGAAGTATGCTTTTCTCAAGAAGATAACTGAACCTTTAGGGCACACCAGGCCTTAATGTTGATTGTGATCCTGTAATCCTCATCTAGCAGCTTGTTAGAGGCCTGCTTTTTGATATGGGGATGGGCTGTTTGTAAAGCAAGGTTGTTTCCTTTATTATGGTTTGGAGCCATATTTCTGGACAATCCTGGCGAATAAACATAAGTATCCTAGCATCCTAATCTCTAACAGGTTATTAGAATACTACATATCTGTGGGGTGTTTTACAGGCAGTCCTCCCTCAGCTAAATTCTACTTGGTGTGACTTACTATCTTTTAAGCATTAGTAAATCCTTTACATCATCAATTCTACTCTTTTGCATCACAGCTTAATAGTGGATTGCTACTCAACATGTGAGATGCCTTTTACAACCTCCACAAAACTAACTACAAATGGATCTGGATTGTACACCTTAATGTTAAATGCTAAGGACGGAACTTATAGAAACTAGGGCTCTCTGAGTTTAGCATCCTGCCAAGGATGTTTCTACACACAGGCCACTGTTCCAAATGCTCGGCGCAGATGCAGCCCCAATAGTGAAGTTATTCACAGGCTACCGCTGGGTCCAGCGAGTGGCTAGGACCACAAGGGACCTCACAGGTGACTGCATCTGGCCTCCGGTTCCCACCCAGCTCCGGGAAAAACCCACCACACCAGCTCGCTCCCGCTGCTCAGCCCTCTGCTCCTCTCCTCTCTTGTTGGTAGTGACCCTGTGCTCACCATTTTGGAGCTTGCCTGAGCGCACTTCACAGTACGGAAGCACCGCTCAGGGAACTTCACAGTACGAACAGCACCGTTCAGGGAACAAACATTCAAGCCGGCTCCGGTACTAATGGAAACTTGCTTCAAGGCACCCGGAAGAACCCGCCTCCTCTTCTGACTGGCCGGTCCACATGAAGGGTCTGATTGGCCAGTGAGTCTTGAGTGACATGACCTCCTCTCGACTGCTTAGAGTGCAGTCGGGGATACAGCACAACGGTTCCTGTCCAGAACCAGACTTTTTCCAGATCTGCAGTGATTTGCATTTCAGTAGCACTTGAACTAGTCCTCCAACAGCCTACCTTCCTGTCTCACCACCCTGCCCGGGGGATGATCCACCACTCCAACTTCCCTTGCCCCTCCCCTTTGTGGGCAGTGACTCTGTGCTCCCCTGCATGGACTTCAGAGATTGCCTGAGCTCCCCTCTGGACGCTCAGTAGGCACGACCCTTTCTTCCTGGAATCAAGGCAGACAGCTTGTATAGTCCCTTACTCAACTTGCAGTGGAGTTATTAATCTGTCCGACAAGTGGGAGAGTGCCCAGAATATTAACAGTTAAAGAGATTTTAAGGAAACAAGTGTTTTGTGGCTTCATGCTGGGTTCAGGTAAACTGCAGCTACTTCTCACCTGGTAGGTATGAGAGAAGCCTAGGAAAAAAGTAGGAAACAGATGACAAACGCTGAGGACTACTATTGTCAGCTGGCATACCTTCCTCAGTGGGAAGGTGAAAACAAACAAAGAAACACACACACACACACACACACACAAAAATCCAGCAGTATTAGTGAAGCTTAGAATTGATAGAACAAATCTCTCTCTGTCTGTAGAGGGTGGATTTATTAGAATGATTCACAGGCCGTGGTCCAACTACTCTAAATATAGCTGTTTACCAAAGGAAAGTTGAAGAATCCAGTAGTGGCTCAATCCATGTAGCTGGATGTCTCAACTGGTTTTCAGTATATACCAGAATTCAAAAGAAGTGGGCTCTAAAGCCAGAAAAAAAAAAACCCACAAACGAATGAACAAACACACACACACTCACACACGCAAACTTAGTAGCCAGAAGGAGGGCAAGCAGACAAAGAGAAAGAGCTACCGAGCTACCATCTTCAATAACCTTTACATATGTAGGCTGCCACCAGAAGCTGTGGCCTAGATTAAAGTCCTCCCCAAATCCATAAAAGAACACATACTGGAAAGAAGTCTAATGAATGTAATCAGTGTGATAATGCCTTTTCAAAACACATCACCAAATACATAATACGTACTGGAGAGAAACCTTAAAAACCTTAAGAATGTAAACAACATGGTAGATACTTTGCCTCTCATGGTCAAGTTCAAAGGCATGAAATAATTCACAGTGGAGAGAAACCTTACAAAAGAAATCAATGTAGTAAAGCCTTTGCATATCAGGGTTATCTTCAAGTCCATAAAAGAACACATACTGGAGAGAAACCATATGAGTGTAATTAATGTGGTCCTATGCAGAACCATGTGACCTCAAAATCCATAAAAGAACACATATTGGAGAGAAACTATGAATGTAACCAATGTAGTAAAGCCTTTGCATGTCCCAGTTATCTTCAAGGACATTAAAGAACACACCATTGGAGAGAAACCTTATGAATGTGAGCAATGGTAAAGCCTGTTCAGGTCACAGTAGTCTCTGAATACAAAGCACATAGCTGATCTCTTGATCATATTCTTCTTCCCTTGATGCCTTCAAAACAGTCAGGAGCCCTGAGTCACTACTCCAGTGACATGAAGGTTGTTAGGGGAACCTGAGCCTCAAACAGATCCCGCTACGGTTGAGGAAATCAGGCATTGCAAAGAACTGTTGAGTATGGGTATACTATTAGGGAGGGAGCTTTGGATGTGAAGGAAGAGGATTAAAATGTCAGAGAGCAATGCTTAGGGGATGTACCCGAGGACAAACTGGCTCCTACAATATTCTCTGTATCTATCCACTCAGCTGTGATGGGTCAGCCCCCTCTTTCCTTTTCTCCCTTCAGGCTCCCACTCTCTGGTCTCCAATTTGACCTTAAAGTTCCTCAATCCCCACTGTGTCATCCCTGTAGCCTGCCTGCCTGGTAGGGATAAGAATAATATACAAGACATTTATATCTCTCCCCGAGACAAACATCTAGTGAAACAGTGGACTCCATGAAATTCAAATTTCCCCTGGAATCTCACTCTGGGAAAAGATTGTTTTCTCCAGATAAGAATATCTCTGCTGAATAAACATTATCTTATTATCTGAATATCTTTCAGGATAGAAAGGAGCTGAGAATGGGGCAGGGATTTATGAATAGGAAAAGATAAATTACATGGCTTGGCTAGATTATTTAATTGTTCGTATCTCTTGCCCTACCTCTATCTTTTCCATTGTTTCCACCCCACACTCCTTTTTATTATTTTAAAGTATAGTCCCACCATGAATCTCTGGCTGGCCTAGAACTCAGATTATAGACTAGGCTGTCCTAGGACATTGAAGAGGTCTGCCCATCTTACCTCCAGAGTGCCTGAATTATAGGTGGGCATATCACAGCTAGGTAATTCACTTCTTCCAATTAGCTTACTGAGGATGAGTGGCTGAATCTAGCTTGATAGGGTAACCAGGACACAGGCTCTAGTCCTAACTCCAGTAACAGAAGAAGGCTCTCATCAGCTGCAGCTCTCTGCCTTAAAGTCCACTGTCTTCCAGCTATGAGCAATGTTGTTTTACTTTATCATTGAGTCTGTTATAACTCATCAAAGGACTAGGGCAGAGTTTTGTCCTTATTCTACAGATAGTAAAACCCACCCTTACAGAGAAATGTGGTTTTGCAATATAGTTGAGTGCAGCTGTTCATTTTACTCATCCTGTCATTCTAATAAGTCATCAAATGATGTTGAAACAATCCAAGACAGGCATGGTGACACAGGCCAGTAATCAGAGAAGGCAGGAATTTCAGGATTTCAAAGTCATCCAAGGAGAGAAGGATCAGTGGTATGGTGGGTGATCCACAGAACAAAGAGACAACTGTGATTGGCTCAGGTCAATGTCCATAATCTTCCCTGCAGCTCCAGGACTTCAGGGCCATGGCACCAGCAAGTGTTAGCTGAGGTATTTGGTATCTGTGTTTTCTGTCAAAGGAAGTCTAGGTCACTTTAGGGTCAGACTCTTTTTGGTCACTGAGGAGTGGAACTCCCCTGCAAATAGGGGGATTAGCCTCAGGCAGAGATGAGCCCCCTAAATGCATATCCAATGCTAAGTGTTCAGCCCTGAAACCATATCCACACAATCAACAGAAATGGACTCAGCAAGTTTTATTCATATGTTTGACACTTGTAAACATTCATATGTTTACTCACATGTACTTAAAAGGAAGACATAGGAAGGAAGAATTGGGGACGGAAGAGGACAAGGAAAGGGGAAAGTGATGTAGTGTATTTTAGTTAACATATATAAAATAAATTTTAAATAAATAGAAAAAGGTGACCAGAGAGATAGCATAGCAGTTAAGAGCACTGACTGCTCTTCCAGAGGTCCTGAGTTCAATTCCCAGCAACCATATGGTGGCTCACAAACATCAATAATGGAATCACATGCCCTCTTCTGGTGTGTCTGAAGACAGTGATAGTGTACTCACATACATTAAAATCTTAAGAAAAAAAAGAAAAAAGTCATAGTCCTGAGACAGATAGAAGCCAGACCTAGTTGAAATGAACTTCTTGTGGTCCTGCATGGAAGCGACTGTGGCTTTCCTCTGAGCCAACCTGCTCAGAGGCAAAAGCAGCTTGATTTTGAGGATAGAATAAGTCTGCATAGCTGTTCACGTAAAAACTGTGATCACAGTGTTAATAACATCTTTGATGTTTTCTATATTTCTGTTCTCTGTCCTTTGTGTGGGAACCATGTGGCATTAACAAATCTTTTAAATCTGTGTTTTAGATCACACATGATGGTCTAGAAACATCCATTTTTTTGCTCTGTAAACTTTCATTTGTCTTATGGGCTAGACTTACAATCTTCAGTCCCTAATTAAATTGTTCAAAATATAACCTGGGGTGTGAACCTAAAAAAGACTTAAAGATGACAGCATTTGTAAAATTTGTTCTAGGCTGCTCCTCTTTCAGCAGTAACCAGAGCCAAATGCATGCTATCATTAAAATAATTTTTCTTTATTAATCTTTATTTTTCTTTATTAATCTCTTAAGACTGTGGAGTGATTTCTCCCTGGGAATGGATATAAATTCTAGAGCATCCATATCTCCAGCCTTTTAGAAAAAATGTTCCTGAGACAAACTCTTCTATGTTGATTCAGGTAGCCTTGATCCCAGTCTGTTGCTCCTCAGAGCAATGACCTTATTGTTCCCTGGATTAAGCTAACTAAATTCTTTTTTTTAAGCTAACTAAATTCTTAAAGGACCACACCATCACTCAGTTTTAAAATTACCAATTTGAGTCATAATAATCTACTGTCCATTGCAGCAACAGGAAAATGATTTGTATGTGGAACACAGCTTTCTGCCTTCAGTCCAGAATAAGGAGGACTAGCTTAATGTGTACATCACAGGGAGAAATAGGGAAAGCAGATAACTACTAATGTCATTACTATGAAAAAGGACCTGACTGTGGCATGGTGAGTGATTTTCTGATTGCCCAGCATGTATTAATTCATGTCAGGAGAATGTAGACAGACAGATTGGTGGGTGTACTATTTGGGAGAAGTTAGTTTGTTACAATGAATACTGAATTTCCAACTAGGGGACTGTCTTTTGCAGATATGTCTAATCCACTTGCACAGTTAAGTCAGTCCCATTGACTGTAGCTGTATGTGTCAGGTTACAGATCTCAACAACTAACATTGCTTATAGTGTCAAGGTCACATTAATCCCATTCCCTTTGTCAGGGAATGATTTGCTATTCTTTTCAAAGTCACTATAGCTATTTTTAAATTACTGTTTTTTAAAAGTTCAATTATTGATTTCACTTTTTAAATTAGATTTTCTTTAAATACATCGCTGCTCTGATCTCTTATTTGGTTTTATTCTCCAATGTTTCCTAGTCATTAAGAATTTCCATTTTTTTTTACTGGGCGGTGGTGGCGCATGCCTTTAATCCCAGCACTTGGGAGGCAGAGGCAGGCGGATTTCTGAGTTCGAGACCAGCCTAGTCTACAGAGTGAGTTCCAGGACAGCCAGGGCTACACAGAGAAACCCTGTCTCAAAAAAAAATCCATTTTTCTGAAGTGTTTTTGATTATTTATTGAAGTTTAGAGCAATGTCTCTTGTAGCTCAGGCTTGCCTCGTGCTAGGTAATTGAGAATTGCTTTGAACACCCAATCCTGCCTCTGCTGCCCGGTACTGGGAAAACAGTCCTGCAACTCCTTCTAGGCTGTGTCTTAACTGGTCAGTGAAAAAGAAAAATAGGTCAGTGAGTGAGTGTCCTCCAACCTTTGTGGCCTTTATTGGGACTTTCAAATGAAGAAGGATCTGTGCAGGAATTGAGTTTTATGACCAATTTTGAGGCTAGTATAGTCACAGCACAGAAAGGGATGGACAAGAAGGAGGGTGAGAGCGTTCCTACTTTGATAGTAGTTGACATTATCAAGAAGTAGTGAGGTAATCAATTTTAGATGATCAATTAATGTTCTGACAACTATACTAGGCTCCTGTCTGGTAGCACGTTTTGGCATCAGCAATACTGTTGGGGTTTGGTGTCTGCAGATGGGATGGTTCCCAAGGTGGGGTGATCTCTGGATGGCCTTTTCTTCAGTTTCTGCTCCAAATTTTGTCTCTGCATTTCCTTTAGACAGGAATAATTCTGGGTTAAAAATTTTGAGATGGGTAGGTGACCCCATCCCTCAATTGGGAGCAATACCTATCTGCTGGAGGTGGTTCTATCTCCAGGTTCTATCTACAGGTTCTATCTCCCCTTTGTTGGGTATTCAGCTAATGTCATCCCCATTGGGTACTGGGAACCTCTCTCACTTTCCCGGGTGTCTGGGACTTTCTAGTGATTCCCCCTGTCCCCACCCCTACTGCTACATATTTCTATTCATTCTCCTGACCTTCTGGACTTCTCTCCTGTCTCTTCCCATACCTGATCCTACCTTCCATTTCCCCTCCCTCTTCCCTCTTCCTTTCAGGTCCTTCCCTCCCTCTACCTCCTGTGATTATTTTGTTCCACCTTCTAAGTTTGAATGAAGCATCCACACTTTGGTCTTCCTTCTTGTTAAGCTTCATATGGTCTGTAAACTGTATCCTAGGTATTCTGAGCCTTTGGGCTAATATCCACTTATTGATGAGTACATACCATGTGTGTCCTTTTGAGTCTGGGTTACCTCACTCAGGATGGTATTTTTTTAGTTCCATATATTTGCCTGCAAAATTTATGAAGTCATCATAGCTGAGTAGTACTCCATTGTGAATATGTACCACATTTTCTGTATATATATATATATATATATATATATATATATATATATATATATTCTTCCATTGAGGGACATCTGGGTTGTTTCCAGGTTCTGGCTATTACAAATAAAGCTGCTATTAATAGAGTGGAACAGGTATCCATGTGGTATGGTGTGGCATCTTTTGGGTATATGCCCAGGAGTGGTTATAGCCCATTCTTCAGTTAGAACTATTTCCAATTTCTGAGGGACCCCAGACTGATTTCCAGAGTGGTCATACCAGTTTGCAATCTCAACAAAAATGGAGGAGTGTTTCTCTTTTTCTATTTCCTCTGCAGCATCTGCTGTTGCCTGAGTTTGTGATCCTAGCCATTCTGATTAGTATGAGGTGGAATCTCGGGGTTCTTTTGATTTACATTTCCCTGATGACTAAGGATGCTGAATATTTCTTTAGGTGCTTCTCAGCCATGTGTGATTCTTCAGTTGAGAATTCTTTGTTTAGCTCTGTACCCCATTTTTTAATAGAGTTATTTGGTTCTCTGGAGTCTAACTTCTTGAGTTCTTATATTTTGGATATTAGCCCTCTATTGAATGTAGGGCTAGTGAAGATCTTTTCCCCATCTGTAGGTTGCCATTTTGTCCTATTGACAGTGTTGTTGGTACCAGGACCTCTGAAACCTGTGATATCACATAGGCGACAACTCGACCTACACATCTGTTGCCATGACAATGACCATCATATTCCCTGAATCCATTGGGCTCACCTTTACCTGAGATGTCACCACCCATGTATATATAAGAGGAGCATCCTTTCCCCCTCTCTCTCCCCCCTCTTCTTTTTCCACCATCACCTTGTCCTTTCCCCTCTCAATAAACTTCACGTGGAACTGTTTGGCTTGGTGTGGTCCTTCTAAAGCCACTAGATGTTCAAGATCATAACAAGTGTCCTTTGCCTTAAGGAAGTTTTTCAATTTTATGAGGTCCCATTTGTCAATTGTTGATCTTAGAACCCGAGCCATTTGTGTTCTGTTCAGGAAAACTTCTTCTGTACCAATTTGTTTGAGGCTCTTTTCCACTTTCTCTTCTATTAGATTCAGCATATCTGCTTTTAATAGGCAGAAGCTGGAAACAACTCAGATGTCCCTCAACAGAGGAATGGATACAGAAAATGTGGTATAATTACACAATGGAGTACTACTCACCTATTAAAAACAATGACTTCATGAAATTCTCAGGCATGTGGATGGAACTAGAAAATACCATCCTGAGTGAAGTAACCCAGATACAAAAGAACACACATGAACATGTATGTTGCATACTCACTGATAAGTGGATATTAACCTAAAACTCAGAATACCCAGCTTAAGAAAAAGGAAGACCAAAGTGGATGCTTCAGTCCTGCATAGAAGGGGTATAAAATAATCACAATAGGTAGATGGAGGGTGGTACCTGGGAGGAAGAGGAGAGGAAGAGATAAAAAAAGGGGATTGAATTAGGTATGAGAAGGAACAGGAGAGTACAAAGGGACAGGAAATAGAATAGCAATATGTAGCAGCAGGGGATGGAGAACTGATTGTAGCCACTAACTAGAAAGTCCCAGATGCCAGGGAAGTGAGAGGCTCCCAGGCCTTAACTGGGATGACATTAGCTGACAATTTAGGCAGTAGGGCCCAAAAAGTGACAAAGCACTTCTGCTGAGGGAGTTGAAGGCTCCTGGAAAAAAGCAAACTCATTTATTGAGTGAAGACAATAACTTTCCAAATAAATGACCACTAGAAATCTGTTGCATGTTTGCCAGTCTCAGAAACATCTGGTTCTTGCTACATCTTTCCTGCTGAGGTTCTCTCAGTGCCTTGCTGTGCAAGGAACCAGGGTTTCCATTTTTTCTATCACCAAATCCTGCCCCCTTGAGGCTTGCTGGGATGGTTAGAGTGCCACTGTTCTGTCAGTGGCCACAACTTATTTTTGTAGAACTTTTAAATTTTCATACTTGTCAGTATGTTTGCTTTTGTGTATGCTTTTTGGTAACAATATTTGCATTCATTTACATTCTTTGAGGTTCTAGAGAGCAAGTGACAGTTTATTCCTCTTTTAAAAATAATTTTTAGGCCTATAGATAACATAATAAGCCCTGAATAGTGTTTAGCTACTTGGTTGAGGTTCACTAAAGTATATGCTAAATGCGGGATTTTGAATTGACGAATGCCAGTGTGATCCTCATTTTAAAATCGCAGTATTCCAGTAATATTGCATTACCAGAAGTGGAGGGTAATTTCTACTTGCCTTTGTCCAGATTCCTCTAGCCCTAAGTACAAGCCACTTCAGTCCATGCCTCAGGAAATCAGGAAAAACAAAGGGAGGTGTCATGCCCTGCGTAGCCAGCAGATGTCAGAAGGGAAGCATTAGTTACATGGGAGGAGTAAACTTAAGAGGGGTCAGTGCAGACTGAGATAACAACCCCTGGGTCAGAGGTTTCCACACACTAGCACCTGTGGAACAATGTGTTTTGCGAGTATGCTCCCAGGGTGGGAAGAGCTTCAAAACACGTGGAGTAAAAGAAACACTTTTCCATAACTCTTACACTTTTTTTCTGATCTCATATTCCTTTTGTGCTTGAGGGCTATTCTACTTTGGTAATACAGTCAGTCTCCTTTACTAATTTCTTCTGGCTGTTTTCTATGAATCCACTCTATGAGTTACTAGTTTCAGATATTGTATTTCCCAGTTTTGTATGCATATTTGTTTTTTTAAGATTCCAGTAGTTAAAATTCTTAATTTTGTCCATGCATTTACCTAACTTCTTTTATGATTATTGAATGTTGCCGTAAACAATGGCACCTAAGGTTCTGTGAAGGGCCCTCTTTCAGTTCTCTGAGTTATAAAGTTAGGAGTGGAATTTCTGAGTCGTAAGTCAGCAATTATTCCATGTTCTTATGCTCCCCCAAGGATTCAGGATGGGTGTTAAGTCAATCTGAATTTGCACAGGTCTCTGTGCATGGGTACTGCCAGGGAAGAGCTGGTCTCCAGGTAGTGCACTGACTCCAGGGTTCAGAGATGAGATCACCATTTTCTCTTCAGTGACCGTCCAAGGCAGAACTACCAGGAGTGCACAGGGCACAAGAATGAAGCAACTTAGAGCAAACTCACTATCTCCAATAAACTGTGTCATTTCTAATTTATGAAGACCTCATGGGGATGTCTAGTCTGAATGGTTCTGTTGCTTCTCTGCATTCATAGCTCTTGTTCTTGGAGGTTTTCAAATTCATGATGACACCCCCATCGTGAGGGACAGCAGCCAAACTCTCAGCTACGTGTTCCTCATCTCTCTCACCTGTTTCCTCTGATCCTTGCTCTTTATTGGACATTCTTTCATGGCTACTTGTATTCTGTAGCAGACCACATTTGGAGGCATTTTCAAAGTCTCTTTACACTGTCTTGGCCAAACAATAACTGTGGTCCTGACCTTCTTCAGGAAGAAGGTTGAGAAGGCTGTTGATATCAGGGACTCCTAACTTCATCATTCCCATTTGTATGCTGACCCAACTTACTCTATGTGGAATATGGTTGGAAACATCTCCTTCCTTCACTTTATGTACCCTCTGATCATATTTTCACTGTGTGCAACAAAGTTCAAGCCAAGGGATTCCATGATGTTCTATTATACCTGGGCACCTTGGACCTGTCAAGCTTCACTGTGACTTTTTTCCCCCAAGATTCTCCATGACAGACTCAATGAAGACAAGTTTCTGAAGTTAATCACATTAGTGTTCTACAGTGTCTAAATCACCTTCCTCCCCATCTACTATAATACCAAGGGGAAAGTCATAGTGGCTGTGGAGACCTTATTCATCTTGGTCTCTAGTGCAGGGTTGCTAGGGTGCATCTTTATCCCAAAGCAAGTACTGTGTTTTTGATCATCTCTACATTTCACATTGCTCCATATCTGCTGAAGAAGCCCAAAAGAAAAATATTACCACTGTTGATTCTATATTTTTCTCTTTTCTAGTAAAAATCAAGTAACCATTTTAAAGTTAAGCAGAAATTGCCTTTATTATTGACTTAAAGCACAATCCTGGTCAACTGTACTATAGCAACTCTTGCCACTCCATGAAGCACATCATCTTCATGAAGGAAACAGAAAATCAATTACTCTTTATCATCTTCCACATTTTTTATTCATGTATACATGAAAGGAAAGTATAAGTTTACTAATGCATTCTAAATGATGAAATAAAATACCCTAAATTAGGTAAGTTTCAAAGCTTAAATTACATACTTACAATTTGGGAGACTATTCAGGGTGAGGTCAAATATTTGTGTGATTTTATATAACATTCAGTAGTTTGACTACCTTAACAATTTTGGTCATTGTATGAGCCATCCCCCATAGATCCAAATTCTTGCATAATCATTATTTATATCAAGATGTGATTCTGTTACTCTTGATGCAATCCTCAGCTTGCAAGACACCATTCAACCTAATACCATTAACCAAGAGTTTAACATATTCATTTTATGAGTTGTCAACATTTAGCCATTTCAAAACTTTCTCTATAAATAGTCTATGAACCAAACTAAATTCACATCTATATTTATTTAATTTCTCACCTTTAAATATGAGAACACAGTTCAATCTACTCATTAATCATGTGCTGAATAATTTTATGCTTAAAAATATAAAATATATTTGTTTTTCTACATATCTTAATGATGTTTGTATAGCATGAACACATATACGTTTATGTTTGTGAAATAACTGTATTTTTTGTAAGGACATTTATGCAATAGTCAAAAGACAGCTTCTAGTGACATCCTTACACTTTATCATATTTGAATCACTATGGGTTGTTCTCACTAGCTGGCCACAGACACTAGCTATTGTCCTGCTTCCTCACAAAGCCATAGGCACATTGTGATTACATAAGTACACAGCAACATTCTTGTTTATGAGGGCTCTTAGGAACTGGGAGACATTAATGCCTGTAAACACACATATTTCTTTGGACATAGGAAATATTTCTTATTATCTGAACTTTTTAAGGATTAAATTTTACTCTAGGAAGATACAGAATATTCATGGTTTCAGTGGGACTTGTATATAGGATCAAGGAAGGGCATGCTTACACCTATGCATAAGTAATATGACATGGAACATTACCTGAGAGAGAAAGCAGTTTTGGTTCTGATTCTTTTGCCCAAAACTTTTCTGGAAAATATAGTCTTTGCAGGCATTATAAAGTGATCCATATATGCAGGAGTAACTGTTATTTCCAGGGGAAAAAAACTACTCATCAAAGAGTTTAATTGATTAAATTGAGAACCAAGTGAGTTTACATCATCATAAGTTTTCCATGACCCTACAGTGTTTAGTGAACAAAGAGGGAGCAGATGATCAATCTTTAGACTTTCTCCCCAAGAGAACATTCACCTGTGTCATTTGAAACCTCATTTTCACTGCAAGGGGAACAGTCAAAAGAGTAGGCTCTTAACTCTCTCCTGATGTAATTATTTGTATCCAGGAGTGCAAGCCACCATGCATATAGTGGTAGGGATCTGTGGATAATGAAGTCGGTGTTGATAATTAATAGGGAATTGACTATTTACCTTTATCTTTAATAGTTATAGCTTTTATCTTGTTCATGTACTTGAACATTTCTATAGAACTACAATAAGAATAAGATCACAATTCTTTTTTTTTCTTATTTTTTTAAGGTCACAATTCTTAAAATACATTGTTCACCATGATATATACATCTTTTTTTAAAAAAAAAAGGGAATTAAAATCTCATCTCATGAAGATGATAGAGGCCTTTAAGGAGGATATAAATAACCACCTTAAAGAAATACAGGAAACCACAGATAAACAGATAGAAGCCCTTAAAGAGGAAACAAATAAATGCCTTGAAGAAAGACAGGAAAATACAATCAAACAAATTACAGAATTTAACAAAACAGTCCAAGACCTAAAAATAGAAATAGAAACAATTAAGGAATCACAAATTGAGGTGACCCTGGTGATAGGAAACCTAGGAAAGAGACCAGAAACTACAGACGCAAGCATCACCAACAGAACTCAAGAAATGGAAGGGAGAATCTCTAGCATAGCAGATGCCATAGAAGATATTGACACATCAGTCAATAAAAATATAAAGTGTAAAAAGTTCTTAACCTAAAACAAAAGGAAATCTGGGACACAATAAAATTAACAAATATAAGAATTACAGGAATAGACTCCCAGTTCAAAAGACCTGAAAACATCTGCAACAAAATCATAGAAGAAAACTACCCTAACCTAAAGAAAGGGACTGCCACAAACATACCAGAAGCATACAGAACATCAAATAGTTTGGACCTGAAAAGAAAATCCTCCCATCACATAATAATCAAAGCACCGAATATATAGAACCAAGAAAGAATATTACAAAAAGTAAGGGGAAAGGGGCAAGTAACATATAAAGGCAGACTTACCAGAATTATACCTGACTTCTCAGCAAAGACTCACAGTTTATTGAAAATACTTAATTGATAAAATGTCTCATAAATTATCATTATGGTTTTGCCCACTGTACATAAAGTAGCACCCTTTTCTTGATGACCAATTTTACTTAAGAGCAAGGGCTGTGCTGCCCCCTCGTGGTCATTCACTTGGAACACAACTAAGTATGTGAATTTGCCAATGTGTAATTCCTGAGTAGGAATGCACTTCAGTGAATGACTTTGCTCCTCCAGGAACCATGTGCTCCTGCTGACACTTAGCCAAACTCAGCAAAACAGTCCTCCCTAAGTGTTTATCTTCTTGTTTGTTTGTCTTTTGTTTTCATTTTTAGACATGGCCTTATATAGCCCAGGCTAGCCTGGAACTCACCATATAGCCAAGGGCGAATGTGAACTTCAGATTCTTCTACATACACCTCTCTCCAGTGCTGACTACAGGTGTACCACCATACTTGGCTTTAGGGGGTGCTAGCGATAGAGTCCAGGACTTTCTGTATGCTCGACAAGCACTTCACCAGATAAGCTACATACCATCACTAACTTTTTAAAGACAGAAAAGCCTGTCAATATATAAAAGAAAAGTAGGAAAGTCTCCAAGTAACTTAGGCTACAGTTCCAATGTCCCAGCAAGGCTAATGGGACAGTGAAATGTCAGTCTGCCAGGGCAGCTTTCCCAGTGCCAGATTTATCACTGTTTTTCTTCTTTCCTCTCTGGTTTTGATGTTTTATTTTTGTTTGGTTTTTTTTTGGGGGGTGGGGGGAGACAGGATCTCATTAAGTAGCCTTGGATGGTCTAGAAGTCACAATTGTAGACCAGGTTGACCATGAATCACAGAGATCCAACTGCCTCTACCATAAATTTGTGGCAATCTTCCTGTCTCAGATTCCCAAGTGCTGGGATTGTAGGTGTGAGCTATCATGCCCTCAACACCATCATTATTAAAACTGATGCCACTACTCTAGACAACTACATGTCTACTTTCTGGGAACAGGTGACTTTGCCTCAGGTTTCCAGAAGCCAACCCTGAAAGGAGACATCAACACAACCTAAGTTCATTCTCCAGACCAAATACTTTAGACTTGAGGCTCTTCAGTTCTCCTTGTATTTTATGAGTTCTTCTATTGCTATCATGGACTTCACACAGCATGGCCAGGTCCTAATTTCCATAGGTGTTCATGGTTGCCTTACAGAGCATTTGCCCCTTTCCCCTTACTTTTTGTAATATTCTTTCTTGGTTCTATATATTCGGTGCTTTGATTATTATGTGATGGGAGGATTTTCTTTTCAGGTCCAAACTATTTGATGTTCTGTATGCTTCTGGTATGTTTGTGGCAGTCCCTTTCTTTAGGTTAGGGTAGTTTTCTTCTATGATTTTGTTGCAGATGTTTTCAGGTCTTTTGAACTGGGAGTCTATTCCTGTAATTCTTATATTTGTTAATTTTATTGTGTCCCAGATTTCCTTTTGTTTTAGGTTAAGAACTTTTTACACTTTATATTTTTATTGACTGATGTGTCAATATCTTCTATGGCATCTGCTATAAGTCTTTCAGCTTCTGTGGGGAGAACTTTAATGTCTGTCTTGAAGCCTTCTACTTCCAGGATTCGTTGATGCTCTAAGGCCTGATAGCATTTTGTCATTATCTGTAAGCACTTGCCCATCTTGTTGGAATGATCCTTGAGGATCTCTCTCCTCACTCCTTCCTCTTGAATTTGAGCAAGTTCCTCTTCTAGAGAAGAAATGCACTGTTCTTGGTACATGTTGGACAGCTTTTTCTCTTGTATTACCTTATCCTTAAAGAACTTAATATATTTATTTTGAGCATGATGACTCTCATGTAAAGCAGGAACAATTTTTCTAAGTTTATCTTCTTTCTTCTTACACTGCACTCTACACTGCTTAATCTTTGACATCAGGTGATCTTTCTCAAGCATCCATACCTTCTCTTTATTTTGTTTTTCAAATTTTAATCGTAGAAAGTCTTTGGAACTCTTGTAGAGCAGTTCTTGGGAATGATGGAGATTCTTGGTCAGCTCCTTGGTTTTCTCTTGATTTCTCTGGTGCTGAACTTGGATCTCCTCAATTTGAATTTGTCTGTCCTCCTTGAGACCTTCAACTTGCTCCCTAGAAATCTTTGTCTGCTCTCCCAGATGGGCCTAAAGTGCTTCCACCTGCAGGAGGAGTGTCTCTATGTCCCTCTGGTAGCACTCAGAAATGTCTTCCTTGTCTTTTATTCTTACTCATCTTTTGCTTACTCCAGGATCTGCTTTGGAAGCTGCTTACACACAGCTACAACATGAGTGGTCTTCTGGAGAATGCTGACTTTGTGGGGAAGTTCCTTATGAAAATAGGTCATTTCACCGGTGTCTAGTCCCACAAGAGCTAATAAATTCTGAATCTTTTCCTTGTCTTCCAGTTCACTGATGTAGTCTGTCATTTTCTGAGTAGAGTTGTAATACGTTCCTTTTCCTGGAAGAGGCAGACCTTCCACTTAGGGCTTTCTTCAATTCATCAATCTCTTCCTCCCTCTGCTGTAAGTTCCATTCAAGTTTACGCTGCTCTTTGAAAGCTTCTCTGTAGAGCTCTAACTTCTTCAGCAGGTCTTCATTCTCTGCCTCACGGTTAGCCACCTTCTTCTGATAATACTCCAGAAGCTCTTGAGAAGGGCAAAGGACAGTCAGACGATCCTCGATTGAAGGCAGAGGAGTTGACTCCATTGAGTCTGCCATTTTCTTCCACCTATTGGTATCAGCAAAGTCAGAACCAGCACCACCCCATGTTTGGAGGCAATTGTTATTCAGAAGCAGTACCTCTGCTCTCTGAGGCTTTTCACAGTCCTCTGCATGCTGGAAGAGCATGTTCCACTTTGCAGGATAGCTTCTCCCTCAACTTTTCTCCAGGAGAGGTCATGGAACCTTCAGGGGCCACGCACACAGAGTGGACTGAAAGCACGGATGTTTGACAGGCTAGCTGAGAAAATAGGCATGCTGACTGTTCCGGAAGCGAGGAAGGAGAGATCGAGATCGGACTAGACAGGTGGAGGAGGTGGGATTAGAGGAAAAGCCCTGAAGGAAACAATAACAAACAATTGCTTCTGGGTCTTCTGTGAGGAATAGTTCTATCCTAAGAAGAGGTGCTGTGACCCCTGTGAGGGGACGTGAGAGGACTTGGTGGCCGTCAGCCAGTCTTTTCCCCGCTTGTACACCTCAGGGTCCCCCTGGCTTTTACCATGGCGGGTGTGGGCCCCGGGGGCTACTCGGTGGAGTTCGTGCCTCAGCCGGAGTGCCCGGTTTTTGAGCCCAGTTGGGAGGAGTTCACAGACCCAGAAATGAACCCACCCACCTACGGTCATTTGATCTTTGACAAAGGAGCTAAAACTATCCAGTGGAAAAAAGACACCATTTTCAACAAATGGTGCTGGTTCAACAGGCAGGCGGTCAGCATGTAGAAGAATGCAATTTGATTCATTCTTATTTCCTTGTACAAAGCTCAAGTTTAAGTGGATCAAGGACCTCCACATAAAACTAGATACACTGAAACTAATAGAAGAGAAAGTGGGAAAGAACCTCAAAAACATTGACACAAGGGGAATTTTCCTGAACACAACACCAATGGCTCATGTTCTAAGATCAACAATTGACAAATAGGACCTATTTAAATTGCAAAGCTTCTGTAAGGCAAAGGACACTGTCAGTAGGACAAAAGGGAAACCCACAGATTGGGAAAAGACCCTATATCTGATAGAGGGCTAATATCCAAAATAAACAAGGACCCAAGGAGTTAGACTTCAGAGAACCAAATAACCCCATTAAAATGGGGTTCTCTACTCTTTAACTCAGGATCCTCTCATTAACCAGGTTGGAATTCGTTAACTTTTCATGAGGCAGAGAGAAAGGAAAAGGGAGAGAGAGAGAGAGAGAGAGAGAGAGAGAGAGAGAGCGCTCAAGGACTGGCACAGAAATAAGCACATTGAGTTAAGCAGATAGAGGGTACACCACCACTTTATTTTTGTTCTTAGTTTTCAAAAAATGGCCTCATAGCAATTATCAGGTAAAATCATTACAGTTGGATATTTGATTACATGGCTTTTAAAAAAAATCCATAAGTTCATAGTAAGTTTATAGCTATAGCTGATGTCACAGGTCGATAAGGTTTGAGGAATTACCATAGAACTGTTTACATGTCTTCCTATTCAGACTAATAGCTGACTAAACATTGTTTATCTACTTTCTAGCATCACAAATTATTATAAATTTAAAGCAATACTTTTTGTGTCACAAGTGAGCAAGTTTTTTTCAAAAGACAAATCATCTGCCTTGTGTCCTATTGTTTTGAGATCTTGTATAGATAAACTAGTCATCTTTTTCTTCTCTTTATGACCTTTAGTTATCAGATAGTAGCCTCATTCCTATCTTAGTAGGATTGTTTTCCTTTATGTTAAAATTGTTCCAAGAATGTTTTCTTTTCTTAGTGCAATTAGCCGGTGACACATGAGGGTTTACAAAGCCAATTTTGTTCTACAATGTGTTTGAAATTACTTGTATCAATTTAGAAGTTCTATAAAATCATTATCAGGAATTATGAAATCATTCTTTTCTCTAAACAGAATTACTACATAAAATCACATCTTCATGTTGCTCTGTAGGAAATTTGCCCAATCCGATGAGCTGATGCCCAGGAACAATTAGGCTATGAGTGAGGAATAGCATATCAACAGCAAGAAACAATCGTGAAATAAAGTTTCAGGGGTCCTTGCCTCTCAAAACACATCCGTCCCACCATACAAAAACAGGGGCCATCTCCAGGTAACTAACTCTCTTGCCATAGCCTTTGTGAATTGCTTCTGTCACCTCCTCATCACCGCTCCCACCCAGTTCCATCCCTCCATCGATTTCCAATATCTATTTTATTTCTCCTACTGAGAAAGATTCAGGCACCCTCCCTTGGGTCCTTGTTACTTAGCCACATTGTCTGTGGATGATAGTGTGTTTATTCTATACTTTATGGCTAACAGCCACTTACAAGTGAGTACATACCATGCATGTCCCTTTGGGACTGGATGACCTAACTCAGAGTGGTATTTTTTTTTTTTTTTTGCTTTTGGCCATGGTGTTTATTACAGCAATAGAAACCCATCTAAGACAGTAACTATGTATGTTCACAATGATTCTAGAGCTAACACAGTGCAGGCCTTGAGGGTTCCTTTCCCTCAAGTCTGCTGCAGAAGAGCGAAGCAAGTCTTCCCCAGAATCCTGGCTCTCCTCACTCACCTTGTGTCTTACTACTGGTTTTGATTTTTGTTTTTTGTTTTTTGATATTTTTATTTACATTCAAAATCATTTCTCCTTTCCCATTTCCTCACTCCCCAAAAGTCCCATAAGCCTCCTTCCCTCCCTCTTTTCCCCGTTCAACCGCCTCTCGCTTCTCTGTCCTGGCATTCCTCTACATCCCATCTTTCCAGGACCAGGGGTCCCTCCTTCCATCTTCTTGGAAATCTATTGATATGCATATTGTGTCTAGGGTATTCCGAGATTCTGGGTTAATATCCCCTTATCAGTGACTGCATACCATGTGTGTTCTTTTGTGATTGGGTTACCTCACTAAGGATGATATTTTCAAGTTCTGACCATTGACCCGCGGGAGGTCAGGGCTGTGGGATGCTGCAGCAAGGGCTGCTGGGGGAGGGAAGGGGCCCCCACTGCAAGCGGAGGCAGCAGGTGGCCGGTCAGCCCAGCTCCCCCTGCTGCTGGTCACACCATCCCACCAGCTCTGCTCACAGCTGCCGCCTTGTTGTGCAGTTGAGTTTCGTTCTTAACACTGCTTTTTTTGTGTCCCATATTGTGGGAATACTGTGCCTTCATTTTCATTGAATTTTAAAGTCTTTTTTTCTTTCTCCCCTGACCAAGTTAACCTTGAACAGAAAATTGTTCAGTTTACATGAGTAAGTGGGCTTTCAGTTATTTTTGGTATTTTGAAGTCCAGCATTAGTCTTTGGTGGTCTGATAGAGTGCACAGTATTATTTCAATCTTTTATCTTTCCAGGCTTGTTTTGTGTCTGATTATATGGTCAAGTTTGGAGGAGGTTCCATGAGGTGCTGAGAAAGTATATTCTTTTGTGTTAGGGCGAAATGGTCTGTAGATATCAGTTAAATCCATTTGGTTCATAATTACTGTTAGATTCACTCTGTCTCTGTGTAATTTCTGTTTCAATGACCTGTTCATTTGTGGGGAATGGGGGCAGAATGTTGAAGTCTCCCACTATTATTATGTGAGGTTCAGTGTGTGTTTTGAGCTTTAGTAAAGTTTCTTTTACCAATGTGGGCACCTTGCATATGGAGTATAGATGTTCAGAATTGAGACTTCATTGTTCTGAATTTTTCCTTTGATGAGTATGAAGTGTCCTTTATCATCTCTTTTGATTACTTTTGTATATTTTACTGTATATTAGAATCATTACTCCATCTAGGTTCTCAGAACCATTTGCTTAGAAAACCTTTTTCAGTCTTTTACTCTGAGGTAGTATCTGTTTTTGTTGCTGAGATGTGTTTCTTGTATGCAGCAAAATGATGGATTCTATTTGCTTTCCAATCTGTTAGACTGTCTTTTTATTGGTGAATTGATTTTATTAATGTTGAGAGATATTAAAGAACAATGATTGTTAGTTCCTTTTTTGTTGTTGTTGGAGGTGGTACTGTGTGTGTGTGTGTCTGTGTGAGTGTGTGTGTGTGTGTGTAAAAGAGAGGGGGGAGGGAGAGGGACAGGGAGACAAAAAGACAGAGACAGACAGAGATTCTCTTCTTTTGACTTTCTTGTGATAAGATTAATTTCTTGTGTTTTCTTGGGTGTAGCTACCCTCTTTGTGTTGGAGTTTTCCTTCTCGTATCTTCTGTAGGGGTAGATTAGGAGAAAGACATTGTTTAAATTTGGTTTTGTCATGGAATATCTTGGTATCTCCACTGATGGTTATTGAGTATTTTCCTGAATATATTAGCCTGAGCTGGCATTTGTGGCCTCTTAGGATCTAAAAGACCAGGATCTTGTGGCTTTTAGAATCTCTGTTGAGAAGTCTGCTGTAATTCTTGTGGATCTGCCTGTATATGTTACTTGGCCTTTTCCCTTACTGCTTTTAATATTCTTTCTTTGTTCTATGCATTTAGTGTTTTGATTATTATGTGAGCCGATTTTCTTTTCTGGTCCAATCTATTTGGTGCTCTGTAGGCTTCTTGTACATTCGTGGCCATCTCTTTCTTTAGGTTAGGGAAGTTTTCTTTTATAATTTTGCTGAATATTTTTTCTAACACTTGGAACTTGGAATCTTTATCTTTTTCTATCCCTATTATTCTTTTTTTTCATTTTATTTTATTTTCTAATTTTTTTTATTTCCATTCAAAATCATTTTCCCTTTCCCATTTCCTCCCTCCCCGAAAGTCCCATAAGCCCCCATCCTTCCCTCTTTTCCCCATTCAATCCCCACCCACTTCTCCGTCCTGGCATTCCCCTACATCCAGTCTTTCCAGAACCATCTTCATGGAAATCTATTGATATGCGAATTGTGTCTAGGGTATTCCGAGATTCTGGGTTAATATCCCCTTATCAGTGACTGCATACCATGTGTGTTCTTTTCTGATTGGGTTACCTCACTAAGGATGATATTTTCAAGTTCTGACCATTTGTCTAGGAATTTCGTGAATTCATTGTTTTTAATTGCAGAGTAGTATTCCATTGTGTAGATATACCACATCTTCTGAATCCATTCCACCATTGAGGGACATCTGGGTTCTTTCCAGCTTCTGGCTATTATAAATAAGGCTGCTATGAACATAGTGGAGCATGTGTCCTTATTGCATGCAGGTAAAGCCTCTGGGTATATGCCCAGGAGTGGTATAGCCGGATCCTCCAGGAGTGTCATGCCCAGTTTTCTGAGGAACTACCAGACTGTTTTCCAGAGTGATTGTACCAGCTTGCAATCCCACCAGCAGTGGAGGAGTGTTCCTCTTTCTAACATCCTCTCCAACAACTGCTGTCTCCTGTGTTTTTGATCTTAGCCATTCTGACTGGTGTGAGATGGAATCTCAGGGTTGTTTTGATTTGCATTTCCCTAATGACTAAGGATGATGAACATCTCTTTAGGTGCTTCTCAGACATTAGATATTCTTCAGGTGAGAACTCTTTGTTTAGCTCTGTACCCCATTTTTTAATAGGGTTACTTGCCTCTGGAGATTAACTTCTTGAGTTCTTTGTATATATTGGATATGAGCCCTCTGTCGGATGTAGAGTTGGTAAAGATCATTTCCCAGTTACTTGGTGGCCGCTTAGTCTTTTTGACAGTGTCTTTTGCCTTGCAAAAACTTTGTAATTTAATGAGGTCCCATTTGTCAATTCTTGATCTTAGTGCAAAAACTATTGGAGTTCTGTTCAGGAAATTCTCCCCTGTGCCCATATGTTCAAGGTTCTTCCCTAGTTTCCTTTCTATTAGTTTCAGTGTGTCTGGCTTTATGTGGAGGTTCTTGATCCACTTGGAATTAAGCTTAGTGCAAGGAGATAAGAATGGGTCAATTTGCATTCTTCTGCATGTTGACCTCCAGTTGAGCCAGCACCATTTGTTGAAAAGGCTATCTTTTTTCCACTGGATGCTTTTAGCTCCTTTGTCAAAGATCAAGTGACCATGGGAGTGTAGATTCATTTCTGGGTCTTCAATTCTGTTCCAGTGAACTACATGCCTGTCACTGTACCAATACCATGCAGTTTTTAACACTGTTGCTCTGTAGTACAGCTTGAGGTGAGGGATATTGATTCCCCCAGAAGTTCTTTTATTTAGAGAAGAGTTTTAGCTATCCTGCATTTTCTGTTATTCCAGATGAAATTTTGAATTGCTCTTTCTAACTCTATGAAGAGTTGAGTTGGGATTTTGATGGGGATTGCATTGAATCTGTATATTGCTTTTGGCAAGATGGTCATTTTTATTATATTAATCCTGCCAATCCATGAGCATGGCAGATTTTTCCATCTTCTGAGGTCTTCTTCAATTTCTTTCTTCAGATACTTGTAGTTCTTGTCATACATATCTTTCACTTGTTTGTTTAGAGTCACACCAAGATACTTTATATTGTTTGTGACTATCGTGAAGGGTATCATTTCCTTACTGCTTTCTCAGCCTGCTTATCCTTTGAGTATAGGAAGGCTACTGACTTGCTTGAGTTGATTTTATATCCGGCCACTTTGCTGAAGTTGTTTATCAGCTGTAGGAGTTCTCTGGTGGAGTTCTTTGGGTCACTTAAGTATACTATCATATTGTCTGCAAATAGTGATAGTTTGACTGTTTCTTTTCCAATATGTATCCCTTTGACCTCCTTTTGTTGTCTAATTGCTCTAGCTAGAACTTCAAGTACTATATTGAAAAGATATGGAGAGAGACGGCAGCCTTGTCTAGTCCCTGATTTTAGTGGGATTGCTTCAAGTTTCTCTCCATTTAGATTGATGTTGGCTACCGGTTTGCTGTAAATTGCTTTTACTATATTTAGATATGGGCCTTGAATTCCTGATCTTTCCAAGACCTTTAGCATGAAAGGATGCTGAATTTTGTCAAATGCTTTCTCAGCATCTAATGAAATGACCATGTGGTTTTTTTTCTTTGAGATTGTTTATGTAGTGGATTACATTGATGGACTTCCTTATATTGAACCATCCCTCCATCCCTAGGATGAAGCCTACTTGATCGTGGTGAATGATCGTTTTGATGTGTTCTTGGATTCAGTTGGCAGGAATTTTATTGAGTATTTTTGCACACATAAGAGAGATTGGCCTGAGATTCTCTTTCTTTGTCGGATCTTTGTGTGCTTTTGGTATTAGTGTAATTGTGGCTTCATAGAACGAGTTGGGGAGTGTTCCTTCTGTTTCTATTTTGTGGAATAGTTTGAAGAGTATTGGTGTTAGGTCTTCTCTGTAGGTCTGATAGAATTCTGCACTAAAACCATCGGGACCTGTGCTTTTTTGGTTGTAAGACTTCCAATGACGACTTCTATTTCTTCAGGGGTTATAGGATGGTTTAGATGATCTATTTGATCCTGATTTAATTTTGGCATTTGGTATCTGTCAAGGAAATTGTCCATTTCCTCAAGATTTTCTAGTTGTGTTGAATACAGGTTTTTGTAGTAGGATATGATGATTTTATGAATTTCCTCAGTTTCTGTTGCTATCTCTCCCTTTTCGTTTCTGATTTTATTAATTTGGATACTGTCTCTGTGCCCTCTGGCTAGTCTGACTAAGGGCTTATCTATCTTGTTGATTTTCTCAAAGAACCAACTCCTTGTTTTGTTGATTCTTTGTATGGTTTTATTTGTTTCTACTTGATTGATTTCAGCCCTGAGTTTCAAGATTTCCTGCCTTCTACTCCTCTTGGGTGTATTTGCTTCTTTTTGTTCCAGAGCTTTCAGGTGTGCCATTAAGCTGCTAGTGTATGCTGTCTCCCATTTCTTTTTGGCGGCACTCATGGCTGTGAATTTTCCTCTTAGCACCGCTTTCATTGTGTTCCATAAATTAGGGTATGTTGTGCCTTCATTTTCATTAAATTTTGAAAAGTCTTTGATTTCTTTCTTTATTTCCTCCTTGACCAAGCTATCATTGAGTAGAGCATTGTTCAGCCTCCAAGTGTATGTGGGTTTTCTCTTGTTTTTATTGCCATTGAAGACCACCCTTATTCCATAGTGATCTGATAGGAGGCATGGGATTAGTTCGATCTTTTTATATCTGTTGAGGTCTGATTTGTGACGAATTATATGGTCGATTTTTGAGAAGGTACCATGAGGTGCTGAGAAGAAGGTGTATTCTTTTGCTCTAGGATGAAATGTTCTATATATATCTGTTAGTTCCATTTGCTCCAAGGCTTCAATTAGTTTCTTCTTTCCTGAACGATCCATTTCAGAGAGCAGGGTGTTGAAGTCACCCACTATTATTGTGTGAGGTGCGATGTGTGCTTTGAGCTTTAATAAAGTTTCTTTTACTAATGAGGGTGCCCTTGCATTTGGAGCATAGATATTCAGAATTGAGAGTTCGTCTTGGTGGATTTTTCCTTTGATCATTATGTTGTGTCCTTCTGTGTGTTTTTTGATGACTTTAGGTTGAAAGTCAATTTTATCTGACATTAGGATGGCTACTCCAGCTCGTTTCCTGGGACCATTTGCTTGTAAAATTGTTTTCCAGCCTTTTACTCTGAGGTAGTGTTTGTCTTTGACCCTGAGGTGCGTTTCCTGCATGCAGCAAAATGCTGGGTCCTGTTTATGTATCCAATCTTTTAGTATATGTCTTTTTATTGGGGAATTGAGACCATTGATATTAAGAGAGATTAAGGAATAGTGATTATTGCCACCTGCTATTCTTGAAGGTATCTTTATATTTGAGTGGTTATCTACTTTTGGGTTTGATGCAAGAAGGTTACTATCTCGTTTTTTCCAGGGTGTTGTTTCTCTCCTTGTATTGGCGGTTTCCACCTATTATCCTTTGCAGGGCTGGGTTTGTGGAAAGATATTGTGAAAATTTAGTTTTATCATGGAATATCTTTGTCTCTCCATCTATGGTGATTGAGAGTTTTGCTGGGTATAGTAGTCTAGGCTGGCATTTGTGTTCTCTTAGTGTCTGCATGAGATCTGCCCAGGATCTTCTGGCTTTCATTGTCTCTGGTGAGACGTCTGATGTGATTCGGATAGGTCTTCCTCTGTATGTTACTTGGCCTTTTTCTCTTACTGCTTTTAATATTCTTTCTTTAGGACATTTGGTGTTTTGATTATTATGTGATGGGAGGTATTTCTGTTCTGGTCCAGTCTGTTTGGAGTTCTGTGGGCTTCTTGTATTTTCATTGGCATCTCTCTCTTTAGGTTAGGGAAGTTTTCCTCCATAATTTTGTTGAAGATATTTACTGGCCCTTTTAGTTGCAAATCTTCACTCTCGTCTATACCTATAATCCTTAGGTTTGGTCTTTTCATTGTGTCCTGGATTTCCTGGATGTTTTGGGTTACACGGTGTTTGCAGTTTGCATTTTCTTTGACTGTTGAGTCGATGCTTTCTATGGTATCTTCAGCACCTGAGATTCTTTCTTCCATCTCTTGTATTCTATTGTTGATGTTTGCATCTATGACTCCTGATTTCTTCCCAAGGTTTTCTATCTCCAAAGTTGTCTCCCTTTGTGATTTCTTAATTGTTTCTCCTTCCTTTTTAGATCCTGGATGGATTTGCTGAGATCCTTTACTTGTTTGTTTGTATTTTCCTGTATTTCTTTAAGGTATTTTTGCGTTTCCTTTTTCAGGATTTCTGCCTGTTGACCCACGTTCTTCTGTATTTCTCTAAGAGATTTTTGTCTTCCTCCTCATGGGCTTCCATCTGTTGATCCATCGTCTCCTGCATTTCTTTAAGCAATTCTCGTGTTTCCTTTGTGAGGGCATCTATCCGTTGATTCATTTCTTTAAGCATTTTTTGTGTTGCCTCCCTATGGGCATCCGTCTGTTGACCCATATTCTCCTGCATTTCTCTAAGCGATTTTTGTGTTTCCTTTGTAAGGGCTTCTAACCATTCATTCATGATCTCCTGTAATTCTTTATTAGATTTATTTGTGTCCTTCTTGAAATCCTCTAATAGCATCATGAGAAGTGATTTTAAATCCAGATCTTGTCTTTCGGGTGTCGTGAGGTATCTAGGACTTGCTGCTGTTGGAGAGTTGGGTTCGGATGGTGCCATATTACTTTGATTTCTGTTAGTAATGTTCTTATGTTTGCCTTTTGCCATCTGGTTACCTCTGGTGTTAGTTGGTCCTGCTGTCACTGGCTGTTGGTTGGACCTCCTATGAGCCTGCAAAGCTATTTCTGACCCCCCTGGATTACCGGGATTCCCCTGGCACCTCTTTCTTGGGCCTGCCCTGCTCCTGAGTGACTTTGGAGTCCTAATGTACCTTGCCCCAAGTGATGCTATATTGGGGAATCCCTGCACATCCAAAGGCTCAGCGTAGTGGATTCCCGGAGCAGAGGTCGCCAAAGGGAGGCTGGTAGGCTCCTGCCCTGTGCAGAGGTGTGTGATCTCTCCTGGGGCGGGGGGGGGGGAGGTCCCTCTGCAGGGCAGAAGTCCCACAGCAGAGCTGGCACATCGCTTATTGCAGACCTGCCCAGCTCTTGGGAGCAGGGTGCACACAAGCTGCCTGAGACCCAAGTGATATTATGCCTGACTGTCCCTGCGTCTGGAGGTCCCAATTGCCCTGATGCCAGAGCAAAAATGGCGGAGTGCACTCTGCACTCTCTCAGCGCAGATCACTCTGCAGGGGAGATGTCCCACAGCAGAGGGGGCACCCAGATGACTGCAGCGCTGTCCAGCTCTTGGGCGCAGATGGAAGCCCAACAGGCTGTGTCCCAAGCGATGTTATATTGGGGAGAACCTGGGTACCTGTCTCCTCAGTGCGGTCGATCCAGGATCAAAGGTTGCCAAAGGGAAGCTGGTAGGCTCCTGCTCTGTGCGGGGGTGTGTGATCTCTCCCAGAGCAGGGGTCTCTCTGCAGAGCAGAAGTTCCACAGCAGAGCTGGCGCGTCGGTTACTGCAGACCTGCCCATCTCTTGGGAGCAGGGTACACTCAAGCTGCCTGAGACCCAAGTGATATTATGCCTGTCTGTCCTTGAGCCTGGAGGTCCCATCTCTATCCCTATTATTCTTAGGTTTAGTCTTTTTGTTGTGTCCGGAATTTCCTTGATGTTTTGGGTCATGAGCTTTTTAGACTTTGTATTTTCTTTGACCTATGTGTCAAAATCTTCTATGTTATCTTCTATGTCTAATATTCTCTGTTCTATCTTTTGTATTCTGTTAGTGATGCTTGCATCTGTAACTCCTGATCTATTTCCTGGAATTTTGATCTCCAGATTTGACTCTATTGGTGTTTTCGTTATTGTTTCTATTTCCATTGTCAAGAGTTGGACAGTATTGTTCAATTCCTTAATTTGCTTTTTTTGTGCCTTCCTGTATTTCTTTCAGGGATTTATTTGTTTCCTATTTAATTGTTTCTACACATTTGCTGAGCTTTCCTGTATTTCTTTATGGGAGTTTTTTATATCCCCCTTAAAGTCATCTATCATCTACATGAGTTGGTATTTCATGCCAAAATATTGCTTTTCAGGTGTGTTAGAGCATCCAAGACTTTCTTTGGTGGAAGATCTGGGTTCTGAGGGTACCAAATTACATTGGTTTCTATTGCTTACATTCTTGCATTTGCCTTTTGCCATCTGGTAATTTCTAGTGTTAACTGGCCTGGGTATTTCTGACTGGAACCTGCTTCCTTGGAGCCTGGTAGAGCTGTGTGACCTAGGTTAGAGTTGACTTCCTGGGAGGCTGCAGTGCTGTCTTTGATTAGAACAGGCCTCCCATGTCCCTGGTTAGTACATATCTCCTGTTTCTCTTGTTAGGGGTGTAACTTCTATTTCCCTGATTATTGCAGACCTTCTGGCGTGTGGGAAAAGAGCAGGCATGCCTATCTTCCTCTGGTGAAGGTGCAGACTAGAAGGGATCCCTGTCTCTTTTGATTAATTTTGCTTGAAAGTTTATGTTACCAGATATCAGAATTGCTACTCCAGCTTGCTTCTTGGGTTCATTTGCTTGGAAAACTTTCTTCTAGTCCTTTACTCTGAGGCAGTCAGTGTCTTTTTTCATTGGTGAGGGGTTTCTTGTATGCAGAAGATTGATGGATCTTCTTTTCTCATCAATTCTATTAGGCCATGTCTTTTTATGGAGAATTGTGTCTATTGAAGCTCAGAGATATTAATGACCAGTTACTGTTATTTCCTGTTATTTTGATGTTGGTTATATGTGTGTGTGTGTGTGTGTGTGTATTTGTGTGTGTTTCCCTTTGTTTTGCTGGTATAGAATTTCTTACTTCCTGTTTTCTTGGATACACTTATTCATGAGGAGTTGGTGTTTTCATTCTTGTATTTTTTAAAGGGCTGGATTTGTGGATAAATAGTGTTTGAATTTGATTTGTCTTAAAATATGTTGTGTTTCCTATCTATGGTGATTGAGGGTTTTGTTGGCTACAGTAGTCTAGGTTGACATTTGTGGATTTTAGAGGTTGCAAAATATCTATCCAGGCACTTCTAGATTTTAGAATTTCTTTGGGGAAGTATGATGTAATTCTGATAGGTCTGCCTCTCTATGTTACCTGCCCTTCTTCTGTTGCTGCTTTTAATATTCTTTCTTTGTTTTGTAGATCCTGTGTTTCAGCTATTATGTGGTGAGAAGATTTTCTTTTCTGGTCATCTAATTGGTGCTCTATATGCTTCTGGTATGTTTATAGGCATCTCTTAGTTTGGGTTAGGAAAGTTTTTTTTTCTATGATTTTGTTGAAAATGTTATCTGAGCCTTGGATTTGGGACTCTTCACCTCTTATATTCCTATGATTCTTAGGTTAGGTCTTTTGCTGGTATCCCAGATTTCTTGGGTGTTTTGTGTCAGGAATATTTTAGATTTATCATCTTTGATGTTTCAATTTATTTTATTGTAACTTCTACACCGGATACTCTCTTTTCTACCACCTATATTCTGTTGGTGGTACTTGCTTCTGTTGTCCCATTCTCTTCCCTAGGTTTTCTGTCTTCAGGACTCCCTCAGTTTTTATTTTCTTTATTGCTTTTATTTCCACTTTCAGGTCTTGCACAGTTTTTTTTTTATTTATTTCCATCATCTGTTTAATTGTATTTTCCTGTATATTTTTAAGGTACTCATATGTTTCCTCTTTAAAAAGCTGTGTCAATTATATTTAATTTTCCTGAATTTCATTCAGAGATTTATCTCTTTCCTATTTAAATATTACTATTGTCTTTTTTTTCTAGTTCTGTTTATTTGTGTGCAAATATAATGATTTCATATTTAAAGGTTGTGTAATAGTCCACTGTGTAAATGTACACATTTTAATTTTTATTTGTTATTTTATTTTTTTACATTCCACATATTGCCCTACTCCTTTCCCCCTTCCCACAGTTCTTCTTCCCCTTCCCCCTCCCTGTCTTCAGAGAGGATGCTCCCTGCTCCATCCTCCCCTTCACTCCGGCCAAGAGTCTCAACAGGATTAGGTGTATCCTCTCTAACTGAGGCCAGACAAGGTACTCCCAGAAACTAGGCCTTTATCATCTGTTTTCTTTTTCTTATTAAAGAAGTTTTCATTTATTTGTTTAAATATGTGCATTATAGGAAACAAAACACAAGAAGGCAAGAACAAAGTCACCCAGTCTCAAACATCTCAGCTCCATGTGTCGTTCTAGATCCTGCAAGCATACATACACTTGGGTAATTGAGATTATATAGTATGTACCATGCTTTCCCCACATTGTGAATATTCACCAACTGAAAACTCCATACTACACAAGGATTTTGATAACCAAGAATACACCATGCCATCCAATCTGTCAGACAAAATTGTAATCCTGTCTTCCTTGGCAACAGAAATTTCCTAGAAGACAAAAACAGAAGCAGGCCTCTAGATAGATGTACAGGCAAAGTTACAATTAAATTCTGCATTCACTCAGTCTCAGTTCACAAGGAAACACAAGGCAACAGACCACACTAAGTATTGCATTCATAAGCTTATCATCAGATCTATATACTAGCATATGTAGAAGAAGAGGTGTTCCCACTCAACAAATTGTATTCCCACTGAGCAGCTGGGAGATGCACCTGTGGCAGGGGCTCTCAGGATGTCAGTCTCAACACACCTATAGATCTCGCCCTGTGAACCTCTCTGCCCCTCCAGTCAGCCTAGCAACATGAATTTCCCCACACTGTCCAGACATGGCTTAACAGTTCCATGTTCAAGAGGAACCCTTTTTGTCAATTCTACCATATCCACTAGCTCTACTTTTAGCTATGTGCTCTCCTTTAGGGTGTCACATTAAAGTTGTCTAGCCATTGGTTAAGTGTGCATTTCAGTTAATAATGCCAGGTAGTAGAGGCAAGTGCCAGTGCTTAAAGGATGATAGAAGTAGCAAAAGGTCAGGCTAGTCTTTGGGGAGGAATGTCTTCTGGGTGTGGCCTTTGTTAATCCTCTCACTAGCATCATCTGCACTTAGGAGTTGGGCAGGGAAGAGGATGGATGAAGGAAGGACTGTTAGTACCACTACATCCAGAGAACAGCTGTACCCAGGGGTCCTATGTGCATCTTGGTAAAATACTTGTATTCCTATGCACATTTGTCATCTGAATGTTATGTCCTAAAGGCCTCTATCATCTTTAAAGATTGAATTTATGGTCATTTCTTGAGCTTCAGTTATGTTAGGATATCTTGGATTGCTGTAAAAGGGTTGCTATGTTCTGAAGGTTTCATATTGCCGTGGCTTTTGTTGATTGTGTTCTTTCAAGAACCTTTAGCCATCATGAAGGATTTGGTCAGTGGGTGTTCTTGATTCAGTAGGTATTATGAGGGGGATTAACCTCGATAGTCCTGGAATGTCAGACATCTGATGGATATCCTTGGGTTGTATGGTTCTAGAACTATAGGTCTGTATGTTTCAGGATCTGAAGGTCTGTATGTTTCAGGAACTGAAGATTCAATGAAAATGGGCAGAGAGGTGACATTGCTCAGAGCAGCTTGGCTTCCTCCGGAGGTCTCAGTAAGAAGGGAAGATGGATGTGAGAAGGGAAGCTTACCTGTATGGTTCAGGATCCACAGATCTAGTGAAGGTAGGTGAAGAAGTAGGTGGGGGCACAATTTGGGTCCCCCTAAGACAGCAGGCTACTAAGAGTAGCTTGGCTTGTTCCAGAGTACTCAGCTAGCAGAGAAGTTGAGTAAGGGATGGAAAGGTTACCTGCATTGTTCGGGCTCAGCAAGTCTGATGAAGGTGGCTGGAGAGTTGGTGGTGGAAGCCTGTCTTTCAGGCATAGTCTATGCTTAAGTTAGAACATCCTTGATTCTTTGTACAAAGTAACTTGGTTTCGTGATCAATCCACAATATTTCCCTTATGTTCTCCAGCTTGGTCTCAGACAAATACCAGATGCTCAGGGTAATAGTTTTTGTTTATAAAATATATTTTAAGAGCCTAGATGGCTTATAGGATGAAGTATTTGTTGTCAAAAAATTAGAACAAGAGTGTAGATATCAAGATTTCCTCCAAAGATGTAATAGTGTTCATCAGCAATCACCACATAATTAAGATAAGAGGGATGAATGTGAATATCCACAATCTTCATGCCACCTAGCTTGGAATATTTAGTTGAGAAAAAGAGGCTTTACCACAATGGGGAAGGAATGTATAAGTCTATGAACCCTATAACTTTGATAATGGAAACATCCCTTTATGCAAACTATATTTGCATGAGGAATTGTATATATATCATGCATATCATTTTGGGTCTTTTTTACCTCACTCAGAATTATATTTTCTAGTCCCATCCATGTGCCTACAAAATTCATGAAGTCCCTGTTTTTAATAGATAAATAGTACTCCATTGTGTAAATGAACCACATTTTCTGCATCCATTCTTAGGCTGAGTGACCTATGGGTTATTTGCAGCTTCTAATTATTACAAATAAGTCTGTTAGGAACATAGTAGAGCATGTGTCCTTGTGGTATGGTGGAACATCTTTAAGTTATATGCCAAGGAGCAGTGTAGTTGTGTCTTGAGGTTTTCACTATTTCCAGTTTTCTGAGGAACTGCCAAATCAATTTCCAAAGTGGTTGTACAAGTTCTAGCAGTGAAGGATTTCTTGCCTTGCTCTGCATCTTCCCTGCATGTGCTATCTCTTTACTTCCTTATATTAGCAAATTTGATGGTTGTAAGATGGAACCTCAGTGTCTTTTTTATTTGAATTTCCCTGATGACTATGGACTTCGAGCATTTCCTTAAGTGTTTATTGGCCATTCAAGATTCCCCTGTTTAGAATTCTTGGTTTAGTTCTATACCCCATTTTTTTAAATTAAAAAATTACATTTTTATTTCTGTATTCCATTTTTAATGGCTTTTTTGCATTGGTGGTATTTAACTTCTTGATTCTTTATAAATTTAGATATTGGCCCTATGTCAGATGAAGGTCTGATGAAGATCCTTTCCCAATGTGTAGGCTATGCCTTTATGACCATGCCTTTTGCATTACAGAATCTTTCTATTAATCAATAGATGCTCTTAGAGCCTGATCAATTGGTGTTCTCTTCAGGTAACTGTCTCCTGCACCAATGCATCCAAAGATACTTTTCTTCTACAAGATTTAGTGTATCTAGCTTTACCTTGAGTTCCTTTATCCACTCAGACTTGAGTTTTGTGCAGGGTGATGAATGGGAATTATTTTTACTCTTCTATATATAGACATCCAGTTTATAGAGCAGCATCTGTTAAAGATGCATTATTTTTCCATTGTATGGTTGTGGCTACTTCATCAAAAATCAAGTGTCCATAGGAGTGTTGGTTTATTTCTGAGTCTTTGATTATTTTTCATTGATCAACCTGTCTGTTTTCGTACCAATGCCATTCAGATTTTATTACTATTTCTCTGTAGTACAACTTGAAATAAGACATGGCAATTCCTCCCCAAACTCCATTACTATGCAAGATTGTTTTGGTTATCTTAGGTTCATTATTTTTCCCTTTGAAGGGGAGAATGGTTCTCTCAAATTCAGTATAGATTTGTGTTAGAATATTGATGAGGATTCCATGAATCTGCAGATTGTTTTTGGTAAGATGGGCATTTTCACTATGTTAATCTTACCTATCCATGAGCATGGAAGATCATTCCATCTTCTGATAGCTTCTTCAATTTTCTTCTTCAGGGACTTGAAGTTTTTTCTCATACAGATCTTTCACTTTGTTGGTTAGATGTTTTACATTATTTGTGGCTATTATAAGGGGTGTTGTTTCACTAATGCTTTTCTCAACTTGTTTATTATTTGTATAAAGGAAGTCTTCAAGACACATTGATGAAGGTGCTCGTCAACTGCAGGAGTTCTCTGGTAGAATTTTGGTGGTTGATTATGTATACCACCATAGCATCTGCCAATAACAATACTTTGACTTTTTTTCTGATTTATATCCCGTTGATCTCCTTTAGTTGTCTTATGACAGAACTTCAAGTACTATATTGAATAAATAATAGGAGAGTCGGCAATCTTGTCTTCTTCCTGATTTTAGTGTAATTGCTTTAATTGTCTCTCCATTTGCTTGATGATGTCTATTTACATTTTTTCTATTTTATCACCTTTTAACAATAACTTTTATATTTTACAGTCCAGCCATTATGCCCCCCTCAGTCAGCCCTCCCATAATTACTCATCCTAATTCTCTTCTTGTCTCCAAAAGGAAGTTCCCTTCACCAGGCCTCTCTACTCCCTGGGGCCTCAAGTCTCTTGAAGGTTAGGTGCATCTTCTCTCACTGAAACAGACCAGGCAGGCCTCTGATGCATATGTGTGGGTGGACCCCAGACCAGCTCTTTTATGTTGCCTTGTTGAGATCTCTGACAGATCTCAGAGGTCCAGGTTAGTTCAGATTGATGGTTTTCCTATGGGATAGTCCTCCTTTTACTTTTGAATTGCAGGTATGAAAACTCCAGTAGCTTATGCTCTAAGATCAAGAATTGACAAATGGGACCTCATAAAATTACAAAGTTTCTATAAGGCAAATGACACTGTCAAAAGGACAAAGCAGCAACCAACAAACTGGGAAAAGATCTTTACCAACCCTATATCCGAGAGAGGGCTAATATCCAATATATACAAAGAACTCAAGAAGTTAGACTCCAGAGAGCCAAAAAACCCTATTAAAAATGGGGTACACAGCTAAACAAAGATATCTCCCCTGAAAAATATCTATTGACTGAGAAGCACCTAAAGAAATGTTCAACATCCTTAGTCATTAGGGAAATGCAAATCAAAACAACTCTGAGATTCCACCTCACACCAGTCAGAGTGGCTAAGATCAAAAACACAGGAGACAACAGTTGTTGGCAAGGAGGTGGAGAAAGAGGAACACTCCTCCACTGCTGGTGGGATTGCAAGCTGGTACAACCACTCTGGAAAGCTGTCTGGCGGTTCCTCAGAAAACTGGTCATGACATTCTCAGAGGATCCTGCTATACCATTCCTGAGCATATACCCAGAGGTTTCCCTGCATTGCATGAGAATTCTCTAATTTCTTAATGGAGATAATTAGTGCTGTGGACTTTCCTTTTAGCACTGTTTTCATTGTGTCCCATAAATTTGTGTATGTTGTGCCTTTATGTTCATTGAATTCTAAAACCTTTCAATTTCTTTTTTTACTTCTTCCCTGACCCAGTGCTCACTGGTAGAGAGTTGTTCAATTTCCAAAAGTGTGTAGACTTTCTTGTGTTTCTTCTGTTTTGAAGTCCAACTTCAATCCATGGTGCTCTGATAAGATACGAGGTGTTATTTCAATTTTCTTGTATCTGTTCAGACTTGTTTTGTGACTTAATTTATGGCTGGATTTGGAGACGGAATCATGAAGTACTGAGAGGGGCTATATTCTTTTGTATTTAGGTGAAATACTTTATAGATGTCTGTTAGTTATATTTGAATCATAATGTCTGTTAGTTTCATGGTTACTCTGTATAGTTTATGTCTGGCTGGCCAGTTATTTTGAGCAAGTGGGTTGTTTAAGTCTCCCACTCAATTTGTGGGGTACAATGTGATACTTAAGCTTTAGAAATGTTTCTTTTACAAATATGGGTGCCCCCCTGTTTGGAACAGAGATGTTCAAAATTGCAATTTCGTCTGGGTAGATTTTTTCCTTTGAGAAGTGTGAAGTGTCCTTTCTTCCTTAAGGGGTTGATTAATTTTGGTTGAAAGTCTCTTTTATTAGATCTTAGAATGACTACTCTAGCTTGTTTCTTGGGATTTTTTGTTTGGAAAACATTTTTTCAGCCTTTTACTTTGAGAAAATGCCTATTTTTATTGTTTATGTGTGTTTCTTGTATGCATCAGAATGATGTATCCTGTTTTAGCATCCATTCTTTTAGCCTCTGTCTTTTTATTTGGGAATTGAGCCCAAATAAATATTGAGAGATATTAATGATCAGATATCATTATTTCCTATTATTTTAATTTTGTTGTGTTTTCTCTCTCTCTCTCTCTTTTTTAGGACTGTATAGAATTACTTATTTTCTGCCTTTTTGTGAATGAATTTATCCTTCTTCAGTAGGAGTTATCTTCTAGTATTTTCTGTAGAGCTATATTTATGGATAGATATTGTTTGAATTTGGATTTGTCTTGAAATATCTTCTTTTCTCCCTGCATGATGGTCATTGGACATTTTGGAAAGGGGATTATAGTTGTCTAGGATGGCACCTACTTATTTTTAGAGGTTACAGGATTCTTGACCAGGCTCTGCATTTTAGAGTATGTGTTGTGAAGTTAGGTATAAATCTGATAGGTCTGCCTATCAGACCTATCAAAGCTTGTGTGTTACAAGCCCTTTCCCTTTGCTGCTTTTTGTATTCTTTCTTTGTTCTGTAGATTTTGTATTTCTATTATTATGTTCCCTGAAGATTTTCTCTTTTAGTCTAGTCTATTTGGTGTTCTATTAAATTCTTTTGTTTTTATAGGTATCTCTTTCTTTAGGTTTGGAGAATTTTCTATGATTTTGTTGAGAATATTATCAAGCTTTGGACCTGGGACTTTTCAATGTTTACTATTTCTGTTATTCTTGGGTTAGGTCTTTTCATGGTATCTCAGAATTCATGTATGCTTTACATCTGGAATTTTTTTAGATTTACCTTTTTCTTTTTTCTTTTCTTTAATACATATAATTTTGTATTTATGTAGCACCTTCTTCAAGAACCTTTAAAATGCTTTACAGACTTCCTCTCTAATTAATCCCCACAACAACACTGTGAGGTAGGTATTACTCCCATTTACAAGAGAGTGACTGAAGCACAGAGAGGTTAGGCTACTTGCCCAAGGTCACACAGCAAAGCACACTGGAAAGCAAGGACTCTAGCACCTTGCCTACCAGCTCCCAGACCCATCAATCACAAAAGAGTCTTTAATGAAAAATATCTTTACAGAAAGTATCAGGAGGAACATGTTATGAAAGTAAGGGCTTCCTATAGCCATTCATGGAAAAAAAACCCGACACTGATGGCTAAGGCAATGGGTCAGTATAGCACATTTCCTTGCCCTTTCCTAAGCCACCCAGCTCCTGTCCTGAGTAACCTTTTAAAGGTAAATTTCCCATGACAGAAGCTTCATGACTCAACATGGGCTTAACTTAGAACATTTAATTTTAGTTATCATAATTCATAGAAACTTTTATTCTAATATACAAAATTTGGGACAACTGTCCAAGCAAACATGTACATAATTACACAGCAACTAGCCCTGTCTGAAACACGCATCTGCCATATTATAATCTCAGGCAGACAACAATCACCTGAAATGTGTGCTGGGCAGGTCACCTTTCTTTCTCACTTCTTATACCTGCTTTCCCCAGTCCCCAATCTAAACTCGGTACATTTTTTAAGTTTACTGAGTTTCTGATAAAATTCCAAATGTCTTACTCAGATCCACCTGCACTATGAATAAAATGTAAATTTAGAGTCATCACCCCGGAGTTCTTCTCCTGACAACTGTACAGTGCAGACCTGAACCAAGCAAGCCTGCGTACCTAGAGATTGGCTCCCATGCTACAATTTGTCTCATGGAGAACTTAACTAGGTTTTTCATACTTGTGTTTTAACTTCAAAAAAATGTGTGCAAGCAAAGACAGTACTTCAGGGCTGCACAAGGCAGCCTTGAAGACTCAGCCGTACTTTATGCCTTGTCTTTGAACAGGAGGTCCAGCAAATGCAGTTCTGAATTCCAAAACAGTCTGGTGTAGGCCATCACAGTCATGTGCTCTAGCTCTAACTCCCATGCTCTCCATTGTGGTTCTCTGTGCGATGCTTGCAGATCACAAAATGCAGCCAGAGTAAGGCTTCAGAAACTATCGAAATGAGCTTGCCCAAAGGTCATCTTTTTCCCAGCACATCTGTCTATGAAGCCTAATTAGCTAAGTGACCCATTACAAATCTGCTTGTGGGATGAATAGATGAAATCATTTCATGAGATAAAGGTGAAAATAAATGTTAATCACAGCAGCACAAAACAAAACAAACAAACAAACAAAAAACCAGAAACATTTCTTTTTGCTGTTGGCTTCTCAGTCAACAGTTTTAGTATAATAGCTTTAGAAAACCAGGGGCTTTATCAAGAGGCCACCACCACCATGGCATGAGGAGGGCAGTTTGAGGCTACCCAGAGTCTGACAATTGGGACTTTGACCAGAATCCTCAATCACTTTCTGCAAGTTACATTCAGCTACTGTCCTACCACTTGATACCTGGCCATATGTGGACACTCCCTGCACTGTTTCTTAAACTCCCAACAGATCTAATTGTAAGCTTCTGAACACTGTTCTAATAGGAAACTCAGGTCAGGAGCAGGAGCGACTTCTTTTTGAGATTACTACTCCACCAAAATGTAATCTTCCAAAGGGCTTGAGCTGCCCAGCTGCTTGGCTTCTGCCTGCTCTACTAATCCTTGCCAGGACTAAAAAAAGACTAAGAATGCCTCAGCTGTATGTGGTCCTGGGGTTCTGGCTGATAGAGTGCCTGCCTCATGCTGGGGCTTCCTTTATCATTCTAGCAACAGGAAATTCCTACTTTCCTGAAATTAAAGCTTTAAACAAAAGTGACAAACTACAACCAAAGAGCAAATGGTCAGCCAGAGACAGTCCCACCTGACAACACAGACCTGCTCATTGCAATATTCTCATGATTATCTTAGTGATTAAAGCTAGGATGTTCAGTTCACCTTGAAAACAGAAAGGGACAGCAGGACTACTTCAGCTGACAAACTAAGAAAATATGCTAAGACTTGCTGGTAGAGTCACAGGCACTTCACACAATGCTTGGACTCAGCCAGTTTAAGTAAAATAAATAAGAAAAAAAGATCATTACAAAGTCAGTCTTTCCCCTTGGGTAATCAAAAGCTAGTTTTGACCAGCTGTTCCTACCATGTCCATACATACACTGTATAGGATCACAGGCTTCTCAAGAGAAACAGGATATCTTTGACCTCCTGACACTGGGGTCTGTGTCTGTGCTCAGTGCATCAGGAAGGCAACTGCAAGTATAGGGTGCAAAGGTACTTTCCAGAATGCTTGACAAGACCTCCACTGCTCCCATTCACAGTATAAGCATCCCATGTGCTGGAGAAGAGCAGTGTGCTCAATCAACCCAACACATTCTAATTCTTCCACTGCCCTCCCAAAGAACTCAATTGCTCATTGCTGCAATTACTACAGAAAATGTGTTGGCAGTTGGCAGGTGCTATACAAGAGAGCTGGTATCTCTGATTTCTCTTCCTTGTGTGGAACTGCACAGACAGCATGATTTCTGAGCAAAAACTTCAACTACTGTGAAGGGAAGGGCCTGTTAATCCACAGTCTTTGTTTTATTGTATGACAAGTGAGCTACTACCCTGAGTGTCCTCAGTCTGTCTGTCTCTCTTTCTGTCTGTCTGTCTCTCTCTCTCTCTCTCTCTCTCTCTCTCTCTCTCTCTCTCTCTTCTTAAACATCAGCTCGATCCTTTCTGAAACAACCAGAGAAGAAGCATGGAGAAGCTTCTCTGCACTGTGGCTCCTTTCAGTCCTGAGATTGAAAGAAAAAGATGCACCCAGACTCCCAGCTCTTGCAGATATCAGATGCCAATCTGTAGAATTCTTCAATACCTTGTGCATCTATTTTCTCTTCAATGTTATCATCAAATAACAACAAGAAATCATGACTCTTAACTATTTCAATATAATGGACTCAGCAGGGAACTCTCCCACAGTGAACCACAACAGTGAACTGGTTATACATTCTGTCAAGGTTGGTTGTGTTAAACAGATGGAGTTCTAAATTTATGTAATACTTAAAGGACAATGGGACTCATGAAAACCTGGGTAGATAGCACATCTACTGGTTTCTGTGGGGGTCCCAAATGTTGTGGGTATTCAGCCTAGGGTACCACATATGTTCCAAGTTATGGATGACCTCATGTTAGACTGTAGTCTGTTAGGGATGGGAGGTAGAAACTGCTTTCATAATTTCAGACAATAGAGGTCCTTCAGGTGTAAAATTTATATAGAATGTTGAAATTTTTTTGGTATTCCATATTAGTATAGTTCAGTATACGAGGCAATGGAGCTTGGGAGGGAATATAGAACTCTTTATTAGAAGCTGAGTTTTATGATTTAGAGCTTTTTTTTATTATTATTTATTTTATTTTATTTTTTTAATTTACATTCCAAATCACTTTCCCTTTCCCGTTTCCTCCCTCCCCGAAAGTCCCATAAGCCCCCTTCCCTCCCTCTTTTCTCCATTCAACCCCCTCTCGTTACTCTGTCCTGGCGTTCCCCTACATCCAGTCTTTCCAGGACCAGGGGTCTCTCCTTCCATCTTTTTAGAAATCTATTGATATGCGGATTGTGTCTAGGGTATTCCGAGATTCTGGGTCAATATCCCCTTATCAGTGACTGCATACCATGTGTGTTCTTTTGTGATTGGGTTACCTCACTAAGGATGATATTTTCAAGATCTGACCATTTGCCTAGGAATTTCGTGAATTCATTGTTTTTAATTGCAGAGTAGTATTCCATTGTGTAGATATACCACATCTTCTGAATCCATTCCTCCGTTGAGGGGCATCTGGGTTCTTTCCAGCTTCTGGCTATTATAAATAAGGCTGCTATGAACATAGTGGAGCATGTGTCCTTATTGCATGCAGGTAAAGTCTCTGGGTATATGCCCAGGAGTGGTATAGCCGGATCCTCCGGGAGTGTCATGCCCAGTTTTCTGAGGAACCGCCAGACTGCTTTCCAGAGTGGTTGTACCAGCCTGCAATTCCACCAGCAGTGGAGAAGTGTTCCTCTTTCTCCACATCCTCGCCAACAACTGCTGTCTCCTGTGTTTTTGATCTTAGCCATTCTGACTGGTGTGAGATGGAATCTCAGGGTTGTTTTGATTTGCATTTCCCTAATGACTAAGGATGATGAACATCTCTTTAGGTGCTTCTCAGCCATTAGATATTCTTCAGGTGAGAACTCTTTGTTTAGCTCTGTACCCCATTTTTTAATAGGGTTACTTGCCTCTCTGGAGTTTAACTTCTTGAGTTCTTTGTATATCTTGGATATTAGCCCTCTGTCGGATGTAAGGTTGGTAAAGATCATTTCCCAGTTAGTTGGTTGCCGCTTTGTCTTTTTGACGGTGTCTTTTGCCTTGCAAAAACTTTGTAATTTAATGAGGTCCCATTTGTCTATTCTTGATCTTAGAGTATAAGCTATTGGAGTTCTGTTCAGGAAATTCTCCCCTGTGCCCATATGTTCAAGGTTCTTCCCTAGTTTCCCTTCTATTAGTTTCAGTGTGTCTGGTTTTATGTGGAGATCTTTGATCCACTTAGAATTGAGCTTAGTGCAAGGAGATAAGGATGGGTCAATTTGCATTCTTCTGCATGTTGACCTCCAGCTGAGCCAGCACCATTTGTTGAAAAGGCTATCTTTTTTCCACTGGATGGTTTTAGCTCCTTTGTCAAAGATCAAGTGACCATAGGAGTGTGGATTCATTTCTGGGTCTTCAATTCTGTTCCATTGATCTACATGTCTGTTACTGTACCAATACCATGCAGTTTTTAACACTATTGCTCTGTAGTACAGCTTGAGGTCCAGGATACTGATTCCCCCAGAGGTTCTTTTACTCTTGAGAATAGTTTTAGCTATTCTGGGTTTTCTGTTATTCCAGATGAATTTTTGAATTGCTCTTTCTAACTCTATGAAGAATTGAGTTGGGATTTTGATGGGGATTGCATTGAATCTGTGTATTACTTTTGGTAAGATGCTCATTTTTACTATATTAATCCTGCCAATCCATGAGCATGGCAGATTTTTCCATCTTCTGAGGTCTTCTTCAATTTCTTTCTTCAGAGACTTGAAGTTCTTGTCATACAGATCTTTCACTTGTTTGGTTAGAGTCACGCCAAGATACTTAATATGGTTTGTGGCTATCGTGAAGGGTATTATTTCTCTTACTTCTTTCTCAGCCTGCTTATCCTTTGAGTATAGGAAGGCTTCTGACTTGCTTGAGTTGATTTTATATCCGGCCACTTTGCTGAAGTCGTTTATCAGCTGTAGGAGTTCTCTGGTGGAGTTCTTTGGGTCGCTTATGTATACTATCATACCGTCTGCAAATAGTGATAGTTTGACTTCTTCCTTTCCAATTTGTATCCCTTTGACTTCTTTTTATTGTCTAATTGCTCTAGCTAGAACTTCAAGTACTATATTGAAAAGATATGGAGAGAGAGGGCAGCCTTGTCTAGTCCCTGATTTTAGTGGGATTGCTTCAAGTTTCTCTCCATTTAGATTGATGCTGGCTACCGGTTTGCTGTAAATTGCTTTTACTATATTTAGATATGGGCCTTGAATTCCTGATCTTTCCAAGACCTTTAGCATGAAAGGATGCTGAATTTTGTCAAATGCTTTCTCAGCATCTAATGCGATGACCATGTGGTTTTTTTCTTTGAGATTGTTTATGTAGTGGATTACATTGATGGATTTCCTTATATTGAACCATCCCTGCATCCCTGGGATGAAGCCTACTTGATCGTGGTGAATGATCGTTTTGATGTGTTCTTGGATTCGGTTGGCAGGAATTTTATTGAGTATTTTTGCATCGATATTCATAAGAGAGATTGGCCTGAGATTCTCTTTCTTTGTCGGATCTTTGTGTGCTTTTGGTATTAGTGTAATTGTGGCTTCATAGAACGAGTTGGGTAGTGTTCCTTCTGTTTCTATTTTGTGGAACAGTTTGAAGAGTATTGGTGTTAGGTCTTCTTTGAAGGTCTGATAGAATTCTGCACTAAAACCATCTGGACCTGTGCTTTTTTTGGTTGGAAGACTTCCAATGACAACTTCTATTTCTTCAGGGCTTATAGGACGGTTTAGATGGTCTATTTGATCCTGATTTAATTTTGGTACTTGGTATCTGTCAAGGAAATTGTCCATTTCCTCAAGATTTTCTAGTTGTGTTGAATACAGGTTTTTGTAGTAGGATCTGATGATTTTTTGAATTTCCTCAGTTTCTGTCGTTATCTCTCCCTTTTCGTTTCTGATTTTATTAATTTGGATACTATCTCTGTGCTCTCTGGTTAGTCTGGCTAAGGGCTTATCTATCTTGTTGATTTTCTCAAAGAACCAACTCCTCGTTTTGTTGATTCTTTGTATGGTTTTGTTTCTACTTGATTGATTTCAGCCCTGAGTTTGATGATTTCCTGCCTTCTACTCCTCTTTGGTGTATTTGCTTCTTTTTGTTCCAGGGCTTTCAGGTGTGCCCTTAAGCTGTTAGTGTATGCTGTCTCCCGTTTCTTTTTGGCGGCACTCAGGGCTATGAATTTTCCTCTTAGTACTGTTTTCATTGTGTCCCATAAATTAGGGTATGTTGTGCCTTCATTTTCATTAACTTTCAAAAGTTTTTGATTTCTTTCTTTGTTTCCACATTGACCAAGTTATCATTGAGTAGAGCATTGTTCAGCCTCCATGTGTACGTGGGTATTCTTTTGTTTTTGTTGCCATTGAAGACCACCCTTATTCCATAGTGATCTGATAGGAGGCATGGGATTATTTCTATCTTCTTGTATCTGTTGAGGTCTGATTTGTGACCAATTATATGGTCAATTTTGGAGAAGGTACCATGAGGAGCTGAGAAGAAGGTGTATTCTTTAGCTCTAGGATGAAATGTTCTATATATATCAGTTAGTTCCATTTGGTCCAAGGCTTCAATTAGATTCACTGTGTCCCTGTTTAGTTTCTGCTTTCCTGAACGATCCATTTCAGAGAGCGGGGTGTTGAAGTCACCCACTATTATTGTGTGCGGTGCGATGTGTGCTTTGAGTTTTAGTAAAGTTTCTTTTACGAATGAGGTTGCCCTTGCATTTGGAGCATAGATATTCAGAATTGAGAGTTCTTGATGGTGGATTTTTCCCTTGATTAGTATGTAGTGTCCTTCTGTGTCTTTTTTGATGACTTTAGGTTGAAAATCAATTTTATCCGATATTAGGATGGCTACTCCACCTCGTTTCTTGGGGCCATTTGCTTGTAAAATTGTTTTCCAGCCTTTTACTCTGAGGCAGTGTTTGTCTTTGACACTGAGGTGCGTTTCCTGCATGCAGCAAAATGCTGGGTCCTGTTTACGTATCCAGTCTGCTAGTCTATGTCTTTTAATTGGGGAATTGAGACCATTGATATTAAGAGAGATTAAGGCATAGTGATTATTGCCATTTGCCATTCTTGACGCTCTCTTTATGTTTGAGTGGTTATGGACTTTTGGGTTTGATTCAAGAAGGTTATTATCTCATTTTTTCCAGGGTGTTGTTTCTCTCCCTGTATTGGAGGTTTCCATCTATTATCCGTTGCAGGGCTGGATTTGTGGAAAGATATTGTGAAAATTTGGTTTTATCATGGAATATCTTGGTCTCTCCATCTATGGTGATTGAGAGTTTTGCTGGGTATAGTAGTCTAGGCTGGCATTTGTGCTGTCTTAGTGTCTGCATGAGATCTGCCCAGGATCTTCTGGCTTTCATAGTCTCTGGTGAGAAGTCTGATGTGATTCGGATAGGTCTTCCTTTGTATGTTACTTGGCCCTTTTCTCTTACTGCTTTTAGTATTCTTTCTTTGTTTAGAACATTCGGGGTTTTGATTATTATGTGATGGGAGGTATTTCTGTTCTGGTCCAGTCTGTTTGGAGTTCTGTAGGCTTCTTGTACGTTCATCGGCATCTCTCTCTTTAAGTTAGGGAAGTTTTCCTCCATAATTTTGTTGAAGATGTTTACTGGCCCTTTAAGTTGCAAATCTTCACTCTCATCTATACCTATAATCCTTAGGTTTGGTCTTCTCATTGTGTCCTGGATTTCCTGGATGTTTTGGGTTACACGTTTTTTGCATTTTGCATTTTCTTTGACTGTTGAGTCGATGCTTTCTATGGAATCTTCAGCACCTGAGATTCTTTCTTCCATCTCTTGTATTCTATTGTTTATGTTTGCATCTATGACTCCTGATTTCTTCCTAAGGTTTTCTATCTCCAAAGTTGTCTCCCTTTGTGATTTGTTAGTTGTTTCTACTTCCTTTTTTAGTTCCTGGATGGATTTGCTGAGGTCCTTCACTTGTTTGTTTGTATTTTCCTGTATTTCTTTAAGGTATTTTTGCATTGCCTCTTTCAGGATTTCTTCCTGATGACCCATGTTCTCCTGCATTTCTCTGAGTGATTTTTGTGTTTCCGCCTCATGGGAATCCATCTCTTGATCCATTGTCTCCTGCATTTCTTTAAGCAGTTCTCGTGTTTCCTTTGTAAGGGCATCTAACCGTTGATTCATTTCTTTAAGCAATTTTTGTGTTGCCTCCTTATGGGCATCCATCTGTTGACCCATATTCTTCTGCATTTCTTTATGCCAATTTTGTGATTCCTTTGTGAGTGCATCTACCCGTTGATTCATCTCGTTAAGCGATTTTTGTGTTGTCTCCTTGTGCGCCTCCATCTTTTGATCCATGTTCTCCCGCATTTGTCTAAGCGATTTTTGTGTTTCCTTTGTAAGGGCTTCTAACCGTTGATTCATGGTCTCCTGTAACTCTTTATGAGATTTATTTGTGTCCTTCTTGTGATCCTCTAATAGCATCATGAGTAGTGATTTTAAATCCAGATCTTGCCTTTCGGGTGTGGTGGGGTATCCAGGATTTGCTGCTGTTGGAGAGTTGGGTTCGGATGGTCCCACATTACTTTGATTTCTGTTAGTAACATTCCTACGTTTGCCTTTTGCCATCTGGATACCTCTGATGTTAGTTGGTCCTGCTGCCACTGGCTGTTGGTTGGACCTCCTGTGAGCCTGCAAAGCTATTTCTGCCCCCCCCTGGATTGCCAGGATTCCCCTGGCACCGATTTCTGGGGCCTGCCTGCTCCTGAGTGACTTTGGAGCCCTAATGTGCCTTGCCCCAAGTGATCTTATATTGGGGAGGCCTTGCACATCTAAAGGCTCAGCCTAGTGGATTCCTGGAGCAGAGGTCGCCAAAGGGAGGCTGGTAGGCTCCTGCCCTGTGCAGGGGTGTGTGGTCTCTCCTGGGGGGGTAGGGGGCGTCCCTCTGCCAGGCAGAAGTCCCACAGCAGAGCTGGCGCGCTGGTTACTGCAGATCAGCCCAGCACCTGGGAGCCGCACACACACAAGCCGCCCGAGACCCAAGCGATATTATGCCTGTCTGTCTCAGAACCTGGCTGTCCCAACCTCACAGTTACTGGAGCAAAGATGGCAGAGTGCATTCTGCACACTCTCCGTGGTGCCGCTCACCCTGCAGACGCGATGGCCTGCCGATCTGGCACCCAGACGACCACAGCGCTGGCCCGTTCTCGGGCACAGACGGAAGCCCCAACAGGCCGTGTCCCAAGTGATGTTATATTGGGGATAGGGAGCTTGGGGTACCTGTCTCTTTAGCACAGTCTGTAGGAACAGAGGTCGCGGAAGGAAAGCTGGTAGGCTCCTGCCCAGTGCGGGGTCCCTCTGTCAGGCAGAAGTCCCACAGCAGAGCTGGCGCGCTGGTTACTGCAGATCAGCCCCGCACTTGGGAGCTGCATACACACAAGCCGCCCGAGACCCAAGCGATATTATGCCTGTCTGTCTCAGAACCTGGCTGTCCCAACTTCCCAGTCACTGGAGCAAAGATGGCGGAGTGCCTGATTTAGAGCTTTTAAGGGGACAACTTGGAAGAATCAGAAGCGGCAAACATGCGTGGCTATGTATTTTGAGTGTTACTGCAGTAATATATCATGCCAATTATGATGCACTGTGTGAAAAATCCTATTTGTAATCAAGTAATGACCAGTCAGATTTTGTTTCAGTAAATTAAGTGGAATGTTTATTTCCTAAATAATTATAATTGAATGAGGTGCTCTTTGACTGTAATAAAGAAAATGAAGTCATGTTTATTGGTGCATGGATGTACAATGTACATCACATTACCTTGAAAATATCTGTTGTTAATTAATAAGATATTTGCTATTGCATATCTCATTCATGAAAGAGGAAGTCTTTCCATCCATATAGAGTAATGAGTGCAGATACTCACATGTGCTTCAATGATTTGAATAATTCGTATTTCTGTAATGTATCAAACCAAGTTATACATGATTGAAGAAACAAAAATTTATACCTTTTTAATTGAAAACAAACAGAACAAGAAGGTTTTACTAATAAATGATATCAAACATTTAATGAAAATACAACACCAATACTTCTAACATTATTCTATGAAATGAAAATAGGGTAGAGGCTATCATATGTTCAGAAATCACAACATGGGATCAGATATCTGATTCTAACAAAGAAGAGGGCAGCTATGGAACATTATCTGTGAAACCTGGAAGCAAAATTTTATTTTATATACACATAAAGTACTTTAGTAAATATCTTTTTTTTCAGAGCTGAGGACCAAACCCAGGGCCTTGGACTTGCTAGGCAAGTGCTGTACCACTGAGCTAAATCCACAACCCCCTTTAGTAAATATCTTAAGATTGCCATCCAACTGAAAAAGTTGACAACAAGAACACAATGATTTCCTTGATAATCACGAAGGACACTCTGGTATTTTTCAAGCAATACTACTTGTGTTCCAAGCAACATGAAGGATGTTTCTGTAGAAAACAACATGGAGCCTCACCTCTAAATGTTGGCAAAAGCAAATTCAACATTAATGAATGACATGCATATTTAACCTGTAGGGTTGATATAATGAGTATGGTATGGATCCCAGTCCGATGTTCATGTGTACCAAATGACTTCTAAAGGACTGCCACAGCTCAGGATAGCATTTCAAAAGCAGTCACAATGGAGTAATGAGTCAACCTCCATGCACATTCCCAATTCATCTGACATGATATAACCACCAAGTACACAAAAAGTATAGAATATCACAAACAGACACTATTTACCCAATCCATAGGTCTACAAACGTTCTGAAAAAAATTTAAACTGATAAAGTTATATTTCAACCAAAGAATGAAACTAATTCTTATTCATAGTAACTAAGATAGTACAATAAACTCCATAGCAAGATTTTATTATAAGCCATATACATAATATATATATATATAATATACTTTATTATTTTATTATAATCATTCCAAAAATGGAGTAAAAGACTCCACTTAATTCAGTGTGGATAATATGAGCAAAAATAGTTCAAAAAATACAAATCAAATTTAATATTCCATCTATATCACTAATTGTAATCTAACCAAGTTACATAAATTAGCAGAACAGACATACATCTGTGTTATTACAATGGAATCCAAGACAGAACTATTTCAAAACAAATACCAACTAGAAAGGAATGAAAAATATACCATATATACTAATACTAGCAATAAAATTCTCTCTCATGAATGACACCTAAATTCTCTCATTCCTTTGAGTAAAGTGTATGAAATTGTTCTCAATCATATTAATGAAGTGTGAACAAACAACAGCTATAGAAATGTTTCTTCAAATGGCACTGACTGCCAGGGGCTGAATATCAGGCAAGAGATCAGCATAATAACTCAGTGAATATCTGCACAGGTACTGATAATGGACAGGATTAATGCTGAATCTATAATTCCAGGCATTTTGGAATTTTTAGCATAATGACCTGTTCTCTAGTTGACAGAGATCACAGAAAGTTTAAGAAGATTTTGTAAACATGATTAGCATACAGTAATATATGAACAACAGAGAGAGCCCCTGGCTCAATGTTGCATGTGACACAGCCCTTCCTTACATTAGACAGTGGAAGACATAATGTCCCATGATTCAACTCAAAGTCTGAATGATATGATCTTCTCAACTCTTGTCTTACTATGGAAGTTCTTATGAAATCCATTGCGTTTATACATTTGGCTGTTGACACATGGTCTGATTCAAGCTGTCCAGTAGAAGATTGTCCTTGGGATTTATGCCATGCATAAGAATGAAATCATGGCACTTGAGGATGGAGAAAATGAAGCCCAAAACATGTTTTCAGAAATGTTTTGATCAAAAGTTTTCAGACCTCAGATGTAGAGCTTGAGGCCAGAATTATCCTGATGTAGCCAGGGAACATGGCACAGAGTGAGTGGAGAGGAACTGTTTAATATAATTAAGTGGATCTCCAGACAGCAGTAGCCTTAATACAGACACTTAGGTGTAAATGTGTGTGTGATGTTTGTCTGCATAAGAAACAGATTTCACAACTGCTCCATCTTAGAGCCTAGCAGACATGAAGAAGCTGAGTGCTTCTCTATTTCCTTTTTGCTCCTGAAGTTTTCTCTCATCATGTGCTGTTTGACTGAACCCATTTGTTTTTATAATGAAATTATTGACTTTAGGTAAGTCACTAACTTTCTTTCCTGCATCAATGTCATGAGTTAGAAATATTTAGCTGTGTATACAATCTGTGGGGTGCTGTCCAGTTCCTCTGCCTATAAGTTTAGGAACCCCTGAAATTAAATTATTACACTGATCATTATTTTAATATTTTCAAATGTGTCACAGTTTAGTTTAGCTTTATTACTTTGGGCTTTAGTTCACAATGCTGCAAAATGAGTCTGAATTCTTTCTGTTGAGTCTTTGTGGATATCATATGTTGAAAGATGTCTCTTCATTTGCCTTGAATCCACAATTAACACCTTTAGCAAGAATTCATTATGAAGAGACTGCATCACTGCCTATATTCAATCGTCTGCCAATGATTACTGTGTGAGCATACATCTAAATGCCTTCATAAACAGGTTATCTAATTTTGGTCTCTAACAGTTGGACATACATTCATTCATTGAAATATTTGTGTATGTGTTGGTGTATTATGCCTGATGACATGTATAATATTACATATATACTTGTGAATATACATATACTTTGCTTTATAAAATAGTCTTTAAATGAGTGGCTCCTGACGTTCTGGATTTGTCAGTGAATGTGGAAAAAGAGTGCCAGGCTTCATATCCAGTTACCAGAATAATAATTTGGCCCAATTATACAAATACCCATACACAGATTAGGCTTATTATCAGTATCAGATAGATGGTCAATATTTCCATTAACTATTGAATAAATATAACATTAGAGAAAATCTAGGCGAATAGATGTACTTCTTGTGGATAAGAAGCTGTCCTCAATGTCTGAGATCCTACACACAAGATGTTACAGTTTGTACCTGCAGATCATAAGGAAAGGTGTGCTGAAATAACTCACCTTTTAGCTAATGAATGTGCTTGGGACTTCTTTCTTTCATGAACCCAGATTTCCTGTGCTCATCTGTCTTTGATGATCATTGCATCTCTTATTCAATTTTCATGTTTCAGGGAATTAAAGAATAGGTTTTGCAAATGGTAGCCACAGTACACTGTACAATTTGATAGTATTGGTTGCTTAAAGTTTTTATTCTTCTCTGTTAGGTTAGTATGAATTTCATTTTTGATGATTTCTGTATCTTTCCACAGCTCATTGGAAATATAGTAGAAATTCTCATTAGTGACACTTCTATAAGCCCTAATATGGTTTAAAATTACAAATATATGAACTGTGTCAATATACTTTTCAGGACTAGAAAGAAAAACTTAGCTCCAAACATTCAATTGAAAAATGTAAATGTCATCAAAAGAGTATCTTTGGTATGTTTACTCCTGATTAGAGGTAATAGCTAATAATAACAGATGAACTGCCAACTGTGTTGGGGCACATGAACACATTTCTTATGGAGAGAAGGTGTCTGTGCTCAGACATCATCAGGATCTCAAAGAAAAAGGAAAACTGAGGTGTTAAGAGAAATCTGGTATGTTTTTAAGAAATTGACATAGTAACAACACACTAAAGTTAACCTTAAATTAATATGTAAAAGAGCCCAAAGGCTAAAAATCTGGGTACGTGGTATATTATATAATTTTGTGCACTTTGAAATTGATAAATAATTTAAATGAAATATATATTAAAATAATAATTTTTGTGATGAATATTAACATTTGACAATATTAAAATAATGTTCTACAAATATCATGGAAATATTATTGATAGTTTTTTCACTGTGCATGAAATTAAAAAGTGTATTCTGTTTTAAAATTTGTAACATATTCTTACTGATAAAATAATTTCTTTCCTTGAAACAAAGATAATTATTTTTAAGTAAAATGATTGGTAGACAATGTATACAGGTATATAATGCATTTCAAAAACACTCACACAATACCAGGTGTTATCATATAAGGGCTTTCGAATATACATATCTTTCTTTTATTGGATATTTTCTTTATTTGCATTTCAAATGTTATCTCTTTTCCCCTCCAAAAACTCCCAATCTCATCCCTCCTCCCCCTGTTTTATGAAGGTGTTCCTGCCTACAACCTCCTCAACACCCTGGTATTACACTGGGGTATCAAGCCTAAAGGGGACCAAGGGCCTCTCTTCCCATTGATGTCCTACAAGGCCATCCTCTGCTTCATGTGCAATTGGAGCAATGGGTCCCTCCATGTGTACTCCTTGTTTGGTTGTTTATTCCCTGGGAGTTCTGGGGGATCTGTACAATTTGATAGTATTGGTTTTTTAAAGTTTTTATTCTTCTCTGTTAGGTTAGTATGAATTTCATTTTTGATGATTTCTGTATCTTTCCACAGCTCATTGGAAATATAGTAGAAATTCTATATTGGTTGGTTGATATTATTGTTCTTCCTATAGGGTTGCCAACCCCATCAGTTCCTTCAGTCCTTTCTCAAACTCTTTCATTGTGGAACCCATGCTCAATCCAATGGTTGTCTATGAGCATTCATCTCCATGTTTGTCAGGCTCTGGCAGGACCTCTCAGGAGACAGTCATATCAGGTTCCTGTATGTAAGCAGTTCTTGTCATCTGAAATAGTGTCTGGGTTTGATGACTCTATATCAGATGGATCCCCAGGTGGGGGAATCTCTGGATGGCCTTTCCTTTGGTCTCTGCTCCACACATTGTCTCTGATGAGTATTTTTTCTCCTTCTAGAAAGGACTGAAGCATCCACACTTTGGTCTTCCTTCTCCTGGAACATCATTTGGTCTGTGATTTGTATCTTGGATATTCTGAACTATTGGGCTAATATCCACTTATCAGTGAATGAATACCATGTGTGTACTTCTGTGACTGGGTAACCTCACCCACGATGATATTTTCTAGTTTCATCCATTTGCCTGTGAATTTCAGGAAGTCATTGTTCTTTATACACGCATAGTTCTCCATTGTGTAAATGTAAATCATTTTCTCTATCCACTCCTATGTTGAGGGACATCTGGCTTCTTTCCCACTTTGGCTATTATAAATAAGGCTGCTCTAAACTTAGTGGAGCATGTGTCCTTATTACATGTTGGAACATCTTTTGGGTATATGCCCAGGAGTGGTTTAGCTGTGTCCTCAGGTAGTATATGTTCAATTTTCTGAGGAACCGCCAAACTGATTTCCAGAGTGGTGGTACCAGCTTTCAATCCCACCAGCAATGGAGGAGTGTTCTACTTTCAAAACATCCTTTCCAGGATCTGGTGTCACCTGAGTTTTAGATCTTAGCCATTCTGACTTGTGTGAGATGGAATCTGATGGATTTTTTGATTTGTACTTCACTGATGACTAAGGATGTTGAAACTTTCTTTAGGTGCTTCTCAGCCATTTGATATTCCTCCATTGAGAATTCTTAATTTAGCTCTGTTCCCCATTTTTTAGGGTTATTAGGTTCTCTGGATTTTATCTTCTTGAATTCCTTGTATATATTGGACATTAGCCCTCTATCTGATGTATGATTGGTAAAGAGCTTTTCCAAATCTTTTGGCTGCTGTTTTGTTCTATTGATAGTGTCTTTTGCCTTACAGAAGCTTTGCAGTTTTATGAGGTCCCATCTGTCTATTGGTGATCTTGGAGCAAAAGTCATTGGTGTTCTTTTCAGGAAATTTTTCCCTGTGCCTATGTGTTTGAGGCTCTTCCCCACTTTCTCTTCCATTACATTCAGTTTATCTGCTTTTATGTGGAGGTCCTTGATCCACTTGGATTTGGGCTTTGTACAGTGAGATAAGAATGAATCAATTTGCATTCTTCTATATACTGACCGCCAATTGAACAAGCACCATATCTTGAAAATGCTATCATTTTTCCAATGGATGTTTTTCCTCCTTTATCAAAGATCAAGTGACCATAGGTATGTTTGTTCATTTCTGGGACTTCAATTCTGCTCCTATCATCTGTCAACGTGTCTCTTTACAAATACCATACAGATTTTATCACTATTTCTCTGTAATACAGTTGAGGACAGAGATGGTGATTTCCCCAGGATGTTCTTTTATTGTTAAGAATACTTCTCACTATCCTGGGTGTAGAGAGCCCTATTGTGGTGCCATGCCACCTGGCAGGAACTTGACATCAACCAATGTGAAGCTCCTTTCCCAGCCTTTGAGCAGGAACTCCTGTGTTAGCCATAATCTCCTCCACCTAGGGTGGAGCACTCAGATCAAGGTGAAGTACATTGTTGTTCCAGGACCTGCAGTTTCCTGAAAAACACTAGTCCCCTCCAGAGGAATTAAACCAGTTCTGCAGAGAATTTTCCACCCTTTGGGGCAAGGGTTTTCCTCTGCCTATATATTTGGGCTCCTCCATTAAACTTTGAAACCTTGAGCAGCAGGTGTTGTCTTGGTCTCCATCTCTTTTTGCTGCCTCCACATACATCCCCAGTTTTCCTTCCAGTTAACCCATTCGATGTAACTACAGGAGGATACACCTGGGATTTTTGTATTTCCAGGTGAATTTGCAAATTGTTCTTTCTAACACTATGATGATTTGAGTTGGAATTTTGATGTAGAATATTTCGAATCTGTTGATTGCTTTCAGCATGATGGCCATTTTTTTACTATATTAATCCTGCCAATCAATGAGCATGGTAGACCTTTCCACCTTTTGAGGTCTTCTTTGATTTCTTTTACAGAGACTTGAGATTCTTGTCATACAGATCATTCACTTGCATGGTTAGAGTCACACCAAGGTATTTTATAATATTTGTGACTATTGTGAAGGGTGTTGTTTCCCTAATTTCTTTCTCAGCATGTATATCCTTTGATTATAGGAAGGCTACTGATTTGTTTGAGTTTATTTTATATCCAGACACTTTCCTGAAGTTGTTTATCACGTTTAGGAATTCTCTGGTGGAATTTTTGGGGTCACTTAAGTATATTATCATATCATCTGAAAATAGTGACAGTTAGACTTCTTCCTTTGTAATTTGAATCCCTTTGACCTCCTTTTTGTCTAATTGTTGTTCTAGCTAGAAATTCAACTAGTACATTGAAATGATAGGGAGAGAGTAGGCCGCCTAGTTTAGTCCCTGATTTTAGTGGGGTTGCTTCAAATTTCTCTCCATTTAGTTTGATGTTGGCTACTAATTTGCTGTATATTCCGTTTATTATGGTTGGATATAGTCATTGAATTTCTCATCTTTACAAAACTTTTACCATGAAGTGGTCTTGAATTTTGTCAAATGCTTTCTCAGCATCTAATAAGATGATCATGTTGGTTGTTTTTTCAGGGTTTGAGTTTGTTTATATTGTGAATTAAGTTGATGGATTTCCATATTGAACCATCCCTGCATCTCTGGGATTAAGCCTACTTGTTCTTGTTTGATAATCGTTTTGATTTGTTCTTGGATTCAAATTGCAGGAATTCTATTGCGTAATTTTGTATAGATATTCATAAAGGAACTTGGTCAGTAGTTCTCTTTACTTGTTGTGTCTTTTTGTAGCTTAGGTGTCAGTGTAACTGTGGCTTCATAGAAAGAATTGGGTAGTGTCCCTTCTGTTTCTATTTTGTGGAATAGTGTGAAGAGTATTGGTATTAGATCTTCTTTGAAAGTCTGCTAGAATTCTGCACTAAAACCATCTGGCCCTTGCCTTTTTTTTTTTTCTTTGATTGGGAGGCTTCTAATGACCGCTTCTATTTCCTTGGTGAGTATGGAACTCTTTGGATGGTTTTCCTGATCCTGATTTATCTTTGGTATATGGTATCTGTCTAGAAAATTAATCAATTTAATCCACTTTTTCCAGTTTTGTTGCATATAGACATTTGTAGTAGGATCTGATACTTTTTTAAATTTCCTCAGTTTCTGTTGTTATGTCTCCATTTTCATTCCTGATTTTGTTAATTTGGATACTGTCTCTATGCCATGTGGTTTGTCTGGCTAAGTGTTTATCTATCTTGTTGATTTTCTCAAAGAACCAAATCCTAGTTTTGTTCATTCTTTGTGTAGTTGTTTTTCTTTCTATTTGATTGATTTCATCCCAGAGCTTGAATATATCCTGCTGTCTACTCCTCTTGGGTGTGTTTGCTTCTTTTTGTTCTACAGCTTTCAGATGAGCTGTTAAGCTGCTAGCGTAAGATTTCTCCAGTTTCTTTATGGAAGCATTCAGAGCTATGAATTTTCCTGTTAGCACTGCTTTCATTGTGTTCCATAATTTGGATATGCCATGCCTTTATTTCCATTGAATTCTAAAATATCTTTAATTTCTTTATTTCTTCTCTGACCATGCTATCATTGAGGAGACAGTTGTTCAACTTCCACGTGTATGTGGGCTTTCTATTGTTTTTGTTGTTATTGAATACCAGCCTTAATCTGTCATAGTCCCATAGAATACATGGGATTAATTCAATGTTCTTGTATCTATTGACATTTGTTTTCTGTCCAATTATATGTTCAATTTTTGAGAAGGTACCAGTATATTTCCTAATGGTTTGGTTTTAATATTTTATGCTCTTTTCCTATGCCTAATCCCCAAATAATATCCTGTATGTTTTTTTTTTCTGTATGTTTTGAAATAATTTGACTCTCAACATTAGATAAAGGATCCTCAGCTACGGATATTATTAAGAATGTGTTACTGATATTTTCAGGGTATGGAAGGATACAAATATGAAAGTTGAACAAAATTTGTGATGTATTACTTGCTTCGCAAAATATTCAATATTATTAAAATGTTTGATGTATAAAATGCTTTTAAATAATAAAAAGTTTAAGGAGAATATGTTGTTGTGTATTTTATATATGTTTTAAGTCAATTTTTTTAAATGTATCTATTGAATTATATCTCCAAGATTATTTTACAATATCTTATTCAATAGGACTGTAATCTAGTTCAAGAATGACACTGAGAGATAGAACAAGCTCCGTATCAATTTACACAAATACAAAATTTATCATTTCATAGAGCCTTACGTATATGAATTCTTAAATTGTACTCACCTCTAAAGATCCCTCATTTATGAGGCTTATTTCAAGACATTTAGTTAGAAATATAGCATGTCTCATAGTACAAACTTTACTGCAATTTAAATTTTATGTTTCAAGCATCTCCCTTAATCATCACTATGCCTTGTTTTAGAATACCAGCAAGAAGATATGAGTTTTTTCTCATAATGTTTTTTGCTATTGATGAGATCAACAGGAATCCTTATCTTTTACCCAACATGTCTTTGATATTCACCCTCATTGTTGGTCTGTGTCAGAATACAACAGAATTTTTGGATGCATCATATTCACAGAAAAACTATAGTATGAATTTTATAAATTATAGATGTACAGAGTATGAAAATTGTTATGTAGGATTTATAGGACCATCATGGAAAACATCCATAAAACGGGCAATTCACTCTACGAATCCAAAGGTAAGAATGTGTGACAATGAATAAGAATACATCAACAACATTAAATTGCATTTACATGTGCAAACAAGAAAACTTTGACAGTATACATTTATAAGAGTCCTGCTGCAAACATACACACACACTATATATATGTATATATGTATATATATATCCCTATATTTATATATCACTATATATCAATATATATATACATATATATGCATATATATATATATATATATGTTAAGGAATTAAATGATCAGATCATAAATGTACTGGACAAACAGGCAAAACTGTGTTCTAGGAAATTCAGACTTATCAGGAATAGACTAGAATCAAAGAAGAATAATACATGATATTTAGAGGATAATTGTACTAGCCTTAATAGGAATTCAGAAATGTGAGCAACATTATTTGTATATAAGCCAAAACTTCTTAACAATCATATTCCTCGGGTCGATGTTTCAGCCTCTCTTCTACATCCTTTAGGTTTTCTTTGGACCATTTAATCCTAACCTAAGTGACCATGATCAGTTCCCCTATATCCATCAGGTAGCCACCAAGGACACAGGTTTGTCCCATGCCATGGTCTCCTTGATGCTTCATTTTAGATGGAATTGGATAGGACTGGTCATCTCAGATGATGACCAGGGTATTCAGTTTCTCTCGGACTTGAGAGAAGAATTGCAAAGTCATGGAATCTGTCTAGCTTTTGTGAATATAATCCCAGAAAACATGCAGTTATACATGACAAGGGCTAAGATATATGATAAACAAATTATGACATCTTCAGCAAAGGTTGTTATCATTTATGGTGAAATGAACTCTACCTTAGAAGTCAGCTTTAGAAGGTGGGACTATTTAGGTGTTCGGAGAATCTGGATCACAACCTCACAATGAGATGTTATCACAAATAAAAATGATTTCAGCCTTGATTTCTTTCATGGGACTGTCACTTTTGCACACCACAATGTTGAAATACCTAAACTTAGGAATTTTATGCAAACGATGAACACTGACAAATACCCAGTAAACATTTCTGAGTCTATACTGCAGTGGAATTATTTTAATTGTTCAGTCTCTAAAAACAGTAGTAAAATGGAACATTTTACATTCAACAACACATTGGAATGGACAGCACTGCACAAATATGACATGGCCCTGAGTGAAGAAGGTTACAATTTGTATAATGCTATTTATGCTGTGGCCCACACCTACCATGAACTAGTTCTTCAACAAGTAGAGTCTCAGATAATGGCAGAATTCAAAGGCATATTCAATGACTGTCAGAAGGTAAAGTCTCTTATATTTCTTTTTGCTTAGCTTTATCAATGTGATCTTTTAAATGGACCCAGAGAAGCACCTGTACATTTGCTAGAGATTATTCTCTCAGTGGAAAGATTTCTACACAGCAAAACTCCCTAATTAATCTTTTAGATGGATGAATATCATGCACAAAGATAATATTTAATAGGAGACAATACATTTATGATAGCAGTGAGTTTTGTGAGAACGTGTCTCAACATTTCCACAAATGAGTTCAAAATTTAAAATAGGAGACAAGACTTTTATCATGAAAGCCCTAAGTGATGACTAGACTAGAATATTTCTCTAAAGAATATTTTCTCAAGAATTAGTACATGTGCTGTAACTAATAGTTGCTCATTTAAATTAACAATTATTTGTAAATCCGTAAATGATTAAGACAGTAGAGCATATTGTTTGTCTATCTCATATATGCACATTGTATTTACATGAAAGACCCACAACTAGTCTTTATTTTCATGACTTACATACATGCAGACTTCCCTTCATTTGCACATATATGGCTTCATTTATTAAAACATGTTTTTAAAAAAATGTGCACACACACACACACACACCATTTTACTCGATATCTGGTAATCATTTTTTCTAGCATGTTTTACATTCGAACATTAATATGAAATCTACTAATTTATAATTATCTGTGAGGTATAGTGTATTTTACTACATGGGATTACTATACTACAGCTGTCTTTTCTGAAAGTCAATAAGAATTTTTGGAAAATTATCGATTTGACATTCTCTTTATTGATATGTATATGTAAGCATCTAATGGTGCATCTCATTTAGGTGTCTTCCTTGCTGAAAACCAGGGTATTTACTAACCCTGTTGGAGAATTGGTGGATATGAACCATAGGGAAAATCAGTGTGCAGAGTATGACATTTTCTTCATTTAGAATTTTTCTATTTTTTAGAAAATAGAAAGCTATTTTCATTCCTTCCTACAGATGCAACATCTTCATATATCTGAACACGTGGAGTGGGCCACGGGAGGAACTTCGGTGGGCAAACTTTTATTTTTTTCAGTATATCTACATTTAGAAATATGAGGCACTGAAGAAATAGCTCTGTGGTTAAAAACAATTACTACTCTTACAAAACACCATTCTCAGTTACAAGCACGTAAATTTAATAATGCACAACTTCATGTAAATCTAGACTTAGAGATCAAAGGCCTCTGAATTCCATGTTCAACTGTACCTACATGCCTATTTACCACACACTACAGGAATATATTTATTGAATTTGTGTGTATATATATAATTAAATTTGTATATATTAAAATTTAAATATATATAAACATATAATTATATATTTATAAGTATATAAAATATGTAGAGATAAATTATATATATATACATAATTTTTATATTTTTTATTGGATATTTTATTTTTTTTTCTTAGATATGTTCTTTATTTATATTTCAGATGATTTCACCTTTCCTGGTTTCCCCTCCCCAAAAGTCCAAGAAGCCCTCTCCTGTCCCACTGTTCCTCAATCAATGCTTCCTGCTTCCCTGTCTTGGTATTCCCCTACACTGCTTCATCGAGCCTTTCCAGGACCAAGGGCCTCTCCTTCCTTCTTCTTGGACATCATTTGTTATGTGAATTGTGTCTTGAGTATTCTGAGCTTCTGGGCAAATATGCACTTATTAGTGAGTGCATACCATGTGTGTTCTTTTGTGATTGGGTTACCTCACTGAGGAAGATATTTTCCAGTTCTATCCATTTCCCTAAGAACTTCATGAATTCATTGTTTCTAATAGCACAGTAGTATTCCATTGTGTAAATGTACTACATTTTCTGTATCCATTCGTCCGTTGAGGGACATCTGGGTTCTTTCCAGCTTCTGGCTATTATAAATAAGGCTGCTATGAACATAGTGGAGCATGTGTCCTTATTACATGCAGGGGAATCCTCTGGGTATATGCCCAGGAGTGGTATAACAGGGTCCTCCAGTAGTATCATGCCCAGTTTTCTGAGGAACCACCAGACTGATTTCCAGAGTGGTTGTACCAGCATGCAATCCCACCAGTAGTGGAGGAGTGTTCCTCTTTCTTCACATCCTAGCCAGCACCTGCTGTCTCCTCACTTTTTGATCTTAGACATTCTGACCGGTGTGAGGTGAAATCTCAGGGTTGTTTTGATTTGCAATTCCATGATGACTAAAGATTTTAAACATTTCTTTAGGAGCTTCTCAGCCATTCAATATTGCTCAGGTGAAAAATCTTTGTTTAGCTCTGTAACCATTTTTAATAGTGATATTCGTCTCTCTGTAGTCTAACTTCTTGAGTTCTTTGTATATCTTGGATATTAGACCTCTGTCGGATGTAGGGTTGGTAAAGCTCTTTTCCCAATTAGTTGGTTGCCAATTTGTCCTATTGAGAGTATCCTTTGCCTTACAGAAACTTTGTAATTTTATGAGGTCCCATTTGTCAATTCTTGATCTTAGGGCATAGCCTATTGGTGTTCTTTTCAGGAAAAGTTCCTCTGTGCCCATGTGCTCAAGACTCTTCCCCAGTTTCTTTTCTATTATTTTCAGTATGTATGGTTTTATGAGGAGGTTATTAATCCACGTGGACTTGACTTAGTGCAAGGAGATCAGTATGGATTGATTTGCGTTCTTCTACATACCAGCTGCCAGTTGAGCCAGCACCAAGTGTTGAAAAAGCTATTTTTTTCCACTGGATGGATTTAGTTCCTTTGTCAAAGATCAAATGACCATAGGTGAGTGAGTTCATTTTGGGTCTTAAATTCTATTCCATTGATCAACCGGCCTGTCACTGTACCAATACCATGTATTTTTTAACACTCTTGCTCTGTAGTACTGCTTGAGGTCTGGGATACTGATTCCACCAGAAGTTCTTTTACTATTGAGAAGAGTTTTTTACTATCCTGGGTTTTTGTTATTCCAGATGAATTTGAGAATTGCTTTTTCTAACTCTATGAAGAATTGAGTTGGAAATTTGATAGGGATTGCAGTGAATCTGTAGATTGCTTTTGGCAAGATGGCCATTTTTGCTATATTAACTCTGCCAATCCAAAAGCATGGGAGATCTTTCCATCTTCTGTGGTCTTCTTGGATTTCTTTCTTCAGAGACTTGGAGTTCTTGTCATACAGATCTTTCAACTGTTTGGGTAGAGTCACACCAAGATATTTTATATTGTTTGTGACAATTTTGAAGGGTGTCATTTCACTTATTACTTTCTCAGCCTGTTTATCCTTTGAGTACATAAAGGCTACTGATTTGTTTGAGTTAATTTTATATCCAGTCACTTTGCTGAAGTTGTTTATCAGGAGTAGGAGTTTTCTGGTGGATTTTTTGAGGTCACCTAACTGAACTATCATATCGTTACATTTCAAATATTTTCCCCTGTCCTGGTCTCCCCTCCGGAAATCCCCTATGCCATCCCACTCCCACTGCATCTATGAGGGTGCTCCTCCACCAATCTACCCATTACTGCCTTCCAGTCCTGGCATTCCCCTACACTGGGGCATTGAACAACCTCAGACCCAAGAGCTGCTCCTCCCACTGACTTCCCACAAGGGCATCCTCTGCTACCTATGTGACTGGACCAATGTGTTCCTGCATGTGTACTTTTTATTTGTTGGTCCAGTCACCAGGAGTCTGGCCTGTTCACACTGTTGCTCCCCCTATGAGGCTGCAAACACCCAGAGCTCCTTCACACCCTTCTCCAATTCCTCCATCAAAGACCCCGGTGTCAGTCCAATGGTTGACTGCAAGCATCAGTATCTGTATTGGTCAGGCTCTGGCAGAGCCTCTCCTGAGACTGCCATATCAGGCTCAGGTCAGCAAACACTTCCCTGCATCAACAATAGCGTACTAATTTGGGGATTGTATATGGGATGGATCCCCAGGTAGGGAAGTCTCTGGATGGCCTTTCCTTCAGTCTCTGCTCCACAGAATATATCTCCCCCTGTAAGTATTTTGTTTCCCCTTCTATGAAGGACTGAAGCATCCACACTCTGGTCTTCCTTCTTCTTGAGCTTCATTTGATCTGTGAATTGTATCTTGGGTATTCCAAATTTTGGGGCTAATTTACACAGTGAGTGCATAGCATGTGTATTCTTTTATAAGTGGGTCACCTCACTAAGGATGATATTTTCAAGGTCAATCCACTTGCCTGTGAATTTCATGAAGTCCTTGTTTTTAATAGCTGAGTAGTTCTCCATTGTGTAAATGTCCCAAATATCCTGTATCCATTCCTCTGCTGAAGGACATCGGGGTTTTTTCCAGCTTCTGGCTATTAAAAATGTGGCTCCTATGAACAGAGGGGAGTATGTGTCCTTGTTATATGTTGGAGCATCTTTTGGGTATATGCCCAGAAGTGATATACCTGGGTCCACAATTAGAGCTATGTCCACTTTTCTAAGGAACCACCAGACTGACTTCCAGAGTGGTTGTACCAGCATACAATTCCACCAACAATGGAGGACTGTTTTTCTCCACATCCTTGCCAACACCTGCTGTTACCTGAGTTTTTGATCTTAACCATTCTAACTGGTATGAGGTGGAATCTCGGGGTTGTTTTGATTTGCATTTCCCTGATGATTAAGGATGTTGAACATTTCTTTATGTGTGTCTCAGCCATTTGGAATTCCTCTGTTGAGAATTCTTTGTTTAGCTCTGTACCCCATTTTTAATAGGATTATTTGGTTTTCTGGAATTTAACGTCTTGAGTTCTTTGTATATATTGTATATTAGCCCTCTGTCAGATGTAGTATTGGTAAAGATCTTTTCCCAATCTGTTGGTTGCCATTTTGTCCTATTGACAGTGTCCTTTGCCTTACAGAAACTTTGTAATTTTATGACGTCCCATTTCTCAATTATTGATCTTAGCCATTAGTGTTAGGTTCAGGAACTTTTCCCCTGTGTCCATGTGCTCAAGGGTTTTACTCACTTCCTTTCTATTAGTTTCAGTGTATCTGGTTTTATGTGGATCCACTTGGACTTTGATCCACTTGGACTTGATCTTTATACAGAGAAATAAGAATAGTTTAATTTTCATTCTTCTACATGTTACTGCCAGTTGAACCAGCACAATCTTTTAAAACTGCTGTCTTTTTTCCACTGGATACTTTTAGCTCCTTTGTCAAAGATCAAGTGACCATTGGTGTATGGGTTCATTTCTGAGTCTTCAATTCTATTCCATTGATCTACCTGCCCATCACTGTACTAATACCATGCAGTTTTTTCACTGTCACTCTATAATATGGCCTGGGGTCAAAACTGGTGATTCTCCCAGAATTTCTTTTATTGTTGAGAATAGTTTTCACTATCCTAGGTTTTGGTTAATACAAATGAATTTGAAAATCACTCTTTCTAACTTTATGAAGAACTGAGTTGGAATTTTGATGGGGATTGCTTTGAACCTGTAGATTGCTTTCAGCAAGGTGGACATTTTTACTATACTAATCCTGTCATTTCACAAACATGGGAGATCTTTATGTCTTCTGAGGTCTTCTTTGATTTCTTTCTTCAGAGACTTGAATATCTTGTCTTAAAGATCTTTCACTTGTTTGGTTAGAATCACACCAATATATTTTATATTGGTTGAAACTATTGTGAAATGTGTTGTTTCACTAATTTCTTTCTCAGCTCTTTTATTATTTGAATATAGGAAGGCCACTGATTTGTTTGAGATGATTTTACATCCAGACAGTTTGTTGAAGTTGCTTATCAGCTTTAAGAGTTTTCTGGTGTAATTTTTTGGGTGACCTAAGTATACTATCATATCATCTACAAATAGTGATAGTTTGAATTCTTCCTTTCTAATTTGTATCCCTCTGACCTCCTTCTGTTGTCTAATTGCTCTAGCCAGAACTTCAAGACCTATATTGAATAGATAGTGAGAGAGTGGGCAGTCTTGTTCAGTCCCTGATTTAAGTAGGATTGCTTCAATTTTCTCTCCATTTAGTTTGATTTAGTTGGCTACTGGTTTGCTGTGTATTGCTTTCACTATGTTTAGGTATGGGCCTTGAATTCCTAATCTTTCTAAGAATTTTAACATGAAAGGGTGCTGAATTTTTTCAAATGCTTTTTAGCATCTAGTGAAATGATCATATGTTGTTTTTTTTTTTTTTGAGTTTCTTTATATAGTGGATTGCATTTATGGATTTCCATATATTGAACCATTCCTGAATCGCTGGGATGAAGCCTACTTGATCATGGTGAATGATCTTTTCACGTTCTTGGATATGGTTTTAGAGAATTTTATTGAGTATTTTTGCGTCAATGTTTATAAGGGAAATTAGTCTGAGGTTCTCTTTCTTTGTTTGGTCTTTGTGTGTTTTTGGTATCAGCATAATTGTGGCTTCATAGAATGATTTGGGTAGAGTTCCTTCCATTTCTATTTAGTGGAAGAGTTGGAAGAGTTTGAAGAATGTTGGTTTAATCTTCTTTGAAGGTGTGATCTAATTCTGCACTAAACCCATCTGGTCCTGGGCTTTTCTTAGTTGGGAAACTTTTAATGAATGCTTCTATTTTGTTTTTACTTTTTTAAAAATGTATTTACCTTATATATGTGAGTATACTGTAGTTGTCTTCATATATTCCAGAACAGGGCATTAAAACCCATTACAGATGGTTTGGAGCCACCATGTGGTTGTGATGAATTGAACTCAGGAACTCTGGAAGAGCACTCAGTCTTCTTAACCCCTGAACATCTCTCCAATCACAATGCTTTTATTTCTTTAGGGGTTGAGGGTCTGTTTAGATCATTTATCTGACTCTGATTTAACTCTGGTACATGGTATCTGTATAGAAAATTGGCCATTTAGTTCAGATTTTCCAATTTGGTTGTCTATAAGCTTTTGTGGTAGGATCTGATGACTTTTTTTGAAGTTCCTCAATTTCTGTTGTCATATCTCCCTTTCCATTTCTAATGTTGTTAATTTGGATACTGTCTTCATGCCCTCTGGTTAGTCTGGCTAATGGTATATCCATCTTGTTGATTTTCTCAAAGAAACAACCTCTGGTTTGTTTGATTCTTTGTATAGTTCTTTTTGTTTCTACTTGGTTGATTTCAGCCCCGAGTTTGATTATTTCCTGCAGCCTTCTCCTCTTGGGTGTATTTGCTTCTTTTTGTTCTAGTGCTTTAAGGTGTGCTGCTAAGCTGATAGTGTAAGTTTTAGAGGCACTAAGAGCTATGAGTTTTTCTTTTAGCACCACTTTCATTGTGTCCCGAAAGTTTTGGTAAGTTGTACCTTTATTTTCATTAAATTCTAAAGAGTCTTTAATTACTGTCTTTATTTCTTCCTTGACTAAATAATCATTTGGTAGGGCATTGATCAGCTTCCGTGAGTATGTGGGCTTTCTGTTGTTTTTGTTGTTGGTAGTGTTGGTGGTGTTGTTGTTATTGAAGATCAGTCTTAGTCTCTTGTGATCTGTTAGCACACATGGGATTATTTCAATCTTCTTACATCTATTGAAGTCGGTTTTGTGATTAATTGTATGGTCAATTTTGGAGAAGGTAAAATTAGGCGCTGAGAAGAAGTTGTATTCTTTTGTTTTAGAATGAAATATTCTATAGGTATCTTTTAAATCTCTTTGGACCATAACTTCTGTAAGTTTCATTATGTTTCTGATTAGTTTCTGTTTCCAAGGTCTGTCCATTGTAGAGAGTAGGGTTTTGAAGTCTCCCAATATTATTGTGTGAGGTGCTATGTGTGCTTTGAGCTTTAGTTAATTTTGTTGTATGAATGTGGGTCCCATTGCATTTGGATCATAGTTGTTCAGAATCTACAGTTCTTTTGGTAGAATTTTCCTTTGATGAATATGAAGTGTCCTTCCTGATGTTTTTTGATAAATTTTGGTGGAAAATTGGTTTTATTTGATATTAGAATGGCTACTCCAGCTTTTTTCTTAGGTCATTTGCTTGGAAAATTGTTTTCCTGCCATTTATTCTGAGGTAGTTTCTGTCTTTGTCCCTGAGGTATATTTCCTATACGCAGCAAAATGTTGGGTCCGGTTTATGTATCCATTCTGTTAGTCGATGTTTTTTTCTTGGGGAATTGAATCTACTGATGTTAAGAAATATTACGAAAAAGTGATTCTTGCTTTCTGTTTGTTGTTGTTGTTGTTAGAAGTGGAATTATGTTTGTATGGCTATCTTCTTTTGAGTTTGTTGAGAGAATATTGATATCTTGCTTTTACTAGGACATAGTTGCCCTCCTTGTGTTAGAATTTTCAATTTTTATTCTTTGTAGGGCTGGATTTGTAGAAAAGTACTGTATAGATTTGGTTGTGTAATAGAATATCTTGGTTTCTCCATATATGGTAATTGAGAGTTTTGCTGGGGATAGTAGCCAGGGCTGACACTTGTGTTCTCCTAGGGGCTGTATGACATCTTCTTCCGGATCTTTTAGCTTTCATAGTTTCTGGTGAGAAGTCTGGTGTAATTCTGATTGGTCTGCCTTTATATGTTACTTGACATTTTTTTCTTTACTTCTTTTAATATTTGTTCTTTGTTTAGTGCATTTGGTGTTTTGAATATTATTGAAGAAAGGAATTTCTTTTCTAGTTCAGTCTATTTGGAGTTCTGTAGGCTTCTTGTATGTTTATATGCTTCCCTTTTTTTTAGGTTTGTTAATTTTTTTTTTCTATTTTTGTTGAAAATATTAACTGGCCCTTTAAGTTAGGAATCTTTGCTCTCTTCTATGCCAATTTTCCTTGGATGTGATCCTCTCATTGTATCCTGGATTTCCTGTATGTTTTGTGTTAGGAGTTTTTTGCATTTTACATTTTCTTTGACTGTTGTGTCAATGTTTTCTATGATATCTTCTGCCTGGAGATTCTCTCTTCTACTTCTCATATTCTGTTGCGGATGCTTGCATCTATTATCCTGATCTCTCTCCAAGGTTTTCTCTCTCCAGGCTTGTCTCCTTTTGTAATTTCTCTCCTGTTTCTATTTCCATTTTTAGATCCTGGATGGTTTTGTTCAATTCCTTCATTTTTTTTCATTCTGTTTCCTGATTTTTGTTAAGGTATTTTTGTATTTCTTCTTTAAGGGCTTGTACCTCTTCCCCTGTGTTCTCCTATATTTCTCTAAGGGAATTATTAATGTCCTTCTTTAAGTCTTCTATCATCATCATGAGATGTGGTTTTAAATCAGAGTCTTGCCTTTCTGTTTTGTTTGAGTATCCAGGGCTTGCTAATGTGGGAGAATTTGCTTCTGATGATGCCAAGTAGCCTTGGTTTCTGTTGCTTATATTCTTGCCCTTTCCCTCTTGCCATCTGGTAATCTCTGGTGTTAGCTGGTCTGGCTGTCTCTGACTGTGGCTTGTCCCTCCTGAAAGCCTGTGTGTCAATATTCCTGGGAGAAAAGTTCTATCCAGGTGGAATTTGGGTATGGAGATCTGTGGCACTGGATGAGCTGCAGGGTTCAGAGAGAAATCCAGGCTCTATCCCAGGCTTCTCTTCAATTCCTGTCTCCTCAGGGCTCTGCAAGGTCCCTTGGAGCAGAAGTGGTAGTCTTACCTGTGCTCACAATCATGTCAGCACTCCTGGATGGCCAGCTCTCTCCTGGAGGTATTTGGGAATGGAGAATTGTAACACATGATCAGCTCTTGGTGCTGCCGCATAGGATCAGCCAATTTATATTTTATTGGTTATTTTACTTGATTACATTCCAAATGTTATCCCCCTTTTCTGGATTCCCCTCCTCTGTGGAGGATTGCCTTATCTGGTATCAGTGGGAAGGGAGGCCCTTGGTTCTGTAGAGCCTTAATGCCCCAACATAGAGGAATGCTAGTGTGGTAAGCAGGGGTGTGTGGGTGGGTGTGGGAGCACCCTCAAAAACCATGGGTAAGAAAGGAAGGGATTGGGTGTTCATGATTTTCTTTTAAACTTAGTTAAACTTCATTAATTCTATGAGAGTCTTAGATAACATACGTTTTTCATATTCATCAAACACTTTCTTGATTTACCCTACCTTCTATCTCCATACTACTCAATGTTCTATTTTTTTTATTTATAAATCATGAGAGAGAAACTGATGCCACATAAACATTCCTTTTGGATTAATCAGTTTAGGAATGTAAATTTTTGAATTGCTACAATCTGAATGTTACTTAAATAATATTACATTGTATACTAAATATTGTGTGACATTCATTGCATTGCAGAATAATACAAAATTATAATGTGCCAGAAATTGTAAATTAATGGTTGTTATCAGAGGAATATTTATATTAATATCTGTTGATGTCCCATAGATCAATCTATGGGTCATTATACATATGTTGTATACATAAACTTCACACACCCATATTATATAATAATTATGTATTGCCTCAGGTTCCCTCTTCCATGTGTAGTGTAACATGTACTGCTGGCTTCAGGAAAATCCACCAGAAAGAAACAGCAGACTGCTGCTTTGATTGTGTTCAGTGCCCAGAAAATGAGGTGTCCAATGAAACAGGTACATGCTTGCATGAAGAAGGAAACTGATGAATTTGAATATCTTCTCTTTCCAAACTAGAAATATGTTATGGCCAAAATGGTAACTGAATGCCGACAATCTCCATGTTTCAGAACTTAATCATTTTAATAATGTCCACATACTTTTGGACCCTGCAAATAACCTGCAATATCTTCTACAAACATTGCATCTCTCACAATGTGATGGTTACTAATTTTTATTATATAGGAAATGTTTAGGGGGACATACATGTGTAACAATTTTTAAACAAAAATTCTAGGCATAATCTATCCATATGTTTATTCTTCTTTGATTCTTTGTACAAAGAAAGTTGACAACATTGCCAGTCCACAATCTTTCCCTCCATCACCCAGCTTAGTCCCTAACAAAGACCAGATGCTCAGCGTAACAGTTTGGTGAAATATATTTTAAGAGTTTAGATGGTTTAAAGGATTATTTCCTGTCAAAACTTAGAACAATAGTGAAGATTTCAAGAATGCAACAAGAGATAGGGTCGTGCTTATCATCAGTCACAGCCTAGCTAAGGAAAGAAGGATGAATGTGAATAATCTTCATGCCATATAACTTTGAATGAATAGATGGGAATAAAAAGATTGTAACACAATGAGAGGGAAATGCATATGTCTATGAGGCATACGGTTTCATAACTGAAAATATTTATTTATGCAAACAATATTTGCATTACGAATTGTAAGTACTTGTCCCTATGTATAGATAAAGACAAAGGGTGCAATTTTGAAAGAAAACAAAGTACATAATATATTTCATCAACTAGCATCAATAATTATGTTTGCATACTACCCATGTCTGTGAGTAGTGAATTTGTGGTTTGAGAAATTAGATAATCTGAGATTATGCATATTATTATTCATCATATTCTCTTCTTTTTTGTTTAATAAATAATTTTTGCTGTTCCACTCCTTATAACGGTGTTTTGTTCCATCACAAAGCATAGGTTAATAGAGAGCAAACTTAAATCAGTGGTCCCTACAGCAATAAGGAATGGATTACATGCTGAACACCAAATTATTTACAGACATATACTCTGAATAATACAAAGACATAATTAGTAACTGCATAATTATATCTTATAATGGTTTATTGTTGTTCGGCAGCAGATATGGAAAAGTGCATCAAGTGTCCAGATGATAAGTATGCCAACTTAGAGTAAACCCATTGCCTTGAAAGAGCTGTGTCATTTCTGAATTATGAAGATCCATTGGGGATTGCTCTAGACTGCATTGCCCTGTCCTTCTCGGCCATCACAATTTTAGTACTCGTCACTTTTGTCAAGTACAAAGATACTCCGATTGTCAAGGCCAATAACTGCATTCTCAGCTACATCCTGCTCATCTCTCTAGTCTTCTGTTTTTTGTGCTCATTGCTCTTCATTGGACACCCCACACAGGCCACCTGCATCCTGCAGCAGATCATATTTGGAGTATTTTTTACAGTAGCTATTTCTACAGTGTTGGCCAAAACAATAACTGTGGTCATGGCTTTCAAGCTCTTTACTCCAGGGAGAAAAATGAGAGGAATCCTGGCATCGGGGGCACCTAACCTGGTCATTCCCATTTGTACCCTAATCCAAATTGTTCTCTGTGGAATCTGGTTGGTAACATCTCCTCCCTATATTGACAGAGATATACAATCTGAACATGGGAAGACTGTCATTATTTGCAACAAAGGCTCAACTATTGCCTTCCACTTTGTCCTGGGATATTTGGGTTCCTTGGCTCTGGGGAGCTTCATTTTGGCTTTCCTGGCTAGGAACCTTCCTGACAGATTCAATGAAGCAAAGTTCCTAACTTTCAGCATGCTGGTCTTCTGCAGTGTCTGGATCACCTTCCTCCCTGTCTACCATAGCACCAGGGGGAAGGCCATGGTGGTTGTAGAGGTCTTCTCAATCTTGGCTTCTAGTGCAGGGTTGCTAGGGTGTATCTTTGTCCCAAAATGTTTTGTTATTTTAGTTAAACCAGATTCAAATTTTCTGCCAAAGTACAAAGATACATTGCTTTATTGAAACTTTCATAGTATGAAAATGTTAAATGATACTCAACATATTTATTCTTTTTCTTAATAAAAGTAGGACTTAATTATATATAATTTGAAGTAATATACAAATTTGAATTTACAAAACAGGACAGCACTGTCCATTGTGATACGAGTTACTAAAGTTTTGTGGAATATGGTTTCATTCATAAGTACACAAACCTGAAGATATTGAGAACTGGGAATCTCAATTGAGGAATGGCTACCATCAGTTTAACCTGTAGTTTTGTGTATATGCCATGAACTTAATTAATGATTAATATAAGGTGACCCTACTGACTGTGGACAGTATCCCCTCTGTGTGAGTTATTCCTAGAGTTATAAGAAAGAAGACTGCAGACAACAGTGACATGAAGCCAGTAATCAACATTATTCCATATGCTTTCATGGAGTGTCTACATCCAATTTCATGTCTTGGCTTTATTCAATATACTGTGACTAAGGTACATAAGTAAATAAATACTGTTTCTCACATGTTTCTTTTAATCATGGTGTTTATTGCAGAATCAGAACTTAAGACATCACCTAAGTGGTAAACTGCCTCTGTTGGGATTTGTAAAATCATAGACTCCTGATGCAATAAAAAGCACTTACTTGAAAAGAGAAACAAGAGTGAATGTTAGCAGAGTGTGAAGCACAGTGACAGTATTGCATGTGACAACAGAGAAGCACTGGACTTTGGAATAGCTTTAAAATATACTAGGAAGAATATCAAATAACATACAAAGAAGGAAACATTTTAAGAAAAGGACAATGGTGTTCAGATTGTGTCTGCAAATATAAGTTAAATTTATGTAAAAAGTCACAATTTATTATGAAATGAATGTGCTTTATTAAATGAGTAAAATCGCTATGGAAATGTCCCACACCAGACCTTTACCACAATAAGCTTAGTGAATTTGATGGACACATCAATCACTATAGATGACGGGTCTCATCATAAATTTTATCAAAATAGTAGTATTAAAGATTGTTTAATATTACACGCATAAACATGCACATATAAACATATGCACATTATTATTTCTTTACATCAGGTGTTGAAGGACAGTGTCATTTTTCTCTCAAAGTACTGTTTGCTGCTTCATTTTTTAAGTATTATTTGCTAGTTTATTTTTGACATTGTCATTTAATTGCATTTTGTTTATAATTCCTGTCTCCAAAGTACCCTTTGTGCCACTCCCTGCACTCCTAAAATGCACATGGCCTCTTCTTCATTAATTCTTATTGAATGTGTATATATTTGCATATAAATATATTTTGAAATACAAATTGTAGAGACAGTGTAAAATTGCATATATTTATGTTCTGATAAGGTCACATAGCAGTAAAAGCACTCTTAATGACATTCTGCTGTACTTAAAAATCAAGGTCTTTATCAGTCACCATCAAAGAGATTTCCTTCTGTAATAGATAGGACCAAATACAAATACCCTTATGCAGACAATTTTGAGAATATGAAAAAATTTGGAACAAACATTCATAAATAAGATGTCTCCATAAAATACCTTGCCTCAGGACTCAGGAAATACTGTGGAAGTATATGTAGAAGTATCATATGTGCCAGAGGGGATTGAGAACCCCCACCATGGAAAGCAGGACTTCTAAAACAAGAAAGATATATGCACATATGAAATTCCAGAGATGTGGCAGCACGCATAGGGCCTGCATGATTCTGTTCAAAATGGAGTCTCAATATTGAGAGGTTAATGGAACTACTTCCTCATTCCAATCCAGTTGACAGCCATTTACAACAATCAATATTAACTGTTTTTATAATATAAAATCCTTTAGGAAATGAAGGATGACACCGTACTTTGGCATCTATCCCATGAAGTTGTTGAGGATGCCATCCTATATGTAGAAATCATTTCTTAAAATATAATGGCCACCAGACAAATGGAAAATAATGAGACATTAAAGTTTATGTCTATATTAAAAGTTGTAACTGTCTGTAGTTACATAAAAACAGGTAATTGGGTTCTCTAGATGGAGAGCCAGGGTAAGAAATGGGGGGATAAGAGAAACATGGACTAAAACAGCATGGCTGTTCAATGTCTGTGGTTTATTGGGGGACTGACAATTTAAGGTTTGGGGATGAGACCCTTCCCCCAAGGTTTGAGAGTCTGCTCAGCAGGGTGTCAGCCCCACTGCACAGTGGGTGTGGGTTCCATGGCTCTGCTGCTCTGGGGGATGACTGTGGCTGGCATCAGGTAGCTCTCAGAGGGCTCCAGGTGTCTGGCTAGTACCTGTCAGTAAATTGAATGTCTTTGGAGATCAAAGGGCTTCACCTTGGTGAGAACTCTCCACCCCAAGTGGGAAACAATGGTCAGTCTCTGATTTCTGAAACTCCTGTTCAAGGACTGTGGGAGGACACAATTCCTCCCTTTCTATTAGTTTTAAAATGTGGATAGCAACCAGGTGGATAAACATCCTTCAAAAGACATTAGGCTTTAATCGGAGTAGAAGATTGACCTGATTCCTCTCTTGGAGAACAGATGATTGTTCCCACATCTTAGATGGCTCTTGGTTTCTTTTGGAGAGGAGGGGTAGAATCTGGAGTGTAAAGGATCGACACCAACCCTTATGCAAATCAGGTTTGCTTCCTGGGGACTCAGAAACTGACAGTTGAATCCTTCCTGTTCAGTGCTTTGCCTTGCAAACTCTCACTGGTGCCCATGTCGGCTCGTAAGCAGAAACACAGAGATCTGAGTTCTATGTGGCTCCGTGAAGGAGATCCACTTGTATAGATTTTAATGTCAGGGCACTCTGCAAGCCCACAGCATTATCTTCAGCTTGTCACACCAATCACTCTGGCAGACAGCATGTTTTTCTGCAGCATTCTGTGGAAAAAACACAAACAGGGTTTCTTCCCCATATTAAATAACTGATCAGGATCATGTCATATGTCAATAAGTGGATTCTTCCATCTCACCTAGGCATGAGTATGCCTAGTTGTCGGATGCTATAGACACTCAGCAACGAGTTCCTTGGCATCCAAATTTTTAAACTTTTCTTAAAAATATAAAAGTATAATTTAAAATAATATGGCACAGAGATACAATTTCTCCCTTTTTTGTTTTTTTATGTAGAATATATTGTTTTAAGGTTCTACAAGATCTAGTCCTTGAGAATTATAAAGAATTGTTAAAAACATCTCAAATATTTGATGACTGTAATAAATATCTAGTTCCATTATCTGTTTTAATCTAAGTTGGAACACCAAGAATAGACAATAATGTAGGCAATGAATATGTAAGCATAGAAAATAAATGTAGTATTTTTAATTGTTTTTCCTGTCAAAAAGGTAAAATTATTTTTAAGTCATTACTGTTTTGATGATGCAAAGAATGTGATTGTATAGCCAATTGTTTCTATGGCTGAGTCATCTCTCTAGCTCCCGGATAAGTCCTTAAATGTCTAGAGGACAGTCATTTAGAGGAATATATCTTTTCATAACTTGAAATGTATCTGCATAAATAATTGTAAAATTTAAGAATTAGCAGTATCTAAAAAAGAACAATTTTAAGCAATTGTAAGACATGATATAATATATATATATAGGCTATCAGTATACAAATTAAATGTTTGATTTTTAACATTTTAAAAATAACTGCTACAATACCCAAGTCAATTATCTGTGGTGAAGCAGGGAGAAACTCAAAAGAAATAAACATGTGATCTAATTACATGAGCTTTATTCCCACAGTTGATGTATTATTAAAAGGATGTATGCATAAATCTATAGAAATACAAAAGCACATATAGAAGCAAATTTAAACAACTTATCTTTTGGATAACAATTATTAATTTTGTCTAAAAGACTTGTCATATAGTAGACCAACTATCAATATAAAACTTTACTTGGAGATGAAAAAAAGGTGATTCTACACCAACTATCAATATAAAACTTTACTTGGAGATGAAAAAAGGTGATTCTACATTAATGTTCTCTTTGTCAAGGAATGGCAGTGAAAACATAACCTATTCTATTGGCAAATGATTACAGTAGGTTCCTCCAAATTATCTCTCTCTAACCAGGTAATTTGTATCCACATTGAGAACAGAGGTTTAAATCCTCCTTTGGCAAGCTTAAGATGACATTAAGATATATGATAAGACCAATTAATATATTTTAACAATTTTGAAAATCATTTAGAATAAACAAATTATCTTTTTTTGAATTCTCAGTGTCAATTAAATTAGCATATAATTGATATATTACCCTTGAATCTTTTTTGGAGCAACAACTACTTAAAAGAAATATAAAGTCCATTGTTAAGAGCAAAGGCCTGTCATAAAAATCTATGAATAATATACACTGAAAGATTTAAAATCTAGCTTCTTGTATTGGAGCAAAGACAAAAGGGAACCTATAATTTGAGGGTTTCCAGAAAAAGTCTACTGGCTGTTTTAGTAGGATTTTTTTGGACACAGTTGAAAAAAGGGTCTCCTTTTGCTCCAGCAACAGGGCAACTCGAACCTCCAGACACAGAGACAATCAAGAATAATATTGCTTGGGTATCAGCCAGCTTGTGTGCTCCCTGCTCCCAAGAGCTGGCAGGTCTGTGGTCACCTACACGCCAGCTCTGCTGTGGGATATCAGCCCTGCAGAGGGACCCCCACCCCCTGCTCTGAGAGAGATCACACCCACTTTCCCTTGGCAACCTCTGCTCTGGGAATCCACAGATTCTGCTGAGCCCTAGGATGTGCAGGGATTCCCCAATATAACATCACTTGGGGCAAGGAATATCAGGGCTCCAAAGTCCCACAGGAGCAGAGCAGGCACCAGAAATTGGTGCCAGGGGAATCCCAGTAATCCAGGGGAGGGGTCGGAAATAGCCTTGCAGACTCACAGGAGGTCAAACCAACAGCCAGTGACAGCAGGACCGACTAACACCAGAGGTAACCAGATGACAAAAGGCAAACGTAGGAACGTTACTAACAGAAATCAAAGTAATATGGCACCATCCGAACCCAACTCTCCAACAGCAGCAAGTCCTGGATACCCCATCACACCTGAAAGACAAGATCTGGATTTAAAATCACTTCTCATGATGATATTAGAGGATTTCAAGAAGGACACAAATAAATCTCATAAAGAATTATAGGAGAACATGAATCAACGGGTAAAAGCCCTTACAAAGGAAACACAAAAATCGCTTAGAAAAATGCAGGAGAACATGGGTCAACAGATGGAGGCCCCTAAGGAGGCAACACAAAAATCGCTTAAAGAAATGAATCAATGAGTAGATGTCCTTACAAAGAAAACATGAGAATTGATTAAAGAAATGCAGGAGACTATGGATCAACAGATGGAAGCCCATGAAGAGGAAACACAAAAATCGCTTAGAGAAATACAGGAGAACTTGGGTCAACAGGCAGAAATCCTGAAAGAGGAAATGCGAAAATATCTTAAGGAAATACAGGAAAATAGAAAACAAGTGAAGGATCTGAGCAAATTCATCCAGGGTCTAAAAAAGGAAGTAAAAACAACTAAGAAATCAGAAAGGGAGACAACTTTGGAGCTAGAAAACCTTGGGAAGAAATCAGGAGTCACAGATGCAAACATTTACAATAGAATACAAGAGATGGAAGAAAGAATCTCAGGTGCTGAAGATACCATAGAAAACATGGACTCAACAGTTAAAGAAAATGCAAAATGCAAAAAAAAGTGTAACCCAAAATATCCAGGAAATCCAGGACACAATGAGAAGACCAAACTCAAGAATTATAGGTATAGATGAGAGTGAAGATTTGCAAATAAAAGGGCCAGTGAATATCTTCAACAAAATTATGGAAGAAAACTTCCCTAACCTAAAGGGAGAGATGCCGATGAACGTAAAAGAAGCCTACAGAACTCCAAACAGACTGGACCAGAACAGAAATACCTCCCATCACATAATAATCAAAATACCAAATGTACTAAACAAAGAAAGAATATTAAAAGCAGTAAGAGAAAAAGGCCAAGTAACATATAAAGGAAGATCTATCCCAATCACATCAGACTTCTCACCAGAGACTATGAAAGCCAGAAGATCGTGGGCAGATCTCAAGCAGACACTAAGAGAACACAAATGCCAGCCTAGACTACTATGACCAGCAAAACTCTCAATCACCATAGATGGAGAGACCAAGATATTCCATGATAAAACCAACTTCACACAATATCGTTTCACACACCCAGTCCTGCAAAGGATAATAGGTGCAAACCACCAATACAAGGAGAGAAACAACACCCTGGAAAAAACGAGATACTAACCTTCTTGCATCAAACCCAAAAGTAGATAACCACTCAAACATAAAGATGCCTTCAAGAATAGCAGGTGGCAATAATCACTATTGCTTAATCTCTCTTAATATCAATGGTCTCAATTCCCCAATAAAAAGACATAAACTAACAGACTGGATATGTAAACAGGACCCAGCAATTTGCTGCATGCAGGAAACGCACCTCAGTGTCAAAGACAAACACTACCTCAGAGTAAAAGCCTGGAAAACAATTTTACAAGCAAATGGTCCCAAAAACGAGTTGGAGTAGCCATCCTAATATCAGATAAAACTGACTTTCAACCTAAAGTCATCAAAAAAGACATAGAAGGACACAACATAATGATCAAAGGAAAAATCCACCAAGAAGAACTCTCAATTCAGAATATCTATTCTCCAAATGCAAGGGCACCCTCATTCTTAAAAGAAACTTTACTAAAGCTCAAAGCACACATCTCACCTCACCCAATAATAGTGGGAGACTTCAACACCCAGCTCTCTGAAATGGATCATTCAGGAAAGAAGAAACTAAACACGGAAAAAGTGAATCTAATTGAAGCCTTGGACCAAATGGAACTAACAGATATATAGAGAGAACATTTCATCCTAGAGCTAAAGAATACACCTTCTTCTCAGCACCTCATGGTACCTTCTCCAAAATCGACCATATAATTGGTCACAAATCAGACCTCAACAGATATAAGAAGGTCAAACTAAACCCATGCTTCCTATCAGATCACTATGGAATAAGAGTGGTCTTCAATGGCAACAAAAACAACAGAAAGCCCACATATACATGGAGGCTGAACAATGCCCTACTCAATGATAACTTGGTCGAGGAGGAAATAAAGAAAGAAATCAAAGACTTTTTAAAATTTAATGGAAATGAAGGCACAACATACCCTAATTTATGGGACACAATGAAAGCAGTGCTAAGAGCAAAATTCACAGTCCTGAGTGCCGCCAAAAAGAAATGGGAGACAGCATACACTAGCAGCTTAATGGCACACGTGAAAGTCCTGGGACAGAAAGAAGCAAATACACCCAAGAGGAGTAAAAGGGAGGAAATCATCAAACTCAGGACTGAAATCAATCAAGTAGAAACAAATAAAATCATACAAAGAATTACCAAACTTGGAGTTTGTTTTTTGAGAAAATCAACAATTTCCTAGACAGATACCAAATACCAAAATTAAATCAGGATCAAATAGACCATCTAAACTGTCCTATAACCCCTGAAGAAATAGAAGTCAAAACCATACAAAGAATCAACAAAACGAGGAGTTGGTTCTTTGAGAAAATCAACAAGATAGATAAGCCCTTAGCCAGACTAACCAGAGAGCACAGAGATAGTATCCAAATTAATAAAATCAGAAACGAAAAGGGAGAGATAACAACAGAAAATGAGGAAATTCAAAAAATCATCAGATCCTACTACAAAAACCTGTATTCAACACAACTAGAAAATCTTGAGGAAATGGACAATTTCCTTGACAGATACCAAGTACCAAAATTAAATCAGGATCAAATAGACCATCTAAACCATTCTATAACCCCTGAAGAAATAGAAGTTGTCATTGGAAGTCTTCCAACCAAAAAAAGCACAGGTCCAGATGGTTTTAGTGCAGAATTCTATCAGACCATCAAAGAAGACCTAACACCAATACTCTTCAAACTATTCCACAGAAGAGAAACAGAAGGAACACTACCCAACTCGTTCTATGAAGCCACAATTAGGCTAATAACAAAATTACACAAAGATCCGACAAAGAAAGAGAATCTCAGGCCAATCCCTCTTATGAATATCAATGCAAAAATACTCAATGAAATTCTTGCCAACTGAATCCAAGAACGCATCAAAATGATCATTCACCACAATCAAATAAGCTTGATCCCAGGGATCCAGGGATTGTTCAATATAAGGAAGTCCATCAATGTAATCCACTACATAAACACACTCAAAGAAAAAAAACACATGGTCATTTCATTAGATGCAGAGAAAGCATTTGACAAAATTCAGCATACTTTCAAGTTAAAGGTCTTGGAAAGATCAGGAATTCAAGGCCCATATCAAAACATAGTAAAAACAATTTACAGCAAACCGGTAGCCAACATCAAACTAAATGGAGAGAAACTTGAAGAAATCCCACTAAAATCAGAGACTAGACAAGGCTGCCCTCTCTCTCCATATCTTTTCAATATAGTACTTGAAGTTCTAGCTAGAGCAATTAGACAACAAACGGAGGCGAAAGGGATACCAATTGGAAAGGAAGAAGTCAAACTATCACTATTCGCAGACGATATGATAGTATACTTAAGCGACCCAAAGAACTCCACCAGAGAACTACTACAGCTGATAAACAACTTCAGCAAAGTGGCCGGATATAAAATCAACACAAGCAAGTCAGTAGCCTTCCTATACTCAAAGGATAAGCAGGCTGAGAAAGAAGTAAGAGAAATGATACCCTTCACAATAGCCACAAACAATATAAAGTATCTTGGTGTGACTCTAATCAAACAAGTGAAAGATATGTATGACAAGAACTTCAAGTCTCTGAAGAACGAAATTAAAGAAGACCTCAGAAGATGGAAAATCTTCCATGCTCATGGATTGGCAGAATTAATATAGTAAAAATGACCATCTTACCAAAAGCAATCTACAGATTCATTGCAATACCAAACAAAATCCCAACTCAATTCTTCATAGAGTTTGAAAGAGCAATTCAAAAATCCATCTGGAATAACAGAAAACCCAGAATAGCTAAAACTATTCTCAAGAGTAAAAGAACTTATGGGGGAATAAGTATCCCAGACCTCAAGCTGTACTACAGAGCAATAGTGTTAAAAACTGCTTGGTATTGGTATAGTGACAGGCATGTAGATCAATGGAACGGAATTGAAGACCGAGAAAGGAAACCACACTCCTATGGTCACTTGGTCTTTGATAAAGGAGCTAAAACCATCCAGTGGAAAAAAGATAGCCTTTTCAACAAATGGTGCTAGTTCAACTGGAGGCCACCATGCAGAAGAATACAATTTGACCCATTCTTATCTCCTTGCACTAAGCTCAATTCCAAGTGGATCAAGTACCTCCACATAAAGCCAGACACACTGAAACTAATACAAAGGAACTAGGGAAGAATCTTGAACATATGGGCACAGGGAGAGAATGTCCTGAACAGAACTCCATTAGCTTATGCTCTAAGATCAAGAATTGACAAATGGGACATCATAAAATTACAAAATTTCTCTAAAGCAAAAGACACTGTCAAAAGGACAAAGCGGCAACCAACTAACTGGGAAATGATCTTTACCAACCCTACATTCAACAGAGGGCTAATATCCAATTGATACAAAGAACTCAAGAAGTTAGACTCCAGAGAGGCAAGTAACCCTATTAAAAAATGGGGTACAGAGCTAAACAAAGAGTTCTCATCTGAAGAATATCTAATGTCTGAGAAGCACCTAAAGAGATGTTCATCATCCTTAGTCATTAGGGAAATGCAAATCAAAAAAACCCTGAGATTCCAGAATGGCTAAGATCAAAACACAGGAGACAGTAGTTGCTGGTGAGAATGTGGAGAAAGAGAAACACTCCTCCACTGCTGGTGGGATTGTGAGCTGATACAAACACTCTGGAAAGCAGTCTGGTTTTTCCTCAGATAACTGGACATGACACTCCCGGATGATCATGTTATACCCTACCTGGGCATATACCCAGAGGCCTCCCCAGCATGCAATAAGGACACATGCTGCACTATGTTCATAGCAGCCTTATTTATAATAGCCAGAAGCTGGAAAGAACTTAGATGTCCCTCAAAGGAGGAATGGATTCAGAAAGTGTGGTATATTTACACAATGGAATACTACTCTGCATTTAAAATCAATGAAATCACGAAATTCCTAGGCAAATGGTCAGAACTAGAAAATATCATCCTTAGTGAGGTAACCCAATCACAAAAGAACACACATGGTATGCAGTCACTGATAAGGGGATATTAACCCAGAATCTCTGAATACCCGAGACACAATTCGCATATCAATAGAGTTCCAAGGAGATGAAAGGAGAGACCCTTTGTCCTGGAAAGACTGGATGTAGGGGAATGCGAGGACAGAGAAGTGAGTGGGGGTTGAATGGAGAAAAGAGGGAGGGAAGGGGGCTTATGGGACTTTCAGGGAGGGAGGAAAAGGCAAAGGGGAAACCATTTGGAATGTAAATAAAATAACTTAGAAAAAAAATAGAAAAAGAAAAAAAGGTCTGTCTAATATCAAATAAATTTCCACTAAAAGCTACTTTATTCTTATTTTAAATTTTACTTCTACCACTGTATCCAGTAAACATATGAAAAATTGACAACAGCCCTATATTGTCCACAGCTGAGAATCGTGAGTTTTCAATCAGACTGCAAACTGCAATCTATGGTACACTGGCAGTTTTTAAATGGAATTCTTTTATTTTTAACTTTACTACAATTTATTCACTTACCATAATAGATCATTTGTATAAATGTCAATAAATTAATAATTTTCTATTGATGTAGTTGCTTTTGAGACAGAGAGAGGAAGAGACTGTTAGCAATTGCTCTTCAAAGAATAGGAATTTTGCAGTCATTGTTATACATTATTGTGCTAGATTTCTCAGTATTTCATGAACCATTTATTAGTTAGTTTATAGGTTATAAAGCTACAGTCCAAGAAAGCTAATGAATTTGATTGAGTTTATCCAACAGTGGGACTTGGATTTAAACAAGTGTCTTGTCAGTTCAAAGACTTTTCTTTTTAATGTTGTCTCTTACAAAGGTTGCAGACATCCCTCCCCAGTTCATAGAATATGCTTTCTTAGCATTCTTACCATAGACTGCTGGGCTTTGTCTTCACTGGGCCCTTCTTCTGGGGCTGTGGTGTGCATAGCAGCAGAGTTAACTTGAATGGTTTGCACTAAAGGCTCAGCACATGGCAAAGACCTCTTGAGAACTTTCTAGAAGTGCAATTTACTGGCATCATTTACCAGGTTCTTGACATGACAAAGGCATAGAAAAGTGATTTTTTTTTTCCCTGTCTTCTTTCATTTGTTTAAAGTTAAAGAACAGACAATTTAGGATTATCAACTAATTCTTTGGAAAGAGGACCAACAGGGGTAATGTGCAGATTCCTGGGATGTGATGAAATTTCTTTTTTTTTAATTTTTTAAGTTTATTTATTTACATTCAAAATCATTTCCCCTTTCCCGTTTCCTCTCTCCCTGAAAGTCCCATAAGCCCCCTTCCCTCCCTCTTTTCCCCATTCAACCCCCTCTCGCTTCTCTGTCCTGGCATTCCCCTACATCCAGTCTTTCCAGGACCAGGGGTCTCTCCTTCCATCTTCTTGGAAATCAACTGATATGTGAATTGTGTCTTGGGTATTCCAAGCTTCTGGGTTAATATCCCCTTCTCAGTGACTGCATACCATGTGTGTTCTTTTGTGATTGGGTTACCTCACTAAGGATATTTTCAAGTTCAGACCAGTTGCCTAAGAATTTCATGAATTCATTTTTTTTAATTGCAGAGTAGTATTCCATTGTGTAAATATACCACACTTTCTGAATCCATTCCTCCGTTGAGGGACATCTGGGTTTTTTCCAGCTTCTAGCTATTATGAATAAGGCTGCTATGAACATAGTGCAGAATGTGTCCTTATTGCATGCTGGGGAGGCCTCTGGGTATATGCCCAGGAGGGGTATAACAGGATCATCCGGGAGTGTCATGCCCAGTTTCCAGGCTGCTTGTTCCAGCTTGAAATCCCACCATCAGTGGAGGAAAGTTCCTCCACTGTGTTCATACTCCTGGGAGAGATTGTCTCCCAGGAGTATGGACACAGACTTACAAACCCACAGGTTGAACAAGCTCTAGCCAGTGACAGAAAGAACAATGAACACTAGAGAAAACCAGATAGTGAAAGTCAAGCACAACAACTATACCAACAGAAACCAAGGCTATTTGGCAATATCAGAACCCAGTTCTCAAATCACAGCAAGTCTCCAATACCCCAGCACAAAAGAAGAGCAAGAGTTGAATTTAAAAGCAAATTTCATGATGCTGATAGAGGACTTCAAGAAGGGCATAAATAACTCCCTTAAAGAAATACAGGAGAACGTAGGTAAACAGGTAGAAGCTCTTAAATGGGAACAGAAAAATACCTTATAGAATTACAGGAAAACACAAACAAACAAGTAAAGGAACTGAACAAAACCATCCAGAATCAAAAAATGGAAGTAGAAAAAATAAAGAAATCTCAAAGGGAGACAAATCTGGAGATAGAAAACCTTGGAAAGAAATCAGGACTCATAGATGCAAGAATCAACAACAGAATACAAGAGATAGAAGAGAGAATTTCAGGTGCTGAAGATACCATAGAAAACACTGATTCAACACTCAAAGAAAATGCAAAACACTTGTAATCCAAAACATCAGCAAAATCCAGGACACAATGAGAAGACCAAACCTTAGGATTATAGGCACAGAAAAGAGTGAAGATTTACAAATTAAAGGGCCAGTAAATATCTTCAACAAAATTATAGAAGAAAACATCACTAACCTAAAGAAAGCAGTGCCCATGAACATAAAAGAAGCCTACAGAATTCCAAAAACTGGACTAGAACAGAAATTCCTCACAGTACATAATAATTAAATCACCAAATACACTAGACAAAAAAAAAGATTATTAAAAGCAGTAAGGGACAAAGTCAAGTAACTTCGAAAGTCAAACTTATCAAAATTACACGAAACTTCTCACCTGAGATCATGAAAGCTAGAAGATCCTGGGAAGATTTCATACAGACCCTAAAAGAACAAAAATGCCAGCCAGGACTACTATACCCAGCAAAACTCTCAATCACAATAGATGGAGAAACAAAGATATTACATGACAAAACAAATTTACACAATATCCTCCCAAATATCCAGCCCTACAAATGCCAACAGATGGAAAACACAACACAAGGAGGGAAACTATACCCTAGAAAACACAAGAAAATTATCTTCTTTGAACAAACCCAAAAAAAGATAATCACACAAATATAAAAATAACACCAAAAATAACAGGAAGCAAAAATCACTATTTTTAATATCTCTTCACATCAATGGACTCAATCCCAAAGTATTAGAGTAGCCATTCTAATATCAAATATAATTGACTTTCAAGCAAAAGTCATCAAAAAAGACATTCAAGGAAACTTCTTACTCATCAAAGTAAAATTCTACACAGAAGAACTCTCAATTCTGAACATCTATGCTCCAAATGCAAGGGCAACCACATTCATAAAAGAAACTTGACTAAAGCTCAAAGCACACATTACACCTCACACAATAACTGTGGGTGACTTGATCACCCCAGTATTATCAATGAGCAGATCAGGGAAACATAAACTAAACAGAGACACAGTGAAAGAAGAAGAACGTATGAACCAAATGAATTTAATAGATATCTATGAAACATTTCACCCTAAATCAAAAGAATAGACCATCTTCTCAGCACCTCATGGTACCTTCTCCAAAATCGACCATATAATTGATCACAAAAAAGACCTCAATGAATATGAGAAAATTGAAATTATACCATGCCTCCTATCATATCACTACAGATTAAGACTGATCTTCAATAGCAACGAAAACAAGAGAAAGTCCACATATACATGGAAGCTGAACAATGATCTACTCAATGATACCTTGGTCAAGGAAGAAATAAGGAAAGAAATCAAAGACTTTTTGCAATTTAATGAAAATGAAAACACAACATAAACAAACTAAAGGGACACAATGAAAGCAGTGCTAAGAGGAAAACTCACAGCTCTGAGTGCCCCCAAAAAGAAACTGGAGAGAGCATACACTAGCACCTTAACAGCACACCTGAAGGCTCTAGAACAGAAAGAAGCTAATACACAGAAAAGGAGTAGACAGCAGGAAATCATCACTTTCAGGGCTGAAATCAACCAAGTAGAAACAAAAAGAACAATACAAAGAATAAAAATCCAGGATCTGGTTCTTGGAGAAAATCAACAACATAGATAAACCCTTAGCTAGACTAACCAGAAGGCACAGAGACAGTTAGCCAAATTAACAAAATTAGAAATGAAAAGGGAGATATAACAAGAGAAACTGAGGAAATTCAAAAAAATCATCAGAAACTAACAAATGCCTATTCTCAACACAATAGGAAAATCTGGATGAAATGAACAATTTTCTAGACAGATACAAAATACCAAAGTTAAATCAGGATCAGAAAGACGATTTAACAGTATCATAACTCCTAAAGAAATAGAAGCAGTTATTGTAAATCTCCCAACCAAAAAAAGCACAGAACCATATGGTTTTAGTGCAGAATTCTATCAGAACTTCAAAGACGACCTAACAACAATACTCTTGAAAATAACAGAAAACCCAGAATAGCTAAAACTATTCTCAAGACTAAAAGAACTTCTGGGGGAATCAGTATCCTGGACTTCAAGCCATACTACAGAGCAATAGTGTTTAAAACACAATTTTACAAAGCATGGTATTGTTACAGTGACAGGCATGTAGATCAATGGAACAGAATTGAAGACCCAGAAATGAATCCACACTCCTATGGTCACTTGATCTTTGACAAAGGAGCTAAAACCATCCAGTGGAAAAAAGATAACCTTTTCAACAAATGGTGCTGGTTCAACTGGAGGTCAACATGCAGAAGAATGCAAATCGATCCATTCTTATCTCCTTGTACTAAGCTCAATTCCAAGTGAATCAAGGACCTCCACATAAAATCAGACACTCTGAAACTAATAGAAAGGAAACTAGGGAAGAATCTTGAACATATTGGCACAGGGGAGAATTTCCTGAACAGAACACCAAAAGCTTATTCTCTAAGATCAAGAATTGACAAACGGGACCTCATAAAATTGCAAAGTTTCTGTAAGGCAAAGATACTGTCAAAAGGACAAAGCAGCAACCAACAAACTGGGGAAAGATCTTTACCAACCCTACATCCGACAGAGGGCTAATATCCAATATATACAAAGAACTCAAGAAGTTAGACTCCAGAGAGCTGAATAACCCTATTAAAAATGGGGTACAGGGCTAAACAAAGAGTTCTCACCTGAAGAATATCTAATGGCTGAGAAACACCTAAAGAAATGTTCAACATCCTTAGTCATTAGGGAAATGCAAATCAAAACAACCCTGAGAATCCACCTCACACCATTCAGAATGGCTAAAATCAAAAACACAGGAGACAGCAGTTGTTGGCAAGGATGTGGAGAAAGAGGAACACTCCTCCACTGCTGGTGGGATTGCAAGCTGGTACAACCACTCTAGAAAGCGGCCTGCCGGTTCCTCAGAAAACTGGGCATGACACTCCCAGAGAATCCTGTTATACCACTCCTGGGCATATACCCAGAGGTGTCCATTGCATGCAATAAGGACACATGCTCCACTATGTTCATAGCAGCCTTCTTTATAATAGCCAGAAGCTGGAAAGAACCCAGATGTCCCTCAATAGAGGAATGGATCTAGAAGTTGTGGTATGTTTACACAATGGAATACTACTCTGCCATTAAAACAATGAATTCGATCTTTGCTCCAGTGACCAGGTAGTTGGGACCGCCAGGCTCAGAGACAGACAGGCATAATATCGCTTCGGTTTCAGGCAGCTTGTGTGTAACCTGCTCCCAGGTGCTGGGCTGATCTGCAGTAACCAGCGCGCCAGTTCCGCGGTGGGACCTTCTGCCTGGTGGAGGGACCCCGCGCAGGGAGGGAGCCTGCCAGCTTCCCTTCCGCGACCTCTGTTCCCGCGGACTGCGCTGGAGAGACCGGTACCCAGGCTCTCCCCCCGATATAACATCACTTGGGACACGGCCTGTTGGGGCTTCCGTCTGTGCCCGAGGGCGGGTTGGCGCTGTGGTCGTCTGGGTGCCAGATCGGCGGGCCATCGTGACCACAGGGTGAGCGGCGCCACGGAGACTGCCCTCCGCCATCTTTGCTCCAGTGACCAGGTAGTTGGGACCGCCAGGCTCAGAGACAGACAGGCATAATATCGCTTCGGTTTCAGGCAGCTTGTGTGTAACCTGCTCCCAGGTGCTGGGCTGATCTGCAGTGACCAGCGCGCCAGATCTGCTGTGGGACTTCTGCCTGGCAGAGGGACGCCCCCTCCCCCCCCCAGGAGAGATCACACACCCCTGCACAGGGCAGGAGCCTGCCAGCCTCCCTTTGGCGACCTCTGCTCCAGGAATCCACTAGGCTGAGCCTTTAGATGTGCAAGGCCTCCCCAATATAAGATCACTTGGGGCAAAGCACATTAGGGCTCCAAAGTCACTCAGGAGCAGGCAGGCCCCAGAAATCGGTGCCAGGGGAATCCTGGTAATCCAGGGGGGGCAGAAATAGCTTTGCAGGCTCACAGGAGGTCCAACCAACAGCCAGTGGCAGCAGGACCAACTAACACCAGAGGTATCCAGATGGCAAAAGGCAAACGTAGGAATGTTACTAACAGTAATCAAAGTAATGTGGGACCATCCGAACCCAACTCTCCAACAGCAGCAAGTCCTGGATACCCCACCACACCCGAAAGACAAGATCTGGATTTAAAATCACTTCTCATGATGCTATTAGAGGATCACAAGAAGGACACAAATAAATCTCATAAAGAGTTACAGGAGACCATGAATCAACGATTAGAAGCCCTTACAAAGGAAACACAAAAATCGCTTAGAGAAATGCGGGAGAACATGGATCAAAAGATGGAGGCGCACAAGGAGACAACACAAAAATCGCTTAACGAGATGAATCAACGGGTAGATGCACTCACAAAGGAATCACAAAATTTGCATAAAGAAATGCAGAAGAATATGGGTCAACAGACGGATGCCCATAAGGAGGCAACACAAAAATTGCTTAAAGAAATGAATCAACGGTTAGATGCCCTTACAAAGGAAACACGAGAACTGCTTAAAGAAATGCAGGAGACGATGGATCAACAGATGGAATCCCATGAGGAGGAAACACAAAAATCGCTCAGAGAAATGCAGGAGAACGTGGGTCATCAGGAAGAAATCCTGAAAGAGGTAATGCAAAAATACCTTAAAGAAATACAGGAAAATACAAACAAACAAGTGAAGGATCTCAGCAAATCCATCCAGGAACTAAAAAAGGAAGTAGAAACAACTAAGAAATCACAAAGGGAGACAACTTTGGAGATAGAAAACCTTGGGAAGAAATCAGGAGTCATAGATGCAAACATCAACAATAGAATACAAGAGATGGAAGAAAGAATCTCAGGTGCTGAAGATTCCATAGAAAGCATCGACTCAACAGTCAAAGAAAATGCAAAATGCAAAAAACGTGTAACCCAAAACATCCAGGAAATCCAGGACACAATGAGAAGACCAAACCTAAGGATTATAGGTATAGATGAGAGTGAAGATTTGCAACTTAAAGGGCCAGTAAACATCTTCAACAAAATTATGGAGGAAAACTTCCCTAACTTAAAGAGAGAGATGCCGATGAACATACAAGAAGCCTACAGAACTCCAAACAGACTGGACCAGAACAGAAATACCTCCCGTCACATAATAATCAAAACACCGAATGTTCTAAACAAAGAAAGAATACTAAATGCAGTAAGAGAAAAGGGCCAAGTAACATACAAAGGAAGACCTATCCGAATCACATCAGACTTCTCACCAGAGACTATGAAAGCCAGAAGATCCTGGGCAGATCTCATGCAGACACTAAGACAGCACAAATGCCAGCCTAGACTACTATACCCAGCAAAACTCTCAATCACCATAGATGGAGAGACCAAGATATTCCATGATAAAACCAAATTTTCACAATATCTTTCCACAAATCCAGCCCTGCAACGGATAATAGGTGGAAACCTCCAATACAGGGAGAGAAACAACACCCTGGAAAAAATGAGATAATAACCTTCTTGAATCAAACCCAAAAGTAGATAACCACTCAAACATAAAGATAGCGTCAAGAATGGCAGATGGCAATAATCACTATGCCTTAATCTCTCTTAATATCAATGGTCTCAATTCCCCAATTAAAAGACATAGACTAGCAGACTGGATACGTAAACAGGACCCAGCATTTTGCTGCATGCAGGAAACGCACCTCAGTGTCAAAGACAAACACTACCTCAGAGTAAAAGGCTGGAAAACAATTTTACAAGCAAATGGCCCCAAGAAACGAGGTGGAGTAGCCATCCTAATATCGGATAAAATTGATTTTCAACCCAAAGTCATCAAAAAAGACACAGAAGGACACTACATACTGATCAAGGGAAAAATCCACCATCAAGAACTCTCAATTCTGAATATCTATGCTCCAAATGCAAGGGCACCCTCATTCGTAAAAGAAACTTTACTAAAACTCAAAGCACACATCGCACCGCACACAATAATAGTGGGTGACTTCAACACCCCGCTCTCTGAAATGGATCATTCAGGAAAGCAGAAACTAAACAGGGACACAGTGAATCTAATTGAAGCCTTGGACCAAATGGAACTAACTGATATATATAGAACATTTCATCCTAGAGCTAAAGAATACACCTTCTTCTCAGCTCCTCATGGTACCTTCTCCAAAATTGACCATATAATTGGTCACAAATCAGACCTCAACAGATACAAGAAGATAGAAATAATCCCATGCCTCCTATCAGATCACTATGGAATAAGGGTGGTCTTCAATGGCAACAAAAACAAAAGAAAACCCACGTACACATGGAGGCTGAACAATGCTCTACTCAATGATAACTTGGTCAAGGTGGAAATAAAGAAAGAAATCAAAGACTTTTTGAAAGTTAATGAAAATGAAGGCACAACATACCCTAACTTATGGGACACAATGAAAGCAGTGCTAAGAGGAAAATTCATAGCCCTGAGTGCCGCCAAAAAGAAACGGGAGACAGCATACACTAACAGCTTAATGGCACACCTGAAAGCCCTGGAACAAAAAGAAGCAAATACACCAAAGAGGAGTAGAAGGCAGGAAATCATCAAACTCAGGGCTGAAATCAATCAAGTAGAAACAAATAAAACCATACAAAGAATCAACAAAACGAGGAGTTGGTTCTTTGAGAAAATCAACAAGATAGATAAGCCCTTAGCCAGACTAACCAGAGGGCACAGAGATAGTATCCAAATTAATAAAATCAGAAACGAAAAGGGAGAGATAACAACAGAAACTGAGGAAATTCAAAAAATCATCAGATCCTACTACAAAAACCTGTATTCAACACAACTAGAAAATCTTGAGGAAATGGACAATTTCCTTGACAGATACCAAGTACCAAAATTAAATCAGGATCAAATAGACCATCTAAACCGTCCTATAACCCCTGAAGAAATAGAAGTTGTCATTGGAAGTCTTCCAACCAAAAAAAGCACAGGTCCAGATGGTTTTAGTGCAGAATTCTGTCAGACCTTCAAAGAAGACCTAACACCAATACTCTTCAAACTGTTCCACAAAATAGAAACAGAAGGAACACTACCCAACTCGTTCTATGAAGCCACAACTACACTAATACCAAAAGCACACAAAGATCCGACAAAGAAAGAGAATCTCAGGCCAATCTCTCTTATGAATATCGATGCAAAAATACTCAATAAAATTCTTGCCAACCGAATCCAAGAACACATCAAAACGATCATTCACCACGATCAAGTAGGCTTCATCCCAGGGATGCAGGGATGGTTCAATATAAGGAAATCCATCAATGTAATCCACTACATAAACAATCTCAAAGAAAAAAACCACATGGTCATCTCATTAGATGCTGAGAAAGCATTTGACAAAATTCAGCATCCTTTCATGCTAAAGGTCTTGGAAAGATCAGGAATTCAAGGCCCATATCTAAACATAGTAAAAGCAATTTACAGCAAACCAGTAGCCAGCATCAATCTAAACGGAGAGGAACTTGAAGCAATCCCACTAAAATCAGGGACTAGACAAGGCTGCCCTCTCTCTCCATATCTTTTCAATATAGTACTTGAAGTTCTAGCTAGAGCAATTAGACAAGAAAAAGAGGTCAAAGGGATACAAATTGGAAAGGAAGAAGTCAAACTATCACTATTTGCAGACGATATGATAGTATACATAAGCGACCCAAAGAACTCCACCAGAGAACTCCTACAGCTGATAAACGACTTCAGCAAAGTGGCCGGATATAAAATCAACTCAAGCAAGTCAGAAGCCTTCCTATACTCAAAGGATAAGCAGGCTGAGAAAGAAGTAAGAGAAATAATACCCTTTACGATAGCCACAAACCATATTAAGTATCTTGGCGTGACGCTAACCAAACAAGTGAAAGATCTGTATGACAAGAACTTCAAGTCTCTGAAGAAAGAAATTGAAGAAGACCTCGGAAGATGGAAAAATCTGCCATGCTCATGGATTGGCAGGATTAATATAGTAAAAATGAGCATCTTACCAAAAGTAATACACAGATTCAATGCAATCCCCATCAAAATCCCAACTCAATTCTTCATAGAGTTAGAAAGAGCAATTCAAAAATTCATCTGGAATAACAGAAAACCCAGAATAGCTAAAACTATTCTCAAGAGTAAAAGAACCTCTGGGGGAATCAGTATCCCGGACCTCAAGCTGTACTACAGAGCAATAGTGTTAAAAACTGCATGGTATTGGTACAATAACAGACATGTAGATCAATGGAACAGAATTGAAGACCCAGAAATGAATCCACACTCCTATGGTCACTTGATCTTTGACAAAGGAGCTAAAACCATCCAGTGGAAAAAAGATAGCCTTTTCAACAAATGGTGCTGGCTCAGCTGGAGGTCAACATGCAGAAGAATGCAAATTGACCCATCCTTATCTCCTTGCACTAAGCTCAATTCTAAGTGGATCAAAGATCTCCACATAAAACCAGACACACTGAAACTAATAGAAGGGAAACTAGGGAAGAACCTTGAACATATGGGCACAGGGGAGAATTTCCTGAACAGAACTCCAATAGCTTATACTCTAAGATCAAGAATAGACAAATGGGACCTCATTAAATTACAAAGTTTTTGCAAGGCAAAAGACACCGTCAAAAAGACAAAGCGGCAACCAACTAACTGGGAAATGATCTTTACCAACCTTACATCCGACAGAGGGCTAATATCCAAGATATACAAAGAACTCAAGAAGTTAAACTCCAGAGAGGCAAGTAACCCTATTAAAAAATGGGGTACAGAGCTCCACAAAGAGTTCTCACCTGAAGAATATCTAATGGCTGAGAAGCACCTAAAGAGATGTTCATCATCCTTAGTCATTAGGGAAATGCAAATCAAAACAACCCTGAGATTCCATCTCACACCAGTCAGGATGGCTAAGATCAAAAACACAGGAGACAGCAGTTGTTGGCGAGGATGTGGAGAAAGAGGAACACTCCTCCACTGCTGGTGGAATTGCAGGCTGGTACAACCACTCTGGAAAGCAGTCTGGCGGCTCCTCAGAAAACTGGGCATGACACTTCCGGAGGATCCGGCTATACCACTCCTGGGCATATACCCAGAGACTTTACCTGCATGCAATAAGGACACATGCTCCACTATATTCATAGCAGCCTTATTTATAATAGCCAGAAGCTGGAAAGAACCCAGATGTCCCTCAACGGAGGAATGGATTCAGAAGATGTGGTATATTTACACAATGGAATACTACTCTGCAATTAAAAACAATGAATTCACGAAATTCCTAGGCAAATGGTCAGAACTTGAAAATATCATCCTTAGTGAGGTAACCCAATCACAAAAGATCACACATGGTATGAAGTCACTGATAAGGGGATATTGACCCAGAATCTCAGAATACCCTAGACACAATCAGCATATCAATAGATTTCTAAAAAGATGGAAGGAGAGACCCCTGGTCCTGGAAAGACTGGATGTAGGGGAACGCCAGGACAGAGTAATGAGAGGGGGTTGAACGGAGAAAAGAGGGAGGGAAGGGGGCTTATGGGACTTTCGGGGAGGGAGGAAACGGGAAAGGGGAAGTGATTTGGAATGTAAATTAAAAAAATAAAATTAAATTAAATTAAAAAAAATAAAAAAAAAAAGAGTTTCACTTAGAATATATGAAGTGATGGTGTTACAGAGGAAATCCCCCAAAAATACCAACATTGGAGGGATGGCAAAGAAAGAAGCATGTAAATGAAGTTGATAGAGACTGATTTGCAAAGTAGGAAGAAAGCTAGAAAATTTTAAAGGTAATTGGTAGAAAATTAAAGGATTTGAAGACCTGAGAAGCAGGTCTTGCCATCAGGGAGGTGGCAAGAAAAGACAATAGTAAATAGTAGACAAGGACAAAGAGAAATTCAGACATACTAAACTCTAGCTATAAAAGGAACATCAGGCCCTAACCTAGAGCACCAGACAAAAACTGGAGGGAATGGAGAGAATCCTTCCAAATGAGACTACAAGCAATGCTTCTGGGTGTTCTGTGAATATACCATGTATCACTGTGAGAAAATAAAAAAAACTTAAGATGGCAGACCTGTGACCCACAGAAAAAAAAAAAAAAAAAAAGAAAGAGCAATTCAAAAATTCATCTGGAATAACAGAAAACCCAGAATAGCTAAAACTATTCTCAAGAGTAAAAGAACCTCTGGGGGAATCAGTATCCCGGACCTCAAGCTGTACTACAGAGCAATAGTGTTAAAAACTGCATGGTATTGGTACAGTAACAGACATGTAGATCAATGGAACAGAATTGAAGACCCAGAAATGAATCCACACTCCTATGGTCACTTGATCTTTGACAAAGGAGCTAAAACCATCCAGTGGAAAAAAGATAGCCTTTTCAACAAATGGTGCTGGCTCAGCTGGAGGTCAACATGCAGAAGAATGCAAATTGACCCATCCTTATCTCCTTGCACTAAGCTCAATTCTAAGTGGATCAAAGATCTCCACATAAAACCAGACACACTGAAACTAATAGAAGGGAAACTAGGGAAGAACCTTGAACATATGGGCACAGGGGAGAATTTCCTGAACAGAACTCCAATAGCTTATACTCTAAGATCAAGAATAGACAAATGGGACCTCATTAAATTACAAAGTTTTTGCAAGGCAAAAGACACCGTCAAAAAGACAAAGCGGCAACCAACTAACTGGGAAATGATCTTTACCAACCTTACATCCGACAGAGGGCTAATATCCAAGATATACAAAGAACTCAAGAAGTTAAACTCCAGAGAGGCAAGTAACCCTATTAAAAAATGGGGTACAGAGCTCCACAAAGAGTTCTCACCTGAAGAATATCTAATGGCTGAGAAGCACCTAAAGAGATGTTCATCATCCTTAGTCATTAGGGAAATGCAAATCAAAACAACCCTGAGATTCCATCTCACACCAGTCAGGATGGCTAAGATCAAAAACACAGGAGACAGCAGTTGTTGGCGAGGATGTGGAGAAAGAGGAACACTCCTCCACTGTTGGTGGAATTGCAGGCTGGTACAACCACTCTGGAAAGCAGTCTGGCGGCTCCTCAGAAAACTGGGCATGACACTTCCGGAGGATCCGGCTATACCACTCCTGGGCATATACCCAGAGACTTTACCTGCATGCAATAAGGACACATGCTCCACTATATTCATAGCAGCCTTATTTATAATAGCCAGAAGCTGGAAAGAACCCAGATGTCCCTCAACGGAGGAATGGATTCAGAAGATGTGGTATATTTACACAATGGAATACTACTCTGCAATTAAAAACAATGAATTCACGAAATTCCTAGGCAAATGGTCAGAACTTGAAAATATCATCCTTAGTGAGGTAACCCAATCACAAAAGATCACACATGGTATGAAGTCACTGATAAGGGGATATTGACCCAGAATCTCAGAATACCCTAGACACAATCAGCATATCAATAGATTTCTAAAAAGATGGAAGGAGAGACCCCTGGTCCTGGAAAGACTGGATGTAGGGGAACGCCAGGACAGAGTAATGAGAGGGGGTTGAACGGAGAAAAGAGGGAGGGAAGGGGGCTTATGGGACTTTCGGGGAGGGAGGAAACGGGAAAGGGGAAGTGATTTGGAATGTAAATTAAAAAAATAAAATTAAATTAAATTAAAAAAAAAAACAGAACGAAACAAAAACAAGAACAACAAAACCCCACAGTGTCAAGTGGCCACCTGCAGCAAAAAAAAAAAAAAAAACAATGAATTCACGAACTTCTTAGGCAAATGGTCAGAACAGGAAAATAGGTTAGTGAGGTAACCTAATCACAAGAGATGAACATGGTATGCAGTCACTGACAAGGGGATATTAACCCAGAAGCTTGGAATACCCAAGACACAATTCACATATAAATTGATTTCCAAGAAGATGGAAGGAGAGACCCATGGTCCTGGAAAGACTGGATGTAGGGGAATGCCAGGACAGAGAAGCGAGAGGGGGTTGAATGGGGAAAAGAGGGAGGGAAGGGGGCTTATGGGACTTTCGGGGAGGGAGGAAATGGGAAAGGGGAAATCTTTCAGAATGTAAATACAAAAATAGAAAATAAAAATTAAAAAAAGAAAATATTCCACAAAAAAAGCAGAAGGAACACTGTGCAACTCATTATATGAAACCAAAATTATGCTGATACCAAAACCACACATAGATCCAACAAAGAAAGAGTCCTTCAGATCAATTTTCTTTATGAATATTGATGAAAAAATGCTCAATAAAATTCTTGCCAACTGAATCTGAGAACACATCAAAAAAATTATTCACAGCGATCAAGGAGGTTTCAACCCAGGGATGCAGGGATGGCTCATTAAAAAACAACTGTTTCTTTGAGGATCTAGTGTTTGCCATGGACCAAGCTAGATGAAGGGAGGGAAAGATTGTGGACTGATCATGTAATCAAGTTATTTTGTGCAAAGTATCAAGGAAGACTGAACAAAGATATATATCATGCTCAAAGTTGTTTATAGTTGTTTCCTGCCAATCCATTTTCTGCAAAATATAAAATCAGTAACCATCATATTTGCACTTACAGAGGATATTAGGCATAAAATACAGACTCCTTGTTACACTCTACAGAAACAATGCAGCTTAACAAGAAGGAATACCCAAGTGAGGAAGCTTGAATGTCACTTAGAATGAGGAATAAAATAAAAGACAGATGAACAGAGGTAACTGGGAGGGGTGCTGAATGGGGAGAGAATGGGGGTTCAGGATCAGGTAGAGTGATGGACAGGAGACGTGGCTAGATGGCCATAAAAATGAATGGAAGTAAGCATCTGGAAGGGGTGAGGAGGTAGGGTGCATCTGCATTTACAGGATGAGACAGAGACTAGGGATAAATGAAGCACACCACAGTCAATGGGTGTAACATTACCTGTGACTCAAAACACTGGGGATTCAGAACCTGAAGAGGCCACCTCTGGTAGCAGACAGGAACTCTAGTAGAGTGATAGAGATGCCAATCCACCCACTAAACTTTCAACTTGAAATTTACCCTATCTATGAGAAATGGAGACATGAGGGATGGATCAGAGACTGAGGAAATAGCCAACCAAAAGCAGATGCTACTTGAGACCCATCCATAGTTAAGCACCAGACCCAAAAACAATTAATGAGACTAGAAGTGGCAACGATGGGGATTTTCCAGGGGACCCCCCACCTACTCAGAAGAGAAATATTGACGGGGAAGAATTTTTATGAGATGGTGAAGGGAGGCAGTGAGCAGAATTTATAGTAAATAATAAAAACAAAATAAATCTATAGCTATATCTGTATATAATTTTAAAATCAGTAACCCAACTTGTTGTGAGAGAAATTAGTTGTTTGTAGAAGATATTACAGGTTATTTGTAGGACTCAAAGAAAGTTGATACCATTCAAATGATTAAATTCTGAAACACAATGATCTTAGTTCTTTAGTTTCCATATAGGCCATTTCACATTTCTAGTTGGTAAAGAGAAGATACTCAAATTCTGCAAAAATTTTAATTGTCATGCAGGCATTTACCTGTCTCATTGGAATCCTCATTTTCTGGGCACTGTGCACAATCAAAGCAGCAGTCAACTCTTTGTTTCTGATGAATTTTTCTGAATCCAGCAGTACATGTCACACTACACATGGAGGTACACACCTGAAACAATATATATAAATACATAGATATAATGTCTATAAAGACCCAAATATTTATATATGTGTCATAAACAGTTGCAGTTATACATATTCATCTGCTAACCAGAATCACCAAATTCAAGCACTTTATTAATTTCTATAAGCCTGCAATGCCCTGAATGTCACAGTATATTTAATACATCATGTATTATTATATGTGTAATATTTGAATTGTATAGATTTTTTTAAAAACATCCTTCCTATACTGATCAAACCCAAAAGGAATAATGTGGCAATAATATTTGCCACAGGATAATAATACATTTCTCTCACATGATTTTTGAATAAAAAACAAGAATACTGAGATGTGTGGGGAGAAAAGGTATGGTAGATCAGAAAGAGTTGTTTGACAACGAGTACTTTTATGTACTTTACTAGATTACAAAATTATTTACACAAAATCAAAAAAATGCCAAGGTTTATATATAGTAATACAATATTAAATATATATGTATATATATTTTAAATATCATGGAATATAAAGAACATAAGTGAGCGATGAATAGTCATGTCAGTTCAATTGAACATGGAATCTAGAGACCTTTGTTCCCTATGACCTAGACTTATATGAAGTTGTAAGTTATCAAATTGGTGCTGGTCACTGGGTATGATCCTTATGCAAGACCAGCAAATGGTCTTAACCACAGAGATACCAACTCGGCACCTCATATTTTAAAATTTAGATATACTGAAAACAATTCAAATTGTGGTATACACACAAATATTCCTCATGTGGCTCACTCCAAGTCTTCCAATATATGAAGTTGTTGGTTCTAGGGGAAACATGGGAAGTAGCTTCCTATTTTCACTTTTAATACAAGGCCTTGTGGAAAATTCCAACTATTGAACATGTCATACTCTGCACACTGGTTTTCCCTTTGATTCATGTTTACCAGTTCTCCAACAGGGTTAATAAATATTCTGTTCTTCAGCAAGGAAGTCACCTAAACAAGGTGCATCATTAGATGATTATATAGGCATATCATTTAAATCAGTGAGAAATTGAGAATGCCCCTAATTTTTTAATGACTTCCAGAAAAGACAACTGTATTAAAGTTAACCCATTTAAAAAGTACTATATACGTCATGTATAATTAAAAATTCATATGCTTCATATTAATGTTCCATGATAAAAATACCAGAACAAATGCCCATCAAATAACAAGAAACATGGTTGGGGAGAGGGTATGTGGGTAGGGGGGAGTTTGTGGGAGAGTGTATGTAGGGAGATGTGAGTTGCTTTTGTGTATGTGTGTGTGCCTTGTCTGTGCATGTGTGTGCTTGTCTGAGTTTAGATTTCAGCAACCACATGGTTGCTAACAACCATCATTAACGATATCTGATGCCCTCTTCTGGTGTCTGAAGATAGCTACAGTGTACTTACATATAATAAATAAATGTCTTTTTAATAAAAAGAAAATAAAGACATGTATGTGAAATTCAGTGAGAAGTCTGAATATCTGGAAGTTGTGGAAACAAAGAGTGATAGTGAATCTTTCAGTTACATACAGTTTACCCATAAGAAATAAACATAGACTGAATAATATATGAAGACTTCATCATTTATGTTTTTATAAATAACAGTTACTTTAAGTGAATAACTATTAATCACAACACACGTACCAATTCTTGAGAAAATTATTCTAGTCTACTCATCTCTTAAAGCTTTTATGATAAAAGTCTTGACTCCTATTATAAATATTGAACTCATTTAGTAAAATTTTGAGACTCATTTTCATAAAAATCACTGATATTCATACAAAAATATTTACTCTATGAAATTTTTTCCTTGTGTATGATATATATCATACATATATATGATATTTTTATATGTGTGTGTGTGTATATATATATCCATGTAAATGATTCATTAGGAAGCTTTGTAGTATAAAAAACTTTCTCTTGAATCCATTCCTCCGTTGAGGGACATCTGGGTTCTTTCCGGCTTCTGGCTATTATAAATAAGGCTGCTATGAATATAGTGGAGCATGTGTCCTTATTGCATGCAGGTAAAGTCTCTGGGAGAAGATGTGGTATATTTACACAATGGAATACTACTCTGCAATTAAAAACAATGAATTCATGAAATTCCTAGGCAAATGGTCAGAACTTGAAAATATCATCCTTAGTGAGGTAACCCAATCACAAAAGAACACACATGGTATGCAGTCACTGATAAGGGGATATTGACCCAGAATCTCAGAATACCCTAGACACAATCAGCATATCAATAGATTTCTAAAAAGATGGAAGGAGAGACCCCTGGTCCTGGAAAGACTGGATGTAGGGGAACGCCAGGACAGAGTAACGAGAGGGGGTTGAATGGAGAAAAGAGGGAGGGAAGGGGGCTTATGGGACTTTCGGGGAGGGAGGAAACGGGAAAGGGGAAGTGATTTGGAATGTAAATTAAAAAAATAAAATAAAAAAATAAAAAAAAACTTTCTCTTGAAAGAATAATCTCTAACAAGTGTATGAGAGTTTCTCAAGGTCTATATAAAAATTCACACTGATAATTCTAGGCATAATGAAATGTAAAAAAATTTACCTGCTGACACTCAAAGGATAATTCTTTGAATTCTCCCATTTTCTATGACTGCTTGTTGATGAATGAGTTCACGGCGACTGTGAGCCACAGCATACGCAGCATTATACAAATTGTAAACTTCTTCACCCAGGACTGTGTCAAATTTGTTCTCTACTAAGGATTCCATTGTGTTGTTGAATGTAAAATTATCCAACTTACTATTGCTGTTCTTAGAGATGGAACAAGTAAAATAATTTCATAGCAATACAGTCTGAGAAATGTCTACTGGATATATGAAAGTATTTATTGTTGGCATAAAATACCTAAATTTAGCAATGTCTCCATTGTAGTATGCAAAAGAGACAGTCCCATGGAAGAACTCAAATCTGAAATCTCTTTTATTTGTGATGACATCCCATTGTGAGGTTGTGATCTAGAATTTTTGTGCACCTAAATATCCCCATCTCCTACAGGTGACTTCTAGAATAGAGTTCATTTCACCATAAATGATAACAACCTTGGTTGATGATGTCATAATTTGTTTATCATATATCTTACCCCTTGCCATGTATCTCTACATGTTTTCTAGGATCACATTCACAAAAGCTAAACAGATTCCATGTCTTTGCCTTTCTTCTCTCAATTCTGAGAGAAACTGAATACCCTGGTAATCATCTGAGATGACCAGTCCTATCCAAGTCCATCTAAAATAAAGCATCAAGGAGACCATGCCATGGAGCAAACATGTCTCCTTGGTTGCTACCTGATAACATAGAGAAACTGGTCATGGTCAACCAGATTAGGATTAAATAGTCCAAAGAAAACCTAAATGATATAAAAGAAAGGATGAAATATCCACATAAGGAATATGACAGTTAAGAAGTTTGTAATTATATACCAGTAATATTACTCACCATACAGAACTATGATTAAGGAGAGTTAGAGTAGCCTATAAATATCATTTGTTGTTCCTACTGGAGTCTAGAATATTCTTGTAAAGTATGAATGTTCTAAAATACAGTTCACCCCATGTCCCAAGTATGAAACATCTATGATTTGATTATTTACTCTTTCATAAGATATATATATATATACATATTTCTTCATAAGATATATATATCTTCATAAGATTATATATATATATATATATAATATATATATCAGCTTGCTCACATACACACATTTCCCAAGTTGTCCCTAGGAACTTACGAATGGAATAAAAATGTAGCCAACTCATTAATTCTCAAACATTCTAACATTTGGGTTCCTAGAATTAACTGTTAATTTTAAGGATGTTGTCCATGATGGTCCTGTTAATTCTACATTACACCTAGGCCACACGCCACCTTCGTAACTAATAAATACAAAGTATGATTTTGTGGTGAATATATGTCATCCAGAACTTTCAAAGTATCTTGACAAAAGCCAACAGTAAGGGAGAATATCAAAGACAGGTTTGGTAAAAGATAAGGATTCATGTTGATCTCATCAATAGCAAAAAACATTACCAGAAAAAAACTCATATCTTCTTGTAGGTATTCTAAAGGAAGACATAGGGATGATAAAGGAGGAAGTTTTGTTTTAGTTAGAGCTGTACTGCTGTAAAAAGACACCAGGCTACTCTTATAATAACACCTAATTGAGATTGGCTTCCATATTCAAAGTTTCAGTCCAATATCATCAAGGCTAACTTAAGGCAGAGTCCACACAGGAATGGTACAGAAGGAGCAAAGAGTTCTACATCTTCATCTGAAGGCCTCTGGGAGAAGGCTGGCTCCTACATGTTAAGAAAAAGAACTCGACACCCAGAAACAGCTTAACAACCAGGATTTCAGACATCATCAGGCTCAAAAGTGACTCCCCTCCCTGCACCAATACCTGGCCTAAGTGGGACCACCCTGGGCCCAGAGGATGCAAGACCATTTGCCCTGCTGGAAACACACCTTCCTTCTGGTTTGCAACAGTACCTGAAAACAGATCCTGTGTTCCCAGCCCAAAGCACGCGCCCAGACCCAGGAACAGCTTGAACCACAGAAGTTCAGACACCACCACGCTCACAGGTGAGTCTCTCCCCTGCCTCAATATCTGGCTGAACTAGAACCCCCTCACAGGGACCAGAGGACACAGGATATACCTTTTCAGATAATCATCTTCCTTCTGGTGCACAACTGCACCCAGGAGCAGAGCATGTGCTCCAGACACTCCCACCCTGTCTAATCCCACAATTGGCTTGTTTCCTAGGAGGTCTCCCACAGCTAGACTCACAGATAAGGTTCTCCAAACCCCATCCCACACCCAGAGACAACCAGAGCCAAGGAGGGCCGACCTAACAAGGCTCACAGGAGGGATAGGTTCCAGTAAGAGACATCAAGGACGTCAACAGACAACCAGATGGTGAAAAGAAAGCACAAGAACATAAGCAACAAAAATATTGTCACTTGGCAAAATGAGATCCGAGTTCTCCCAACACAGCAAGCCTTGGATACCCTAACACATCTGAAAAGCAATTGTCTGATCTGAAATTCCATTTCCTGAAGATGTTAGAGGATATAAATAACACCATTAAAGAAATACAAGAGAACACAGGTAAACAGGTAGAAGGACTTAAGGGGGAAATACATAAATCCCTTAAGGAAATACAGGAAAGCAAAATCAAAAAGGTGAAGGAATTGAACTACACTCCTGAATATATAAAATAAAAATAGGAAGCACATAGACGAACATCAGCAACGGAATTCAAGAGACAGAAGAGAGAATTTCAGGCATAAAAGATACCATAGACATTTACACAACATTCAAAGAAAATACAAAGAGCAAACATATCCTAATACAAAACATCCGGAAATTCAAGACACAATGAAAAGTCCAAACTTAAGAATAATAGGTATAGAAAAGAGAAGATTATCAATTCAAGGGGCCAGTAAACGTCTTCAATGAAATTATAGAAGAAAACATCCCTGACCAAAATAAAGAGATACCCAAAAACATACAAGAAGCCCAGAGAATGCCAAATATATCGGACCAGAAAAGAAATTCCTCCCAACATATAATTATCAAAACATCAAATGCACAGAACAAAAAAAGGACATTAAAAGTTGTAATGGAAAATGTCAATTAATATATAAAGGCAGACCTCTCAGAATTAAAACAGACTCATCAACAGAGACTCTAAAAGCGAAAAGATCTTGGGCAGATGTCATGTAGACCCTAAAAGAACACAAATACCAGCCCAGGCCACTATACCCAGCAAAAGTCTCAATTCCCATATATGGAGAAATGAAGATATTCCATAACAAAACCAAACTTAAACAATATCTTTTCATGAAACCAGTCCTACCGAGGATACTAGAAGGAAAACTCCAACACAAGGAGGGAAACTACACCCATGAAAAAGCAAGAAATTAATCTTCTCACAACAAACCCAAAAGAAGAGAAGCACACAAAAATAATTCCACCTCTAACAACAAAAATAATGAGAAGCAACAAACGTTGGTCTGTAAGATCTCTCAACATCAATAGACACAATTCCCCAATAAAAAGACAAAGAGTAAAAGCTTGGATACATAAACAGGACACAGCATACAGGAAACATACCTAAGCGACAAAGACAGACACTATCTCAGAGCAAAGTTTAGAAAAAAAAATGTCAGACTGGAGAGATGGCTGAGAGGTTAAGACCACTGATAGCTCTTCCGAAGGTCCTGAGTTCAATTCCCAACAACGATATGATGGCACACAACCATCTGTAATGGGATCTGATGCCCTCTGCTGGCATGTCTGAAGACAGCTACACTCTACTCATATACATAAGATAAATAAATCTTTAAAATAACAAAGAAAAAATTTGTTAAGCAACTGGACCAAAGAAAAAAGCTGGAGGAGTGATTATAATATCCAATAAAATAGACTATCAACCAAAAGTTATCAAAAAGTTAGGGAAGGGTATTTTATATCCATCAAAGGAAATATGCATCAAGATGAACTCTCAATTCTGAACATTTATGCCCCAAAAGCAAGGTCACCCACATTTGTAAAAGAAACGTTACCAAAGCTCAAAGTACAAATTGAACGTCACAAACTAAGAATGAGAGTCCTAAACATCCCACTGTCTTCAATGGACAGAACATGGAAATACAGTCTACACATGGACATGGTGAAACTAACAGAAGTTATAAACCAAAGTTATTTAATTGATGTCCATAGAACATTTCACCCCTAAAACAAAAGAATATACCATCTTCTCATCACCTAATGGTACCTTACTAAATTGACCATATAAGCAGATACAAAATAAGCCTCAACAGATGCAATAAGACTGAATTAATTCCATGCATTCTATCAGATCACCAGGAAATAAGGCTGGTCTTCAATAACAATAAAAACAACAAAAAGCACACATACTCATGGAAGCTAAACAACTCTCTATTCAATGATAACTTGGTGAGAAAAGGGAAAGAGGAAGAAGCTAAAGACATTCTAGACTTTAATGAAACTGAAGCCACGGCATACCCAAACTTATTGGACACAGTAAAAGCAGTGCAAAGAGGAAAATTCAGAGCTCTGAGTGTCTTCCAAATATACCCAAGAGGAGTAGATGGCAGGAAATAATTAAACTCAGACCTGAAACTAAACAAGTTGAAGCAAAGAGAACAGTACAAAGAATAAACAAAACTAGGAGTTCATTCTCTGAGAAAATGAACAAGATTAATAAACATTTAGCAAATCTAACTAAAGGAAACAGACAGTACAGAAATACAAAAAATCAGAAATGAAAAGGGAGACATAACATCAGAAACAAAATATTCAAAAATCATCAGGTCCTACTACAAAATCCTATACTCAACAAAACTGGAAACACTAGAAGAAATTTTGATGGACTAGACAATTACCAGGTACCAAAGTTAAATCAGGATCAGATAAACCATTTAACAGTTCCATAACGCCTAAGGAAATAGAAGTAGTCATTAAATGTCTCCCAACCACAAAAAGCAAGGGTCCAGATTGTTTTACAGCAGAATTCGATCAGATCCTCAAAGACCTAATACCAATACTTCTCAAACCATTCCACAAACTAGAAAAAGAATGAACGCTATCTAATTCATTCTATGAAGCCAAACTTATGAGGATGCCTAAATCACAAAAAGACCAAACAAAGAAAGGGAACTTCAGACTAATTTCCATTATCAATTTGTATGCAAAAATGCTTGAAAATAATAAAATTCTCAAAAACCAAATCCAAGAACACATCAAAACGATCATTAACCATGATCAATTAGGCTTTATCCCAGAGATGCAGGGTTGGTTCTATATAAGAAAATTCATCAATGTAATCCACTATATAAATAAAAGCACAACGAACAAAACCACATGATCATCCCATTAGATGCTGAAAAAACATTTGTCAAAATACAATCCTTAGTAGATCCTAATGTTACAGTGGGAAAAACAGGACAGAATCCTACAGTTGGTGTACATGGCTACATATTTCTAAATCATGATATTGAATCAGGAAATAAAATTAAAGACTTACCTAAAATTGATAATATACTTATAAAAATTTTCTTCTATATGTTCCTCATTTGGGAAAAGAACAAAACCAGTCACTTCGCAAATCTCCATCGTTACCTTCACGATTCTTAATCCTCCAAAAGCAACTGAGTTCGGTCAAACTGCACAAGATTAGAGAAAACTTCAGGAGCAGGAAGGAAATAGTGAAAGCACACTGCTTCTTCATGTCTACCAGAATCAAAGATGGAGCAGTTGAGCAATCAGTTTCTTATACTGACAAACATCACACAAATTTACATCTATGTGTCTGTTTTAAAGCTATTGCTGTCTGGAGATCCACTTAATTATATTCTAGAGGTTCTTTCCACTCATCCTTTGTCATAGGCCCTGGATACATCTGAAAAAAGCTGGCCTCAAGCTCTGCATCTGAGATCTGAAACCTTTTGATCAATACATTTCTGAAAACATGTTTTGAAGATCATGTTCTCCATCCTCAGGTGTCATGATTTTATGGACTTGACTCCAGGGACAAACTTCTCCTGAACAATGTGGGCCAGACAATGTGTCAACAGACATGTATGAACACAATTGGCAATCATGATAATGGATTTCATTAGAACTTACATAGTAAGACAAAAGTTGAGAGGGTCATAAAAGTCCCATGTCATTCATACCTAGAGTTGAATCATGGGACATTATGTCTTCCATTGTCTAGTGTAGGAAAGGGCAGTCTTACATGAAACATTGAGCCTGGAGTTGAGCATGTTCTCTGCTATATACTATTGTGTGCTAGTCATGTTTACAAATCTCCTCAAACTTCTTTTGATTCCTGCCATTTGGAGACTCTGTCATCATGAAAACTCTAATAATGCCTGGAATTACATAGATTCAACACACATTTTGCTAATATCAATACCTGTACAGACATTCATTGAGTTAAAATGCTGATCTCTCTCCTGATCTTCTCCCTGGAGGTCAATGCCTATTGATGAAACAATTCTTCAGGTGAAATTGTTCACACCTCACTAAGATGATTGAGAAAAAAATCATAAATTTTATTCACAGGAATAGAGAGAATTTCAGTGTCATTTCTGAGAGAATTTTTTCTCCTAATGCTAGTATATACCTTATATTATTCACTCACCTGTAGTTGGTATTGTTTTTGATACAGTGCTATCTTGGATTACATTGCAGCAACACAGATGTACTTCTGATATGCTAATTTATATAACAGGGATAGATTACAATAAGTGACACAGGAGGAGCATTGAATTTGATTTCTAATTTTTTGAGCTACCTCATACTTCTGCCCGTAATGGCCACACTGAATTCTATTCCCACTAGAAATGAAGTGGAGTTGGAGCTCCATGTATCCATCATCACTGAATTCATTTTCTGGATGGTTGGTACTTCAATGGGCTATAATTGAATTTTGATATAGAATTTATCGTACTTCCTTATATACTATGAATTTGATTTTCTTTCATACTTTGTTTGAATTGTGTCTTTGTCAGTTTAAATATATTTTCAATACTCCTACATACTTACTGATTGGGTGAATTTCAGGTATGCAAGCTTATCATTTTCTATTCTTTTGTATTCTAGATGGCAATTACTTGTCAGAAGAATTGGGAATGTGCATCTTCTATTTATGTAGGCTGACTCTTCACTCTAATATGACAAATATTGAAATGTCATCCCAAGCTGTGGCAGTCTTTTGGGATGTGATTTGACGTTCATAAGCATTGGTCTGGCATCCATTAAATACTATATCCGGCCTAAAGGTCAATCATTCAGGTCTTTCAAGAAAACTCATTTTGTTTTTGCCAAGATTTAGAGATAAGCCTCCATGTTGTTTTCTACAGACATACTACCTTTTGCTTGGGACACACGTAGTGTTACTTGAACTTTCTCTTTATGCCAAAATTTCATGTTACTGATTTGATGTGGTGAAAAGAATACACACGACACACCTCAATGTCCTTCCTGATTATCAAGGAAATGTTTTGGTTTCTTTTTTCTCAGGAGGTTATTCTGTTCGCTAGCAATGTAACATACTCACTACATTACTTGATAAATATTTAAATTAAAATGTTGGTTCCATATTTCACAGATATTATCCCATAGTTTACTTCTGGCTTTTCTTCTTGAGATCAGATATCTGATACCATGTTGGACTGTGTAGAACATGTAATAGTCTCAATCCCCTTTTTATTTAATAGAATAATGTTATAATGTAGAGAAATGGCGTGAGGTAACTGCTCCCAACCTGGTAGCTGAGAGGTAACTTCAGGATATCTGAGTATCCCAGCACACTGGGAGAAAGAGAAAGTCTACTTTCTCTTCAGAGAATTCGAATACTCTGCCAAATAAACACCATGCCTGAGGAAGTGGCCTTCATGATCATTTTCCCATGAGAAAAATCTTTTGTTTTAATTAAACTAAGCAACACTTTAAAAAGTTTGACCACTGACAGATTTCTCACTCTGCAAGGAGGTTTGCTTCACCTTGAACCCAGATAAACTATTACTTGAGAAATAAAAGTTGTTGAGAATTAGTAGCTGTGAGAAATCTTGATTCTGCTTGCCTATAAAAGATGCTGGGGAATTCAATAAAGTATGCAATTATTCACTTTATACTCAGCATCCCCTGTGTCCTTATTGCTAGAACCCTACCCAGGGACCCCAGTGCACTGGATGTTGCTATTAGAGGAATTGGTGTTACATTTTCATTAGATATTTGATATTATTCATTAGTGATACTTTCTTGTCGTTTTTCTTTCCCATTTGTTGGATACTCTTTATTGTTTCTTCAATCACTTGAAACTTGGTTTGATACAACACAGAGGCAAGATTTATTCAAAGCATTGAAGCAGTTATGAATATCTGCCATCATCACTCTACATGGATGGAAAGACTTCCTCTTCCATGACTAAGATATGAAATAGCAAAGATCTCACTGACTAATCACAGATGTTTGGAAGGCAAAGTGATGATCATCGTACATCCATGCACCCAAAACATAACTTCACTTACTTCACTATAACTGATGAATATCGGGGTCAATTTAAATTACCCTGATATACAGGAAATAAACATTCAACCTAATTTATTAAAACAAAATCTGACTGAATATTACTTGATTACACACAGGGTTTTTTTTATAAACTGTGTCATAATTGGCACGGGGAGTGGTACTGTTAGGATGTGTGGCATTGTTGGAGGAAGTGTGTCACATGGGGTGGGCTTTGGAGGACTTCTCCTATGCTCAGGATCTACCCATTGTAGAAAAGAGATTCCTCCTAACTGATTGAGGATGCTAGTCTCTCCTGGTTGCCTTCGAATCAAGATGCAGAACTCTCAGCTCCTTCTCCAGCACCATGTCTACCTGCTTGCTACAAGGCTTCTTGCTATGATGATAATGGACTAATGGTTAATGCTATGATGATAATGGATAATGGTTATTTCAATAGCACTCAAAGAACATGGCCAAGTAGATTGGCTTGTGATAATCATTCCAAGTTGTCCCCATAATACCTTCAAACCATTAAACCCAGCTTGCATTGACAAGCCCTATATTGCTTCCCAACCTTGATTATCCAATATCCTGAATTATACTAATATGTGATACAAAAATATAATCTCAATATTCTACATTAATTTTACATCTGAAGAATCTGTAGTGTAACTACTAGCAACAAAATTTATACTAGTCACTGTGGGGTTTGTTCCATAAAATTGTGTCTTCTTGAAAGGCTTGTAACATATACATATTTTTTTCTTTTTAACCCCTTTGATTGTCAGGTTTTTGGTTACTGCAAGATCATTTTTCAAATAACTAGTGTACAAAAAAATTGTAATTATAGAAGGAGAAATTTTTATCGTTTTTTATTTTTATTGAAAAGATTTCTTTTTATATATTAGATATTGATTATGGTTTCCTCTCTCTCCACTTGTCTCAGCTCCTCATCAATCTCTCTATCTCCCCATATCTACTTTGATTCTGTCACTCACTAGAAAGTAAAAAGGTTTCTAAAAATTTATAATATAGTATAATACATTATAATAAAATATAATGTAGTATAACATAAATATTGTGAAAGATAATAGGAAAACCAAAAAGTATCACATTGGTAATGGACACAACAAACAGAAGTAAAAAACAAAACAAAACAAAACAAAAACAAAAAACAAAAAACAAAAGCAAAAGAGGCCAGATCATTCTCACACTCAAATATTCCATAAAAACACTGATTTAGAATTGATAATACAGAAGTACAGGGCCTGAGGCAGACCTATTCAGTCCCTGTGCATGCTATTCAGTCTCTGTCACTTCACCAGTGGTTTGATCATATTGATTTAGGACATAAAATTTGGTTATATAACATTAAATGATCAGCCCTGAAAATATGTACATGTAAATAACATTATGTAGAATGAATAGGCTACACTCATATACAGATATTCATACATACAAAAACATATTCACAAGTCCATGCACATAAATAAACATATATAACAATAATTACTGAAAAACAACTAAAAAAAAGAAAAAGAAAAATAACTCATGCATTTATAAAAAGCAGGATAGGTATTTTGGGATGCTTGGAGTGTGAAAAGGAAGAGAAAATTATATAATATTGTAATATGAACACAAAAAAATTGTTTCTAAAAAAATACAGTGATCACATTCTTAATGATTACATGCTGATTCCCTCCTTCATGTTGCAGTGTGTAAAACTGAAAGCCATTTTAACACAGTCCATTACAATCGAAATTACGGTTTATACCATGGGTTTTTTTATTAGATATATTCTTCATTAATATTTCAAATGATTTCACTCTTACTGGATGCCCCCTCCCCAAAAGTCCCATATGCTCTCTTCCCACACCTGCTCTCCAACCAACCCACTCACACCTCCCCTTCCTGGCATTTCCCAACACTGCAGCATTGAGCCCTTCCAGGAAGAGGTGCCTCTCCTTCCTTCTTCTTGGGCATCATTTGATATGTGAATTGTTCCTTGGGTATTCCAAGCTTCTGGACTAATATCCGCTTATCAGTGAGTACATATCGTGTGTGATCTTTTGTGAATGGGTCACCTCAATCAGGATGACATTCTCCAGTTACACCCACTTGCCTATGAATTTCATGAATTCATTGTTTTTAATAGCTGAGTAGTCTTCCATAGTATAAATATACCATATTTTCTGTATCCATTCCTCCACTGAGGGACATCTGGGTTCTTTCCAGCTTCTGGCTATTATAATTAAGACTGCTATTAACATAACGGAGCATGTGCCCTTATTGCATGTTGGAGAGTCCTCTGAGTATATGCCCAGGAGTGGTATAGCGGGGTCCTCTGGTAGTATTATTCCAAGTTTTCTGAGGAACCACCAAACTGATTTCCAGAGTGGTTTTATCAGCTTGCAATACCACCAGCAGTGGAGGAGTGTTCCTCTTTCTCCACATCCTCGCCAGCACTGTCTCCTGAGTTTTGATCTTAGCCATTCTGCCTGGTATAAGGTGAAATCTCACGGTTGTTTTGATTTGCATTTCCCTAATTACTAAGGATGTTGAACATTTCTTTAGGTGTTTCTCAGCCATTAGATATTCTTCAGGTGAGAACTCTTTGTTTAGCCCTGTACCTGCAGCCCATTTTTTTAATAGGATTATTTAGCTCTCTGGAGTCTAACTTCTTGAGTTCTTTGTATATATTGGATATTAGCCCTCTGTCGGATGTAGGCTTGGTAAAGATCTTTTCCCAATTTGTTGGTTGCCATTTTGTCCCTTTGACAGTGTCCTTTGTCTTACAGAAACTTTGAATCTGTATATTGCTTTTAGCAGGATAGCCAATTTTACTATATTAATCCTGCCAATTCATGACAATGGAAGATCTTTCCATCTTCTGAGGTCTTCTTCGATTTCTTTCTTCAGAGACTTGAACTTCTTGTCATACAGATCTTTCACTTATTTGGTTAGAGTCACACCAAGATACTTTATATTGTTTGTGGCTATTGTGAAGTGTGTCATTTCCCTAATTTCTTTCTCAGCCTGTTTATCCTTTGAGTATAGGAAGGCTACTGATTGGCTTGAGTTAATTTTATATCTGGCCACTTTGCTAAAGTTGTTTATCGGCTGTTGGAGTTCTCTGGTGGAGTTTTTGGGGTTGCTGAATTATGCTATTGTATCATCTGCAAATAGGAAACGGGAAAGGGGAAATGATTTGGAATGTAAATAAAAAAACTTAGAAAATAAAAAAAATAGTGATAATTTGACTTCTTCCTGTCGAATTTGTATCCCTTTGACCTCCTTTTGTTGTCTAATTCCTCTAGTTAGAACTTCAAGTACTGTATTGAATAAATATGGAAAGAGAGGGCAGCCTTGTCTAGTCCCTGACTTTAGTGGGATTGCTTCAAGTTTCTCTCCATTTAGTTTGATGTTGGCTACTGGTTTGCTGTATATTGCTTTTACTATGTTTAGTTAGGGGCCTTGCATTCCTATTCTTTCCAAGATTTTAACATGAAAGGATGCTGAATTTTGTCAAATGCTTTTTCAGCATCTAATGAAATGACCATGTGGTCTTTTCCTTTGAGTTTGATTATGTAGTGGACTACATTGATGGATTTCCTTATATTGAACCATCCCTGCATCCCTGGGATGAAGCCTACTTGATCATGGTGAATGATCGTTTTGATGTGTTCTTGGATTCGGGTGGCAAGAATGTTATTGAGTATTTTTGCATCGATATTCATAAGGGAAACTGGTGTGAAGTTCTCATTCTTTGTCGGATCTTTGTGTGGTTTTGGTATCAGTGAAATTGTGGCTTCATAGAATGAGTTGGGTAGTGTTCCTTCTGTTTCTATTTTGTGGAATAATTTGAAGAGTGTTTGTGTTAGGTCTTCTTTGAAGGTCTGATAGAATTCTGCCCTAAAACCATCTGGTCCTGTGCTTTTTTTTGGTTGGGAGACTTTGAATGACCATGTCTATTTTGTTAGAGGTTATGGGACTTTTTAGATGGTCTATCTGATCCTGATAGAACTTTGGTAGTTGGTATTTGTCTAGGAAATTGTCCATTTCCTCCAGATTTTCCAGTTATATTGAGTATAGGCTTTTGTAGTAGGATCTGATGATTTTTTGAATTTCCTCATTTTCTGTTGTTATTTCGCCCCTTTCACTTCTGATTTTGTTAATTTGGATACTGTCTCTATTCCCTCTGCTTAGTCTGGCTAAAGGTTTATCTATCTTGTTGATTTTCTCAAAGAACCAACTCCTGGTTTTGTTGATTCTTTGAATAGTTCTTTTTGTTTCTATTTGGTTAATTTCAGCTCTGAATTTGATGATTTCCTGACTTCTATTCCTCTTGGGTGTATTAGCTTCTTTCGGTTCTAAAGCTTTCAGGTGTGCTGTTAAGCTGCTAGTATATGCTCTCTCCAGCTACTTTTATGGAGGCACATAGAGCTATGAGTTTTCCCCTTAGCACTGCTTTCAATGTGTCCCATAAATTTGGGTATGTTGTGCCTTCATTTTCATTAAATTCTAAAAAGGTTTTGATTTCTTTCCTTATTTCTTCCTTGACCAAGGTATCATTGAGCAGAGCATTGTTCAGCTTCCATGTGTATGTTGGCTTTCTGTGGTTTTTGTTACTGTTGATGCTCCATAGTGATCTGAAAAGAGGGATGGGATTAGTTTGATTTTTTTTATATCTGTTGGGGTCTGTTTTGTATCCAATTATATGGTCAGTTTTGGAGAAGGTACCATGACGTGCTGAGAAGGTAAATTCTTTTGATTTAGGATGGAACGTTCTATAGATATCTATTAAATCCATTTGGTCCAAATCTTCTGTTAGTTTTACTTTTTCTCAGTTTAGTTTGTGTTTCTCTGATCTGTCCATTAAGGACAGTGGGGTGTTGAAGTCACCCACAATTATATATAGTGTGGGGTGTGATGTGTGCTTTAAGCTTTAGTAAGGTTTCCTTTATGAATGATGGTGCCCTTACATTTGGAGCATAGATGTTCAGAACTGAGAGTTCTTCCTGGTAGATTTTTCCCTTGCTGAGCATAAAGTGTGCTTCCATGTCTTTCTTGATGACTTTTGGTTAAATGTCTATTTTATCAGATATTAGAATGGCTACTCCAGCTTGTTTTCTGGGGCTATTTGCTTGGAAAACTGTTTTCCAACCTTTTACTCTGAGGTAGGGTTTGTCTTTGACACTGAGATATGTTTCCTGTATGCAGCAAAATGTTACGTTTTGTTTACATATCCAGTCTGTCAGTCTGTCTCTTTTTATTGGGGAATTGAGTCCATTCATGTTAAGAGATATTAAGGAAAAGTGATTGTTGCTTCCAGCTATTTTTGATGTAATTTTTATGTTTGTGTGGTTATCTTCTTTTGGGTTTGTTGTAAGAAGATTAATTTCTTGCTTTTTCTAGTGTATAGTTTCTCTTTTGTTGATGTTTTCCATTCATTATCCTTTGATGGGCTGAAATGATGGACAGTTATTGTGTAAATTTCTTTTTGTCATGAAATACCTTGGTTGCTCCATCTATGGTAATTGAGAGATTTGCTGGATATAGCAGTCTGGGTTGGCATTTGTGATCCCTTAGGGTCTGTATGACATCTGCCCAGCCTCTTCTGGCTTTCATAGTCTCTGGTGAGAAGTCCGGTGTAATTCTGATAAGTCTACCTTTATATGTTACTTGATGTTTTTCCCTTACTGCTTTTAATATTCTTTCTTTGTTTAGTACATTTGGTGTTTTAATTATTATGTGACAGGAGGAATTTCTTTCTGGTCAAATCTATTTGGAGTTCTGTAGGCTTCTTGAATGTTCATGGGCATCTCTTTCTTTAGGTTAGGGAAGTTTTCTTCTATAATTTTATTGAAGACATTTACTAGCCCTTTAATTTGAAAATCTTTACTCTCTTCTATACCTATAATCCTTAGGTTTGGTCTTCTCATTTTGTCCTAGATTTCCTGGATGTTTTGGGTCAGTATCTTCTTGCATTTTTCATTATCTTTGACTGTTGTATCAATGCTTTCTATGGTATTTTCTGCCTTTGATATTCTCTCTTCTATTTCTTGTATTCTGTTGTTGATGCTTGAATCCATGACTCCTGACTTCTTTCCTAGGTTTTCTATGCCCCGAGTTGTTTCCCTTTGTGATTTCTTTATTTTTACTACCTCCTTAACTAGGTCGTGCATGGCTTTGTTCAATTCCGTCACCTGTTTTGTTGTGTCTTCTTCCTTAGTTCTTCAAGGGCTTCTCCCTGTTTACTTGTGCTCTCCTGTATTTCTTTAAGGGAGTTATTTATGTCCTCTTGAAGCCCTCCATTAGAATCATGAGCAGTGATTTTAAATCCAGTTCTTGCTTTTCTGGTGTGTTGGGATATCCAGGACTTGCTGTTGTTGGAGAACTTGGTTCTGATGGAGCCATGTTGCCTTGGTTTCTGTTGGTGGTGTTCTTGCGTTTGCCTTTTGCCATCTGGTTATCTCTAGTGTTAACTGGTGTTGCTGACTCTGACTGTGGTTTCTCTGCGCTTCTGGGAAACCTGTTCTCTCAGTGTACACCAATAAATTAGTACTTCTACAGGACCTGCTCACTTATAGTTGTATTTTGGTATGTACCTCTGTGGCCCAGATCAATTCTGCGGGCAAGTGGTATTCAGAATACTCCTGTCCAGGCTGTTTCTAGGCTCTTGTGTCCTCAGGGTTTCAGGCTGTTTCCTCTTAGCAGCAGGAATGGTCCTACTGTACCACCAGGCCTCTCTCTGCATTCCTGAGTGGTTAGCTACCTCCATGAGTCCCTTGGATATGGTACCCAGTAGCAGAGGACAGCTCCTCTGTTCTGCAATGCAGGTCTCTCCTGTGCTGGATGACTCCTCCTAGCAGCTGGGTAGAGAGTTGGCTTCCGGCACCACTTGGAGATGGTGCACTATTGCAGAGGATGGTCGAAAACCTGGGACCAGCAGGAAGTCTCCTACCAGACTATTCTGGACGGGGGCATCTGTTCTGCAATGAAGGTCTCACCTGTGCGGGCTGACTCCTCCGCACATCTCTGCAGATGGCTGGTTTCCTCTGCCACTTGGAGATGGTGTGCTGGAGTCCCTTTCTGGTCTATCACGGGAGCAAAGATGGCAGAGGGTGCGGGGCTCCCTCCAGGCGAGGGTCACTCTTCAGGGCAAATGTCCCACAGCAGAGCTGGCAAATGGATGACCAGAGAACTGCCCAGCTCTTGGGCGCCGGGGGCACCCTAGCAGGCCGTGTCCCAAGCAATGTTATACTCGGGATATCTCTGTGTACCTGGAGTCCCTGTCTGCTCTGTTGCCTGAGCAAAGACGGCAGAGGCTGCTTTCCCATTTTTTTATGCCCCACCACAATGATTACTTTTTGTAGGTGCACAGATACCTTAATAGTGCAAGGATGCTTCTACATGTGGATCATTCTCTCCAACAGATACATATGTTTGCCAGTCACATTTAGGAAAGTTCATTCCTAAATCCTGCAATGATATATTGATCACAAACTCCCGTAACTTTTGTCCTAATTTTAAACTTTTGGGGTATAAAGATAAAAATATAAGTTTTAAATGCAAAAATTGAGGGGATCATTGATGATGTTAAAGCAGTGATAACAAAGCATGGCATGTTTTGTCCAGCACACATAGACAAAGTCAATATTTTGTTTGGAGAATTCTTTTATCTTAATGGTTCTTTGTTGGATTTTTACCTTATGCTTGGTTTAAAGAGAGAGAAAACATGAAATTTGTTACATAGTTAGTGGGGAAGGCTTGGAGGATAATATGGAGGAGAAAATATGATCAAAATATATATTTGAAAAATGTTTAAATAAAAATAAAATAGGACCATCCTACCCCTCCCCCACCTCTATCAGACCAGAAACTCCTGAAACATACAGATTAGCTTTTCTTCCCTCACTCATCTATCTCACTTTACCTGATCACCATCGTCCTTCCTGTCTACACAACCCCAAACCCCACAGACAATCTGTCTCCAAGGAGGTCTTCCATAACTAGGAACATGGGTGACAACCCCACATCAAAATGCACACCAGCTGAGACTCCTACCACAGCAATCCCTGGCTACTCTAACATTCCTGAACTGTTGCATGTAATTTTAAAAACATGCGAGTCCCTTCCTCAGGACCACATTCTCAACTTAGCTCTGAGAATAGCTGCCACCAATGGCATCTCACTCAGTCCCCATGGCTAGCTTTGCCAAGAAACCTGGTCTTACTCAGCCCCAACAAACCGCCCACAGATTCTTTTCCCAAGAACACTAGAGCTCCCTCAATCCCACCAATGACTGCCTGGGCTGTGCCCTTTCTCCTGCCCACCTTAGTTGCTATGGATGGAAAATACCAGATAGCCTTAATCTTTTAAATCTTGCCAGATAACCCAATGGCTTGACAAAGAATATCTTGCCCCATCCTCCTTGGCCTCTGCCCACAGTAGAGGCTATAAACTATAGGTGACCAAAAGACCTACATATCTGACACATCCTCCACTCCACTGGCTGCTCTCTCTCCTCTCTCTTGTCTCCTCTAATTCCTGGGACCCAGAAGTCCCACATTTTTCCCTTAACCCAGAGATTGACTTATGCCAGCTTTATTGACACATTCAAGGATCAATTAAGTTTGGTCCCTGACAAATACCAGATGCATAGGGTAATAGTTTTTGGTTAATGAAATATATTTTAAAAGCTTAGATGGATTATAGGATGAAGTATTTGCTGTCAAAGAATTAAAAGAAGAGTGTAGATATCAAGATTCCTTCCAAAGATGTAATAGTGTTCATCAACAATCACCACATAATTAAGGTAAAGAGGGATGGATATGAATATCCACAATCTTCATGCCACCTAGCTTGGAATATGTAGTTGAGAAAAAGAGACTTTACCACAATGAGGAAGGAATGTATAAGTCTATGAACCATATAACATTAATAATGGAAACATCCCTTTATGCAAACTATATTTGCATGAGGAACTGGATATATATATCATGCATATCATTTTGGGTCTGTTTTACCTCACTCAGGATGATATTTTCTAGTCTTATCCATTTGCCTGCAAAATACATGAAGTCCCTGTTTTTAATAACTAAATAGTACTCCATTGTGTAAATGAACCACATTTTCTGCATCCATTCTTTGACTGAGAGACCTATGGGTTATTTGCAGCTTCTAATTATTACAAATAAGTCTGTTTTGAACATAGTAGAGCATGTGTCCTTGTGGTATGGTGGAACATCTTTTGGTTATATGCTGAGGAGCAGTGTAGTTGTCTTGAAGTTTTCTCTATTTCTCGTTTTCTGAGGAACTGCCAAATCAATTTCCAAAGTGGTTGTACAAGTTCCAGCAGTGAAGGATTTCTCACCTTGCTCTGCATCTTTCCCAGCATGTGCTATCTCTTTACTTCCTTATATTAGCAATTTTGATTGTTGTAAGATGGAACCTCAGTGTCTTGTATTTGAATTCCCTCTGATGATTACAGACTTCAAACATTTCCTTAAGTGTTTATTGACCATTCAAGATTCCTCTGTTTGAAATGCTCGGTTTAGTTCTATAACCCATTTTTTTAAATTAAAAAATTACATTTTTTCTTCTGTATTCCATTTTTAATGGCTTTTTTGCATTGGTGGTATTTAGCTTCTTGATTCTTTATAAATTTAGATATTGGCCCTTTGTCAGATGTAGGTTTGATGAAGATCCTTTCCCAATCTGTAGCCTATGCCTTTATGACCATGCCTTTTGCATTACAGAATCTTTCTATTAATCAATAGATGCTCTTAGAGCCTGATCAATTGGTGTTCTCTTCAGGTAACTGTCTCCTGCACCAACACATCCAAAGATACTTTTCTTCTACAAGATTTAGTGTATCTAGCTTTACATTGAGTTCCTTTATCCACTCAGACTTGAGTTTTGTGCAGGGTGATAAAGAGGATTCTATTTTTACTCTTCTATATATAGACATCCAGTTTATAGAGCAGCATTTGTTGAAGATGCATTATTTTTCCATTGTATGGTTGTGGCTACTTTATCAAAAATCAAGTGTCCATAGGAGTGTTGGTTTATTTCTGAGTCTTTGATTATTTTTCATTGATCAACCTGTCTGTTTCTGTACCAATGCCATTCAGTTTTTATTACTATTTCTCTGGAGTACAACTTGAGGTAAGGCATGGCAATTCCTCCCCAAACTCCTTTACTATGCAAGACTGTTTTGGTTATCTTAGGTTCATTATTTTTCCCTTTGAAGGGGAGAATGGTTCTCTCAAATTCAGTATAGATTTGTGTTAGAATATTGATGAGGATTCCATGAATCTGCAGACTGTTTTTGGTAAGATGGGCATTTTCACTATGTTAATCTTACCTATCCATGAGCATGGGAGATTGTTCCATCTTCTGATAGCTTCTTCAATTTTCTTCTTCAGGGACTTGAAGTTTTTCTCATACAGATCTTTCACTTTGTTGGTTAGATGTTTTACATTATTTGTGGCTATTATAAGGGGTGTTGTTTCACTAATGCTTTTCTCAACTTGTTTATTATTTGTATAAAGGAAGACTTCAAGACACATTGATGAAGGTGCTCGTCAACTGCAGGAGTTCTCTGGTAGAATTGTGGTGGTTGATTATGTATACCACCATAGCATCTGCCAATAACAATACTTTGACTTTTTTTCTGATTTGTATCCCGTTGATCTCCTTTAGTTTTCTTATGACAGAACTTCAAGTACTATATTGAATAAATAATAGGAGAGTTGGCAATCTTGTCTTCTTCCTGATTTTAGTGTAATTGCTTTAATTGTCTCTCCATTTGCTTGATGATGTCTATTTACATTTTTCTATTTTATCACCTTTTAACAATAACTTTTATATTTTACAGTCCAGCCATTATGCCCCCCTCACTCAACCTTCCCATAGTTACTCATCCTAATTCTCTTCTTGTCTCCAAAAGGAAGTCCCCTTCACCAGGCCTCTCTACTCCCTGGGGCCTCAAGTCTCTTGAAGGTTAGGTGCATCTTCTCTCACTGAAAAAGACCAGGTAGGCCTCTGATGCATATGTGTGGGGGGACCCCAGACCAGCTCTTTTATGTTGCCTTGTTGAGATCTCTGACAGATCTCAGAGGTCCAGGTTAGTTCATATTGATGGTTTTCCTATGGGATAGTCCTCCATTTACTTTTGAATTGCAGGTATGAAAACTCCAGTAGCTTATGCTCTAAGATCAAGGATTGACAAATGGGACCTCATAAAATTACAAAGTTTCTGTAAGGCAAATGACACTGTCAAAAGGACAAAGCAGCAACCAACAAACTGGGAAAAGATCTTTACCAACCCTATATCCGACAGAGGGCTAATATCCAATATATACAAAGAACTCAAGAAGTTAGACTCCAGAGAGCCAAATAACCCTATTAAAAAATGGGGTACACAGCTAAACAAAGATATCTCCCCTGAAGAATATCTATTGGCTGAGAAGCACCTAAAGAAATGTTCAACATCCTTAGTCATTAGGGAAATGCAAATCAAAACAGCCCTGAGATTCCACCTCACACCAGTCAGAATGGCTAAGATCAAAAATACAGGAGACAACAGTTGTTGGCGAGGAGGTGGAGAAAGAGGAACACTCCTCCACTGCTGGTGGGATTGCAAGCTGGTACAACCACTCTGGAAAGCTGTCTGACGGTTCCTCAAAAAACTGGTCATGACATTCCCAGAGGATCCTGCTATACCATTCCTGAGCATATACCCAGAGGCTTCCCTGCATGCAATGAGAACTCTCTAATTTCTTAATGGAGATAATTAGTGCTGTGGACTTTCCTTTTAGCACTGTTTTCATTGTGTCCCATAAATTTGTGTATGTTGTGACTTTATGTTCATTGAATTCTAAAACCTTTCAATTTCTTTTTTTACTTCTTCCCTGACCCAGTGCTCACTGGTAGAGAGTTGTTCAATTTCCAAAAGTGTGTAGACTTTCTTGTGTTTCTGCTGTTTTGAAGTCCAACTTCAATCCATGGTGCTCTGATAAAATACGAGGTGTTATTTCAATTTTCTTGTATCTGTTCAGACTTGTTTTGTGACTTAATTTATGGCTGGTTTTGGAGACAGAATCATGAAGTACTGAGAGGTGCTATATTCTTTTGTATTTAGGTGAAATAATTTACAGATGTCTGTTAGTTATATTTGATTCATAATGTCTGTTAGTTTCATGGTTACTCTATATAGTTTATGTCTGGCTGGCCAGTTATTTTGAGCAAGTGGGTTGTTTAAGTCTCCCACTCAATTTGTGGGGTACAATGTGATACTTAAGCTTTAGAAATGTTTCTTTTACAAATATGGGTGCCCCTCTGTTTGGAGCAGAGATGTTCAAAATTGAGATATCGTCTGGGTAGGGTTTTACTTTGAGGAGTGTGAAGTGTCCTTTCTTCCTTAAGGGGTTGATTAATTTTGGTTGAAAGTCTCTTTTATTAGATCTTAGAATGACTACTCTAGCTTGTTTCTTGGGATTTTTTGTTTGGAAAACTTTTTTTCAGCCTTTTACTTTGAGAAAATGCCTATTTTTATTATTTAGGTGTGCTCCTTGTATGCATCAGAATGATGTATCCTGTTTTAGCATCCATTCTTTTAGCCTCTGTCTTTTTATTTGGGAATTGAGTCCATTAATATTGAGAGATATTAATGATCAGATATCATTATTTCCTATTATTTCAATTTTGTTGTGTTCTCTCTCTCTCTCTCTCTCTCTCTCTCTCTCTCTCTCTCTCTCTCTCTTTTATTTTTATTTTTATTTTTTTTGGACTGTATAGAATTACTTATTTTCTGCCTTTTTGTGGATGCATGTATCCTTCTTCAGTAGGAGTTATCTTCTAGTATTTTCTGTAGAGCTATATTTGTGGATAGATATTGTTTGAATTTGGATTTGTCTTGAAATATCTTCTTTTCTCCCTGCATGATGGTCATTGGGCATTTTGGAAAGGGGGTTATACTTGTCTAGGTTGGCACCTACTTATTTTTAGAGGTTACAGGATTCTTGACCAGGCTCTGGATTTTAGAGTATGTGTTGTGAAGTTAGGTATAATTCTGATACATCTGCCTATCAGACCTATCAAAGCTTGTGTGTTACAAGCCATTTCCCTTTGCTGCTTTTTGTATTCTTTCTTTGTTCTGTAGATTTTGTATTTCTATTATTATGTTCCCTGAAGATTTTCTTTTTTAGTCTAGTCTATTTGGTGTTCTATAAAATTCTTTTCTTTTTATAGGTATCTCTTTCTTTAGGTTTGGAGAATTTTTTATGACTTTCTTGAGAATATTATCGAGCTTTGGACCTGGGACTTTTCAATGTTTTCTATTTCTGTTATTCTTGGGTTAGGTATTTTCATGGTATCTCAGAATTCATATATGTTTATAACTGGAACTTTTTTAGATTTACCTTTTTCTTTTTTCTTTTCTTAAATACATATTATTTTGTATTTATGTAGCATCTTCTTCAAGAACCTTTAAAATGTTGTACAGACTTCCTCTCTAATTAATCCCCACAACAACACTGTGAGGTAGGTATTACTCCCATTTACAAGAGAGTGACTGAAGCACAGGGAGGTTAGGTTACTTGCCCAAGGTCACACAGCAAAACACACTGGAAAGCAAGGATTCTAGCACCTTGCCTACCAGCTCCCAGACCCATCAATCACAAAAGAGTCTTTAATGAAAAATATCTTTACAGAAAGTATCAGGAGGAACATGTTATGAAAGTAAGGGCTTCCTATAGGCATTCATGGAAAAAACAAACCCCGACACTGATGGCTGAGGCAATGGGTCAGTATAGCACATTTCCTTGCCCTTTCATAAGCCACCCAGCTCCTGTCCTGAGTAACCTTGTAAAGGTAAATTTCCCATGACAGAAGCTTCATGACTCAACATGGGCTTAACTTAGAACATTTATTTTTAGTTATCATAATTCATAGAAACTTTTATTCTAATATAAAAAATTTGGGACAGCTGTCCAAGCAAAAATGTACACAATTACACAGCAACTAGCCCTGTCTGAAACATGCATCTGCCCTATTATAATCGCAGGCAGACAACAATCACCTGAAATGTGTGCTGGGCAGACCACCTTTCTTTCTCACTTCCTATACCTGCTTTCCCCAGTCCCCAATCTAAACTCGGTACATTTTTTAAGTTTACTGAGTTTCTGATAAAATTCCAAATGTCTTACTCAGATCTACCTGCACTATGAATAAAATGTAAATTTAGAGTCATCACCCAGGAGTTCTTCTCCTGCCAACTGTACAGTGCAGACCTGAACCAAGCAAGCCTGCGTACCTAGAGATTGGCTCCCATGCTACAATTTGTCTCATGGAGAACTTAACTAGGTTTTTCACACTTGTGTTTTAACTTCAAAAAAAATGTGTGCAAGCAAAGACAAGGCAGCCTTGAAGACTCAGCCCTACTTTATGCCTTGTCTTTGAACAGGAGTTCCAGCAAATGCAGTTCTGAATTCCAAAACAGCCTGATGTAGGCCATCACAGTCATGTGCTCTAGCTCTAACTCCCATGCTCTCCATTGTGGTTCTCTGTGCGATGCTTGCAGATCACAAAATGCAGCCAGGGTAAGGCTTCAGAAACTATCGAAATGAGCTTGCCCAAAGGTCATCTTTTTCCCAGCACATCTGTCTATGAAGCCTAATTAGCTAAGTGACCCATTACAAATCTGCTTGTGGGATAAATAGATGAAATCATTTCATGAGATAAAGGTGAAAATAAATGTTAATCACAGCAGCACAAAACAAAACAAACACACAAACAAAAAACCAGAAACATTTCTTTTTGCTGTTGGCTTCTCAGTCAACAGTTTTAGTATAATAGCTTTAGAAAACCAGGGGCTTTATCAACAGGCCACCACCACCATGGCATGAGGAGGGCAGTTTGAGGCTACCCAGAGTCTGACAATTGGGACTTTGACCAGAATCCTCAATCACTTTCTGCAAGTTACATTCAGCTACTGTCCTACCACTTGATACCTGGCCATATGTGGACACTCCCTGCACTGTTTCTTAAACTCCCATCAGATCTAATTGTAAGCTTCTGAACACTGTTCTAATAGGAAACTCAGGTCAGGAGGAGGAGGGACTTCTTTTTGAGATTACTACTCCACCAAAATGTAATCTTCCAAAGGGCCTGAGCTGCCCACCTGCTGGGGTTCTGCTTGCTCTACTAATCCTTGCCAGGGCTAAAAAGAGACTAAAGAGTGCCTCAGTTGTATGTGGTCCTGGGGTTCTGGCTGATAGAGTGCCTGCCTCATGCTGGGGCTTCCTTTATCATTCTAGCAACAGGAAATTCCTACTTTCCTGAAATTAAAGCTTTAAACAAAAGTGACAAACTACAACCAAAGAGCAAATGGTCAGCCAGAGACAGTCCCACCTGACAACACTGACCTGCTCATTGCAATCTTCTCATGATTATCTTAGTGATTAAAGCTAGGATGTTCAGTTCACCTTGAAAACAGAAAGGGACAGCAGGACTACTTCAGCTGACAAACTAAGAAAATATGCTAAGACTTGCTGGTAGAGTCACAGGCACTTCACACAATGCTTGGACTCAACCAGTTTAAGTAAAATAAATAAGGAAAAACATCATTACAAAGTCAGTCTTTCCCCTTGGGTACTCAAAAGCCAGTTTTGACCAGTTGTTCCTACCATGTCCATACATACATTATATAGGATCACAGGCTTCTCAAGAGATGCAGGGTATCTTTGACCTCCTGACACTGTGGTCTGTGTCTGTGCTCAGTGCATCAGGAAGGCAACTGCAAGTATAGGGCGCAAAGGTACTTTCCAGAATGCTTGACAGGACCTCCACTGCTCCCATTCACAGTTTAAGCATCCCACGTGCTGGAGAAGAGCAGTGTGCTCAATCAACCCAACACATTCTAATTCTTCCACTGCCCTCCCGAAGAACTCAATTGCTCATTGCTGCAATTACTACAGAAAATGTATTGGCAGTTGGCAGGTGCTATACAAGAGAGCTGGTATCTCTGATTTCTCTTCCTTGTGTGGAACTGCACAGACAGCATGATTTCTGAGCAAAAACTTCAACTACTGTGAAGGGAAGGGCCTGTTAATCCACAGTCTTTGCTTTATTGTATGACAAGTGAGCTACTACCCTGAGTGTCCTCAGTCTGTCTGTCTGTCTCTCTCTCTCTCTCTCTCTCTCTCTCTCTCTCTCTCTCTCTTTCTCTCTCTCTCCTTGAACATCAGCTCGATCCTTTTTGAAACAACCAGAGAAGAAGCATGGAGAAGCTTCTCTGCACTGTGGCTCCTTTCAGTCCTGAGATTGAAAGAAAAGGATGCACCCAGACTCCCAGTTCTTGCAGATATCAGATGCCAATCTGTAGAATTCTTCAATACCTTGTGCATCTATTTTCTCTTCAATGTTATCATCAAATAACAACGAGAAATCATGACTCTTAACTATTTCAATATAATGGACTCAGCAGGGAACTCTCCCACAGTGAACCACAACAGTGAACTGGTTATACATTCTGTCAAGGTTGGTTGTGTCTCCTGAAGTGTTAAACAGTTGGAGTTCTAAATTTATGTAACACTAAAAGGACAATGGGACTCATGAAAACCTGCATAGATAGCACATCTACTGGTTTCTGTGGGGGTCCCAAATGTTGTGGGTATTCAGCCTAGGGTACCACCTATGTTCCAAGTTATGGATGACCTCATGTTAGACTGTAGTCTGTTAGGGATGGGAGGTAGACACTGCTTTCATAATTTCAGACAGTAGAGGTCCTTCAGGTGTAAAATTTATATAGAATGTTGAAATTTTTTTGGTATTCCATATTAGTATAGTTCAGTATACGAGGCAATGGAGCTTGGGAGGGAATATAGAACTCTTTATTACAAGCTAAGTTTTATGATTTAGAGCTTTTAAGGGGACAACTTGGAAGAATCAGAAGCAGCAAACATGCGTGGCTATGTATTTTGAGTGTTACTGCAGTAATATATCATGCCAATTATGATGCACTGTGTGAAAAATCCTATTTGTAATCAAATAATGACCAATCAGATTTTGTTTCAGTAAATTAAGTGGAATGTTAATTTCCTAAACAAATAAGGGCAATTATAATTGAATGAGGTGCTCTTTGACTGTAATGAAGAAAATGAAGTCATATTTATTGGTGCATGGATGTACAATGGACATCACATTACCTTGAAAATATCTGTTGTTAATTAATAAGATATTTGCTATTGCATATCTCATTCATGAAAGAGGAAGTCTTTCCATCCATATAGAGTAATGAGTGCAGATACTCACATGTGCTTCAATGATTTGAATAATTCGTATTTCTGTAATGTATCAAACCAAGTTATACATGATTGAAGAAACAAAAATTTATACCTTTTTAATTGAAAACAAACAGAACAAGAAGGTTTTACTAATAAATGATATTAAACATTTAATGAAAATACAACACCAATACTTCTAACATTATTCTATGAAATGAAAATAGGGTAGAGGCTATCACATGTTCAGAAATCACAACATGGAATCAGATATCTGACTCTAACATAGAAGAGGGCAGCTATGGAACATTATCTGTGAAACCTGGAAGCAAAATTTTATTTTATATACACATAAAGTACTTTAGTAAATATCTTTTTTTCAGAGCTGAGGACCAAACCCAGGACCTTGCACTTGCTAGGCAAGTGCTATACCACTGAGCTAAATCACTAACCCCCTTTAGTAAATATCTTAAGATTTTCATCCAACTGAAAAACTTAAAGGCAACAAGAACACAATGATTTCCTTGATAATCACGAAGGACACTCTGGTATTTTTCAAGTAATACTACTTGTGTTCCAAACAACATGAAAGATGTCTCTGTAGAAAACAACATGGAGCCTCACCTCTAAATGTTGGCAAAAGCAAATTCAACATTAATGAATGACCTGCATATTTAACCTGTAGGGTTGATATAATGAGTATGGTATGGATCCCAGTCCAATGCTCATGTGCACCAAATGACTTCTAAAGGACTGCCACAGCTCAGGATAGCATTTCAAAAGCAGTCACAATGGAGTAATGAGTCAACCTCCATGCACATTCCCAATTCATCTGACATGATATAATCACCAAGTACACAAAAAGTATAGAATATCACAACCAGACACTATTTACCCAATCCATAGGTCTACAAACGTACTGAAAAAAATTTAAACTGACAAAGTTATATTTCAACCAAAGAATGAAACTAATTCTTATTCATAGTAACTAAGATAGTACAATAAACTCCATAGCAAGATTTTATTATACGCCATATATATAATATATATAATATACTTTATTATTTTATTATAATCATTACAAAAATGGAGTAAAAAACTCCACTTAATTCAGTGTGGATAATATGAGCAAAAATAGTTCAAAAAATACAAATCAAATTTAATATTGCATCTATATCACTAATTGTAATCTAACCAAGTTACATAAATTAGCAGAACAGACATACATCTGTGTTATTACAATGGAATCCAAGACAGAACTATTTCAAAACAAATACCAACTAGAAAGGAATGAAAAATATAACATATATACTAACACTAGCAATAAAATTCTCTCTCATGAATGACACATAAATTCTTTCATTCCTTTGAGTAAAGTGTATGAAATTGTTCTCAATCATATTAATGAAGTGTGAACAAACAACAGCTATAGAAATGTTTCTTCAAATGGCACTGACTGCCAGGGGCTGATTATCAGGCAAGAGATCAGCATAATAACTCAGTGAATATCTGCACAGGTATTGATAATGGACAGGATTAATGCTGAATCTATAATTCCAGGCATTTTTGGAATTTTTAGCATAATGACCTGTTCTCTAGTTGACAGAGATCACAGAAAGTTTAAGGAGATTTTGTAAACATGATTAGCATACAATAATATATGAACAACAGAGAGAATGCTCAGCTCCCGGCTCAATGTTGCATGTGACACAGCCCTTCCTTATATTAGACAGTGGAAGACGTAATGTTCCATGATTCATCTCAAAGTCTGAATGATATGATCTTCTCAACTCTTGTCTTACTATGGAAGTTCTGATGAAATCCACTGCATTTATACATTTGGCTGTTGACACATGGTCTGATTCAAGCTGTCCAGTAGAAGATTGTCCTTGGGATTTATGCCATGCATAAGAATGAAATCATGGCACTTGAGGATGGAGAAAATGAAGCCCAAAACATGTTTTCAGAAATGTTTTGATCAAAAGTTTTCAGACCTCAGATGTAGAGCTTGAGGCCAGAATTATCCTGATGTAGCCAGGGAACATGGCACAGAGTGAGTGGAGAGGAACTGTTTAATATAATTAAGTGGATCTCCAGACAGCAGTAGCCTTAATACAGACACTTAGGTGTAAATGTGTGTGTGATGTTTGTCTGCATAAGAAACAGATTTCACAACTGCTCCATCTTAGAGCCTAGCAGACATGAAGAAGCTGAGTGCTTCCTCTATTTCCTTTTTGCTCCTGAAGTTTTCTCTCATCGTGTGCTGTTTGACTGAACCCATTTGTTTTTGGAGGATGAAGAAGAGTGAGGATAATGATGGAGATTTACGAAGTGACTGTGGTTTTCTCCTTTGGACACTGGAGGAACCTATTGAAGAAAATTTTTATAATGAAATTATTGACTTTAGGTAAGTCACTAACTTTCTTTCCTGCATCAATGTCATGAATTAGAAATATTTAGCTGTGTATACAAACTGTGGGGTGCTGTCCTGTTCCTCTGTCTATAAGTTTAGGAACCCCTGAAATTTAATTATTACACTGATCATTATTTTAATATTTTCAAATGTGTCACAGTTTAGTTTAGCTTTATTACTTTGGGCTCCAGTTCACAATGCTGCAAAATGAGTCTGAATTCTTTCTGTTGAGTCTTTGTGGATATCATATGTTGAAAGTTGTCTCTTCATTTGCCTTGAATCCACAATTCCCATCTTTAGCAAGAGTTCTATATGAAGAGACTGCATCACTGCCTATATTCAATTGTCTGCCAATGATTACTATGTGAACGTACATCTAAATGCCTTCATAAGAAGGTTATCTAATTTTGGTCTCTAACAGTTGGGCATACATTCATTCATTGAAATATTTGTGTATGTATTGGTGTATTATGCCTGATGACATGTATAATATTACATATATACTTGTGAATATACATATACTTTGCTTTATAAAATAGTCTTTAAATGAGTGGCTCCTGACATTCTGGATTTGACAGTGAATGTGGGAAAAGAGTGCCAGGCTTCATATCCAGTTACCAGAATAATAATTTGGCCCAATTATACAAATATCCATACACAGATTAGGCTTATTATCAGTATCAGATAGATGGTCAGTATTTCCATTAACTATTGAATAAATATAACATTAGAGAAAATCTAGGAGAATAGATGTACTTCTTGTGGATAAGAAGCTGTCCTCAATGTCTGAGATCCTACACACAAGATGTTACCGTTTGTACCTGCAGATCATAAGGAAAGGTGTGCTGAAATAACTCACCTTTTAGCTAATGAATGTGCTTGGGACTTCTTTCTTTCATGAACCTAGATTTCCTGTGCTCATCTGTCTTTGATGATCATTGCATCTCTTATTCAATTTTCATGTTTCAGGGAATTAAAGAATAGGTTTTGCAATTGGTAGCCACAGTACACTGTACAATTTGATAGTATTAGTTGCTTAAAGTTTTTATTCTTCTCTGTTAAGTTAGTATGAATTTCATTTTTGATGATTTCTGTATCTTTCCACAGCTCATTGGAAATATAGTAGAAATTCTCATTAGTGATGCTTCTATAAGCCCTAATATGGTTTAAAATTACAAATATATGAACTGTGTCAATATACTTTTCAGGACTAGAAAGAAAAACTTAGCTCCAAACACTCAATTGAAAAAATGTAAATGTCATCAAAAGAGTATCTTTGGTATGTTTACTCCTGATTAGAGGTAATAGCTAATAATAACAGATGAACTGCCAATTGTGTTGGGGCACATGAACACATTTCTTATGGAGAGAAGGTCTCTGTGCTCAGACATCATCAGGATCTCAAAGAAAAAGGAAAACTGAGGTGTTAAGAGAAATCTGGTATGTTTTTAAGAAATTGACATAGTAACAACACACTAAAGTTAACCTTAAATTAATATGTAAAAGAGCCCAAAGGCTAAAAATCTGGGTATGTGGTATATTATATAATTTTGTGCACTTTGAAATTGATAAATAATTTAAATGAAATATATATTAAAATAATAATTTTTGTGATGAATATTAACATTTGACAATATTAAAATAATGTTCTACAAATATCATGGAAATATTATTGATAGTTTTTTCACTGTGCATGAAATTAAAAAGTGTATTCTGTTTTAAAATTTGTAACATATTCTTACTGATAAAATAATTTCTTTCCTTGATACAAAGATAATCATTTTTAAGTAAAATGATTGGTAGACAATATATACAGGTATATAATGCATTTTAAAAACACTCACACAATGCCAGGTGTTATCATATAAGGGTTTTTGAATATACATATCTTTCTTTTATTGGATATTTTCTTTATTTGCATTTCAAATGTTATCTCTTTTTCCCTCCAGAAACTCCCTATCTCATCCCTCCTCCCCCTGTTTTATGAGGGTGTTCCTGCCTACAACCTCCTCACCACCCTGGTATTACACTGGGGTATCAAGCCTAAAGAGGACCAAGGGCCTCTCTTCCCATTGATGCCCTACAAGGCCATCCTCTGCTTCATGTGCAATTGGAGCCATGGGTCCCTCCATGTGTACTCCTTGTTTGGTTGTTTATTCCCTGGGGGATCTGTACAATTTGATAGTATTGGTTGCTTAAAGTTTTTATTCTTCTCTGTTAGGTTAGTATGAATTTCATTTTTGATGATTTCTGTATCTTTCCACAGCTCATTGGAAATATAGTAGAAATTCTATATTGGTTGGTTGATATTATTGTTCTTCCTATAGGGTTGCCAACCCCAACAGTTCCTTCAGTCCTTTCTCAAACTCTTCCATTGTGGAACCCATGCTCAATCCAATGGTTGTCTATGAGCATTCATCTCCATGTTTGTCAGGCTCTGGCAGGGCCTCTCAGGAGACAGTTATATCAGGCTCCTGTATGCAAGCAGTTCTTGACATCTGTAATAGTGTCTGGGTTTGATGACTCTATATCAGATGGATCCCCAGGTGGGGGAGTCTCTGGATGGCCTTTCCTTCAGTCTCTGCTCCACACATTGTCTCTGATGAGTATTTTTTCCCCTTCTAGAAAGGACTGAAGCATCCACACTTTGGTCTTCCTTCTCATGGAACATCATTTGGTCTGTGAATTGTATCATGGATATTCTGAACTATTGGGCTAATATCCACTTATCAGTGAGTGAATACCATGTGTGTACTTCTGTGACTGGGTAACCTCACCCACGATGATATTTTCTAGTTCCATACATTTGCCTGTGAATTTCAGGAAGTCATTGTTTTTTATACATGCATAGTTCTCCATTGTGTAAATGTAAATCATTTTCTCTATCCATTCCTGAGTTGAGGGACATCTGGCTTCTTTCCCACTTTGGCTATTATAAATAAGGCTGCTATGAACTTAGTGGAGCATGTGTCCTTATTATATGTTGGAGCATCTTTTGGGTATATGCCCAGGAGTGGTTTAGCTGTGTCCTCAGGTAGTAATATGTTCAATTTTCTGAGGAACCGCCAAACTGATTTCCAGAGTGGTGGTACCAGCTTTCAATCCCACCAGCAATGGAGGAGTGTTCCACTTTCAAAACATCCTTTCCAGGATCTGGTGTCACCTGAGTTTTTGATCTTAGCCATTCTGACTTGTGTGAGATGGAATCTGATGGATTTTTTGATTTGCACTTCACTGATGACTAAGGATGTTGAAACTTTCTTTAGGTGCTTCTCAGCCATTTGATATTCCTCCATTGAGAATTCTTAATTTAGCTCTGTTCCCCATTTTTTAGGGTTATTAGGTTCTCTGGATTTTATCTTCTTGAATTCCTTGTATATATTGGACATTAGCCCTCTATCTGATGTATGATTGGTAAAGAGCTTTTCCAAATCTTTTGGCTGCTGTTTTGTTCTATTGATAGTGTCTTTTGCCTTACAGAAGCTTTGCAGTTTTATGAGGTCCCATCTGTCTATTGGTGATCTTGGAGCAAAAGTCATTGGTGTTCTTTTCAGGAAATTTTTCCCTGTGCCTATGTGTTTGAGGCTCTTCCCCACTTTCTCTTCCATTACATTCAGTTTATCTGCTTTTATGTGGAGGTCCTTGATCCACTTGGATTTGGGCTTTGTACAGTGAGATCAGAATGAATCAATTTGCATTCTTCTACATACTGACCGCCAATTGAACAAGCACCATATCTTGAAAATGCTGTCTTTTGTCCAATGGATGTTTTTCCTCCTTTATCAAAGATCAAGTGACCATAGGTATGTTCGTTCATTTCTGGGACTTCAATTCTGCTCCTATCATCTGTCAACGTGTCTCTTTAAAAAATACCATACAGATTTTATCACTATTTCTCTGTAATACAGTTGAGGACAGAGATGGTGATTTCCCCGGGATGTTCTTTTATTGTTAAGAATACTTCTCACTATCCTGGGTGTAGAGAGCCCTATTGTGGTGCCATGCCACCTGGCAGGAACTTGACATCAACCAATGTGAAGCTTATTTCCCAGCCTTTGAACAGGAACTCCTGTGTTAGCCACAATCTCCTCCACCTAGGGTGGAGCACTCAGATCAAGGTGAAGTACATTGTTATTCCAGCACCTGCAGTTTCCTGAAAAACACTAGTCCCCTCCAGAGGAATTAAACCAGTTCTGCAGAGAATTTTCCACCCTTTGGGGCAAGGGTTTTCCTCTGCCTATATATTTGGGCTCCTCCATTAAACTTTGAGACCTTGAGCAGTAGGTGTTGTCTTGGTCTCCATCTCTTTTTGCTGCCTTCACATACATCCCCAGCTTTCCTTCCAGTTAACCCATTCGATGTAACTGCAGGAAGATACACCTGGGATTTTTGTATTTTCAGATGAATTTGCAAATTGCTCTTTCTAACACTATGATGATTTGAGTTGGAATTTTGACGTAGATTATATCGAATCTGTTGAGTGCTTTCAGCATGATGGCCATTTTTACTATATTAATCCTGCCAATCCATGAGCATAGTAGACCTTTCCACCTTTTGAAGTCTTCTTTGATTTCTTTTACAGAGACTTGAGATTCTTCTCGTACAGATCATTCACTTGCATGGTTAGAGTCACACCAAGGTATTTTATAATATTTGTGACTATTGTGAAGGGTGTTGTTTCCCTAATTTCTTTCTCAGCATGTATATCTTTTGAGTATAGGAAGGCTACTGATTTGAGTTAATTTTAAATCCAGACACTTTGCTGAAGTTGTTTATCAGGTTTAGGAATTCTCTGGTGGAATTTTTGGGGTCACTTAACTATATTATCATATCATCTGAAAATAGTGATAGTTTGACTTCTTCCTTCCTAATTTGAATCCTTTTGACCTCCTTTTTTGTCTAATTGTTGTTTTAGCTAGAAATTCAAGTACTACATTGAAATGATAGGGAGACACTGAAGAGCCTAGTTTAGTTCCAGATTTTAGTGGGGTTGCTTCAAGTTTCTCTCCATTTATTTTCATGTTGGCTACTGATTTGCTGTATGTTGCCTTTATTATGGTTGGGTATGGTCATTGAATTTCTCATCTTTACAAGACTTTTACCATGAAGCAGTGTTGAATTTTGTCAAATGCTTTCTCAGGATCTAATAAGATGATCATGTTGGTTGTTTTTTCGAGTTTCTTTATATTGTGACTTACATTGATGGATTTCCATATTGAACCATCCCTGCATCTCTGGGATTAAGCCTACTTGTACTTGCTTGATAATCATTTTGATGTGTATTTGGATTCAATTTGCAGGAATTCTATTGTGTAATTTTGTAAAGATATTCATAAAGGAACTTGGTCAATAGTTCTCTTTACTTGTTGTGTCTTTTTGTGGCTTAGGTATCAGTGTAACTGTGGCTTCATAGAAAGAATTGGGTAGTGTCCCTTCTGTTTGTATTTTGTGGAATAGTGTGAAGAGTATTGGTATTAGATCTTCTTTAAAGGTTTGCTAGAATTCTGCACTAAAACCATCTGGCCCTTGGCTTTTTTTGATTGGGAGGCTTCTAATAACTGCTTCTATTTCCTTGGTGAATATGGGACTCTTTAGATGGTTTTCCTGATCCTGATTTATCTTTGGTATATGGTATCTGTCTAGAAAATTAATCAATTTAATCCACTTTTTCCAGTTTTGTTGAATATAGACATTTGTATTAGGATCTGACACTTTTTTTTTAATTTCCTCAGTTTCTGTTGTTATGTCTCCCTTCTCATTCCTTATTTTGTTAATTTGGATACTGTCTCTACGACATGTTGTTTGAATGGCTGTTTATCTATCTTGTTGATTTTCACAAAGAACCAAATCCTAGTTTTGTTCATTCTTTGTGTAGTTGTTTTTCTTTCTATTTGGTTGATTTCATCCCAGAGCTTGAATATTTCCTGCAGTCTACTCCTCATGGGTATGTTTGCTTCTTTTTGTTCTAGAGCTTTCAGACGAGCTGTTAAACTGCTAGTGTAAGATCTCTCCAGAGGCATTCAGAGCTATGAATTTTACTTTTAGCACTGCTTTCATTGTGTTCCATAATTTGGATATGCCGTGCCTTTATTTTCATTGAATTCTAAAATATCTTTAATTTCTTTATTTCTTCTCTGACTGAGTTATCATTGAGGAGATAGTTGTTCAACTTCCACTTGTATGTGGGCTTTCTGTTGTTTTTGTTGTTCTTGAATACCAGCCTTAATCCATCGTAGTCCCATAGAATACCTGGGATTAATTCAATGTCCTTGTATCTATTGAGGTTTGTTTTCTGTCCAATCATATGCTCAATTTTTGAGAAGGTACCAATATATTTCCTAATAATTCAGTTTTTAATATTTTATGCTCTTTTCCTATGCCTAATCCCCAAATAATATCCTGTATGTTTTGAAATAATTTAATTCTCAATATTAGATAAAGGATCCTCAGCTACGATATTATTAAGTAGGTATTACTGATATTTTCAGGTTATGAAAGGGTACAAATATGAAAGTTGAACAAATTTGTGATGTATTATTTGCTTCTCAAAATACTCAATATTATTAAGATGGTTGATGTATAAAAAGCTTTCAACTAATAAAAATTTTAAGGAGAATATGTTGTGTATTTTATACCTGCTTTAAGTCTAACTTTTTAAAAATATATCTATTGAATTATATCTCCAAGATTATTTTATATTATCTTATTCAATAGGACTGTAATCTAGTCCAAGAATGACATTGAGAGATAGAACAAGCTCCTTATCAACTTACACGAATACAAAATTTATCATATCATAGAGCCTTATGTCTATGAATTCTTAAACTGTATTCAGCTCTAAAGATCCCTCATTTATGAGGCCTATCTCAAGACATTTAGTTAGAAATATAGCATGTCTCATAATACAAACTTTACTGCAATTGAAATTTTATGTTTCAAACATACCCTTAATCATCACTATGCCTTGTTTTAGAATACCAGCAAGAAGATATGAGTTTTTTCTCGTAATGTTTTTTGCTATTGATGAGATCAACAAGAATCCTTATCTTTTACCCAACATGTCTTTGATATTCAGCATCATTGTTGGTCTGTGGCAAGATACATTGGGAGTTTTGGATGCATTATATTCACAGAAAAACCATAGTATGAATTTTATAAATTATAGATGTAGAGATTATGATAATTGTGATGTACAACTTATAGGACCATCATGGAAAACATCCATAAAACAGGCAATTCACTCTAGGACACCAATGGTAAGAATGTGTGACACTGAATAAGAATATGTCAATAATATTAAATTGCATTAACATGTGCGAACAAGTAAACTTTGACAGTATGCATTTATAAGTGTCCTGCTACACACATACACACACACATACACAATATATATATGTATATATCCCTATATTTATATATCACTATATTTATATATCACTATATATATGCATAAGGAATTAAATAATCAGATCATAAATGTACTGGGCAAACAGGCAAATCTGTGTTCTAGGAAATTCAGACTTGTCAGGAATAGTCTAGAATCTAAAAGGAATAATACATGATATTTAGAGTATAGTCATGTTAGTCTTAATAGTAATTCAGAAATGTGAGCAACATTATTTTTATATAAGCCCAAACTTCTTAACAATCATATTCCTCGGGTCGATGTTTCAAACTCTCTTCTACATCCTTTAGGTTTTCTTTGGACCATTTAATCCTAACCTAAATGACCATGACCAGTTCCCCTATATCCATCAAGTAGCCACCAAGGACACATGTTTACCCCATGCCATGGTCTCCTTGATGCTTCATTTTAGATGGAATTGGATAGGACTGGTCATCTCAGATGATGACCAGGGTATTCAGTTTCTCTCGGACTTGAGAGAAGAATTGCAAAGTCATGAAATCTGTCTAGCTTTTGTGAATACAATCCCAGAAAACATGCAGATATACATGACAAGGGCTAAGATATATGATAAACAAATTATGACATCTTCAGCAAAGGTTGTTATCATTTATGGTGAAATGAACTCTACCTTAGAAGTCAGCTTTAGAAGGTGGGACTATTTAGGTGTTTGGAGAATCTGGATCACAACCTCACAATGGGATGTTATCACAAATAAAAAATGATGTCAGCCTTGATTTCTTTCATGGGACTGTCACTTTTGCACACCACAATGTCGAAATACCTAAACTTAGGAATTTTATGCGAACGATGAACACTGACAAATACCCAGTAAACATTTCTGAGTCTATACTGCAGTGGAATTATTTTAATTGTTCAGTCTCTAAAAACAGTAGTAAAATGGAACATTTTACATTCAACAACACATTGGAATGGACAGCACTACACAAATATGACATGGCCCTGAGTGAAGAAGGTTACAATTTGTATCATGCTGTTTATGCTGTGGCCCACACCTACCATGAACTAATTCTTCAACAAGTAGAGTCTCAGATAACAGCAGAACTCAAAGGCATATTCAATGACTGTCAGAAGGTAAAGTCTCTTATATTTCATTTTGCTTAGCTTTATCAATGTGATCTTTTAAATGGACCCAGAGAAGCACCTGTACATTTGCTAGAGATTATTCTCTCAGTGGAAAGATTTCTACACTGCAAAACTCCCTAATTAATCTTTCAGATGGATGAATATCATGCACAAAGATAATATTTAATAGGAGACAATACATTTAAGATAGCAGTGAGTTTTGTGAGAATGTGTCTCAACATTTCCACAAATGAGTTCAAAATTTAAAATAGGAGACAAGACTTTTAACATAAATGCCTTAAGTGATGACTAGACTAGAATATTTCTCTAAAGAATATTTTCTCAAGAATCCTTACATGTGCTGTAACTAATAGTTGCTCATTTAAATTAACAATTATTTGTAAATCCATAAATGATTAAGACGGTAGAGCATATTGTTTGTCTATCTCATATATGTACACTGTATTTACATGAAAGACCCACAACTAGTCTTTATTTTCACAACTTATGGACATTCAGACTTCCCTTCATTTGCACATAATCTGGTAATCATATTTTCTAGCATGTTTTACCTTCGAAGATTAATATGAAAACTACTAATTCATAATTATCTGTGAGGTATATTGTATTTTACTACATGGGTTTACTATACTACAGCTATCTTTACTGAAAGTCAATAAGAATTTTTGGAAAATAATAGATTTAACATTCCCTTTATTGATATGCATATGTAAGCATCTAATGGTGCATCTCATTTAGGTGTCTTCCTTGCTGAAAACAAGGATATTTACTAACCCTGTTGGAGAATTGGTGGACATGAAACATAGGGAAAATCAGTGTGCAGAGTATGACATTTTCATCATTTGGAATTTTCCACAAGGCTTTGGATTAAAAGTGAAAATAGAAAGCTATTTTCCTTCCTTCCCACAGATGCAACATCTTCATATATATGAAGATGTGGAGTGGGCCACAGGAGGAATTTTGGTGGGTAAACTTTTATTTTTTTCAGTATATCTACATTTAGAAATATGAGGTACTGAAGAAATATCTCTGTGGTAAAAAACAATTACTAGTCTTACAAAACACCACTCTCAGTTACAAGCACCTAAATTTGATAATGCCCAACTTAGCCCTCTGTCGGATGTAGGATTGGTAAAGATCATTTCCCAATTTGTTGGTTGCCGATTTGTCCTATTGACAGTATCCTTTGCCTTACAGAAACTTTGTAATTTTATGAGGTCCCATTTGCCAATTCTTGATCTTAGGGCATAGCCTATTGGTGTTCTGTTCAGGAAAATTTCCCCTGTGCCGATGTGCTCAAGGCTCTTCCCCAGTTTCTTTTCTATTATTTTCAGTGTGTATGGTTTTATATGGAGGTCCTTGATCCACATGGACTTGAGCTTAGTGCAAGGAGATCAGTATGGGTCAATTTGTGTTCTTCTGCATGCCAGCTGCCAGTTGAACCAGCACCAAATGTTGAAAAGGCAATCTTTTTTCCACTGGATGGATTTAGCTCTTTTGTCAAAGATCAAGTGGCCATAGATGGGTGAGTTCATTTCTGGGTCTTAAATTCTATTCCATTGATCTACCTGCCTGTCACTGTACCAATACCATGTATTTTAACACTATTGCTGTGTAGTACTGGTTGAGGTCTGGGATACTGATTCCACCAGAAGTTGTTTTACTGTTGAGAATAGTTTTAGCTATCCTGGGTTTTTGTTATTCCAGATAAATTTGAGAATTGCTTTTTCTAACTCTATGTAGAATTGAGTTGGAATTTTGATGGGGATTGCATTGAATCTGTAGATTGCTTTTGGCAAGATGGACATTTTTACGATATTAATCCTGCCAATCCACAAGCATGGGAGATCTTTCCATCTTCTGTGGTCTTCTCTGATTTCCTTCTTCAAAGATTTGGAATTCTTGTCATACAGATCTATCACTTGTTTGGTTAGAGTCACACCAAGATATTTTATATCCTTTGTGATTATTTTGAAGGGTGTCATTTCACTTATTTCTTTCTCAGTCTGTTTATCCTTTGAGTACATGAAGGCTACTGATTTGTTTGAGTTAATTTTATTCTGGCCACTTTGCTGAAGTTGTTTATCAGCTGTAGGAGTTTTCTGGTGGATTTTTTGAGGTCACCTAAGTGAACTATCATATCTTTACATTTCAAATATTTTCCCCTTTCCTGGTCTCCCTTCCAGAAACCCCCTATGCCATCACACTCCCACTGCCTCTATGAGGGTGCTCCTCCACCAATCTAACAATTACTGCCCTCCAGTCCTGGCATTCCCCTACACTGGGGCATTGAACAACCTCAGACCCAAGAGCTGCTCCTCCTACTGACTTCCCACAAATCCATCCTCTGTGGCCTATGCAGCTGGACCAGTGTGTTCCTGCATGTGTACTATTTAGTTGGTGATCCAGTTGCCAGGAATCTGGCCTGTTCACACTGTTGCTGCCCCTCTGAGGCTGCAAACACCCAGAGCTCCTTCACACCCTTCTTCAATTCCTCCATCAAAGACCCCGGTGTCAGTCCAATGGTTGACTGCAAGCATCAGTATCTGTATTGGTCAGGCTCTGGCAGATCCTCTCCTGAGACTGCCATATCAGGCTCAGGTCAGCAAACACTTCCCTGCATCCACAATAGCATACTAATTTGGGGATTGTATATGGGATGGATACCCAGGTAGGGAAGTTTCTGGATGGCCTTTCCTTCAGTCTCTGCTCCACAGTTTGTATCTCCCCCTGTAGTATTTTGTTCTCCCTTCTAAGAAGGACTGAAGCATCCACACTGTGGTCTTCCTGCTTCTTGAGCTTCGTTTGTTCTGTGAATTGTATCTTGGGTATTCCAAATTTTGGGGCTAATATACACTTATCAGTGAGTGCATAGCATGTGTATTCTTTTGTAAGTGGGTCACCTCACTCAGGATGATATTTTCAAGATCAATCCACTTGCCTGTGAATTTCACAAAGTCCTTGCTTTTAATAGCTGAGTAGTACTCCACTGTGTAAATGTCCCAAATATCCTGTATCCATTCCTCTGCTGTAAGAGATCTGGGTTTTTTCCAGCTTCTGGCTATTATAAATGTGGCTGCTACGAACAGAGTGGAGCATGGGACCTTGTTAAATGTTGGAGCATCTTTAAGGTATGTACCCAGAAGTGATATAGCTGGGTGCACAGGTAGAGCTACGTACAATTTTCTGAGGAGGCACCATACTGATTTCCAGAGTGGTTGTACCAGCTTGCAATCCCAAAGTGGAGGACTATTTCTCTTTCTCCACATCCTTGCCAGCACCTGCTGTTACCTGAGTTTTTGATCTTAACCATTCTGACTGGTGTGAGGTAGAATCTCAGGGTTGTTTTGACTTGCATTTCCCTGATGATTAAGGATGTTGAACATTTCTTTATATGTGTCCCAGCCATTTGGTATTCCTCTGTTGAGAATTCTGTGTTTAGCTCTGTACACCATTTTTAATAGGATTATTTGGTTTTCTGGAATTTAACATCTTGAGTTCTTTGTATATATTGTATATTAGCCCTCTGTCAGATGTAGTATTGGTAAAGATCTTTTCCCAATCTGTTGGTTGCAATTTTGTCCTATTGACAATGTCCTTTGCCTTACAGAAATTTGTAATTTTATGACATCCCATTTCTCAATTATTGATCTTAGCCATTAGTGTTAGGTTCAGGAACTTTTCCCCTGTGCCCATGTGCTCAAGGGTTTTACTCACTTCCTTTTCTATTAGTTTCAGTGTTTCTGGTTTTATGTGGAGGTCCTTGATCCACTTGGACTTGATCTTTGTACAGAGAGATAAGAATGGTTCAATTTTCAATCTTCTACATGTTACTGTCAGTTGAACAAGCACAATCTTTTAAAACTGCTGTCTTTTTTCCACAGAATGGTTTTAGCTCCATTGTCAAAGATCAAGTGACCATTGATGTGTGGGTAAATTTCTGAGTCTTCAATTCTATTCCATTGATCTAACTGCCCATCACTGTACCAATACCATGCAGTTTTTTCACTATCGCTCAATAATACAGTCTGAGGTCACGACTGGTGATTCTCCCAGAATTTCTTTTATTGTTGAGAATAGTTTTCACTATCCTGGGTTTTTGTTATTCCAGATGAATTTAAGAATTGCTTTTTCTAACTCTATGGAGAATTGAGTTGGAATTTTGATGGGGATTGCAGTGAATCTGTAGATTGCTTTGGGTAAGATGGTCATTTTTACTATATTAATTCTGCCAATCCACAAGCATGGGAGATCTTTCCATCTTCTGTGGTCTTCTTTGATTTCTTTCTACAGAGACCTGAAATTCTTGTCATAAAGATATTTCACTTGTTTGGTTAGAGTCACACCAATATATTTTATATTGTTTATGACTATTGTGAAGTGTGTTCTTTCACTGATTTCTTTCTCAGCTCGTTTATTCTTTGAATATAGGAAGGCCACTGATTTGTTTGAGTTGATTTTACATCCAGCCAGTTAGCTGAAGTTGTTTATCAGCTGTAAGATTTTCTGGTATAATTTTTGGGTTCACCTAAGTATACTACCATATCATCTGCAAATAGTGATAGTTTTGACTTCTTCCTTTCTAATTTGTATTCCTTTAACCTCCTTTTGTTGTCTAATTGCTCTAGTTAGAACTTTAAGGCCTATATTGAATAGATAGTGAGAGAGAGGGCAGTCTTGTTCAGTCCCTGATTTAAGTGGGATTGCTTCAAGTTTCTCTCCATTTAGTTTGATTTAGTTGGCTACTGGTTTGCTGTGTATTGCTTTCACTATGTTTAGGTATGGGCCTTGAATTCCTAATCTTTCTAAGATTTTTAACATGAAGCGGTGTTGAATTTTGTCAAATGCTTTTTAGCATCTAGTGAAATGATCATATGTTGTTTTTTTAATTTGAGTTTCTTTATATACTGGATTGCATTTATGGATTTCCATATATTGAACCATCCCTGAATCCCTGGGATGAAGCCTACTTGATCATGGTGAATGATCTTTTCATGTTCTTGGATTTAGTTTTCGAGAATTTTATTGAGTATTTTTGCGTCAATGTTTATAAGGGAAATTAGTCTGAGGTTCTCTTTCTTTGGTCTTTGTGTGGTTTGGTATCAGCATAATTGTGACTTCATAGAATGATATTGGTAGAGTTCCTTTTCTTTCTATTTTGTGGAATAGTTTGAAGAGTATTGGTTTAATCTTCTTTGAAGGTATGATCTAATTCTACACTAAACCCATCTGGTCCTGGGCTTTTCTTAGTTGGGAAACTTTTAATGAATGCTTCTATTTCGTTTTTATTTTTTTAAATGTATTTACTTTATATATGTGAGTACACTGTAGTTCTCTTCAGATATTCCAGAGCAGGGCATTAGAACCCATTACAGATGGTTTTGAGCCACCATGTGGTTGTTATTAATTGAACTTAGGAACTCTGGAAGAGCACTCAGTCTTCTTAGCCGCTGAGCATCTTCCAATCCCAATGCTTTTATACCTTTAGGGGATATAGTTCTGTTTAGATCATTTATCTGACTCTGATTTAACTCTGGAACATGCTATATTTATAGAAAATTGTCCATTTCATCGAGATTTTCCAATTTGGTTGACTAGAGGCTTTTGTAGTAGGATCTGATGACTTTTTTGAAATTCCTCAATTTCTGTTGGCATATCTTCCTTTCCATTTCTAATGTTGTTAAATTGGATACTGTCTTCATGCCCTCTGGTTAGTCTGGCTAATGGTATATCCATCTTGTTGATTTTCTCAAAGAAACAACCTCTGGTTTGTTTGATTCTTTGTATATTCTTTTTGTTTCTACTTGGTTGATTTCAGCCCTGAGTTTGATTATTTCCTGCTGCCTTCTCCTCTCGGGTATAATTGCTTCTTTTTGTTCTAGTGCTTTAAGGTGTGCTGTGAAGCTGATAGTGTATGTTTTAGAGGCACTCAGAGCTATGAGTTTTTCTTTTAGCACCACTTTCATTGTGTCCCAAAAGTTTTGGTAAGTTGTGCCTTTATTTTCATTAAATTCTAAAGAGTCTTAAATTTCTATCTTTATTTCTTCCTTGAATAAATTATCCTTTAGTAGGGCATTGTTCAGCTTCTGTGTGTATGTGGACTTTCTGTTGTTTTTGTTGTTGGTAGTGTTGGTGTTGGTGTTGTTATTGAAAACCAGTCTTAGTCTCTTGTGATCTGTTAGCACACATGGGATTATTTCAAACTTTTTATATCTGTTGAGACCTGTTTTGTGATTAATTGTATGGTCAGTTTTGGAGAAGGTAAAATTAGGTGCTGAGAAGAAGTTGAATTCTTTTGCTTTAGAATGAAATATTCTGTAGATATCTTTTAAATCCCTTTGCACCATAACTTCTGCTAGTTTCATTATGTTTCTGATTAGTTTCTGTTTCCAAGGTGAGTCCATTGTAGAGGGTTGAGTTTTGAAGTCTCCCACCATTATTGTGTGAGGTACAATGTGTGCTTTGAGCTTTAGTTAAGTTTGTTGTATGAATGTGGGTCCCATTGCATTTGGATCATAGTTGTTCAGAATCTACAGTTCTTCTTGGTAGAATTTTCCTTTGATGAATATGAAGGGTCCTTCCTTATACTTTTTGATAAATTTTGGTGGAAATCGGTTTTATTTGATATTAGAATGGCTACTCCAGATTTTTTCTTGGGACCATTTGTTTGGAAAATTGTTTTCCTGCCATTTACTCTGAGGTAGTATCTGTCTTTGTCACTTAGGTACATTTCCTGTATGTAGCAAAATGTCGGGTCCTGTTTATGTATCCAGTCTGTGAGTCAATGCATTTTTCTTCGGGAATTGAATCTACTGATGTTAAGAACTATTAAGGAAAAGTGATTCTTGCTTTCTGTTTGGTGTTGTTGTTGTTGTTAGAGGTTGTTTGTGTGGCTATCTTCTTTTGAGTTTGTTGAGAGAATATTGCTCTCTTGCTTTTACTAGGATGTAGTTGCCCTCCTTGTGTTAGAATTTTCCATTTTTATTCTTTGTAGGGCTGGATTTGTAGAAAAGTATTGTGTAGATTTTGTTTTGTCATAGAATATCTTGGTTTCTCCATATATGGTAAATGAGACTTTTGCTGGGGATAGTAGCCAGGGCTGGCACTTGTGTTCTCTTAGAGACTGTATGGCACCTGCTCCAGATATTCTTGCTTTCATAGTCTCTGGGGAGAAGTCTGGTGTAATTCTGATTGGTCTGCCTTTATATGAGAGAGAAACTGATGCCACATAAACATTCCTTTTGCATTAATCAGTTTAGGAACGCAAATTTTTGAATTGCTACAATCTGAATGTTACATAAATAATATTACATAGTGTATTAAATATTGTGTGACATTCATTGCATTGCAGAATAATACAAAATGATAATGTGCCAGAACTCATTAATTAATGGGTTAATGATTCCCATTAATGGGAATCATTAATTAATTAATTAATTAATTAATTATCAGAGGAATATTTATATTAATATCTGTTGATGTCCAATATATCAATCTATGGGTCATTATACATATGATGTATACATGAACTTCACACACACACACACATACACACTTATAATATAATAACTATGTATTGCCTCAGGTTCCCTCTTCCATGTGTAGTGTAACATGTACTGCTGGATTCAGGAAAATCCATCAGAAAGAAACAGCAGACTGCTGCTTTGATTGTGTTCAATGCCCAGAAAATGAGGTTTCCAATGAAACAGGTACATGCTTGCATGAAGAAGAAAACTGGTGAATTTGAATAACTCCTCTTTCCAAACTACAAATATGTTATGGCCAAAATGGAAACTGAAGACCGACAAACTCCATTTTTCAGAACTTAAACATTTTAATAATGTCAACTTCTTTTGGACCCAGCAAATAACCTTCAATATCTTCTATAAACATCTCATCTTTCACAATGTGATGGTTACTAATTTTTTGTTATATAGGAAATGTTTAGGGGGACATACATGTGTAACAATTTTTAAACAAAAATTCTAGGCATAATCTATCCGTAAGTTTATTCTTCTTTGATTCTTTGTACAAAGAAAGTTGACAACAGACCTTTCGCGACCTCTGTTCCAGTAGACTGCACTGAGGAGACAGGTATCGAGGTTCCCCCCAATATAACATCGCTTGGGACACGGCCTGTTGGGGCTTCCGTCTGCTCCCAAGAACGGGAGAGCGCTGTGGTCGTCTGGGCACCAGCTCTGCTGTGGGCCATCCCATCTGCAGGGTGACCTGCAACGCCGAGAGAGTGCAGAGTGCACTTTGCCACCTTTGCTCCAGTGGCCAGGTAGTTGGGACCGCCAGGCTCAGAGACAGACAGGCATAATATCACTTGGGTCTCAGGCAGTTTGTGTGTACCCTACTCCAAAGAGCTGGGCAGGACGGCAGAAATCGACACTCCAGCTCTGCTGTGAGACTTCTGCCTTGCAGAGGGACGCCCCCTACTCCACTTTGGGAGAGATCACACACCCCTGCACAGGGCAGGAGCCTACCAGCCTCCCTTTGGCGACCTCTGTCCAGGAACCCACTACGCTGAGCCTTTGGATGTGCAGGGACTCCCCAATATAACATCACTTGGGGCAAGGCACATCAGGGCTCCAAAGTCACTCAGGAGCAGGGCAGGCCCCAGAAATCGGTGCCAAGGGAATCCCCGTAATCCAGGGGGGGGCAGAAATAGCTTTGGAGGCTCACAGGAGGTCCAACAAACAGCCAGTGACAGCAGGACCAACTAACACCAGAGGTAACCAGATGGAAAAGGCAAAGGTAGGAACATTACTAACAGAAATCAAAGTAATATGGGACCATCCGAACCCAACTCTCCAACAGCAGCAGGTCCTAGATACCCCACCACACCCGAAAGACAAGATCTGGATTTAAAATCACTTCTCATGGTGCTATTAGAGGATCACAAGAAGGACACAAATAAATCTATTAAAGAATTACAGAAGACCATGAATCAATGGTTAGAAGCCCTTACAAAGGAAACACAAAAATCGCTTAGAGAAATGCAGGAGAACATGGATCAACAGATGGAGGCCCACAAGGAGACAACACAAAAATCGCTTAAAGAAATGAATCAACGGATGGATGCCCTCACAAAGGAAACACGAGAACTGCTTAAAGAAATACAGGAGATGATGGATCAACAGATGGAAGCCCATGAGGAGGAAACACAAAAATCGCTTAGAGAAATACAGGAGAACTTGGGTCAACAGGCAGAAATCCTGAAAGAGGTAATGCAAAAATATCTTAAAGAAATACAGGAAAATACAAACAAACAATTGAAGGATCTCAGCAAATCCATCCAGGATCTAAAAAAGGAAGTAGAAACAACTAAGAAATCACAAACGGAGACAACTTTGGAGATAGAAAACCTTGGGAAGAAATCAGGAGTCACAGATGCAAACATCAACAATAGAATACAAGAGATGGAAGAAAGAATCTCAGGTGCTGAAGATACCATAGAAAGCATCGACTCAACAGACAAAGAAAATGAAAATCAAAAAATGTGTAACCCAAAACATCCAGGAAATCCAGGACACAATGAGAAGACCAAACCTAAGGATTATAGGTATAGATGAGAGTGAAGATTTGCAACTTAAAGGGCCAGTAAACATCTTCAACAAAATTATGGAGGAAAACTTCCCTAACCTAAAGAGAGAGATGCCGATGAATGTACAAGAAGCCTACAGAACTCCAAACAGACTGGACCAGAACAGAAATACCTCCGGTCACATAATAATCAAAATACCAAATGTACAAAACAAAGAAAAAATATTAAAAGCAGTAAGAGAAAAGGGCCAAGTAACATACAAAGGAAGACCTATTCGAATCACATCAGACTTCTCACCAGAGACTATGAAAGCCAGAAGATCCTGGGCAGATCTCATGCAGACAATAAGAGAGCACAAATGCCAGCCTAGACTACTATACCCAGCAAAACACTCAATCACCATAGATGGAGAGACCAAGATATTCCATGATAAAAGCAAATTTTCACAATATCTTTCCGCAAACCCAGCCCTGCAAAGGATAATAGGTGGAAACCGCCAATACAGGGAGAGAAACAACACCCTGGAAAAAATGAGATAGTAACCTTCTTGTTTCAAACTCAAAAGTATAACCATTCAAACATAAAGATAGCGTAAAGAATGGCAGGTGGCAATAATCACTATGCCTTAATCTCTCTTAATATCAATGGTCTCAATTTCCCAATTAAAAGACATAGACTAGCCCCGCACTGGGCGGGAGCCTACCAGCTTTCCTTCCGCGACCTCTGTTCCCGCAGACTGCACTGAAGAGACAGATACCCCAGGCTCTCTCTCCCCAATATAACATCACTTGGGACACGGCCTGTTGGGGCTTCCGTCTGCGCCCTAGAACGGGTCAGCACTGTGGTCGTCTGGGTGCCAGATCGGCAGGCCATCGCGTCTGCAGGGTGAGCGGCACCACGGAGAGTGCCCTCCACCATCTTTGCTCCAGTGACTGGGAAATTGGGACAGCCAGGTTCTGAGACAGACAGGCATAATATCGCTTGGGTCTCGGGCGGCTTGTGTGTGTGCGGCTCCCAAGTGCGGGGCGGATCTGCAGTAATCAGCACGCCAGCTCTGCTGTGGGACTTCTGCCTGGCAGAGGGACGCCCCCTCCCCCCCCCAGGAGAGATCACACACCCCTGCACAGGGCAGGAGCCTACCAGCCTCCCTTTGGCGACCTCTGCTCCAGGAATCCACTACGCTGAGCCTTTGGATGTGCAAGGACTCCCCAATATAACAGCACTTGGGGCAAGGCACATTAGGGCTCCAAAGTCACTCAGGAGCAGGCAGGCCCCAGAAATCGGTGCCAGGGGAATCCTGGCAATCCAGGGGGGGCAGAAATAGCTTTGCAGGCTCACAGGAGGCCCAACCAACAGCCAGTGGCAGCAAGACCAACTAACATCAGAGGTATCCGGATGGCAAAAGGCAAATGTAGGAATGTTACTAACAGAAATCAAAGTAATATGGGACCATCCGAACCCAACTCTCCAACAGCAGCAAGTCCTGGATACCCCGCCACACCCGAAAGACAAGATCTGGATTTAAAATCACTTCTCATGATCCTATTAGAGGATCACAAGAAGGACACAAATAAATCTCATAAAGAGTTACAGGAGACCATGAATCAACGGTTAGAAGCCCTTACAAAGGAAACACAAAAATCACTTAGAGAAGCCGGGCGGTGGTGGCGCACGCCTTTAATCCCAGCACTTGGGAGGCAGAGGCAGGCGGATTTCTGAGTTCGAGGCCAGCCTGGTCTACAAAGTGAGTTCCAGGACAGCCAAGGCTACACAGAGAAACCCTGTCTCGAAAAACCAAAAAAAAAAAAAATCACTTAGAGAAATGCGGGAGAACATGGATCAAAAGATGGAGGCGCACAAGGAGACAACACAAAAATCGCTTAATGAGATGAATCAACGGGTAGATGCACTCACAAAGGAATCACAAAATTTGCATAAAGAAATGCAGAAGAATATGGGTCAACAGATGGATGCCCATAAGAAGGCGACACAAAAGTTGCTTAAAGAAATGAATCTACGGTTAGATGCCCTTACAAAGGAAACACGAGAACTGCTTAAAGAAATGCAGGAGACGATGGATCAACAGATGGAATCCCATGAGGAGGAAACACAAATATCGCTCAGAGAAATGCAGGAGAACGTGGGTCATCAGGAAGAAATCCTGAAAGAGGTAATGCAAAAATACCTTAAAGAAATACAGGAAAATACAAACAAACAAGTGAAGGATCTCAGCAAATCCATCCAGGAACTAAAAAAGGAAGTAGAAACAACGAAGAAATCACAAAGGGAGACAACTTTGGAGATAGAAAACCTTGGGAAGAAATCAGGAGTCATAGATGCAAACATCAACAATAGAATACAAGAGATGGAAGAAAGAATCTCAGGTGCTGAAGATTCCATAGAAAGCATCGACTCAACAGTCAAAGAAAATGCAAAATGCAAAAAACGTGTAACCCAAAACATCCAGGAAATCCAGGACACAATGAGAAGACCAAACCTAAGGATTATAGGTATAGATGAGAGTGAAGATTTGCAACTTAAAGGGCCAGTAAACATCTTCAACAAAATTATGGAGGAAAACTTCCCTAACTTAAAGAGAGAGATGCCGATGAACGTACAAGAAGCCTACAGAACTCCAAACAGACTGGACCAGAACAGAAATACCTCCTGTCAAATAATAATCAAAACACCGAATGTTCTAAACAAAGAAAGAATACTAAAAGCAGTAAGAGAAAAGGGCCAAGTAACATACAAAGGAAGACCTATCCGAATCACATCAGACTTCTCACCAGAGACAATGAAAGTCAGAAGATCCTGAGCAGATCTCATGCAGAAACTAAGACAGCACAAATGCCAGCCTAGACTACTATACCCAGCAAAACTCTCAATCACCATAGATGGAGAGACCAAGATATTCCATGATAAAACCAAATTTTCACAATATCTTTCCACAAATCCAGCCCTGCAACGGATAATAGGTGGAAACCTCCAATACAGGGAGAGAAACAACACCCTGGAAAAATGAGATAATAACCTTCTTGAATCAAACCCAAAAGGAAATAACCACTCAAACATAAAGATAGCGTCAAGAATGGCAGATGGCAATAATCACTATGCCTTAATCTCTCTTAATATCAATGGTCTCAATTCCCCAATTAAAAGACATAGACTAGCAGACTGGATACGTAAACAGGACCCAGCATTTTGCTGCATGCAGGAAACGCACCTCAGTGTCAAAGACAAACACTACCTCAGAGTAAAAGGCTGGAAAACAATTTTACAAGCAAATGGCCCCAAGAAACGAGGTGGAGTAGCCATCCTAATATCGGATAAAATTGATTTTCAACCTAAAGTCATCAAAAAAGACACAGAGGGACACTACATACTGATCAAGGGAAAAATCCACCATCAAGAACTCTCAATTCTGAATATCTATGCTCCAAATGCAAGGGCACCCTCATTTGTAAAAGAAACTTTACTAAAACTCGAAGCACACATCGCACCGCACACAATAATAGTGGGTGACTTCAACACCCCACTCTCTGAAATGGATCGTTCAGGAAAGCAGAAACTAAACAGGGACACAGTGAATCTAATTGAAGCCTTGGACCAAATGGAACTAACTGATATATATAGAACATTTCATCCTAGAGCTAAAGAATACACCTTCTTCTCAGCTCCTCATGGTACCTTCTCCAAAATTGACCATATAATTGGTCACAAATCAGACCTCAACAGATACAAGAAGATAGAAATAATCCCATGCCTCCTATCAGATCACTATGGAATAAGGGTGGTCTTCAATGGCAACAAAAACAAAAGAAAACCCACGTACACATGGAGGCTGAACAATGCTCTACTCAATGATAACTTGGTCAAGGTGGAAATAAAGAAAGAAATCAAAGACTTTTTGAAAGTTAATGAAAATGAAGGCACAACATACCCTAATTTATGGGACACAATGAAAGCAGTGCTAAGAGGAAAATTCATAGCCCTGAGTGCCGCCAAAAAGAAACGGGAGACAGCATACACTAACAGCTTAATGGCACACCTGAAAGCCCTGGAACAAAAAGAAGCAAATACACCAAAGAGGAGTAGAAGGCAGGAAATCATCAAACTCAGGGCTGAAATCAATCAAGTAGAAACAAATAAAACCATACAAAGAATCAACAAAACGAGGAGTTGGTTCTTTGAGAAAATTAACAAGATAGATAAGCCCTTAGCCAGACTAACCAGAGGGCACAGAGATAGTATCCAAATTAATAAAATCAGAAACGAAAAGGGAGAGATAACAACAGAAACTGAGGAAATTCAAAAAATCATTAGATCCTACTACAAAAACCTGTATTCAACACAACTAGAAAATCTTGAGGAAATGGACAATTTCCTTGACAGATACCAAGTACCAAAATTAAATCAGGATCAAATAGACCATCTAAACCGTCCTATAACCCCTGAAGAAATAGAAGTTGTCATTGGAAGTCTTCCAACCAAAAAAAGCACAGGTCCAGATGGTTTTAGTGCAGAATTCTATCAGACCTTCAAAGACCTAACACCAATACTCTTCAAACTGTTCCACAAAATAGAAACAGAAGGAACACTACCCAACTCGTTCTATGAAGCCACAATTACACTAATACCAAAAGCACACAAAGATCCGACAAAGAAAGAGAATCTCAGGCCAATCTCTCTTATGAATATCGATGCAAAAATACTCAATAAAATTCTTGCCAACCAAATCCAAGAACACATCAAAACGATCATCCACCACGATCAAGTAGGCTTCATCCCAGGGATGCAGGGATGGTTCAATATAAGGAAATCCATCAATGTAATCCACTACATAAACAATCTCAAAGAAAAAAACCACATGGTTATCTCATTAGATGCTGAGAAAGCATTTGACAAAATTCAGCATCCTTTCATGCTAAAGGTCTTGGAAAGATCAGGAATTCAAGGCCCATATCTAAACATAGTAAAAGCAATTTACAGCAAACCGGTAGCCAACATCAATCTAAATGGAGAGAAACTTGAAGCAATCCCACTAAAATCAGGGACTAGACAAGGCTGCCCTCTCTCTTAATATCTTTTCAATATAGTACTTGAAGTTCTAGCTAGAGCAATTAGACAACAAAAAGAGGTCAAAGGGATACAAATTGGAAAGGAAGAAGTCAAACTATCACTATTTGCAGACGATATGATAGTATACATAAGCGACCCAAAGAACTCCACCAGAGAACTCCTACAGCTGATAAACGACTTCAGCAAAGTGGCCGGATATAAAATCAACTCAAGCAAGTCAGAAGCCTTCCTATACTCAAAGGATAAGCAGGCTGAGAAAGAAGTAAGAGAAATAATACCCTTCACGATAGCCACAAACCATATTAAGTATCTTGGTGTGACTCTAACCAAACAAGTGAAAGATCTGTATGACAAGAACTTCAAGTCTCTGAAGAAAGAAATTGTAGAAGACCTCAGAAGATGGAAAAATCTGCCATGCTCATGGATTGGCAGGATTAATATAGTAAAAATGAGCATCTTACCAAAAGTAATACACAGATTCAATGCAATCCCCATCAAAATCCCAACTCAATTCTTCATAGAGTTAGAAAGAGCAATTCAAAAATTCATCTGGAATAACAGAAAACCCAGAATAGCTAAAACTATTCTCAAGAGTAAAAGAACCTCTGGGGGAATCAGTATCCCGAACCTCAAGCTGTACTACAGAGCAATAGTGTTAAAAACTGCATGGTATTGGTACAGTAACAGACATGTAGATCAATGGAACAGAATTGAAGACCCAGAAATGAATCCACACTCCTATGGTCACTTGATCTTTGACAAAGGAGCTAAAACCATCCAGTGGAAAAAAGATAGCCTTTTCAACAAATGGTGCTGGCTCAGCTGGAGGTCAACATGTAGAAGAATGCAAATTGACCCATCCTTATCTCCTTGCACTAAGCTCAATTCTAAGTGGATCAAAGATCTCCACATAAAACCAGACACACTGAAACTAATAGAAGGGAAACTAGGGAAGAACCTTGAACATATGGGCACAGGGGAGAATTTCCTGAACAGAACTCCAATAGCTTTTGCTCTAAGATCAAGAATAGACAAATGGGACCTCATTAAATTACAAAGTTTTTGCAAGGCAAAAGACACTGTCAAAAAGACAAAGTGGCAACCAACTAACTGGGAAATGATCTTTACCAACCTTACATCCGACAGAGGGCTAATATCCAAGATATACAAAGAACTCAAGAAGTTAAACTCCAGAGAGGCAAGTAACCCTATTAAAAATGGGGTACAGAGCTACACAAAGAGTTCTCACCTGAAGAATATCTAATGGCTGAGAAGCACCTAAAGAGATGTTCATCATCCTTAGTCATTAGGGAAATGCAAATCAAAACAACCCTGAGATTCCATCTCACACCAGTCAGGATGGCTAAAATCAAAAACACAGGAGACAGCAGTTGTTGGCAAGGATGTGGAGAAAGAGGAACACTCCTCCACTGCTGGTGGAATTGCAAGCTGGTACAACCACTCTGGAAAGCAGTCTGGTGGTTCCTCAGAAAACTGGGAATGACACTCCCGGAGGATCTGGCTATACCACTCCTGGGCATATACCCAGAGGCTTTACCTGCATGCAATAAGGACACATCCTCTACTATGTTCATAGCAGCCTTATTTATAATAGCTAAAAGATGGAAAGAACCCAGATGTCCCTCAACGGAGGAATGGATTCAGAAGATGTGGTATATTTACACAATGGAATACTACTCTGCAATTAAAAACAATGAATTCACGAAATTCCTAGGCAAATGGTCAGAACTTGAAAATATCATCCTTAGTGAGGTAACCCAATCACAAAAGAACACACATGGTATGCAGTCATTGATAAGGTGATATTGACCCAGAATCTCGGAATACCCTAGACACAATCCGCATATCAATAGATTTCTAAAAAGATGGAAGGAGAGACCCCTGGTCCTGGAAAGACTGGATGTAGGGGAACGCCAGGACAGAGTAACGAGAGGGGGTTGAATGGAGAAAAGAGGGAGGGAAGGGGGCTTATGGGACTTTCGGGGAGGGAGGAAACGGGAAAGGGGAAGTGATTTGGAATGTAAATTAAAAATATAAAAAAAAAATATGGGAGTGCTACCCAACACATGAGATGTCTTTCAACAGCTCTACAACATTAACTGCAAGTGGAACTTAAACCTAAGTGGTAAATGCTAAGGGCAGAACTTGTGTAAGTTTCAAGAGAAACTAGGGCTGTTGAAGTTTAGCGTCCTGCCCATGACATTTCTAAAAGCAAGCCCCTGATCCAAATGTTTTGAGCAGATTCAGCCCTGATACTGAAGTTATTCAGAGGTCACAGCCTAATCTAGCAAGGGAGGAGCACCACAAGGGACCTCACAGGTGGAAACATCTGGCTACACCTGGCTCTGATGCTTTCCATCCAGCCCTAGGGAGGACTGCCCACTGCAACTCCCACTGCTCATAGTCTGACCCTCCGTATTATGGTAAGCAACCTTATTCTCAACATGTCTAAAAAATGGAACTTACTTGAGGTCTCCACACAGCAGCACTCAAAGCAGGACACAGAACTATTCAAGACTACACAGCCAAAATAAATTTGCAGCAAGACACCCAGAAGAACCCTCCTCATTTTCTGACTGGCAGATCTGCCTGGGGGCCTTAATTGGCCAGTGATTCTTACTCCTCCTCAAGTTTAAAGTGTGCTTCCTGTTGAGGGCCAGACTTTTTCCAGATCTCAGGTCTGGTTTGCACTACAGTAGTAGCATTTGTGCCTGTCTTCCAAGAGCCTCATCCATCTGTAGTCCCACCCAGCCCTGGAGGAGGACCCACCATTGCTGCTTGGGCTGCTCAGCTGTGTGCTCCTCCCCACTCTGGGCAGTGATCTTGCACTCAACATGTCTCAACTTCAGAGCTTGCTGGAGGTCCCCTTACAGCACCTAACAGCAATGCTCAAAGCAGGACACAGAGAAACATCCAAACCTGCATAGCTTAAACAAACTTGCAGCAAAGCACCCAGAAGAACCCTCCTCATTGTCTGACTCTCAGGTCCACCTAGGGACCTTGATTGGCCAATGAGTCTTACCTCTCCTCTAAATTAAAGTGCCCTTCCAGTCTAGGGTAAGACTTTTTACGGGTCTCAGATCTGCCTTGCAATCCAGTAGAATTTGTGACTGTTCTTCAAGTCCTGGGAGAGGACACACGGTTCCAGCTCAGGACCTGACTTCAGATCTTGCCTGAGCTTTCCTCACAGCACTTCCCCATCTTCTTCCTGAAATCAAGGTGGATAACCGGATATTCAACTTGCAGTGTAGGTATCAATCTGATGCCCAAGTAGAAGGGTATCCAGGCTATTATCATTAAAGAGGGATTTTAGGAAACAAGATTTTTGTTTTCTGGATTCGTGCTGGGCTCAGGGAAAATGCAGCTCCTTTTGACCAGGTGATAGATATCAAACAACCTGGGGAGAAATCCAGGAAACATGTTCTTGATGTATGTATGGGTGAGTTGTGAGGCCATGAGATGGCTTGATCCCCAAATGCCTTAGCCATCTGTGATGGTGAGTCCCAGCCTTGGAAACAGTGAGGACAAATCCTCCCACATCTGCTGTGTATGACTCAAAGCCCAGCTGTGTGACCAATAACACCACCAGCAGTCTGCATGGCTTTCTGCAATCCTGCCTCTACCCAGGAGAGAGAAGTTTTGGGCCAGTGCTGAGGCAAGATTGCAGGCATTGAGGTCTTGGGAGTTCAGCAGTGGTGTCACCTTGGTGCTGAGGTGCCTGGGGCAACTGGTAGCTGAAAATGCACTGGACCCCAGAGGTGAGCATTACATCTGTGTTGTGATTACACCTGTCTCCTCTGAGTTCTGCAGCTCAGTATACTGGATTGCTGTGTGTCTACTTTGTGGCTGAATTCTGTTGGAATTCTGACATGGAAGCGAATTTTCTACTTTATGCACATGGGTCTTAATTTTAAATCACTTCTGTGCCCAAATGCTGACACATACTCCAACAGTCCTCTGCATCTGCCATATTGGATTTTTGATGTGGTAGCAGGTTCTGTGGTCTCATTGTGGCCTGTAGTGGCTATTCCTGGTTGTCAACTTGACTAAATCTGGAATGAATTAATCAAGAATTGGAATGCTCACCTATAATCCTAATCTGGAGACTCAGAGACACAAGTTTCTGACCTGAATCTTGGCATGGAGATCTTGAAGCATAGTGACTATGAATTCCAGAAGATTAAGATAAGGAGATCTCTGAGTTCAAGGTCATCTAGGATTAAAGGCTCAGTGGCACACACCTTTTATCTGGGCCACACCCTCTGATGGAGACCTTTATAAGGACATTGGAAGAAGGAAGATTTACTCTGGCGTTTTCTGGCCTGCCTCGTGAGACTGAGCACCTGCTAGATCCTTGGGCTTCCATCCACAAGTACCGCTGACTATTGTTGGGGAATTGGACTACAAGCTATAAGTCATCGAAAAATTCACTAACTATATAGAGACCACCCATACAATCTGTGACTCTAGAAACCCTGACTAATATATGGCCCTAAATGATCTGGATCTATGTATAATAAATCCATTGTGCATATTTGCTCATGTGTTTCTGGGAGAAACAGCTTTGCATCATCCATGTTCCCACCTTAAATTTTTTGAGTGCTTTTCACTCTTGAAAACAAAAAGCATCTTGTTTTGTATATCAGATCCATCCCGTATTCATTTTTGTTTTTCTAATGAATAAACCAAGTACTATCCACAAAAAAAGAAAAGAAAAGAAAAGAATACCAGGAAACAGATAACAAACACTGTGGAGCACTATTTAGTCAGCATATCTTCCTCAGTGGCAAGGTGGAGAAAAAAATCACAGTTTTATTAGTACAGGTTCTATAGATAATCATACCTCATCTCATAGAATGAATGGATTTTTCTATGTGTGTAGAAAGAAGATTTTATAGAAGGTGTCACAGGCAGTGATGCTGCTAGTCCAATAATAGTAGTCTGCCAAGGGAAACTTAAAAACTCAAGGACATATCATCTGGTGCAAGGGAGCTGCGGTTAGTTTCCCTGAGCCCAGCATGAAGCCACAAAACAAAACTCATATTTCCTAAAATCCCACATTAATGTTAATAGACTGGGCACCCTTCCACTTGTGGGTCACATTGTTACCTCAGCTGCACCTGAGTAATGGGCTATGCAAGCTATGCACCTTGATTTCAGGAAGAAGGCAAGTGCTGTGAGGAAAGCTCAGGCAAGATCCGAAGTCAGGTCCTGGTAAGTGTGCAGGATCAGGGTTCACATAGGAGAGGAGGAGGCAGATGAATAACCTGAACTGGAATGATGGTTCTCCCCTAGGGCTGGGTAGGGTGAGATTCCTCTTGGAGGATAGACACAAATGCTAATGGGGTGCAAACCACTCCTGAGATCTAGAAAAAGTCGGACCCTGGACAGGAAGCACGCTTTAACCTTGAGGCGGGATAAAACTCACTGGCCAATCAAGGTCTCCAGGCAAACCTGCCATTCAAACAAAGAGGCAGGACCTTCCTGGTGCCTTTCTGCCAGTTCTCTGTGGCTGTGCAGACTTGATTGGTTCTCTGTGTCCTGCTCTGAGCTCTGCTGTTGGGTGCTGTGAGGGGACCTCAGGGAAACTCTGAAATCGAGACATGGTGTGCATAGGATATCTGCCCACAATGGGAGGAACACGCGGCTGAGCAGTGGGATCTGCTGTGGTGGGTCCTCTCTGGGGCTGGATGGGAAGCATCAACCAGATGTGACCACGTGTGAGGTTAGTAGTGGAGCTTCGTTCTTGCTAAATCAGGCAGTGACCTCTAAATAGCTTCACTGTCACGGTTGAATCTTCCCAAATCATTTGGACCATTGGCTTGCTTGTAGAAACATCATGGGTGGTTTCTTTGGGTCTGCAGCATGTGTCCAAACCTTTTTTGTCTTTTACACTATACATTGAGAAGGCAGGTATGAATCCAATAGGTCTACTTTTATATGTTATTTGTTTTTGTTTTCTTTTTGTTGTTTGTTTTCTGTTGTAGCTTTTCATATTTCTTTACATGTTTAGTGTTTTGATTATTATGTGGCAAAGGGACTTTTTTGGTCCAATCCATTTGGTATTTTGGATGCGTCTTGTACCTTCTTAAACATCTTGTTCTTTAGGAAAATTTCATTTATGATATCATTGAAAACATTTTTTACATCTATTAGCTGATATTCTTCTACTTCTATTCCAACCATTTGTAGTTTTTGCCTCCTCATATGTTGCAGAATTCCTGGATGTTTAGTGCCAGGAAACATTGAGAATCCTCATTGGTTTTTTGACCCATTTATGCATTTTTTCTATTCATCTTTAATGCCTGAGATTCTTCTGTGGGTGAACTTTGCCTCTGTAGTTGTCAGTGTACAGACAAATTCAATGGCCTGCTCTCAGGGACTTAGTAACTGCTTACATCATTACCTGCCTCCATAACCTGCTGCTATTTTCAGATGTGGTTTATGTACATGGACCAACAGCTACAGTGGCTCCCTAGGTTTGTTCTCTGTCTCTATTCTCTGGTCATGCTCTCTCTCTCTATTCTCTTTCACTACCGTCATGGCTCTCTCTCTGCTACCTATCTATGTTCCTGTCGGCAGGTCCTTTTGTGTACCTCGATCCTTTTCCCAGGTTCTCACTCCTCTCCCTTCCTCCCAACCTCTTTTGCCCCATATCAGTTGCATTATTTAATTTCTCAGGATCTGCTGTGATGGAATAGCTTGGATTTCTTGGTGACATATATTCCTGGCTGTTATTTATTCTATTAATATGATGGTGTCTAGGCATCTGGATTTGAAGTAATTACTAGACTAGGTACTGGTTCCTGGGTTTTTCTTGTTTTGGGTGGGAGTTTTGTTCTTGACTTACTGTTTGCTGTCTGGATTTGCAGAGAGTGTTGACTGAATGTTGCCTCTTTTACTGACCTGTTTGGTGGGTATGCTCAAGAGGAAATGCTTGGTAGTGTTGGAAGCTGGGAGAAGGGGTGGGCAGGAAGAGATGATCTTAGCAATTCATAAGGAGACATAGTGAGGAGCAAGGTTAAGCTGTCTCTGGTGTTTAGTACAGTGCTAGGGGAAATTGTGAAAATTGCTATTAGGATAACAAATAGTGTGGTAGATCTATGGATACTTACTTTGTGTCCTTTCAGGCATATCATGTGGTTGAACAGGGACTGACTAAGTGGGGGCTGTGACACAGGACTGAAACAGGGAAGGAAGGGCAGGTGGGAATTGTCTGTGGTATCTATAAGAGGCATGCACAGGGGAGAGGAAACTTCTACTGGTATTCTGTACCCATCTTAAGGGCAACTGACATTAGGGTCTGCAGTGAGAGATATGAGATATGTCTTTGGACAAAGTACTTTTCCACTGGTAAGCGTGGTTTGTGGTTGAACAGGAGTATCTTTCAATAATAAGAGGCTCAATCACAAACATGAGTTTGTAAAGCCCAACCAATTCTGTTTTAGGGAGTGCACAAAGTCCACTGGAGCAAACAGCCTATGACCACCACCCCCCCTTATCAATAGTCAATGTACAACAGCAGGGCTGCCATGCCTGTGAGAGATTGTGTTGATGACTGATGTGGGAAGGCTTTTTCACTGAGGATGGCAATATCCCTAAGCAAGTGGGCTTGAGCTGGATGAGAGAGCTACGTGAGCATGAGACAGTGACCAAACAAGAAAAGCAAATGAGGAGTCAATGTTTGTCCATGTTTTTGCCTTCATTTTCTAGCTTCAGTTTCTATTCTAAGCTCCCAACATGATGGACTGTGATCTTACAGAACCATGCACAACAACCATTTATTGCCTGGGATGTTTTTGCTCAGAGGATTCAATCACAGCAGCAGAGTAGCAAGTTAGACCACCACCAACAACAACAACAACAACAAATGGTATCAAAAATGATTTTGCTGCTGGACAGAATCCAATTATGTCCTCTTTTGAAAAAATGTGGAAAATATCAGAAATTGAGATGGCAAAATTCATAGAAAACTGTACATGGACTTAATCGGTTGTTCTCGTAGGGTCTGGAAGATTGGGGTGTTGACAGTAATGCAGCCAGAGGAAGGTGAAGTCATAAAATTTCATGGAAAAGAGACTCTGTGAAAAATTTAGCTAGAGGTAATTTGTGTAACATTTTGGCCAAAAACCTTTCATAATATGTTTATGCCCTGAGATACTGAGTAGGTGAAAACTTAGAAATAATTATATTTGTTCACTTTTCCCATTTATTTATATATTCTATTTACCTCTCAATTTCTACCCACTAACCACTCCACCTTCCACAGTCCCTTATCACTTTTATCTCCCCAGGGAGGGTAGTAGGAACCAGCACAATATCCCCCAACTGTGGCACATCAAGTCTCTACAGGTTTAGGTACATCCTTTCTCACTGAAGCCAGACTAGGAAGCCCAGTTAAGGAAACAGTTTGACCAAAAAGGCAACACCAAAAACGACCTCCCCGACTCGAGTTGTTGGGGGAAACCACGTGAAGACTGAGAAGCACATGTACTACATATATGGTGGGGGCCTCAGTCGATCCTGGGTATGCTCTTTGGTTGGTGGCTCAGTCTTTGAGAATCTCCTAGTATACAGGTTAGTTGACTCTGTAGGTCTTTTCATGGTTCCTCCGGAGGCCCTCAATCCTTTCCCCAGCTCTTCCAAAAGACTCCCTGAGCCCTGTCGAATGTTACACTGTGGATCTCTGCATCTGTTTCATACAGGTGCTGGATGGAGACTCTCAGTGGACAAGTATGCTAAGCTACTGTCTGCAAGTATAACAAAGTATCTTCAGTAATGTAAGGGATTTATGTTTGTCCATGGGATGGGTCTCAAATCATGCAGGATATAGTTTGGCCATTCCCTTAATCTCTGATTCATCTTTGTGCCTGCATTTCTTACATACTGGACAAATTTTGGGTGGAAAGATTTTTAGTTAGGTTGGTGTCCTTAACTCTCCACTGAGGGACCTGCCTGGCTACAGGATGTGGCCTCTTCATGGTCCAAAATCCACTGTTATGAATCTCAGCTAAGATCACATTTTTAGACTCCTTTGTGCCCTCCCATTACAGGTCTCTGGCACATTCTACAGATGCCCCCTTTCACCCTCACCAGCTCCAGGTTTCAATTCATTTTCCTTGCCCTCTGGTCCTCCCTTTTCTCTCACCACACCTGCTCCTGACACTCCCCTCTTCCCCTTTCTCATCAGCTCTCCCATCCAGTTCTCTCCCTCCCATCTGACTCTGATTCTTTTATTCCCCCTTCTGAGTGGGATTCAACCATGCTCATTTGAGCCTTCCTTTCTTCCTGTTTAGCTTCTTTGGGTTCATGGAGTGTAGTGTGGATATCATGTTCTTTATGGTTAATATTAACTTGTAAGTTAGTACATACCTGCATGTCTTTTTGGGTCTGTGTTACTGCACTCAGGATGATAGTTTCTAGATGGATCCATTTGCCTGCAAAATTCATGATGTCATGTTTTTTAATGGCTGAGTAGTGTTCCATTTTGTAAATAAATGACATTTTTTGTATCCATATTTCGATTGAGGTACATCTGGGTTGTTTGTATTTTCTAGCTGTTATCAATAAAATAGCAATGAATGTAGTGGAGCACATACCCTTGTGGATATATGCCTTAGAAGTTACCTTAAGTGTAATATTTCCTCCTGCTAAGTCTTAAATTAATGGAAGGTGTAGGCACAGTGTTTCCTAGTCCAAAAAAGGAACTTTAAATAAAACCTGCAGCAACTATGGATTAAGTTAGGCAGGGTCCATCAGCTTAGAAGCCAAGCTTGACAAAATCATCCATATTGTGGTGCTTCTGGAAACCGAAAGGTGAAAATTTCAAGGTCATGGCTTCTTTCTCTATGCTTTCAGGTTAGCACTATTACAGCCATCTTTTGCAGTCAGAGTCCCAGTGAAGATTCTGTGAGAGTTCATGACTTTGAAGCTGTGAGGATGATATGTGAGTTGCATTTTTCAACCTCAAGGTGTTGAAATAACTAAGGAATTGATAAATTTGTCAGGCAGAGATGCATACAGGGAGAGGACATACCCAAACAGAGAGATGTATGAGAAGTTACAGAAATAGAGCCATCTAAGCCATTAGAAACTGAAGTCCAATGTGTTTAATACAAATCTACAGGATTTGGTGTTTGCCCAGCTGTGTTTCAAGCCTTAGTCCAATCTTCTCTTCTCTCCCTATGTGCACATTCTTATCTGCTGGAATGGGAAGAGGTATTCTGTGTTGGAAAGATAGAACTTGCTTTCTGATGTTACAAGATGTGGCTTTCAAGATATTGCCTTGAGTGTCAGATAGACTTTAGACATTTGAACAGTGTAGGAGCTCTTACAGACTGTTACCCTCACTGAAGAAAGAATGCATTTTCACCACAGGAAGAATATGTGCCTATAGTGACCAGGATCAAAATGCAGTTGATTGAAACAAAAAGTTTCTGGATAGGATGATGGCTTTGAATGCTTGTCTGTCCTATCTGCCTTTCTTTGTGGAGTTTGTGGAAGCTCTTGAAGGAGGAGACTTTCCAGATTCCTTTTGGGGAGAAGATAGTTTATATAGACTAAAATATTCCTTTCTTTCTTATTCTTGCTTCTCCAATAATTTATATATTCATTATCACCTTGATCACTGTGCCTACTCTAGTCCCCTGCCTTCATAGTGTACCTCCCCCCCCTCAGATTTCCTCTGTTTCTTCTTTGAGAGCAAGAGGGCCCCCTGGGTATCCCCACAGCATGGTGCATCAAGTCTCTGCTGGGTTAAGTGCACTCTCTCTCACTGAGGCCAGACAGGGCAGACCAGTAAGGGAACAGATTCCAAAGATAGACAGTAGCTTTAGGGACAGCCCCTGATACAGTTGTTGGAGGATCCTCATGAAGACTGACCTGCACATCTAGTACTTATGTTCCAGGAGCCTTAGTCGAACCTGTGTATGCCATTTGGTTGCATGTCCCACTAGTCTCCAAAACTTAAAAGATCCCATACTGGAAAGAAACATCATGAATGTAATGAATGTGGTAAAGACTTTTCACAACTTCATAGTCTCCATTATTTTAAAAGTACACATAGAGGAGAGAAACCGTACAAATGTAATCAGTGTTGTAAAGCATTTCAAGTCACAGTCATCTGCAAAGACATAAAAGATCACATACAAGAGAGAAACCAAATGAATGTTATCAATGTAGTAAATCCTTTGCATGTCATAGTTTTTTACAAATACAGAAAATAAATCACACTGGGGAAAACCTTGATTAATGTAATCACTCTTGTAATACCTTAGCAACTTATTCATCTGCATCTACATAAATGAACACACTAAAGAAAGTAACTCTTTAAATGTGATCAATGTATTCTCTACATAATGAAGAGAATCTGCATGAATGTAATGAATGAGTTAAAGCCTTTCCAGGACACAGTAATATCCACATATACAAAAGGAAACGTGCAGGAGAGAAACCTTATGAATGTATTCAATATGATAAATCTTTGTATATCACAGTCATCTCCGAATACATTAATGAACACATAGTTAAGAGAAGCTCCATGATTGTAATGAATGTGGTAAAACCTTTGCATGTCACTGTACTGTTCAAATATGTAAAGAAACATAAACTTTAGAGAAATCTTTATGAATATAATGAATGTGGAAAAGTCTGTGCATATCATTGTAGTCTTCAAACACATAAAAGAACACAAAATGGACAGAAATCTTGTGAATGTACTCAAGTTGGAAAATCCTTTATATACCACAGTAGTCTCTGAATACATAAAAGAACACGTACTAGAGAGAAACCTCATCAATATTATCAATGTGGTAATGGATGTCCTAATCATATTTAAATGCATGGAAGAATTCATAGTAGAAATAAACTGTGGTGATTTGAATATGCTTGGCCCTAAGACGTGGACTATTAGGAGGTGTGGCCGTGTGGAAGCAGATGTTACCATTTTGAAAGAAGTGAATTACTATGGTGGTGGTCTTTGGAGCTCTTGCCAGAACAAACAGTCCCAACTACTACGTGCCTGGAAGACAATCTTCCTGCCTGCCTTCTCTTGAAGATGCAGAACACTCAGTTCCTTCTCTAGCATCCTGGCTGCCTGTATTGCTACCATGCTTCCTGCTATGATGGTCGTAGACTAAACATTTGAAACTGTAAACCAGGCCCAACTGGCTTAAATATTTGCCTTTAAAACAGTTGCCTTGTCAGAGTGTCTCTTCTTAGCACTGGAAATTCTATCTAAGACAGAAGTTGGTACTCCAGATTTAAGTCTTGCTATGATAGGCCTGACCATGTTTTTCTTTGGAGCAATTGTGGATTTTTAGACTTTGGATTCATACATGCATTAGGTGTAACCTAATGGGCCATCCTAGAAGGAATATGGAACACATAAGTACTAAGGGTGATTTGAACTTTGTAAATAGTTTTTATGATGTTTCACTGAAGAATGTTGCTGCCTTTTGCCATTGTCTGAAGAGTATCCTTGAAGCTAAGGTAAAGAGGTTTATATTAATTGAATTGACAAAGGAATACTCAGGAAAACTGAACATAATCTTTGGCCTGTGTTTACTCTCATGATGATTGTTTTGATCGAGCATAGTAATCTTAAAAAGGAAAAATATAGAATGTAAGGTTAAAGGGAAAAGGCTCCCCAGGAAGTTGAATGAAGCTAAATCCTATGAATAAAGATATACAATGTTATTAAATGAATGGTGACATTAAGGCAAGATTTCATCCACCTAAACTTAAGGATTTGCAATAGTACTAAGAAGAACTGCATCATATTAGATATAATTATTACTTGGTTATTGTTTTCACAAGGACATAAAGAGATACAAGTATTTCTCAAATTGACAAGGGATAGATTGTGAATACTATTCTGGGATTTCAATTTAAGTTCTAAAAGGAAAAGCTTAGGTCCAGGCATGGTGGTACAGGTCTTCAGTCCCAGGAGATGAGAGTCAAGCAGATTTCTGGTTCAAGTCATCCTGGTACAAAAGTACTTCTGGGTAAAGAGAAGCTAAGGTATGGGCAAAGTGTTACACACCTTTTATTCCAGCATTCAAGAGACAGAGCCATGCAGATCTCTTGAGTTCAAGGTTAATCTACTGAGTAAGTTCCAGGACAGCCAGGATTAGGCAGTGAAATTGTTGAAAAATAGAAAGCTGGTGATAATGTAATAGAATGGACCATGGTCCAACCACAGCAAGGAGAAGAACTCAGCAGCTTGTTGTGGCTCTAGCTTTTGAGGCAAGAATCCAAGAAACTACTGAGACAATTAACACTGGTTAGCTGTAGTTAAAAAATTAGTGGTGATGAAGAAGAATCCAGCATCACCGAGGTAAAATCTTCTGGTAAGTGTTTTCTGAGAGGACAAAGAAGCTGTGTTCCAAAGACTGCCAAGGTACCCGAGGTGAAGCTGGACTTGTTCTTATGTAAGAATCACCCAGGTTCTATTGGATTTGAATGCATAAATGTCATGCAGAGCAACTAAGTACTGCTACCATGTAGGGAGCATATGAGAGGAAAGAAGTGAAGCCTAGTTGCAGTAGGAGATCCCAAAATATTGTAGATGTCAGTACCATGGGATGAGCAGAAAGAACAGCAGCAGTAGTACAGTGAAGTCCACCAGAACCTACAGTGCTACAGAGGAAAGAGCTAGAGAAGTGACTGAATTTCTTTTGAGGAATGCTGAAGATCATGTGTGGATCCCAGATACTATAACATTGTAATATTGAATAACCGGTGTTATTCAATATTGTAATAATGAATATTGTAATATTCAATAGTGTAATATTGAATAACCAGCTAACCAGTGTTAATTGTCTCAGTAGTTTCTTGGATTCTTGCCTCAAAAGCTAGAGCCACAAGAAAGCTGTATACTGTAATATTGAAGTTACCTGGGAGACTCCAAGATTTTGAGCTGCATGAGCAATTGGATACCTGCTCATGAAAACTACTTTCAGAGAATAAAACCAGCCAAAGAGAAAGAATTGTGCTTCAGTGAACAGAACAGAAAGCAGTTGGTGACTTGAAAATGGTTTGACATCATACATGGAGATGCAAAGCTTGGAGATTACCCAGCTGACTTTTGGTATTATTTTGGTTCAGTATTTCCTCACAATGGCATTTATGAATGGTGAAGTATATGTTGTGAATTTAGAGGTATATATTGTGATATTTGTTTTTTAAAATATAGAAAATTACATTCTCAGAGGATACTTTGAACTTTGGACTTTTAACATTTTCTGAGACTGCTGTAGATGATGGGGACTTTTGAAGTTGGAGCCGTGACATAACCATACACACTATTGTGAACAGTTAGCAAAGGCAGGTGGACACTGGGAATGTATAGTGATTTCCATAGCATCAGATGCACAAGTCCTTTCCTAGTCATCACCATCATTGCTGGATTCAGAGGTGACCAGAGACCTTAATGCCAGTTCCTGACTATAAAGCCAATTCGTGATGCAAACACAATTATTCCCACAATGGAAGAATGGATACAGAAAATGTGGTTCATTTATACAGTGGAATACTTTTCAGCTATTAAGAATGAGGACATCACCTCCAGGTGCAGGGATAACCAAGCATAACATCGCTTGGGACTCAGCCAGCTTGTGTGCTCCTTGCTCCCAATAGCTGGGCAGTTCTGTGGTCACCTACACGCCAGCTCTGCTGTGGGACATCAGCCCTGCAGAGGGACCCGCACAGGGAGAGAGCACACCAGCCTCCCCTTGACGACCTCTGCTCCAGGGATTGACTACGCTGAGCCTCCAGGTACACACGGATTCCCGAATATAACATCGCTTGGGACACAGACTGCTGGGCTTCCATCTGCGCCCAAGAGCGGGGCAGCTCTGTGGTCGTTTGGGCACCAGCTCTGCTGTTGGCCATCTGCCCTGCAGAGTGATCTGCGCGGAGAGGGTGTACAGTGTACTACGTCATCTTTGTTCCAGCAACAGAGCAGTTGGGACCTCCAGGCACAGGGAAAACCAAGCATAACATCGCTTGGGACTCGGCCAGCTTGAGTACTCCCTACACCCAAGAGCTGGGCAGTTCTGTGGTCACCTATGCGCCAGCTCTGCTGTGGGACATCTGCCCTGCAGAGGGACCTGCACCTGGAGAGAGAGCACTGGGAGAGAGCACACCAGCCTCCCCTTAGCCACCGCTGCTCCGGGATTGACTACTCTGAGTCTCCAAGTATGCAGGGATTCCTCAAGTATAACATCACTTGGGGCAAGGCACATCAGGGCTCCAAAGTCACTCAAGAGCAGGGCAGCCTCTCAGCAATCGGTGCCAGGGGAATCCCAGTCACCAGAGGGGGCAGAAATAGCCTTGCAGGCTAACAGGAGGTCCACCCAACAGCCAGTGACAGCAGGACCAACTAACACCAGAGATAACCAGATGGCAAAAGGCAAACATAGGAACGTTACTAACAGAAATCAAGGCAATATGCCAACATCCAAACCCAAATCTCCGACAGTGTCAAGTCCTGGATACCCCATCACACCAGAAAGGCAAGATCTGGATTGAAAATCAGTTCTCATGATGCTATTAGAGGATTTCAAGAAGGACGTAAATAAATCTCATAAAGAAATACAGGAGAACATGAATCAATGGGTAGAAGCCTTTACAAAGGAAACACAAAAATCGCTTAGGGAAATGGAAGAGAATATGGGTCAACAAATGGAGGCCCATAAGGAGGCAACACAAAAATCGCTTAAAGAAATGAATCAACGGGTAGATGCCCTTACAAAGGAACCACAAAAATCACTTAAAGAAATGCAGGAAAATATGGATCAACAGGTGGAAGACCATAAGAAGGAAACACAAAAATAGCTTAGAAATACAGGAGAACTTGTGTCAACAGGCAGAAATTCTGAAAGAGGAAACGCAAAAATATCTTAAAGAATTACAGGAAAACACAAACAAACAAGTGAAGTATCTGAGCAAATCTATCCAGGATCTAAAAAAGGAAGGAGAAACAACTAAGAAATCACAAAGGGAGACAACATTGGAGATAGAAAACCTTGGGAAGAAATCAGAAGTCATAAATGCAAACATCAACAATAGAATACAAGAGATGGTAGAAAGAATCTCAGGTGCTGACGATACCATAGAAAGCATCAAATCAACATTCAAAGAAAATGCAAAAAACATGTAACCCAAAACATCCAGGAAATCCAGGACACAATGAGAAGACCAAACATAAGGATTATAGGTATAGATGAGAGTGAAGATTTGCAACTTAAAGGGCCAGTAAATATCTTCCACAAAATTATGGAGGAAAACTCCCCTAACCTAAAGAGAAAGATGCTGATAAAAGTACAAGAAGCCTACAGAACTCCAAACAGTCTGGACCAGAACAGAAATACCTCCCGTCACATAATAATCAAAACACCAAATGTACTAAACAAAGAAAGAATTTTAAAAGCAGTAAGAGAAAAAGGCCAAGTAACATGTAAAGGAAGACCTATCTGAATCACATCATATTTCTCACCAGAGACTATGAAAACCAGAAAATCCTGGGCAGATCTCATAAGCCAATACTAGGAGAGAAACTACACCCTGGAAAAAACGAGATAGTAACCTTTCATCAAACCCAAAAGTAGATAACCACTCAAACATAAAGATAGCGTCAAAAAAAGCAGGTGGCAATATTCACTATTCCTTAATGTCTCTTAATATCAATGGTCTCAATTCCCCAATAAAAAGACATAGACTAACAGACTGGATACATAAACAGGACCCAGCATTTTGCTGCATGCAGGAAACACACCTCAGTGTCAAAGACAAACACTACCTCAGAGTAAAAGGCTGGAAAACAATCTTATGAGCAAATGGTCCCAGGAAATGAGCCAGAGTAGCAATCCTAATATCAGATAAAATTGACTTTCAACCTAAAGTCATCAAAAAAGATAGAGAAGGACACTACATACTGATCAAAGGAAAAATCGACCAGGAAGAACTCTCAATTCTGAACATCTATGCTCAAAATGCAAGGGTACCCTTATTCGTAAAAGAAACTTTACTAAAGCTCAAAGCACACATCACACCTCACACAATAATAGTGGGTGACTTCAACACCCTGCTCTCTGAAATGGATCATTCAGGAAAGCAGAAACTAAACAGGGACACAGTGAAACTAATTGAAGTCTTGGAACAAATGGAACTAACAGATATATATAGAACATTTCATCCTAAAGCAAAAGAATACACCTTCTTCTCAGCACCTCATGATACCTTCTCCAAAATTGACCTATAATTGGTCACAAATCAGACCACAACAGATGTAAGAAGATCAAACTAATCTCATGCCTCCTATCAGATCACTATGGAATAAGGGTGGTCTTCAACAACAACAAAAAAAAAAAAACAACAACAACAACAGAAAGCCCACATACACATGGAAGATGAACAATGCTCTACTCAATGGTACCTTGATGAAGGAAGAAATACAGAAATCAAAGACTTTTTACAATTTAATGAAAATGAAGGCAAAACATACCCGAATTTATGGGACACAATGAAAGCGGTGCTAAGAGGAAAATTCATAGCCTTGAGTGCCGCCAAAAAGAAATGGGAGAGTGCAAACACTAGCAGCTTAATGGCACACCTGAAAGCCCTGGAACAAAAGAAGCAAATACACCCAAGAGGAGTAGAAGGCAAGAAATCATCAAACTCAGGGCTGAAATCAATCAAGTAGAAACAAATAAAACCATACAAAGAATCAACAAAACTAGGAGTTGGTTCTTTGAGAAAATAAACAAGATAGATAAGCCCTTAGCCAGACTAGCCAGAGGGCACAGAGACAGTATCCAAATTAACAAAATCAGAAACGAAAAGGGAGATATAACAACAGAAACTGAGGAAATTCAAAAAATCATCAGATCCTACAACAAAAGCCTATATTCAACACAATTAGAAAATCTGGAGGAAAAGGACAATTTCCTAGACAAATACCAAATACCAAAATTAAATCAGGATCAAATAGATCCTCTAAACCGTCCTATAACCCCTGAAGAAATAGAAGTTGTCATTGGAAGTATTCAAAAAAAAAGCACAGGTCCAGATGGTTTTAGTGCAGAATTCTATCAGACCTTCAAAGAAGACCCAACACCAGTACTCTTCAAACTATTCCACAAAATAGAAACAGAAAGAACAATACCTAACTCATTCTATGAAGCCACAATTACACTCATACCAAAATCACACAAAGATCCGACAAAGAAAGACAATCTCAGGCCAATTTCTCTTATGAATATCGATGAAAAAATACTCAATAAGATTCTTGCCAACCGAGTCCAAGAACACATCAAGATGATCATTCACCATGATCAAGTAGGCTTCATCCCAGGGATGCAGGGATGGTTCAATGTGAGGAAGTCAATCAATGTAATCCACTACATAAACAATCTCAAAGGAAAAAAAAAACATGATCATTTCATTAGATGATGAAAAGCATTTGACAAAATCAGCATCCTTTCATGTTAAAGGTCTTGGAAACATCAGGAATTCGAGACCCATATCTAAACATAGTAAAAGCAATTCACAGCAAACCAGTAGCCAACATCAATCTAAATGGAGAGAAATTTGAAGCAATCTCAGTAAAATCAGGAACTAGACAAGGCTGCCCTCTCTCTCCATATCTTTTCAATATAGTACTTGAAGTTCTAGCTAGAGCAATTAGACAACAAAAGGAGGTCAAAGGGATACAAATTGGAAAGGAAGAAGTCAAACTATCACTATTTGCAGATGATATGATAGAAAGCGACCCAAAGAACTCCACCAGAGTACTCCTACAGCTGATAACAACTTCAGCAAAGTGGCCGGATATAAAATCAACTCAAGCAAATCAGTAGCCTTCCTATACTAAAAGGATAAGCAGGCTGAGAAAGAAATAAGAGAAATGATACGCTTCACGATAGCCACAAACAATATAAAGTATCTTGGTGTGGCTCTAACCACACAAGTGAAATATCTGTATGACAAGAACTTCAAGTCTCTGAAGAAAGAATTTGAAGAAGACCTCAGAAGATGGAAAAATCTTCCATGCTCATGGATTGGCAGGATTAATAAAGAAAAATGTCCATCTTGACAAAAGCAATATACAGATTCAATGCAATCCCCATCAAAATCCCAACTCAATTCTTCATAGAGTTAGAAAGAGCAATTCAAAAATTCATCTGGAATAGCAGAAAACCCAGGATAGCTAAAACTATTCTCAACAGTAAAAGAACTTCTGGGGAAATCAGTATCCCGGGCCTCAAGCTGTACTACAGAGCAATAGTGTTAAAAACTGCATGGTATTGGTACAGTGACAGGCATATAGATCAAAGGAACAGAATTGAAGACCCAGAAATGAAGCCAAACTCCTACGTTCACTTGATCTTTGACAAAGAAGCCAAAACCATCCAGTGGAAAAAAGATAGCTTTTTCAACAAATGGTGCTGGTTCAACTGGAGGTCAGCATGCAGAAGAATGCAAATCGATCCATGCTTATCTCCTTGCACTAAGCTCAATTTCAAGTGGATCAAGGACCTCCACATAAAACCAGACACATTGAAACTAATAGAAAGGAAACTAGGGAAGAGCCTTGAACATGTGGGCACAGGGGGACATTTCCTGAAGAGAACACCAATAGCTTATGCTCTAAGATCAAGAATTGACAAATGGAACCTCATAAAATTGCATAGTTTCTGTAAGGCAAAGGACACTGTCAAAAGGACAAAGCGGCAGCCAACAAACTAGGAAAAGATCTTTACCAACCTACATCTGACAGAGGGCTAATATCCAACATATATAAAGAACTCAAGAAGTTAGACCCCAGAGAGCCAAATAACCCTATTAAAATATGGGGTACAGATCTAAACAAAGAGTTCGTCTCACCTGAAGAATATCTAATGGCTGAGAAGCACCTAAAGAAATGTTCAACATCCTTAGTCTTTAGGGAAATGCAAATCAAAACAACCCTGAGATTCCACCTCACACCAATCAGAATGGCTAAGATCAAAAACACAGGAGACAGCAGGTGTTGGCGAGGATGTGGAGAAAGAGGAACACTCCTCCACTGCTGGTGGGATTGCAAGCTGGTACAACCACTCTGGAAAGCAGTCTGGCGGTTCCTCAGAAAACTGGGAATGATACTCCCGGAGGATCCTGTTATACCACTCCTGGGCATATATCCAAAGGCTTCCCCTGCATGCAATAAGGACACATACTCCACTATTATCATAGTAGCCTTATTTATAATAGCCAGAAGCTGGAAAGAACCCACATGTCCCTCGACGGAGGAATGGATACAGAAGATGTGGTATATTTACACAATGGAATACTACTCTGCAATTAAAAATAATGAATTCACGAAATTCTTAGGCAAATGATCAGAAATGGAACATATTATCCTTAGTTATGTAACCCAATCGCAAAAGAACACACATGGTATGCAGTCACTGAGAAGGGGATATTAACCCAGAAACTCAGAATACCCAAGACACAATTCACATATCAATAGATTTCCAAGAAGATGGAAGGAGAGACCCCTGGTCCTGGAAATACTGGATGCAGGGGAATACCAAGACAGAGAAGCGAGAGGGGGTTAAATGGGGAACAGGGGGAGGGAAGAGAGCTTATGGGACTTTCGGGGAGGGAGGAAACGGGAAATCATTCGGAATGTAAATAAAAAATATAGAAAATTATAAAAAGATTAAAAAAATAAAGGCCACTTGGGGAGAAAAAAAAAGAATGAAGACATCATGAGTTTTCAGGCAAATGGATGGAACTAGAAAATATCATCCTGTGTGAGGTAACTCAGACCCAAAAGGACATGCATGGTCTTTACTCACTAATAAGTGGATATTAGCCCCAAAAGTACAGAATACACAGGACTCAAAATGGTAATCAAGCCAAAGGACCCAAGTGAGGATTCCTCAATCCCACTTGGGAGGAAGAAGAAAGAAATCACAGCAGGCAGAGGGAGGGAGGCACCTGTGTGGGAGAGCTGACAGGGAGAAGATGCGAGGGAATATGATCAAGTATTGGGGGAAAACAGGACTGAAGCCCTGAGGGCCAGCAAAAAGAATGGAAATAGGCAATCTTGGGAGGTATGAAGTGCGGGGACTCTCTACAATGTACCAGAGACCTGAGGGGTGAGAGACAATCACGACTCAAAGAGAGAGAACTTGGATGAAGTGCTCTATGGGGAAGAGGGGGAACTTGTAGCGTTCACCTCCAGTGGAGGGACAGGACATCAAGTGGACTGTTCGGATTGCCCTCCCACAGTCAAAAGCACTGACCCAGAATTGTTCCTGTCTGAAGAAACTGCAGGGACAAAAATGGAGAAGAGCATGAGACGAAAGAGATCCAATGACAGCCGCAAATTGGGACTCAGCTAAAGGAGAGGCCCAGGGCCCTGAGACTGTTACTGATGCTGTGGTGTGCTTGCAGACAGGAGCCTAGCATGGCTGCCCTCTGAGAGGCCCAACTAACAGTTGAAAGATTCAGATGTACATACTAGCACCCAACCGATGGACAGAAGCTGCAGGCTCCTGTGGTTAAATTGGGGGGAAACTGGAAGAAGCTGAGGAGGAGGGTGGCTCCATGTGAAGACCAGCAGTCTCAACTAACCTGGAACCCTGAGATCTCTCAGACACTGAGCCACCAACCAGGCAGCATACACCAGCTGATATGAGGCCTCAGTGAGAAAAGATGCACCTAACCTTCAAGAGACTTGAGGCCCCAGGGAATGGGGAAGTCTGGGGCGGGGGGGGGCGGGGGTTGGAGACATCCTCTTGGAGACAGGGGGAATAGTTATGGGATAAGAAGCGGTGGGGGCATACTGGGAAGGGAATGAATTCTGAACTGTTAAGAGGGATTAAAGAATTAAAAAACAAAAAACAAAAAACAATTTAACACCCAGACCAGTCTCAGACATAAGGGTACTATATGTTGAGGAAAGACCCATAATGGGTTGACCTCTTATTCTCTGAGTGGAACCACGTGATGGTTTGACTAGGTATGACCCCCCATAGACTCATGTGTTTGAATACTTGTCCTATACTGATTGGCAATATTAGGTGGTGTGGACTTGTTGGAGGAAGTATGTCACTATGAAGGAGAGCTTTGAGGTCATATATCCTCAAGCTATTCCCCATATGGCACACAGGCTCCTTCTGCTGCCTTTAGATCAAAGATGTACAACTCTCAGCTCTTTCTCCAACACCATGTCTGCCTACATGCTGCTGTTTTCCCCACAACACTGATAATGGACTAAAACTCTGAAACCAGCCTTAATTAAATGTTCACCATATTTAAAAAAAAATATCTTGGTCAAGGAAGAAATACAGAAATCAAAGACTTTTTACAATTTAATGAAAATGAAGGCAAAACATACCCAAATTTATGGGACACAATGAAAACGGTACTAAGAGGAAAATTCATAGCCCGGAGTGCCTCCAAAAAAGAAACAGGAGAGAGCATACACTAGCAACTTAATGGCACACCTGAAAGCCCTGGAACAAAAACAAGCAAATACACCCAAGAGGGAAGAAGGCAGGAAATCATCAAATTCAGGGCTGAAATCAATCAAGTAGAAACAAATAAAACCATACAAAGAATCAATAAAACTAGGAGTTGGTTCTTTGAGAAAATAAACAAGATAGATAAGCCCTTAGCCAGACTAGCCAGAGGGCACAGAGACAGTATCCAAATTAACAAAATCAGAAATGAAAAGGTACATATAACAACAGAAACTGAGGAAATTCAAAAAAATCATCAGATTCTACTACAAAAGCCTGTATTCAACACAACTAGAAAATGTGGAGGAAATGGACAATTTCCTAGACAGATACCAAATACCAAAATTAAATCAGGATCAAATAGACCATCTGAACCGTCCTATAACCCCTGAAGATATAGAAGTGGTCATTGAAAGTCTCCCAACCAAGAAAAGCACAGGACCAGATGGTTTTAGTGCAGAATTCTATCAGACCTTCAAAGAAGACCTAACACCAATACTCTTCAAACTATTCCACAAAATAGAAACAGAAAGAACACTACCCAAATCATTCTATGAAGCCACAATTACGCTCATACCAAAATCACACAAAGATCCAACAAAGAAAGAGAATCTCAGACTGATTTCTCTTATGAATATCGATGCAAAAATACTCAATAAGATTCTTGCCAACTGAGTCCAAGAACACATCAAAATGATCATTCACCACGATTAAGTAGGCTTCATCCCAGGGATGCAGGGATGGTTCAATATAAGGAAGTCCATCAATGTAATCCACTACATAAACAATCTCAAAGAAAAAACCACATGGTCATTTCATTAGATACTGAGAAAGCATTTGACAAAATTCAGCATCCTTTCATGCTAAAAGTCTTGGAAAGATCAGGAATTCAAGGTCCATATCTAAATATAGTAAAAGCAATTTACAGCAAACCGGTAGCCAACATCAAACTAAATGGAGAGAAACTTGAAGCAATCCCACTAAAATCAGGGACTAGTCAAGACTGTCCCCTCTCTCCATATCTTTTCAATATAGTACTTGAAGTTCTAACTAGAGCAATTAGACAACAAAAGGTCAAAGGGATACAAATTGGCAAGGAAGAAGTCAAGCTATCACTATTTGCAGATGATATGATAGTATACTTAAGTGACCCAAAGAACTCCACCAGAGAACTCCTACAGCTGATAAACAACTTCAGCAAAGTGGCTGAATATAAAATCAACTCAAGCAAATCAGTAGCCTTCCTATACTCAAAGGATAAGCAGGCTGAGAAAGAAATTAGGAAAATGACACCCTTCATGTGCATGACAAATACTGAGGGAAACACTCTCAGCCAACCATTGAACAGGGTTCCCACTGGAAGAACTAGAGAAAGGTCCCAAGGAGCTGAAGACATTTGCCACGCCATAGGAGGAACAACAATATGAACCACCCAGTACTCCCAGAGCTCCCAGGAACTAAACCATGAAACAAAGAGTACACGTGGAGGAACTCATGGCTCCAGATGCATATGCAACAGAGGATGGCCTTGTTGGACATCAAGGGGAGGCGAGGCCATTGGACCTGAGAAGGCTAAATGCCTCAGTATAGGGGAATGCCAGGACAGGGAAGCAGGAGTGGGTGGACTGATGAGCAGGGGGAGCGGGGATGGGTTAGGAGATTTTAAGGGGGGGGAACAAGAAAGGGGACAACTTTTGAATGTAAATAAAGAATTTATCTAATTAAAAAAAAGAAAAAAATCTCAGAAGATGGAAAGACCACCCATGCTCATGGATTGAAAGAATTAATATAGTAAAAATAGCTATCTTGCCAAAAGCAATCTACAGATTCAATGCAATCCCCATCAAAATTCCAACTCAGTTCTTCATACAGTTAGAATCACCATCCCTGACTCAAGCTGTATTACAGAGCAATAGTGATAAAAAAAAAAAAACTGTGTGGTATTGGTATAGAGGTAGGCAGGAAGATCAATGCAATAGAATTGAAGACCCAGAAATGAATCCACACACCTATGGTCACTTGATATTTCACAAAGGATCTAAAAGCATCCAGTGGAAAAAAAGACAGCATTTTGAACAAATGGTGCTTGTTCAACTGGAGATCAACAAGTAGAAAAATGCAAATCGACCCATATTTAACTCCTTGTACAAGGCTTAAGTTCAAGTGGATCATTGACCTCCACATAAAACCAGATACACTGCAAATTATAGAGGAGAAAGTGGGAAAGAACCTCGAACACATGGGCACAGGGGAAATTTTCCTGAACAGAACACCAATGGCTTATACTCTAAGATCAAGAATCAACAAACGGGACCTCAGAAATCACTATCCCTGACCTCAAGCTGTAATACAGAACAATAGTGACAAAAACTGTATGGTATTGGTACAGAATCAGATAAGTTGAACTGAATCAAATCAAACACATAGGAATAAACACACAAACTGATGGACACTTGATTAATGGTAAAGAATCCAAAACCATACAATGAAAAATGAAAGCATATCCAAGAAATGGTGCTGAATAACTGGATGTCTTACAGGTAGAAGAATAAAAATATTTATCACTCTGCACAAAACCCAAGACCAACTAGGTCAAAGACCTCAACATAAATCCAAATACACTAAATCTCATAGAAGAGAAATTGGGAAATATCCTTGAACACAAATCCATTTTTTATACATATGGCTGTTGACACATGGTCTGATCTAAGCTGTCCAGGAGAAGATTTTCCCTGGGAAGAATTATGTCATGGATATTAATGAAATCATGGCACCTGAGGATGGAAAACATGATCTTCACACGTTTTCAGAAACATTTTGATCAAAAGTTTTCAGACCTCAGATGTAGAGCTTGAGGCCAGAATTCTCACAATGTATCCAGGGAGCATGACACAGAATGAGTGGAAAGGAACTGTTGAAAATAAGTAGATCTCCAGAGAGCAGTAGCCTTAAAATAGACACATAGGTGTAAATGTGTGTGTGATGTTTGTCTGCATAAGAAACAGATTTCACAACTGCTCCATCTTAGATGCTAGCAGACATGAAGAAGCTGTGTGCTTTCACTATTTCCTTTTTGCTCCTGAAGTTTTCTCTCATCGTGTGCTGTTTGACTGAATCATTTGCTTTTAGAGGAAAAAGAATAATGAAGATAATGATGGAGATGTGAGAAGTGGCTGTAGTTTTCTCCTTTGGACAAACGAGGAACCTATTGACAATTTTTATAATATTCCTGATTTTAGGCAAGTCATTAACTATTTCCAGCTTCAATGTTATGTATTAAAAAAATTTAGCTGTGTACACAAATTGTGGGATTCTGTCCTGTTCTTCCCCCTGTAACTTTACTGAACCACTGAAAATTAACTATAACATCAATCACTATTTTAATACATTCAAATGTCACAGTTTAGTTTAGCTTTACTACACTGGACTCCACAATGCTGCACAATGAGAGAAACTGGATTTTATCTGTTGAATCTTTGTGGCTATCATATGTTGATAGCTGTCTCTTCATCTGCCTTGATTTCACAATTCCCACTTTGGCAAGAGCTCAATATGAAAAGACTGCATCAATGTCTGTATTCTAAATGCCTTCATATAAAGGTTATCTAATTTTGGTCTCCAAACCAGTTGGGCATAAATTCATACATTGAAATATTTGTCTAAGTGTGGGTCTATACCTGACTACAAGTATAACATTATATATATATACTTGTAAATATACGTATACATTGCTTTTTAAAATAGTCTTTAAATGAGCCCCTCCTATCATTATGGAGTTGACACTGAGTGTGAAAAAGGACTGCCAGGCTTCATATCCTGTTGCCAGAATAATATTTTCGGCCAATTATGCAAATGTCCAGTCACATGTTAGGTTTATTATCAGTATCAGATAGATGGCCAATATTTCTATTAATTATTGAATAAATATGACATTAGAGAAATTCTAGGAGAATAAATGTACTTCGTGTGGATGAGAAGCTGTTCTCAATGTGGCTACATAGTTCTGAGATCCCAAGTGTGAGATGTTATCATTGGTGGCTGCAGATCATGAGGGAAGGGGTGTTGAAACCACTCACCTTTAGTTCATCAATGTGACTGGAACTTCTTTTTTTCATGAACTGAGGTTTCCTGTGCTTTTCTGTCTCCGACTCTCACCCCATCTCTTATTCAATTTTCATGTCTTTGAGATTTAAGAATATGTTTTCCAATTGTTAGCCATAGTACACTGTGTACACTTTGATAATGATGGTGCTTCACATTATACTTCTGTAGAGAGTCATATTGAAGTGCTTTATCACATGGCAGCTATCACTCAGCTCCAGATGCCAGTGAGCTACACCTCCCCCCACCTGGCGGAGCTGGCAGAGCTCTGAGAACAAGCCTTTTGTCACACCTCAGCCTCCTGCAGAGCAACAGACCCTATGGGGTCAACTTCCTCAAGGAACAGTGGAGCTGACAGCCTGCTGAGAAGACTCTGCAACCCTGGGAGGGAGGGTCATGCCCACAGAGCATATATTGTCGCTCTTATCCCCCAAGAAAAGAGAGATTTTGTACAGCCATGCACTAATGTCTCTGTGTGTTCTTTTTGTCTCAACCCTCCATCGTTTCATTCCTCAGCTCTTCGTCCACGGAAAACCCGCTCGTGTGCAATTCCCGGGAAGCTTCATACTTCTGTGTTAGGTCAGTAGGAATTTCATTTCTGATATATTCTGTATTATCCCACATCTCATTGGAAAATAGTGGAAATTCTCATTGGTGACCCTTTTCTAAGCCATAATAAGTTTTAAAATTACAAATATATGAACTGTGTCAATACACTCTTCAGGTTTAAAAAGAAAAACTTAGCTCCAAATTCTCAATTGAAAAATGCAAATAAGCATGTTTGGTGTTTTTACTCCTAATGAGAAGTAATTGCTAATAGTAACAGATGAAGTATCAACTGTGCTGAGGCAGATGAACACATTTCATATGGAGAGAAAATCTCTGTGCTCAGACATCACTAAAAGGATTTCAAAGAATTAGGAAGACAGAACTGTTAAGAGAAATCTGATAACTTTTTTACGAAATTGACATGGTAACATTCACACTAAAAGAAAACATTAAATTGATGTGTAAAATAGCCTAAAAGATAATATTCTGGTTATGAGGTATATTGTATCATTTTGTATATTTTGAAATGGATAAGTAACTTTAAATTATATATCACAAAGTAATTACTCTGTTTCTTCAATATTAACAGTTGAAAATATTAAAATCATGTTCTACAAACATCATGGAAACATTGATAATTTTTCTCACTGTGATTGTAATTAGCATTTTCTTAATATTTAACTTCAAAGAGCTTCTGCTATTTTGAAATTTGTAAATACTTACTGATAAAATAATTTCTCTCCTAGAAACACTAAAAATCTTTTTTAAGTAAATGATTGTTAGAAAATGTACACAGATATATAATGCATTTTGAATACTCTCACAGTATATCAAGTGGTATCGTATAAGGGCTTTTGGATATATTTTTAATGTTAATTTTTTAATATTTTCTGCTTTTACTATGCTTGATTCCGAAAGATTATTTTGTATGTTTTTAAACCATTTAGTACCCAACATTAGATATAGGATCCTCAGTTATGGATATTATTAAATATGCATTAATGGTATTTTTAGGGTATGAATATAAAAGAACAAAATTTCTGATGCAATATTTGATTCTCAAAATACTCAATATTATTAAGGTGTTTGATGTGTAATGTAACTGTCAAGCAGCTTACAGTAGAGCAGGACTCACCTGAAAGGAGGGCTGGAAATGAAGGGGGGGTAAAAGAAGCATGGAGCTAAGATAGTATTCTTATCAACACTCAAAGTTTATTTCTGTAGCTCCAGCTTATAAGCACTTCAGCAAACAAAGCTCTTCTTAAGAAAGTTCCTCTACAGACTAAACATAGATAACAGTTCCTCTTAGCTGCACATATTCTCTGACCTTGGCTACACAGACTGCTCTCAAGTCCTTGGCTATGCACACTGCTCTCATGGCAGTACTCTGGAGTACTTAAGGGGAATGTGTTATGTATTTCACATGTGGTTTAAGTCATGCTTTTTTTAATGTACCTGTGGAATTACAACTCCAAAATTATTTTGTAGTAGTCTCATTCGACACAACTGTAATCTAGTTCAAGGTTGGCATTCAGAGGTAAAACAATATCAATTTTCACAAATACTAAACTTATAATATCATAGTGTCCTATGTCTAAGAATTCTTAAATTGTATTCAGCTCTAAAGATCTCTAATTTATGAGGCTTATTTCAAGACATTTAGACAGAAATTTAGCATGTCTTATATTACAAACTTTAATGAAATTGAAATTTTATATTTCAAATATCTCCCTTAATCATCATTATGCCTTGTTTTGGAGTACCAGCAAGAAGATACGAGTTTTTTCTGGTAATATTTTTTGCTATTGACGAAATGAACAAGAATCCTTATCTCTTACCCAACATGACTTTGATGTTCTGAATTTTTTGGTGGTCAGTGTGAAGATACATTGGAAGTTATGGATAAAAAATATTCACAAAAAAACAATAGTTTGGAATATACCAATTATAAATGTTTATTAAAAGAAGACTGTTACATAGACCTTACAGGACCATCATGGAAAACATCCTTAAAACTGTCAATTCATTCTAGAACACCAAAGGTAAGAATGTGTGACACTGGATGACTTTACAACTTTTTTTAAAAAACGATTTATTTATTTAATGTATGTGAGTACATTGTTGCTACCTTTGGACAGACTAAAAGAGGACATCAGATCCCATTAGATGGTTGTGAGCCACCACGTGGTTGCAGGAAATTGAACTCAGGACCTCTGGAAGAACAGTCAGTGCTCTTAACCACTTAATCATCTCTCCAGCCCAAGTAAACAACATTTAAATTCCATTTAAATGTGCCTACAAGAAAACTTGGACAGCATTAATTTATGAGTGCACTGCTACACACATGCACACATGCGCGCATGCACACACACACACACAGAGAGAGAGAGAGAGAGAGAGAGAGAGAGAGAGAGATTAAAGAACTAAATAATCAGATCATAGATGTACTGGGAAAACAGGAAAGATTGTTTTCTAGGACATTCAGACTTGACAGGAATAGTCTAGAATCTAATAGGAACAATACATGATATTTATAGTATAATCTTAATATCTTTAATAGAAGTTCTGAAAGGTGAATAACATTACCTGTATATAAGTCCAGACATCCTAACATTTATATTCCTTATGTGGATGTTTCATCTTCTCTTCTGTGTCCTTTAGGTTTTCTTTGGATCATTTAATCCTAACCTGAGTGACCATGACCAGCTGCCCTATGTCCATCAGGTAGCCACCAAGGACACATGTTTGTCCCATGGTATGGTCTCCTTGATGCTTCATTTTAGATGGACTTGGGTAGGACTGGTCATCTCAGATGATGACCAGGGTATTCAGTTTCTCTCAGACTTGAGAGAAGAAATGCAAAGTCATGGAATCTATTTAGCTTTTGTGAATATGATCCCAGATGACATGCAGATATACATGACAAGGGCTAAGATGTATGATAAACAAATTATGACATCTTCGGCAAAGATTGTTACCATTTATGGAGAAATGAACTCTAGAACTCAGCTTTAGAAGATGGGAATATTTAGGTACAAGGAGAATCTGGATCAAAACCTCACAATGGGATGTTATCACAAATAAAAACTATTTCAGCCTTGATTTCTTTCATGGGACTGTCAATTTTGAACACCACCACAGTGAGATTGCTAAATTTAGGAATTTTATACAAACAGTGAAAACTCACAAATATCCAATAGACATTTCTCAGTCTATGCTGGAGTGGAATTATTTTAATTGTTCAACCTCAAAGAACAACTATAGCAAAATGAATTATATTACATTCAATAATATATTGGAATGAACAGCACTGCACAAATTTGACATGGTCCTGAGTGAAGAAGGTTACAATTTGTATAATGCTGTGTGTGCTGTGGCCCACACCTACTGTGAACTCATTCTTCAACAAGTAGAATCTCAGCTAATGGCAGAACCCAAAGGATTATTCACTGACTGTCAGTAGGTAAAGTTTCTTACATTTCATTATGCTTAGATTTATCAGCGTGATCTTTTAAATGGACCCAGAGAAACAACCATAAATTTGTTAGAGATTATGCTTTCAGTGGAAAGATTTCTACACTGCAAAACTTCCTAATGAGTCTTTTACATGGATAAATATCATGCACAAGGATGACCATTTGATAAGAGACAATACATTTTTATGATATCAGTGTTTTGTAAAAACATGTCTCAACATTTCACCAAATGAGTTCAAAATTTAAAATAGAAGCCAAGAGTTTTATCATAAAATTCTTAAGTGATGACTAGACTAGAATAATTTTCTAAAGAACAATTTCTCAAGAATCGGTACATGTGCTGTGATTAATAGTTATTCATGCTCTTTGGCGACCTCTGTTCCGGGGATCAACTGCACTGAGGATACAGGTACCCAAGTTCTCCCCAATATAACATCGCTTGGGACACAGCCTGTTGGGCTTCCATCTGCGCTCAAGAGCGGGACAGCGCTGCGGTCGTCCGGGCGCCAGCTCTGTTGTGGGCCATCTGCCCTGCAGAGTGATCTGCGCCGAGAGAGTGCAGAGTGCACTCCACCATCTTTGCTCCAGCAACAGGGCAATTGGGACCTCCAGGCAGAGGGACAGTCAATCATAATATCGCTTGGGTCTCTGGCAGTTTGTGTGCACCCTGCTCCCAAGAGCTGGGCAGGTCTGCGGTAACCTACGCGCCAGATCTCCTGTGGGACTTCTGCCCTGCAGAGGGACCCCCCACTCTGGGAGAGATCACAACCCCCCCCCCGCACACACGGGGCGGGTGCCTACCAGCCTTCCTTTGGTGAACTCTGCTCCGGGAATCCACTACGCTGAGCCTTTGGATGTGCAGGGATTCCCCAACATAACATCACTTGGGGCAAGGCACATCAGGGCTCCAAAGTCACACAGGAGCAAGGCAGGCCCCAGAAATCAGTGCCAGGGGAATCCCAGTAATCCAGGGGGGGTCAGAAATAGCCTTGCAAGCTCACAGGAGATCCAACCAACAGCCAGTGACAGCAGGACCAACTAACACCAGAGGTAACCAGATGGCAAAAGGTAAATGTAGGAACATTACTAACAGAAATCAAAGTAATATGGCACCATCCGAACCCAACTCTCCAACAGCAGCAAGTCCTGGATACCCCACCACACCCGAAAGACAAGATCTGGATTTAAAATCACTTCTCATGATGCAATTAGAGGATTTCAAGAAGGACACAAATAAATCTCATAAAGAATTACAGGAGAACATATATCAACGGTTAGAAGCCCTTACAAAGGGAACACAAAAATCGCTTACAGAAATGCAGGAGAACATGGGTCAACAGATGGAGGCCCACAAGGAGGCAACACAAAAATCGCTTAAAGAAATGAATCAACAGGTAGATGCACTTTTTAAGGAATCACAAAAATTGCATAAAGAAATGCAGAAGAATAAGGGTCAACAGATGGATGCCCATAGGGAGGCAACACAAAAATTGCTTAAAGAAATGAATCAACAGGTAGATGCCCTTACAAAGGAAACACGAGAATTGCTTAAAGAAATGCAGGAGACAATGGATCAACAGATGGAAGCCCATGAGGAGGAAACACAAAAATCGTTTAGAGAAATATAGGAGAACTTGGGTCAACAGGCAGAAATCCTGAAAGAGGAAACGCAAAAATATCTTAAAGAAATACAGGAAAATACAAACAAACAAGTGAAGGATCTCAGCAAATCCATCCAGGATCTAAAAAAGGAAGTAGAAACAACTAAGAAATCACAAAGGGAGACAACTTTGGAGATAGAAAACCTTGGGAAGAAATCAGGAGTCATAGATGCAAACATCAACAATAGAATACAGATAATAACAATAGATGTCCCTCAATGGAGGAATGGATTCAGAAGATGTGGTATATCTACACAATGGAATGCTACTCTGCAATTAAAAACAATGAATTCACGAAATTCCTAGGCAAATGGTCAGAACTTGAAAATATCATCCTTAGTGAGGTAACCCAATCACAAAAGAACACACATGGTATGCAGTCACTGATAAGGGGATATTAACCCAGAATCTCGGAATACCCTAGACACAATTCGCATATCAATAGATTTCGAAGAAGATGGAAGGAGAGACCCCTGGTCCTGGAAAGACTGGATTTAGGGGAATGCCAGAACAGAGATGCGAAAAGGGGTAGAATGGGGAAAAGAGGGAGGGAAGGGGGCTCATGGGACTTTCGGGGAGGGAGGAAACGGGAAAGGGGAAATGATTTGGAATGTAAATAAAAAACTTAGAAAATAAAATAAATAGTTATTCATTTAAATTAACAATTATTTACAAACCATAAGTGTTTAAGACTGCACATTTTATTTTTATGATTATCTCATATATGTATACTGTATGTACATGAAAGACCTACAACCATTCTTTATTTTCACAACTGACAGACAGTCATACTTCCCGTTCATTTGCACATACATGGCTTCATGTTTTAAAAACTATTTTTGAAGAACATGTGCAAACATACACACCATATTATTTGCTATCTGTAATCATTTTTCCAGCACATTTTACCATTGAACATTAATGTGAAGTATATTAATTTTTAATTATCCGTGAGACATATTGTATTTTACTACATGGGATTACTTTAATACAGCTGTCTTTTCTGAAATTCGTTAAGAAATTATGGGAAATTCTAAAATTGTCATTCCCTTTGTTGATATGCATATGTAAGCATCTAATGACGGATCTCATTTAGGTGTCTTCCTTGCTGAAGACCAGGGTATTTACTAACCCTGTTGGAGAACTGGTGAATATGAACCATAGGGAAAATCAGTGTGAAGATTATGACATTTTCATCATTTGGAATTTTCCACAAGGCTTTGGGTTAAAAAAAATAGGAAGATATTTTCCTTGTTTCCCACAGAGCCAACAACTTCATATATCTGAAAACTTGGAGTGGACCACAGGAGGAACATCAGTGGGTATACAACAATTTCAATTTTTTCAAGATATCTAAATTTTAAAATATGTGGCACTGAAGTAATAGCTCTGTGATTAAGACCAATTGCTACTCTTACAAAAGACCATCCTCAGTTATAAGCACCAAAATTTGATAACTCTCAACTTCATGTAAATATGGTTATAGGGATTAAATGCCTCTGGATGTCATTCTAAATTGCTCCCACGTGCCTATTCACCCACAATACTGGAATATATTGATTAAATTTATAGTAATATATATAAATAAAATTTTGTAACTATATACGAACTATGGAATTTTCTAATTCTGCATGGACATATTTATAGCCTAATTAAGTATAGCATGTATTCATTAACAGATACCTTTCCCTAGATTCAACATTTTCTCTTTCTTAATTTATATATTTATTATTGACTATTTTATTTATTTACATTTCAAATGTTATCCCCCTTCCAGGTTTCCCCTCTTCTGAGGAGGATTGCCTTATCTGGCATCAGTGGGAGGGAAGGCCTTTGGTCCTGTGGAAGCTTGATGCCCCAGCATAGAGGAATGCTAGGATGCTGAGGCAGGCGTGGGCAGGTGGAGAAGGAGTTCCCTCATAGAAGCAGGGGGAAATAGAGGGTTCCAGGGATAATGGGATGGGATAGGGGGTTCCAGGTCTTGCAGGAAATATTAAAAAGATGAGCCAGCACATTCCCGTGCCTGTGTCTCTGCCCCGGAGGCCTGGCTGGCCATGCACTGGCAGGCAATGACCGACCTGTTTTTATCTCATGGTGCTTCTGACTCTGAACTCCACAATCTCTTCACCCAGCTCACTAGGTTCCAACTGGCGAGTCGCTACCACACCAACCCCATGCTTCAAATCCCCCACAGCCTTTGTGGAGCAGCTCAGGCATACCTGCACCTGGCCCTGTACCTTTCTCTCTTGAACTCAGACAAGCCGCTGCATGAAGGAAAAAAATGGTAGTGAAAAAAAGTCACACACAAGACCATTATCACAATAAGGTCAGTGAAGTCTGTGAATATATAAATGACTCTAGATGAAGGATCTCCTAAATGGTATCAAAATAGGAGTAACAAAGGATTATTTGGTTTAGTAGTACACACACAAAGACACACATACACATTTCTGAACATCAGTTGTTGAAGATCAGTATCATTTTCTCTCAAAGTATTGTTGGATTTTATTTTTTAACTTGTTTTGTAGTTTATTTTTGATGGTATAATTTAATTGTTTTTCTTTATATTTTCTGTCTCCAAAACACCACTTGTACCCCCTCCCTACACTCCTAAGATGCACATGGCCTCTTATTTCATTAATGGTTACTGAATGAATATACATATACATATACATTTTGAGATATAAATTGTAGAGACAATGTAAAACTGCATGTATTTATGTTCTAATGGCTCATTATTTGGTACTATGTGACCAGTATGTTTTTTCCCTTCCCTGGCTGTGACAACCTCCTCCATTCCCAGATTTACACTTTCCTGTAAATGTTGTGCAGGCTAGAAGCTTTGCAAGCTTTCCTCCTTCTGTGCTGGCATGCACAGTGCAGTGATCCTGCTTCAGATCATATTTTGTAGGCCATATTAGTAAGACTTCATGGTCTACCTATTCTCTTTCTACAAGATTTATGTTCACAGCCAGTTTCCTCATCCTTTGATTCTCAAGATCTTTCCCACCATCTACCTTGCTTTTCCCTGAGCCTTGGATGAGGGAAAAAATTTTAAAAGGATACATTGCATTGTTTCCTTCTACTGACTGTCCTGGCAGTAAATATCACTCTATCAAAACATCTTTAAAAACAAGAAGCTCTAAAGGAACTCTGACATCATTATCTCAAGAAATACCCCCAAAATATAGGTGTTTCTTTAATCTGGTTCATTGGAGTTTGTGGCATTTATCTGCCTGGGTGTAGGCACCAAATGTCACTTCTCACGAAAATCAATTTTAGATTATTATAGTGAAGTGCAAACACCTAATAAACAGTCATTTGTAACTGCTCCATTTCAAAGAAGGGATCTTGGAGTAGCTAGTGCTGTAGAAATGCAAATTCAGACAATTCTTTTATGTTTTAGCTTTTCATTTTCAGCTGCTTTTTATTTCCATGCTGGAGAACGAGAGGAGAAATGTATTATTGAAGACATTCCAAGTGACACATTGATAACAGGTGGGTAAGACAGATATTTTTACTGACAATGTTGAGAAACAATGTCATTTTATGCTGTAATGCTAATCTCCACAGGTCTGTATTATTCAGCAGTGATTATAATGCTGAATAGTTTTTTTCTCTGATATTTTTTTAAGTAAAACTGACATGAAAATTTCCTTCAGGGTGAAATTTATAATTTATAAAACAGGAAGCCTATGTCTGACACCTCAGAATATAACCTTGATTTGTTTTAGGGCTGTCATATTTCCTCCAGAAGAAAAATCTCTGAGGTCACTTAGCAAATTAATTGTTATTAAAAATACAGAACATATGTGAGGATTTCTGACAACTCTAGTATTTCAGGACAAATAGCCTGAGTCTAAAAGCATCAAATTTCCTGAGCTCAATGAAATTGTGGGGAGGGAGTACCATGAGAGAGTCCTACCTTACAGAACCTGACTATGCTGACCACACTGTTACCACAGTGATTTCCTTATGCTCCCAGATACAAACACATGGCTACATAGGTGAGTTTCACTCATCTTCTGAGAAAGATGTAAGCACTCAGTAGTATCATCATCATATTCAAAGTCCTAAAATTTTTTAACATGTAAGTCAGAATCAATATCAAATTTTCTAACTCTTAATGCAAGGAAAAAGTAGAAGCTAAATGTAACATGATTCATCACTAATACTGCTTATGTCTTTTATTAATTAAGATTGAATCATTTCAGTTCATCTTGACCATTATTCAGCATTCTAATTTCAAGAATAATAATCTGTTTTGAAAATTTTAAATAAATTCAACAATCATGTAAGGCAGAGCTTGCAGCAAGCAAAATGGAAAGGTACATTATAGAATCTATATGTAGTACAGTAAGAAACTGAATAGTAGGGGCTGGAGAGATGGCTCAGCGGTTAAGAGCACTGACTGCACTTCCAGAGGTACTGAGTTCAAATCCCAGCAACTACATGGTAGCTCACAACCATCCATAACAAGATCTGATGCCCTCTTCTGGTGTGTCTGAAGACAGCTACAGTGTACTTACATATAATAAATAAATAAATCTTTAAAAAAAAAAAAGAAAGAAAGAAACTGAGTAGTACTGCAGCCTCCATACAGTCAGTCACTAAGGGAAGAAGTTGTTTTTGAGGCTGGAGTGTTTGAAAAATATCCTGAATCAAGACCTGAGCCCTGATACCTCCCACTGAACCCTCTAGCTCTACCTCTGTTTCTGTGCTTGTAAAAACAATGGAGATGATAAAACAGAACATACTTCTTTGGATTGTGAGGACATGGCCTAGCACAGAGGAAACACCAGTGTCTGAGCAGTTTGTCCTCAGTGAGTACCTGGATACCTGGGTAAATCCTAGTACATATGATGATTTTCCTGGTAACTCTTGAACTTTCAAACTATGGTCCCTGCAGGCATCATTCCAGGAAGCTATGCAGACTAACTTCAGTCTCTATATTTTAACAGTGTTTACTTTAAGATTTATTTATTTTATATATGTGAGTACACTGTTACGGTCTTCAGACACACCAGAAGAGAGCATCTGATCCCATTACAGATGGTTGTGAGCCATCGTGTGGTTGCTGGGAATTGAACTCAGGACCTCTGAAAGAGCAGTTAGTGCTCTTAACCACTGAGCCATCTCCCAGCCACCTAAATTTGATTTCTTAAACTCAACTTTAACTATACAAAAATTTTAAAATGTGCCAGGTGGCATGTTTTGAAAAATATCAAATTACTAAAACCCCAAAGACAAACAGGCAATAGAAAGACATCCCCAGACAATTCAGAAAGGGATTTAAATAACTTTTGAAAGAAAATTGAGAAACAGATGAAAATAATTGGGATTTCAACTATTGGAATCTTTTAAAAACACACATACACAAATGTACACACGAGAATCAGAAACTACAAGATCTGAAACTAGGAACTCATAGAATGGATTCAATAGAGCAGGAGGAGGAGAAGTAAGGGAAGGAGACTGGGTTACCAAACTAGAAGAGGCCTCAACAAAAAAGGTAAAGAAAGACCAGAAAAGACTGTGAGAGACATGGAGAAGCCAGACAGGGGAATATTCTTATACCTGAAGTCCACATGGAAAGATGAAAGTACTAGATATACTATGAAAAGAGGTATGGGAACTGATGGAACTGAAAGATCTCAGTGTGCTCAGAGGAGGGTGATGTTGGAAGCTACACCCAGGGCACCTCAATCCAAGTGCTAAGGGACCAACACCAGAGCCTTCTCTTTAACCACCACTGCATTTCTGGATATTCCAGATAACGTACTAATATAATACTCAACATTTATTTTTTTAATCCCCTTAATGATAAGATTCTATTGTATGCTTATTTTTCATTATGAAATGTTCTGAGCTCCTTTAAATTCTGTTCAAAGCCAAATCTGGCTTTAGTTACATTTCTGTGTGAACACACCAAGGATAGTTCACTGGACTCAGTCAAATATGCCTGTGTTGCTTGGCTGTTGTCAACACAGACTCTGTTCTCACATCCTTGCTCCACTGAACTGAAAATCCTACAGAGCCACTGATAATCCTCAGCTTTCCATAGTGCATAAATTATCACAAAGGCAGTATCAAACACACCATAGAAAGAAGTGATAATCAAAAATATACTCCCATCTTGATGTTTATGTTAATAGATGTTGAAGTTACTAGAAAAATGCAAATGCACGTCTAAAATGACCTAGAATCTTTGAAACCTTGGACTATGTCCCAAGGTCCCATAGATACAGCAAGAGAACATATGAGCTGTGTGCTGTGTCTCCTTCCATATCATAACACTGGTATTCTAATGGAAATGCACCCATCCAGAAAGTTCAGGAGATGACCTAAGAGCCAGTCATCAAAGGATTTTTTTCTCATTAAGGCTAAACACGGACTACAAAGGAACTGCAAAATCTATCACCTTACAGACAGAGAAAATAGTTTAAAGTCACTTTGACTGTCTAATAGCTGGTAACTCTGAGCCATTTTAGTTATCAGGGGACAAAGTGTCCCTGGGCAGAAAAGCACCTGGTATGTCCTTGACTTGCTGCAGGTGTTTTGTCAAGGTTGGCTCCCACTTCCTGAACTTTGTCTCTAATGTTACGAACATAGGTTCTAAGCTCCTGCTCTAACTGTGATGGAGAAGTAGGCATGTCTTCAGCTCTATCCCTTAAGGAATGGAAAGATGTTTGAGGAGCACAAGCCTAGGCTGGAAGTGGAGAGAGGGACAATACCAGACTTGACAACTAAAGGAACTACAGCAAGCCCAGCATAAGAAAACCTTGCCTGGAAACTCCTATGATACATTCTGTATATTCAAAGTTGTTTCCCTTAGTTTTACTTAACAGTGTTCCTTAATAATAAATTAGAGATAGTTCTGTGTGGAAAGAAATTAAAGACATCTTTAATGGTACATATGGAAGCCAGGGTATTCCTCTGGCCTGGTGAGTTCCTTGGAGATCTTTTCTCATTTCATTTTCCTTTTTTAAAATAAAAAGTTTTATTTTATTTTTGTTTTTGATTTTCTATGCATGTTGGAGGGAGCAGTATATGCACATGGCTGGGGTTCCCTGCTGTGGCCAGAAGAAGGTATCAGATCATGAAAAGCTGCAATTACAGGCAGTTGTAAGCCACCTGATGTAGGTGCTGGGAAGTAAACTCCAGTACTCTGGAAAATCAAGCAAGAGCTCTTAACCACTGAGCCTTCTCTCTAGCCTCTCTTTTCTTTTCATCCTTCCTTTGAGGCAGCTAGTCTCTTTTAACAAGGAAAGACTGGAAGACAAGAAGACTTGTTGGGAAGACTAGTTAGTGATCATTCATAAAAACAGACTACTAAAGAAGAAAACACTGCTGGGCATGGAGAACACATGAATATTCCCTTCCTTTGAACGGGGATAGTATCCTATCCCTCTGCCTAAGTACAACATGGCTTTTAGGTACAAGTCTCATTACAGACCATGAAACAAGAGAAAAGTGGCATATTAAATAAATATTGCTCACACTCCAGCAAGACAGACCTCATTATGGACTCTATTGGGGATCTCACTGCTCCCAGCAGTGCCCTGGATTTGGAGCTGTCTGAAACAGAACCTGATTCAAGGATTCAAATATCAGTGATTGGCTGAGGAAAGGCTTCCAGAGAGAAGGGGAGATACTGAGAAGCAAATTCAGATCGACTTAACACCCATCCTGAATTCTTGGGGGAGCATAAGAACATGGGATAATTGCTGATTTATGACCCAGAAATTCCACTCCTAACTTTATAACCCAGAGAACTTAAAGATGGCCCTACACAAAACCTTAGGTGCCATTGTTTACGGCAGCATTCAATAATCATAAAAGAAGTTAGGTAAATGCATGGACAAAATTAAGAATTTTAACTACTGGAATCTTAAAAAAAAACAAATATGCATACAAAACTTGGAAATATAATATCTGAAACTAATAACACATAAGGTGGATTCCATAGAAAACAGCAAGAAGAAATTAGTAAAGGAGACTGACTGTATTACCAAAGTAGAATTGCCCTCAAGCACAAAAGGAATATGAGATCAGAGAAAAAGTGTAAGTAAGAGCTATGGAAAAGTGTTTCTTTTACTCCACGTGTTTTGAAGCTCTTCCCAGGCTGGGAGCATAGTGGCAAAACATCTTGTTCCACAGGTGATGGTGTATGGAAACCTCTGACCCAGGAGTTGTTCGCTCAGTCTGCACTGACCCCTCTTAAGTTTACTCCTCCCACGTAACTAATGCTTCCCTTCTGACATCTACTGGCTACACAGGGTATGACACCTCCCTTTGTTTTTCCTGATTTCCTGAGGCATGGACTGAAGTGGCTTGTACTTAGGGCTAGAGGAATCTGGACAAAGGCAAGCAGAAATTACCCTCCACTTCTGGTAATGCAATATTACTGGAATACTGCGATTTTAAAATGAGGATCACACTGACGTTCGTCAATTCAAAATCCCACATTTAGCATACATTTTAGTGAGCTTCAACCAAGTAGCTTAACACTATTTTAGGCTTATTATGTTATCTATAGGCCTAGAAATTATTTTTAAAACGAGGAATAAAATGTCTCTTGCTCTCTAGCACCTCAAAGGATGTAGATGAATGCAAATTTTGTTACCAAAAGGTATGCACAAAAGCAAGCATACTGACAAAAACAGTTTCAGGCGAGCTGTTGTTGAAATGAAAATGTATAAGTTCTACAAAAATAAGTTGTGGCCTCAGAGAGAACAGTGGCACTCTAACCATCCCAGCAAGCCTCAAAGGGGCAGGATTTGGTGGTAGAAAAAATGGAAACGCTGATTCCATGCAGAGCAAGGCACTGAGAGAACCTCAGCAGGAAAGATGCAGCAAGAACCAGATGTGTCTGAGAATGGCAAACACACAACAGATTTCTAGTGGTCACGTATTTGGAAAGTTATTGTCCCCACTCAATAAATGAGTTTGTTTTTTCCAGAAGCCTTCAACTACCTCAGCAGAAATGCTTTGTCACTTCTTGGGCCCTACTGTCTAAATTGTCCAATGTTCCAATGTACTTGAAGAAATAATGTGTTCGGCTGTTGTATCACACAGTGATCCACACATGTAAGAGGGTCTGTTGGTGCTGCAGTTCTTCTATGATCTTGTTGATTTTACATCCAGTTATATGAGATACTTAGAGACCTGTGGAAGCATCAATAACACAGATTTGCTTAGTTCATATTTAGGTTCTATTTTCTTTATCCCATGTGTTTAGAAGCACTATCATTTGGTGAACTTATGGAGATTATGGCCTTTGATTTCTCTTATCCCTAGTAAGTATTTTGCTCTAACATACACTTTATCTGAGCTATTCAAGCCTTTATTAAATCATGCCAGAATGACCTGTCTTTTACTTCTTAACTTACCAAGAATATTGTGCTCAAAATTATTTTCTCACAGACTACATTATAATTGGGTTTTTAAAGTCCATTCCTAAAATCTTTGTCTAATCTTTGTTTAGACTATATTATATACCATGTAATTATTAATAGCAGAAGTTACGCCTGGCATTTCATTACTTTCACATTCTTTTTTTTCTTTTGGTTTTCACTTCCTATCTACCTGTGGGTTGCTTGGATGTTTTATATTTATTTTATTCCACTTTATCTATAGTGTTCTTCACTATATAGTTTTTATTACTTATTAATATCTCCTAGCATGACTTACTTTACCATCTTAAGAGGAACATAAAACCTTACCTCTACCATGTATAATTCTCTTAAATATTATCCCCACATACACTGAGAGGCACAACATTAAAAAATGTTAAAATTTTTGCTTTCAAATGTTAGCCACTTTAAACTGTCACTTTAAAAAGTGGAGAATTGGGCTGGAGAGATGGTTCAGCAATTAAAAGAACTGACTGCTCTTGCCAAGGTTCTGGGTTCAAATCAAAAAAAGAAAGTCAAGAAAAGAAGAAAAATAATAATAGAAACCATCTAGGAAAAACTATGGCAAGCAAGCAACTTTCCTGAAGATGGCTCACCGTTTTACATGACTGCAATGCGTGCACTCTGGAGAGGCACAGGCCCTGGGAGTTTGTCCCGGGATTGCTTCTCACTGCTGATATGCCCTTCCTGCCATTACTACATAGTCTAATGATTTCTGCTATTGGGCAAATTTCCTGCAGATCAAGATGAAGATGAACTTTCATGAGTTAGTGCTGTTTAGATGAATTAATGATTTTATAGAATTCCTGATTTTATTTAAATAATTTGTTAGAATTTTAGTTCAAATAAAATAAAGTTAGAATAGAATATGCCTCCTCCTCATAGAATAGTAAGTGAAGGCTGCATAATAAGGAATACAATGAGATTTTATAAATTTCACTATGAAGAGAAATAGGCTTGGGACAAATTTGTGATCAAGGAAAAACATTCATTCTAGGTCACATCCACAGATGAGGTCACAGATGTGCATTGTGATAAAGCAAGGGCACATAAAACAGTTGCTTTGAACTTATAATGAACTTATATAGTGAAACACCGCTTCAAACTTACTACCAACATCCTATAATTCCTCTTTTGTGTAACATTTTGTCTATGAGGTAATTTTATAAAGAACTTTTGTCTAAGAAGGTATAAAGATTCTAAGAGAAAAAATAAAGTGTGGTTGTTGGGGCTATGCTCCATTCACCAAATGTGTGTGTGTGTGTGTGTGTGTGTGTGTGTGTGTGTGTGTGTGTGTGTGAGTGAGTAGTCTGTCTATATGAATGTGCATACATATGTATGTAGCTATGTGTGTGTGTATAAGCATGAATGTGCCCTTGTGAAATTGATGAAACAAGTGGTTGGGCCTGGTCTCTCTCTCTCTCTCTCTCTCTCTCTCTCTCTCTCTCTCTCTCTCTCTCTCTCTCTCCCTCCCTCCCTCCCTCCCTCCATTATTCCCACTCTTCCTCTTTTTCTGTGAAATTACCAAGGGTCATCACTTTTTGGTCCCAGAATAGCAAGAGAGAATTAAATTGCCAGAAGCCTCCAGAACAGTGACAGTTAAATTGCCAGAAGCCAATAGCTTCTCACCTGCAGAGAGACTTAAAGGCCAGAGGCCATCAGTCTTTGGCCTTGGTTGGATACTGTGTCCTACCTCAGTACCTGACCTTGTTGGGGCAGGATCCCTGGCAAAAGAAATCTTAACCAGGCATGGAAGTATACACTTTTAATCCCATGGTTTCACTATGTATCTTGGGCTGTCTTTGAATACACTATGTACACTAGGCCATCCTCACAGAAATCTGCCTGCTTCTGCCTCCTGAGTGCTGGGCCCACACCATCACACCTGCAATTCTCCACTTTTTTTTTAAAGGTTTATTTGTCGTTATGTGTAAGTACACCGTAGCTGTCTTCAGACACACCAGAAGAGGGCGTCAGATCTCATTACGGATGGTTGTGAGCCACCATGTGGTTGCTGGGAATTGAACTCAGGACCTATGGAAGAGCAGTCAGTGCTCTTAACCTCTGCGTCATCTCTCCAGCCCCTATTCTTGAGTTTCTTAATCTTAAATTTCCATTGATCTAAGAATATCCTCAAGGATGTTTTATTGTAGAAAGGACTATGATTAGCATTCTTTCAGTGTTGAAGCACGTGTCACCACTGGCTGCTGTTTCTGCTCCTGATGTCATTTATCATCATTGACTATAAGTCATGAACTACCTCTCTCCTAATATTTATCAGGGTTTTTTTCTGGCCTTTAACTTTTGAAATTGACTGTGATGTACATGGAGATGAACTCTTTTAGAGGTTTATCCTGCTGGGGTGTGCTGAGCTTGAATGTGTTACATTTATGTCTTTTACAAGATTTGAGGAGATTTTAGTCATTATTTCTCCATTTTTTTTTCTAGCCTAACATTCTTTTTTCTTTTCCCCTGGAACTCCACAAATTTTAGGCTTTTAATGTTTTGTAGTCCATGAAGCTCTATTAAAACATCATTCTCCTCAATTGTTCAGGCTTGATTGTTTCCACTGATTAGGTTTACTTCACATTCTTTCCAATCATCTTTTATCTTTTGTTTAGTCTCTTCAGCAAGGTGGGATTTTTTTTCTAGATTTAAATGCTGTGTTTTCCTGTTCTAATGTGTTCATTTTCTTCTCGTAACTTCTACTTTTAATTGATTTTATGAGTGTTCATACTGCTGTTTGAAATTTTTTTATGACAGATGCTTTAAGATTTTTTTGTCAGATTTTTGAAATAACTGTGTCTTCTTGGTACTAGTGTTAGGGAACTGTCTTCTCTCAATCAAGTTGAAATTTTCCTTGTTCTTCACAAAGATGAGCAACTCTGAGTTATACTTTAGGCATTTTAAGTATTAGACTATGACTCTTATTCCTACTTAACAACTTAGATTAGAAATATGAATCCTAGTTTGATATATGGACTACTAAATATGAATTTTAGTTTGATATATGGACTACTCTAATGCATGGCCATGACCTAAAACCCATGTTGGATCTTTTCCTCCAACTCTCTCCTCTTCAGAATCCTCCTAGTTCTTTATATAGAGGAAAGTTGCTCTATGTTGTTTATTCAGTGTGGGGTAGGTATCTTTCTAGGGCTCCACCCAAACCTCTTCACAGCTGAAGCAGCCAGAATACAGAATGCAATTTCTTTCAAAAACAACTCTTCTGAACCAGGTCATGTAGCATCAAAGGGATTTCATTCTCCAGAGATACCCCTCCCATCTCCTTTCCTCCTTCCCTGCAAATTACAAAATTTTTATGTACAGACTAGAATATGTAGGAATGGGAAAATAAAACAGGTGATCATCTGTTGAGTTGTGCTGAGTCCTGAGGTCCTGAGCCAGTTCACTGCCTTTCTTTAGTTTTTAGTCTTTGAATGTTTCATACCTTTTCTAGGGTTTTAATTAGAACTAGCAAGAAGAGAAGGGTAGGAGCTATACACGCTATTTTATCCAGATTCATCAATAATAATTTTTAAATAACACATTGAAATGGACCATTCGAAGGAGCATTGAGCATATATTACACATATGGATAACAAGCTTAAGGGAGGGATGGAAGGAGCGCATTGCTGTGAACAAGCTTCCTAAGCCTCTAGACCCTGAAGTACAAGCAGGAGCCAAGCATGGGCTGCAAGTTTCTCATCTTGGGAAACTTTCCCTCTAGTATCCACCAAGGAGATTTATCTTAGTTAAGGTTTTTATTGCTGTGGTAAAACACCATGACCAAAAAGCAAGTTGGGGAGAAAAGTGTTTATTTAGCTTACACTTCCATATTGCTGCGTGTTGATTATTGAAGGAAGTCAGGACAAAAACACAAACAGGGCAGGATCCCTGAGGCAGCAGCTGATGCAGAAGCCATGGTGAGGTCCTGCTTGCTGGCTTGCTTCACCTGGCTTGCTCAGCTTGCCTTCTTATAGAACCCAAGTCTACCAGCTCAAGGATAGCATCACCCATAATGGGCTGAGCCCTCCCTACTGATCACTAATTCTAATTGAGCAAATGCCTTACAGCTGGATTTCATGAAGGCACTTCCTCAACTGAAGCTCTTTCACCGCAATGACTCCAGCTGTGTCAAGTTGACATGAAAACCAGCCAGTACAGGTTTTCCTTCACTTTCCAGAAGGTAGAGATCTAAGGTCAAATTTCTTTCTCCAGCCCTGGTCCCATTTGCTTCCCTTATTACTGCCAGGCAGGTACTGTAGTCCTATTATCAGACTGCCTCCATTCTAACTTCACTTACATCATAATAGCTATAAGACTTAGGGCTGTAACTTTACCTGAGACCCAGTTGCTGACTCTTGGAATAGAACAGGAAAGATAAAATCTAGTGCTTCTACAACCGTTATTGGAACATAAACCACTTGAATTTCAACACCCTTGCAACTTCTACCTTATGATATTTTCTATATACAACACCCAGAATTTTTTAAAAAATTAAAAGTCACTCCAACTCAACTAAATCATTTGCAATGGACTTGCAACCCTTCTATGGCTGATGCCAACCCCTGCTGCCCTCAAACTCCTCTCCTGCCATTTTCCTTGATGACTTTATTAATCTCTTCAGTACTCCAAGCTTCACTTACCCTCAGGAGACAGAGATGCATTATAAATGTATTAAAATTTATACACATTAAAAATTTAAACATGACATTCAGTCCTTCTTATGTGCCAACCAAATCTGAGAGTCTTTTACACATTATTGAACCCTCATGATCTTCATGATATCAACTCTGTACATGTAGGAACAATTTTTATTACTTTATGGACAATGAAACTAATATATGTGTAGATATGTATACACACATAAATATACAAACATACACACATATATGTGTATTCACATATATATGAATATGTGAATTCATATTCACATATGAGGAAGAAGAGATTCATTCTATTAGTTCTGTTACTCTAGAGAAACCTGAATACTACATTGGCTAACAGGGAAGTTATATTCTGCTATCCTGCATAGAAATGTTTCATAAACTCTGTGTGTTTGTGTGTGTGTGTGTGATCATATATGTGGAGGTCAGAGATCAACCTTGACTTAAGTTATTGCTTAGGAGTTCTTCACCTGTTTTGTTTTGTTTTGTTTGTTTTTTGTTTTGAGACATTGTCTGGTCAGTGAGCTTCCTGTCTCTACTACCCAAGCACTGGGATTATAAGCATATATTACCACACCTGTTTTTTTAACATAAGTACTAGTGAGCAAACCCAAGTCTTCATGATTGTACAAGCAAGCACTTTATTGAATGAGCTAATTCCATAGCTGTTGTGGATGAGCATGGTGCTATTCTTGTGAACCAATCCCCTAATGAATAAAGGAGCCAATCTTTGGGTGAGTAGGCAGAACTTCCAGGTTGTATGGAGGAAGAGAGGAAGCAGGAGGGAGTTACTCCCCTTTGGGACAGAGGGATAAGGTGTAGCTGCTAGAGTTTCCTAGTATCATGGAGGATCCAAAAGGATCTGCCACCAGAGGGATCAGATTTTAATAAGGCTTACAAGATTAGGTTTTAGTTGCTGCGCCAAGAGATTGAGTTACCATTGTTTCAGAACTAAGTTTGTGTTGTGTTTTCCTTCACATGGTGGCTCGTATGGGTTCAAGAGAAAAAGGTACAGTGGCCAAGCATGAGTTTGCCTGAGGTGCTCCAGAAAATCTGTGGGGGATTTGAAGCAGGGGTGGTTTGGTAGTGACTCAACAGTGGGAACCTAGAGAGCTGGATGGAGACATTTCCAGAGTTCTGGGCCAGTGAATCTCTGAATCTCCAGTGCATGGCCAGCCAGGCCGCTGGGGCAGAGAGAAGTACAAGTGCGGAAACATGCTGATTCTACCTTTTTCATATTTCCCACAACACATAGCCCTGTTTTTTGCTTGTTTGTTGTTTTAATAGAAGGTCTCACTTTGATATAGAAAAATTAATAAATAATTTAACTTAGTGGTAATTATGTATTTTCTGTGACTTCTAATAAGTATTTTGTATTTTGTTACAGGGACATTCAAGATACAGCAGTGGGACATAGGTAGACAAGACTTCCTTGAATCTGCTCCTGGCTTAGGAATGTTTGTGACTGTTACAACTTACAATGATGAGGTAAAATACCCTCCTACATTGTCCCTATTTCTAGTTGTAAAAGTTCTTTCTACATGAGCATCAATCAGAAGTTACAGGCTTTTATGTAGAACTGAACAAAATGCAGAAAATGGGCCTGTGAGATAGCTTAGTAGGTAAAGGTTACTTGTTGCCAAGCCAATTGTCCTCTGACCTTCACACATATACCACAAAAAATAGATAGATGTTAATAGATAGAATGATAGATAGATAGATATAGATAGATAGATAGATAGATAGATAGATAGATAGATAGATAGATAGATAGAGATAGATGATTGGTAGATGGTAAATAGACATCATTTTTGACTGTTTATTGGATAAACATTCCCTTTTAATGGTATATTAAGAGAAATACAGCACATGGTAAGATTCTTTAATTTTTCAATCAAATCAAAATTTGAAGACATTTAAAAACAGAATTGTATACATATGTATATGGTGATGCTTGTGTAGTATTATAGTGAGCTAAACAGTCCTACATAAACTACTAATAAAGAAAATTCCTCATGGGTTATGGACACTATAAGAAAACTCACAGAATCAACTAACCAAGGATTATAGTGTTCACAGACACTCGACTGACAATCAGGGAGACTGTATGGGTCTGACCTAGGCCCTCTACATATATGTTATAGTTGAGCAGTTTGGTTTTCTTGTGGGACTCCTAATAATGGGAACAGTGGCTGTCTCTGACTCTTGTGCCTGCTTTCAGAAGCTGTTTTCTCCTACTGGGTTGCTTCATCCAGCCTTAGTCTTATTGTGACTTGCTGTGTGGTTGCTGTCCCTGGGAAGCCTGCTCTTCTCTGAAGGGAAAAGGAGGAAGAGTAGATCTAGGAAAGGTAGTGGGGAAGGGACTGGGAGGAGAGGAGGAAGGAGAAATTTTGTCAGGATGTAACATATGAGAGAAGAATAAATAAAAACAAAATATATTTTTGGAAAAAAAAAAGAAGAAGAAAGAAAATCCCTCATAAACATATCCACAGACTGACCCGAAAAAGACAATTGCTCAGTTGAGACTCCTTTTTAAGGTGATTCTAGGCTGTGTCAAATTGGCAGTGCTAAGGAGAACACAAGGTCAACTCCATTTTAGCTTGACTCTTCTGAGTTCTAAAGCCTCACATTTTACATTTAGATCTAGGATCTACTGAGTTACAATTATTATAAAATGTATAAAACCTGTGTCTTTAAAACTTCTTTCAGTCCCTCTTCTCTGTTTAGCTCAGACCTCATTTGCCCTACCCCTGTCTCTTCCTTATCTAGGTGTTTCGGCCTTCTACTATAATCTCTCCAGTTCACAACCCTTCCCCCCACCCCCACTCCCACCCCACTCTAGGAAGTTGTTCTCAAATGAACAAGGTGAGGTGGCTCCTCAGGCTGCCACCATGTATCTAGCCAGCATAAACACCCCCACCACCACCACCACCACCACCACCCCCCTACTCAGTTGCCAGCCCCTCTCTTTTTTAATTTTATCTTATTAATGTGCATGGGTATTTTATCTGCTTGTATACCTCAGGCCTTTGGAAGCAAGAAAAGGGTATCAAATCCCTTGAAACTGGAATTTTAGATGGTTGTGAGCTACTATGTGGGTATAGATGTATAGATATAGATATGATATACCTAGGAGAAGGAATCTAGTACCAACTTCCATAGATTTTTTTACTTATGCATTTCTAGTGAGTTGTAATGCTTTGTAGCCATCTGTCTGTCTCTCCAGTTTTATGGAGAAGTTTATCATGTGAATTCAATTATCTAATCCATCTAAGAACTGGGGTTTTCAGTTCATTAAGATTTTGCTTATTATAATAGATATCAAAAACACACGGAGAGAGATGTACTTTTACAAACAATGCTTTTATAAAAATAATATCCAAGATTGCTTCTATAGATTAGCATAAAGAGTCAGATATGGTGGTGCATCTGTAATTCCAACACTCCAGAGATAGAAGTAGGTAGAATAACAGTTTGAAGGCATCCTAGGCTAGTAAGGGACACACGTACACCCTGCCTTAGTTCATGGACATCTTTAGTATAGATACCTGTTTTTTCAATTTCCTTTACTGTTACATACTGTTCCTTAGTTGACTTTTCCTTATTTCAAAGTAACAATCTTGCTATCACAAGTAGCATAGTAAATATTATCTTCTAAGTAACTTTGTAACTTCTACATGTTAATAAAATACTCTTCTATAGGTAGGGTTGCTGAGTCAATAATTATATATTTTATAAAATTTAACACACATTGCTTAACTGCTACCCAAAACAGTTTTGTTGCTCCGTCCTTCCAACACTATCTGGAGACTATTTATTTCTCCATACCACCCAAGAATTTTAAAATCCTTGCCAACCTCGGGATAAACAAGGGAAGTTTTGCTATAATTTGAATTTTTGTTACTTGTAAGGCTGAGTATTTTTCATATTTATTAACCATTTTGTTTTTTCTTTAGGTCTGTATTATTTTAATACACCTATTAAAAATAAAGATGAAAAATAGATCATAATAATCTGTTGACACTCTTAACCCTAGGTATTATTATCCAACTTATATGGTGCACAAGGGACATTCTATTTTACTTCGCATTCATCTGGTGGACACATCATTTGCTTAGAATCTAATTCTACACAGTTTGTGTCATTTGGAGGGAGTAAGCTGGTGAGTATATGCCTAAGTATCCTGTTGTTGAACACAACATCACTATTCAAGCATGGCATTGGTTTGCAGAGTCAATCACACTCAGACTGACTGGAAACTTATTAAAATTATGTGTACAGATCTTGGTACAACAACCAAAGAGGGAGTTGGAGAGATTGGAAGGTGTTCAAAGGGAACCATGAAGTTGATTAAAGGGTTTGAAAAATAATTGTTGTGGGGAAAGGTTAAAAGAGCTGTGATTACTCAGGCTTGAAAACAAGTGAGGGTTGAAGAGCGAATAAATAATGGAATTCTAATAACAAAAACTCTTACACAGTACAGGGGTGAGTCACTATTTTCTAAATGTGTTAAGAATAGCTGAAAAGTTTTTGTATGTCAGTATACAAAGTTCAGCTCTATGTAAAGAGAAACTTCCATAGAGCAATAATAAATTTTTCCCAATACCAGAGGCATTACATAACAATAAACTTGATGTTCACAAAAGTATAAATATATGTTAAGGTCAATGGGTTACCACAAAAATAAGTCTTATTATGAGAAAGACTATTGAGTAGAGTAGAGTAGAGCAGAGCAGAGAAGAATAGAATAGAGTGAGAAATAGAGTGATAGTGTGTGCAGAAAAATAAAGTAAATCAAGATGGTGTGGCACCTTACTCATGAAAGGGAGTGAGAGACAAAGAAGACAATAGCACAAAGAGAAAAGAAAGAAAAAAACTATAGCTAATTTATTTCAAACATGCAAGGGCTTGTTTCCCCCTTTTTACTGTTTGTACAGCGCATCCACTTAGATATTCATGTTGGAGAACATAACCTTGATGCAGCTATTGTTCAAGCAAAGGACAAAGTTAATGAAGTAACCTTCAAGCTTCAACATCTTATTGAACAAGTGGAGCAAATACTCAAAGAACAAGACTATCAAAGGGTCAGTCTGTCTGTTCAGCTAAATTTAATCTCTTCTTGTCAAAAATGTATTTCTCAACACAAAACCTTTGAACCAAGGAAAGAACAAACTGCCTGCCCCTTTCTAAGCTAGAGCTGTGTGGGTGTGAAGGGAGTAGGGAAAGAGTAAACTTTCTTCATTTACTCTGCTGGCCCATGAGTTCCTTTAGAAAAGGGAATTGAGGCTCATTTGCCCCTTCATCATCCGAAGTTACTAGCCAAGTGTTCACCGAGTAACAAAGAACTTGAACTTATAAAACAAAGGAACGCTTCAAGACATGTTCCATACACTTGTAGAGACCTAAGTATGTGCACATTCAGGGTCACAGTTTTAATCTAATGACATCAAATGTTTTCTAAGTCACTGTGCTCACTGGATGCTGGCCAGACATGAACAGGAATCTACTCACCTACTTTGCCATAACCAAGTCTCAGTTCCTTTATCTGAAAAATAAGGATGAGGTGCAGTAATTCAATAAGGCAAGTGTGTGGCACAGAGCCCATTTTCCTTGATGGTAAAAACTGTATAAAGTAATGGATCAAATTCCTGCAATGGACACCAAAGTAAAAAAATATATTTTGTTAAATTGCTGTCTTATAGTTGGCTAAATAATAAATTGCATCTTAGAAAATGATATTCTACTTTTTATATCAAATGGATAAAATTAAATACCAAGAACACATTCAAGAAACTTCACCTCAAAAATCACACACAAAGTACTTTAAGAAACTGAAACTTTTTATTCCTTTTCTGAATAGGACCGTGAAGAAAATTTCCGTATAACCAGCGAAGATACCAATAGAAATGTTTTATGGTGGGCTTTTGCACAAATATTAATCTTTATCTCAGTTGGAACTTTTCAAATGAAGCACCTTAAAGATTTCTTCATAGCTAAGAAGCTTGTTTAAAATACTGTAAGTGAAAGCAAATAATTTGTACAATGTTTGAGTTAATAAACCAAAATACATGCATAAATGTGTTATTTTCTTATTTAAAATTATTAGATATTGAAGTTAACATTATAAAATGGCATTCCTGGTTTTAAAAAAAATGTTACTTTAATAATATAGCTTTTGAATGGGGTAAAAATATGCACATCATTTTAATTTAAACTTGATATAAATCAGCAACTACCAATAAGCTACAGATACAATTTTAAGTGATTTGGTGACAGCACACATTACAAAAGGATTTTTATATTCTCTCTCTCTCTCTCTCTCTCTCTCTCTCTCTCTCTCTCTCTCTCTCTCTCTCTCTCCCTCCCTCCCTCCCTCTCTCTCTCTGCAAGCAGACCCTTTCTTTTTATTCTCTTCCCCTCACTCCCTTATCCCCATGACAATTTCCCTGGCCTCAGTCCTTGGGGCCAGTGAACAGCTTCCCAATAAACCTGCCTTTAATATTAAAAAAAAAAGAGAATCTTACAAAGGGGTACTATTTTAACCCTTGTGGAGCCAGGTGGTGGTGGTGGTCGTGGCAACACCTTTAATCCCATCACTTAGGAGGCAGATACAGATGGATCTCTGAGTTCGAAGCCAGCTGAGTCTACAGAGTAAGTTTCAGAACTGCCAGGACTACACAAGGAAACCCTTTCTCCAAAAAGGGGGCAGGGGATGGGGGGCAGGGAACCTTATGGCATATATTTAACGTAACATATCAAAATACTATCAGGCAGAGCATGTAGCATGGACCTCTACTGCTACTCCTAAGAAGGCTGAAACAGGAGGATCCCTAGAGCCCCCAAGTAGAGACCAGACAGCAGACTGTCTTAGTCACTGTTCTATTGATGTGAAGAGACACCATGACCAAGGCAACTCTTATAAGACATTTAATTGGGAGTTTGTGTACAGTTGCACAGGTTTAATCTATTACCATCATGTTTGGGGAGCATGGTGGCATACAGGCAGGTGATAGAGCAGTAGCTGAGAGTTATATCCTGATGCACAGGTGAGGGGCAGGAGGGGGGCTGGATCTGACATGGGCTTTTGAAACCTCAAAGTCCTAGTGTCACACTTCCTCCAACAAGGCCACACCTCCTAATCCTTATAATCCTTTCAAATAGTGCCACTCCCTATTAACTAAGCATTCAAATCCCTAGGGACTAAACATTCAAATATATGAGCCTATGGGGGCTATTTTTACTCAAACCACTTCAGAGACCCTTTCTCATAAACATGACAGTACAACACACACACACAAAAATAACTTTAATTTTAATGTACACAATAAAAAGATTTTTTTATATATTATTCATACTAAGTTTGTAGTCCTAGGTTCTGTGTTATGCTCAGAGCATAATTTGGACCAGTAATTTTTTAAAGGCCTGATGAAATTCACAACTGCAGTACTGCACAGATCAAATACATCTTTTCCCCCAAATTATTTCACTAAGAAACAGTCACCTGAATCTTTACTTTTTTCTAATTCCTTGAAAGACAGTAAACTTTTCTCCATACAAGTAAATAGCCTTGAATTTTCTTACACAGCCTCAGCCAATGCATGCACACTTATGAAGTGGGGAAGAATGATATCCAGAATTATGTAAGAAAAACAACTATTAAACGTAATTTTACATTTTAATTTTGAAATGATTTTAATATCACCAAAAACTAGCCCCTTCCACTATCTGTTGTTTTAAAGGGGGAATGATCTTCCCTAAATTAAATGCTTTCTTGTGAACATAGTAGCAACCAGGGATCTCTGTCCTGCCCTGATACACTTTGTCCCATGTTCAAATGCAAACCCTCCCAACCATTCATTGTTCACTGGGTACTTCTAGTCCCTCTAGCCTGGTCCATAACCCCAGTCCACCCCGATCCTCCTGGTAGTCCTTTCCTCCAACCCTGCTAGGAACCTATGGTTCTTCTCGGTTTCAGTGGTTCCCGGGTTTTCTCTCCTCTCCATTATGGGGTGTACAAGTGTCCCTGGGTCTATCTCTACCCTGAGGCCTGATCCACCCAGACTCGCTCAATATCCACTCCCCTAGCCTAGTTTCACCCTGTTTCTTTAGCAAAGATCTTCCTCATGATGGGCAAAAAGCCACTGTCCCTGCCCCACATCGCCAAGCTTTCCTCCATGAACAAGAAGGTGGCTTTTCTTTGCCTCTGTACTTTTGGCCCCAGCTTCCCCCAGGGTTGGTTCTGTGTCGGTTTGGGCGGGAAGCCGCTGCCTTGTACGCATGCGCTGGAGTGGGCGCAGGCGCAGAGCTGCCTTTCTAGGCTACACTGGGCGCTGAGAAGTGCATTCGTACCTCAGTGTCCTCGCTGGCCTCTCGTGGTCCTCCGTCATGGCCAGCTGGGTGTTCTGTAATCGCTGTTTCCAGCCGCCGCACAGGAAGTCGTCCTTCAGTCTGACCAGCTGCGGGCACGTGTACTGCAACGCCTGTCTCCTCAAAGGTCCGCGTAGGCCCGGAGGGCAAAATGGGCCACAGCGTGGGTTCACTCCCGTGGGTGGGACAGAGGCGAGGAACTTCAGTGGGTCTGTGCAACTCCATAACCACCAAACCCCTGCAGGAATGCAAAGCAGGAACTCCAGAAAGACTGCTGTGTACTTGGCATCTGGTGGGAAGCTACTTTGCAGCAGTCCGTTGATCGGATGTGAATATTTTTGTTGTTGAAGTAAAGCTGGGGGAGGGGGAGGGATGCTTACAGAAACAGTGGGAAGTGACCGATCTATTTAACTTGGTGAGTAAAGGGACAGGTACACCACCAGCCCTCAGAAATTTCTTGTAGAGTTCGGTTTCATTTTGTTGTCCAGCCTTATCTTAATTCTCTAGGAATTTTCACACAGTATTTATTATGAGCATTGTACACGTAGGTGCCACATTAATATGGAACTCTGCTGTGTGGTCACACTCCCAACTTAATAATTCATTAGTTGAACTAACATAAGTGGTTTCCAGATTTGTAAGTAACAAATGCTGCGACTGTGAAAACTCTGGCTATGTATTTGTTGAGCATAGGTACACATGTGCAACCAGGGGTAGAATGTCTGGGTTTCTGGTGTATACTCTAAGACGAAGCCTGGTGTAAAAAGTAATATGGAGTGAGAGAAATTGAGAAGCTGTGTAGTGAGTCTCGTGAGAAGCAATGGGAACAAGATGTAGCCCTAGGATCAGGAGAAATGATGGGTTTGGGAAAGATGAGGTAGATTAAGCAGGCTTAATCCAAGAAAGCAAAGAGCTGAATTCTTTTGCTGGTGGATGCTGGACAGAAAACAGACAGGTAAACTCATTTTATACCAGTAGTTCTCAATCTCCTAGTGCTACAGCCCTTTAATACAGTTCCTCATGTTGTGATCCCCAACCCTAAAATTATTTTTGTTGCTACTTTCAGGGTTAGTGACCTGTTATGAATCATAATGTAAATATCTGTGTTTTCATATGGTCTTAGGTAATCCCCAGAGGGGTCACTACCCACAGGTTGAGATCTGATACCTTAGACTCTGTCTTGCGGAACTGTCTAGGGAGGAAACAGGAGGTAGGCCTGAGTGGGGATCTGGAATTCAAAGGAGTCAGGAATGTTAATGGTGAGTTAGTAGCATCTAAGTAAATGCCATACAATTAGGCAATTGGAAAATACTACTACCTTGGGAAATAAATGTATCTTATAGGTGGCAAGTAGACTGAAGAAAGATGTTGGATAAAGAAGGAAGTAGAGGTCTTGATGACCTAGATTTTCCCCTAAGGTCAAGGAATCAGTGTTTGAAAATATCTACTGGGTCAGTGGTAGAAGTCACCAATGACTTAAAATAACCTAAAGTTAGAACAGTGAAGATATATACCTTTATCGTGTAAATTACAAAGCCCCAACACTGCTGTGTGTAACTAGTTTAAGGCTTTGGATAGTACACATCCAGGTGTTTCTGGTCCTTGAATCATGAGACCAACATAGGTTCCAGTACCCTGAAGTTATTCTTCTAAAACCATAGGTACTACATGTTTAAAGTATATCAACCCCAGAGACACACAAAAGAAGTTGGAGGAAAAGGATAAGGAGCTCTAGACAGAATCTTAACTTAGTTCATTCTCGTGATCCATGTTCATACAGTCTTGTTAAACTCTGGTGTATGCTTCCAGACTTTTTCAGGGAACACAAATTTCTTAAATTTTTACTTATTTTTATATGTATGGGTGTTTTCCTGCATGTATATTTGTGCACCATGTTTGTGCAAGGTCATTGACTCTCCTAGGACTGGAGACACAGAAGGTTGTGAGCTACCATATGGATCCTAGGAATTGAACTCACGTCCTCTAAAAGAGCAGCTAGTTCTTAACTGCTGAGTCATCTCTCTAGCCCTTGATGGCAATTTCACACACACACACACACACACACACACACACACACACAAACTGTGGGGGATGTCTAAGGACTGTCTGTAGGAGTTATTTCTCTCCCTCCACCATATGGGTTGAACTTGAATATAGATTGAACTCATGTCATCATACTTAGTAGCAAGTGTCTTTACCAAAGTTCAGCCAGTTTGCTGGCCTATGATAGTACAAATTTTTTAAAAAATGATATAGTATGTATACTATTTAGTAAACTTTTTATTGCTTACTTGGGCACAGACTGCCTTCACTGTTAATCCCAGCTCTTGGGACCCATACACAAGTAGATCTCTGAGTTCTAGGCCAGACTGGTTTACAGATTGAATTATAGGACAACCAGGACTACACAGAGAAGCCATGTCTCAAGAAACAAAACAACAGCAAAACCACAAACAAATACACACAAATAATCTTTTATTTCTAAGGTTGTAAATATCTTTCAGTTGCTATGCCATAAGTTATTTCATTCTCTACTGAAAGACATTTATTTTGGCTCTTTTCTTTTTGTGGATTGTTCATTCAGGTCCTCTCTTTCAGTGTAGTATTAATTTTTAGTTGATGTGTAACCAGGTATATATTAAATATGAGCCATTTTGGCTGTGAACTACAAGGGATTTGACCATGACAAGGGATGCCCACTCTCAGTCTTCCCCAGTACAATGCTTGTAGTTTGTTTTTTGTTTTGTATTGTTGTTTGGGGTTTTTTTATTTTGTTTTGTTGGTTTTGTTTTGTTTTATGAGATGAGGTTTCTCTGTAGTAGCCTTGGCTGTCCTGGAGCTTGTTTTATAGACAAGGCTGGCCTCAAACTCTTTAGAGATCTGCCTTGGAAAGATAGCATAGGAACATGCAGGAAGAGTGTATTTGAATGGTATTTGAATGCCTTTATAGGAAGAAAGGAGAGGCTGGCAAAGATATGTCAGCATTAACAATCCTTGATGTTGAGCCTGATGATCTGAGTTCAGTCCCCAGAACTTACTGTAGGAGCTGACTCTGGGAAGATGCCCTCTGACCTTGACGTGCTAACATTTGCTCACACTCACCACCCTCTGCTATGTGTGTGTGTGTGTGTGTGTGTGTGTGTGTGAGAGAGAGAGAGAGAGAGAGAGAGAGAGAGAGAGAGAGAGAGAGAGAGAGAGGAAGTTTAATTGTAAGAAATCCTATGACAATTCTGCACTTTTACATAGGGTACTAAGGAGGTCCAGGGCTTGGTAGCAACAGAATGCTGATAAGGGACCCAAGATATTGTCCACAAGAGTGATGGGATAACAAGGCTGTTGCTGAGAGCCAGCCAATGAGTTCAGAGATTCACACTAAGATGGTGGTCAGTTTCATGGGGGAAAAGATAGTGAAATATGGACAGACTCCTAGATCATCATCAAAAAACTAGAGTGTGAGCAGGTAAATTAGTTATACGCTAGCAGGTAGGCAGGTTTATAAACCTTTCATGCTTCAGCTGAGACTGGCTCTAGGTAACAGGAACTCAGTGGTGATGTAAAGGTAACCTTGATATTGTGGAGGCTTGAAAGAGTTATTTTCATTTTAAATTGTTAAAAGTTTTAAATTAATATGTCACAAAACCAGATGGTGGTGTGTGCTTTGTACTAGCTGGGAGGTAGAAACAAGAGAATTGCAAGTTCAAAGCCCTCCTGGGAAACTAAACAAGCCTCTGTCTCAGAAAGTTTGTTGTTTGTTTATTTGTTTGTTTGTTTTTTGAGACAAAGTATCTATATAATCTTGGCTGTTCTAGAGCTCACTGCGAAGACTAGGATCTCAAAGAGCTCCTTCTGGCTCTGCCTCTCAAGTGCTGGGATTAAAAGTATGTACCACCATGCTCAGTCTCAAAAAGAAATTTTTTAAGGGTTGGTGCTAACATTTAATAGTAGAATACAGTGTATGTGAGTCCCTGCATGAAGAACACACACACACACACAAACTCATACCTAAATACCTTGGATGTGTGAAGAGAAAGAAAGGATTCCATTGTAAAAGTCTAAGTATTGTTGACACTTGTATATCACTCTTTGGGGCACATTTACAAAGCAGGAAAATAAATTATTGTATAAATTGTTTCACGAATCCACAGCTTCATCATTTAAGAACATGAAAACATTTGGGCACTGTATAATCCTGCATTGTAACACAAAGTCTGTGTTCATACGTATTTCACAACACTGGTCAGTATAATGTAATTAAACATTTGCTTCTCTCTGATAGGTAAAAAGAATGAATGCATGATCTGTGGCGTTCCTTGCCAAACAGTTTTACTCTCAAAACATGTAAGTTGAAATCTATAGAATTTGAATATTTGTTATATTTCCTTTCAATTTGGGTTTAAATTCTTAGTACCTAGTATCTAAAATTTTCATTCATTTTTGCTAGATTAACACTTGTAAGTAATAAAGCATAATAGGATTTAGTTTTGCTGTTCTGATTTGGTTTAATTGTTGATTGGTTTTGGTTGATTACTGTTTGGATTTTTTGTTTGTTTGTTTTTCTTTAGTTTTGCTAAACAAAATGCATTTACTATTGTGTTATCCAGGATATCCATAAATACAATATTCTTCTGCCTTAGCCTACTGAGTGCTGACATTACAGGCATGAGCCTTCTACCAGTCAGGATTTGCTTTTAAACCCTCATTATACTTTCCTTCTTAGCCATAGGTTGGCCTTATGCACAGTTTATTGGATGGTGCTCTGTTCTTAGAAATGAAAATAGGGTAGATTTACTTAATACAACACCGACTTCCTAGTCAGGCAAATTTGGTTTTTCATAAAAGTCATAGTAAATAATTAAGAGGGTTATTCATAATATAAGTCAGAGTCAGTTATTTGTTCCATGGGCTTAAACCTGAGCCTTTAGTTCTTTCTATAAAATATGTCACATTAATTTATTCTTTGCTATAAACTTCTTATCAAGTGATTTGTCTCTTCTATGCCTGTTTTCCAGATGTATATTTGAACTTCTGTTTTTAAACATCACAATTTTTATTAAAAAAAAAAAAAAACAACAGTCACCCAACAACTCAGACAATATAAAAAGTCTTAACAGACAATGTGGCAATTCCCAGATCCCATTCCAGAGATCACAACATCTAGGAGTTGGCACCTAGTTTATGTCTCTTATGTCTTTTATTTTCTTTTTACGGATTTTTTTTCCAAATAATATCTCATTTGTGGTACATATTTTTCCACGACTGCATAATATCTTACTATTTTTTGTTTTGTTTTGCTTTTTATACATTTTACACACTGCTCACTGCCCCTCTTCCCAGTCATCTCCTCCCAAAATCCTTCCTCCCTTCCCCCTCATTTCCTTCTCTTCTGAGAGGGTGGAGGCCCTCCACCTGAGTATCGCCCGCCCCCCAGTACATCAAGTCTTTGCAGAGCTAGGCACATCCTCTCCCACTGAGGCCAGACAAGGCAGCCCAGCTAGAAGAGCACACCCCACAGTCAGGCACTTTTGGGATAGCCTCTCGCTCCAGTTGTTCAGGACCTCCATGAAGACCAAGCCGAACATCTGCTACATATGTGTGTGTTGGGGGAGGAGGCCTAGGTCCACCCTGTGTATGACCTTTGGTTGGTAGTTCAGTCTCTGAGAGCCCTAAGGGTTCAGGTTAGTTGACTGTCCGTCTTCTTGTGGAATTCTTATCTCCCTCAGGGCCCACAATCCTTCTGCCAACTGAAACCCATCCCATGAACAAGCACCAATCTCTGACACTACTAATGATACTCTGTTATGCTTGTAGACAGGAGTCTAGGATGACTGTCCTCTGAGAGGCTCCACCCAACAACTGACTCAGGTGGATGCAGAAAGCCACAGCCAAATAGTGGATAGAGCTTGAAGACTCTTACTGTTTTATTTTCAAGAGCCTGTAGAGGGTTTTTTTCCTTCTGTTTTTTGTTTGTTTGTATGTTCATTTGTTTGTTTGTTTTCCTGATACTCATTATTTTTACCAATTTCTGTCCACAATTGCAAGAGTTTTTATAGGCATAAATTCCTAAAGATAGAAAAATAAGGGGAAATATTTAGCTATTTAAAATTTTAAATGAGAGTACCTTATTTTTCCCCAAACACATCAGTTTCGTATTCTACTGCTTACATACTGTTTACTAAATGTCATATCCTATGGTTTACATACCTCTGGAGCACCCCTTCCCTGCCATAAGCCAGGGTCAACCTGGGAAGAGAACCTCTGACCCTGCTCCAGCTTTCTGGGTTGAATGTTTAGGCCATTTGTATTTTGTTTCTTAGTTGTGCTGGCTAGTTTTATATCAACTTGACACAAGTTAGAGTCTTCAGAGAGGAGGGACCCTCAATTGAGAAAAGGCCTTCATAAGATCAGGCAGTTGGAAGACCTGTCCTGTGTTTTCTTAATTAGCAATTGATGGGGAGGGCACAACTCCTGGGATAGTGGTCCTGGTTTCTATAAGAAAACAGGCTGAGTAAGCCATGATAAGCATTTCAGTAAGCACGATCCCTCCATGGCCTCTACATCAATTCCTGCCTCCAGATTCCTGCCTATTTGAGTTCCTGCTCTAACTTCCCTCAGTGATGGACTGTTACCTAGAAGTGTAAGCAAAATAACCTCTTTCTTCCCTAAATTGCTTTTTGGTCATGGTGTTTCATCACAGCAGTAGTAATCCTGACTAGGACATTAGTAAATGTATTTAAGCTGTTTGTTCCTTCTGTGCACTCTACTCTAATGTCCTAAGGACTGCTTTCCTGGAATCAATTAGAAAGTTTAGACCAAAGAATAAGTTAACCTGAGATATTTTATAAATAGAATTAAAATGGATCTGCTTGTATAGTACTCATATAAAATATTCATGGTTCTTGAATGTGATGTGCCCTTGTTATATTTGTGTATTTGAGACAGAATTTCTCTGGGTAGAACAGGCTGACCTTGAGCTCACAGATATCTGCCTGCTTCTGCCTCCAGAGCATTTAGTCTTTAAAAAAAAAAATACTTAAAAAAAATCATTTAATCCCACCTTTCCTGGCCTTTCTTTATTTCTGTTTTAACTCAAAAATTGTTTCAAAGAATAGTTTTAGAGTTGGGCATGCTATCAACACTTGGGTTGAGGCAGGAAGATTGCTGTAGGTTCAAAATCAGCTTGGGCTACAGTGAAATAAAGGAAGTAACAGGGAGACGAGGTGAAGGAAGTAAGACAGGAATGTTTTTAATTTCTAAGTGATTAGACTTCAGCTCCACCATCACCTTTATGCTTAAATTTTATGTTATAGCACTGTGACCAGAGTCTTTGATGTTGGGGTATTTTTTTAAGTTAACACGATTTTCATTGTGGTTTATTTTTATTGATTTGTTTTTATTTTATGTGTATGGTTGTTGGACTTACATATATGTCTGTGTACCACATATGTGACTGGTGCCCACAGAGGCCAGATGATGGTGTCAAATCTCTTATAACTGGAATTATAGAGGGTTGTATGCCACAGTGGAGGTACCAGGAATTGAACCTGGGTCCTCTGGAAGACCACCCAGTGCTCTTAACCACCAAGCCATCTCTTCAACCCCTGTCATTATGTTTTAATACATAGTGATTATGACTGTTCTATGGGTGTTTGTAAAAAAGTGTATCTTCTTTGTTCTATGTAAGAGAGAACAAGCAAATGAACCAGTGAAGCTACTAAAATCATTGAGGGATTCCTTCTGCTCTTCCACATCACATCCTAAACCATAAATGTGGGCTCCTCCTTCATCAGACTTTTGTAAACCCATAATTTTGCCCATGGCTATATGCCACCATGAGTGCTAATCCTTCCTGCTTTCCATTCTGTAACCAATGGATCTACTTGTGTCTAGGAAGTATCTCACCTTTATAACTCTCACTGTTTAGGAGAAAGTTGATGGGCTCTTGTGGCTATACCTCTGGGACCTCCTGGTCTCCAGGTCAGCAACTGGTGCTACTTCTGTAGCAGGGTCATCTCATGCCTGCTCTTTCTGTTACTTTTGCCTGAAATATTTTTTCATACGGCCGTAGTCTCTCACTCACAGCATTCGGGTTAGCCCGTAGTCTCTCACTCACAGCATTCGGGTTAGCCCGTAGTCTCTCACTCACAGCATTCGGGTTAGCTCTCTGTAACTGTCACCTCTATTGTTCTCACTTCAGACTGCTTCTCACCCAACCACCAAAATTCCACTTTGAGCATACACCAGGGACCCAGGAATTCTACCCCTGATTAAACATGTGTACCTATGCTCAACAAATGCAAGAAATGCAGTAGGAAGGCCTCTGTAATGCACTCAGTGTGTATCATTTGTACCTATACTTAAGTCTAGGAAGTAAGCTTCAGGGAAGTACCCTTCAATAGTCTCCGGTTTAGTCTATTTCTTCAAGTCTGTTATATAACCAGATTTTCTCAGACCAGGATATCCCAGACTATTCAAGAAGTGCCCGTGGATACTCTTATAACAGATATATATTCATGTATTGATTTGTTTGTCATTAAAACGGGCCATTACTAGTTCATACATAAAATACAATACCAGTGCAGTATTAGATACTTGCAAGATGCAGGGAGTGGGGAACAACTGGGCCTCTAGGAGGAAACCCTCTGGTGACCTCAGATCAAAGCAGAAGGATTTGCTGTTTGAGATTTGCCTCCCTGTGGGACCACAAAGAATAATGAGTTCAAGTGAAGTGTAACTGGCTTTCAAGCAGAGGTAGAAAGGAACAACTAACTCTAAGGAGTTAGGTGCTTAATGATGTTGGAAAATCTCTGGCTTTTAGACTCCAGGTAATATAGTCATGTCCGTAATGATAAAGACCAGAGTAAGGCAAACTCCTTGTGCTCCTTAACCTCACAGAACTCTAGAACAGACAGAACCATGGCTGGAAATAAAGAGACAAAAGTACCTCAAATATCAATGAGAGTCTAGCAAAGATCTTCTGAGGAACATGAGCCCCTGAGGCATGTGTTGTTCCATATCTGTGCAATTGAACATTTCTTCAGTGTCTTACCTAGGTCCCATTGTATATTGGATCATGATGAGGGCCCAAAAATGTTCCTTATGTTCCAAGTTCATAGGTTTCAGATCTTATCAAGACCTGAAAAAAGGACCAGATGTTACCTGAGAACCTATGCAGTGACATGGGCAGTAACAGTGATGTTCAGAGTATTCTACTGGAGGAATGCTTTGCTGTGAAAGCTGGGGTCCAAAGTAGCCTCAAACAATGGCTGTCTCACAATGAAAAGGCTTAGAATCTGGTAGCTGTTCAGTCTACAAAGCGGATTTCTCAGCAGTCCAAATCTGGTTCTGTAGTCCTGGTGGTTTCCTAAGGAGCCGCTGATCATCAGTCTGTGTAGGAATCCTGAAAAACCTGCTTCTAATACTGGTGAAGAAATGCCTCAGCAACAGGATAGATGAACTTTCCAGGAAGCAAATGGCAGTTTCCTTCTTCTGTGTTCTTTTATGTGGGCTGCCATTAGAAGATATGGCCAAGATATAGGGTAGGTTTTCCTGCTTCAAATAATCTGATTATGAAAATGTCTTTCCATTCCCCTCCCTCATTAGCGGTTTTATTTGTACTTATTACCAAAAATAAATAAATAAATAAAAATTAAGGGACAATTGACATCTACCCAGTATTGACTCTTTTAGCCCATGAATGTAGGATGTTTTGTTCAATTGCTCTCTCACCTCTCAGTAAATTGCAAGTGCTTCTCCATAGAGGTCTGCAAACTGTGGTAGCCCTGTTTGGTGCTGGCTGCTTTAGAGAGCTACTACATCAGCATTGAAACATCATCTCCTAAACATTCATTACTAGTATGTAAAAATATGTTACATCATCGACTTTGCTAAAGGTCCTATTCTTCTAGAATATTTGCTTATGCAGTAGATTCTTAGTTGGGTTTTATTGCTGTGAAGAGACACCATGACCAAGGCAACTTATAAAGACAAAATGTGATTGGGCTGGCTTACAGTTTTAGAGATTTAGTCTATTATCATCATGACAGGAAGCATGGCAGCATACAGGCAGACATGGTATTGGAGAAGGAGCTGACAATTCTACATCTTGATCTGAAGGTAGCCAGGAGACTGAATTCTACTCTGGCTGGAGCTTGAGTATAGGAGACCTTAAAGCCTACCCCTACAATGACATACTTCCTCCAATAAAGTCACACCTACTCCAATAAAACTACACCTCCTAATAGTGCCCCTCCCTATGGGCTAAGCATTCAAACACATGAATCTATGGAGCCCAAACCTATTCAAACCACCACAAGTAGTGTGTGCAGTCATTGGCAGGAACTCCTGTGTAGTGCTGTTTAGAAATGCCGACTACAGCAAGCACCCTTATTTCTTTCTTAACTTCATGGTCAGAGTTTTAGTCTTTTTTCTTTTTTTAACACGAGCTATGAATGATGGTTTATTTGTCTTTCTGGCCATTGACCTTCCTCAGATAGAACTCCAGCTCCTTGCCTTCTAGCACATAGCCATCTGCTCCGCCACACTGGCCTGCTCTTGAGGCAATGCAGACAAGAAGCTTGGCCTGGTAGAACTGCTCCTCTAAAAGACTGCTGATTTTGGCATTCTTTTTCCTTTCATCATATTTCTTTTGAATCTTCTTTGCTCGTTTTTTGTTTAAAATCTCTTCCTCCTCAGGAGTCAGCTTGGCCCCCTTCTTGCGGCCCAGACAGTGCATAGTGGGACTCATACCACTGCCGGTAGGGTGTGCTGTCAATAAGCACAATGCAGTTCTTCACCAGAGTCTTGGTGCAGACAAGCTCATTGTTGGATGCATTGTAGATAACATTAGTGATCCTTGTTTTTCGAGTATAACACTCAGAGCCCCAGGAAAAGTACTCCACATCCAATCTCAGGGCATGGTACTTCTTATTGCCTCCTCTAACTCAGACTCTGTGTATGCGGTGAGGGCCAATCTTAGTGTTGGTAGCAAGCTGTCTGTCCCAGCTCATACTTCTGCTTCTTGTGATAGGGCTTTTCCCTGATCTCGCCAGGCTTGTGCCAGTTGTCCTGAGAGATACCCATCGCTCCATGCTGGCTGGAAAGAGAGGGTTTTAGTCTTTCACCAAGTATGCATTTGCTAGTTTGCTAAAGGTATTTTTAAAATCATGAATGGTATATAATCAATATACCTATATTGATTACTTTAATTCTTGATAATACTCTGTTTTGCCATATTTTGTTTATGTAGTGGAGAATACATTTGCTTTTTTAAAAAGTTATGTGTCTGTTCAGAGGTCAGAGATAATTGGATTCCCTGGAGTAGGAGTTACAGGTAATTGTGAACTGCCCAACTCTCTGACCCCTTCATTTACTTTTAAAACTAAACACCCACATAAGATTCCAGGAATAGTGTCAAGTTGTAATGACATACTACAGCTTTTTCAAATAGATTCAATTTGCTATTGTTTCTCTTGGGATTTTTTTGCATCCATATTCATATATAAGCTGAAATTGAAAGTTTCTTTTCATAGTTAATATATAATAATAAATCATAGTTAATAGCTTCATAAAAGATCTTAGAGAGTAATAGCCCATGCCTTTAATCTCAACACTTGGGAGGCAGAGACTGGAATACTATGCCAGTCTGGTCTATATAGCAAGGTCCAGACCAACCTCTGTGTGTGTGTGTGTGTGTGTGTGTGTGTGTGTGTGTGTGTGTGTGTGTGTGTGTGTGTTGTAATGAATCACAAATATAAGCACCCTACATAGACTAACATACTCATTCAAACACTTGCCCAGTCTCAAACTCTATGGGACTCTTGAGGCACCACCCCACCCACCAGTTCAAACCACTCAGCATCACTATCTTCCATGTTTCTACTAGTATGGCTAAGTAACAACCATCTCAATGAATTTTCTATAGTTAAAATTCTGAAACCATGGAGCTTCTCTTAGAGTTTTACATTTTCAGTATCAACATACTTACCACAAAACTATTTATAATATCTGTAATGATGTTTGACATTTATTTATTTATTTAGGATTTTTGAGACAGTGTTTCTATGCAGTTCTAACTGTTCTGGAACTCAATGTTTAGACCCAGCTGGCTTCAAAGTCACAGAGATCTGCCTGCCTCTGTCTACTGAGTGCTGGGATTAAAATCATGTGCCACCACACCCACTGCTTTTTTTTTTCTCCCTAATTTTAAAAGTGGCTATTGCAAGTTCTTTTTTATTGAAAAACCTTGCCAGATGTGTATTGAAGAATATGGACAAGCATTTTCAGAAAGCTAATGTTTGACTCTGTTGATCTCACATGAACATACCTACACACAAACATTATATGCATAATTAAAATTAAAATAAAATCTCTTTTTAAAAAGATTCATCTAAGTTAGATTTTTCTGGCAATGGAAAGGCTTCAGGTGGTTTCAGTCCATTGACCTTTTCAGCATCCTTTCCCTTCTCAGATAGAATAATGGCTCTTACTTCATACTAAATTGACAACACGACACTACCACACAAGGCTAATGCTTGGCTGGATTTCCCCACACTTCCTCTTCTCTTGCTCTTTGCTGCCTCACAAACTGTTGTCTGTCAATGATCATTTCCTACCCAAGGAATTACTTTGGATTTTATTTGGAAAAAAAATCCACCCTTTTACCTTCATTTTGAAGCATATTTTCACTGGATGTAGAGGGACATGTCGTCCAGAGTTGCTCAGTAGCTGCCAATGTGTGCCATTGCCCTGCATGCTCCCTAGAGATGTGGTCATCTTCACAGGGGTGAATTGCTTTTTGCTTGTGTTATGTATAGTTAATTGTAGATCTTAAAAAAAGTTTCTACATAGTCATTTGCTTCCTCTTCAGACTAACTCCAATATCCAGACATTCTTTCTGGGCATAGATGGTCTATGTAAGAAGTATTCCCAGGAGACCTCTCAGGTGAGTTAGAAGCTTGAGGCTTGAGTTGGTGATGCCAGAGCACATTAGTTCAGAGACCCTGTGATGTAAGTGTTCTGGGGGCCAGTCTCTTGCAGAGGTGAGTATGAAAATATCTTCTGCCTCTCCAAGCTTTTTTTTTTTACTCTTACTTATAAAATATTTGAAAATAAAGGTTTCAGTGCTGACTTTATCTGTCTTATCTGTGTTGTTGTTTGTGTTCTTGTGACACTTGCCTTTCTGTTTCTTCCCACTCTTCTCCCTATTGACACCCTTACTATATGCTACTGCCTGCAGTCAGTGACATGTTCACTTGACTTCTGTCCCTAGCATCATGTATCAGTGTCCCCTATGCTAAACCCAAAGTTCCATGTCATTTGACTTGATTCCCTGGATTACTTGCAATATACTCAATGTCAAGGGAAGCTGTCCTTCCCTGCCCCTCATCCCATTCTCCTGTTCTCTCTTTCTTAGCTGTGCTTCTCTTGGCTCTGAATAGACCTAATCTAGCATAGGGCTTTCTCATCCTTGGTGTTGACCTTTTCTGCTGTCTCAATGCAAGATAAAGATTTATAATTCCTTTGTGTTCTCTTTTTCTATATCTCTCCCTCTGTGTGTGTATGTGTGTGTGTGTGTGTTTGTGTGTGTGTGTGTCATTTATTGTAAGTTAGCATAGAAATTGCAATGCAACTCAGGCTTGTTTTAAACTCATAACTCTGCTACCTTGTCCTTCCAGGTGCTGGGGTACAGTTATGTGCCACCATTTCCAGTTTTCACAGTTCTTTTTTACTTTATTTTACTAATGAAGTCTCCCGTGTGAATCCACTGCAGAACTCTAGTCTGTAGAACATAGCCCCTAGAGCATAGGCCAGGAAAAACTCCTAGACAGGGAAAGTCCAGGCAGACAGAAGAGCCAATGACAAAGATGCTTGAAGTCCAGCTTGTTCCCATTCTCACAAGAAGCTCTCTGGATAGGACTAGTCTCATCTACAGTGCCAGTCTGTCTCTCTAAGAAGCCTTAGCCCATTACTATGACAAAAATCTGGATTACAGTGCTACTTTCTATTTGTCTCTATCCTTGGGACAACTATGTCTGCCAAATCAGCAACTATGGAAACTGTATGGTCATTCGTGGGCCTGCAAGGTGCTCATACCAAAGCCCTTATATAAAAATCACCATGTCTTGGCAAGGGTAGCATTCCCCATCAACAGGCCTTGCTAGGCTCCAGGGTCTACCCCACTGGAATCTCACACCCTAATTGGTGTTGACACATACTACAGAAATCTGGGCCTCTGAGGGAGTGGCTTAGTACATGAAACCAGTGTAGGATATACTGAGGAAGAAGGCAGGAGGCAGGCAGCTAGTGGGTTTCTAGTTGCCAACAGCAACTGGGAACATCAGTCTACTGCCAGAATTCCCAGCTCCACCCAGCCACTAGGTCAAATCTAGAACATGGACAATACAATGTACCTTGCACATGTATGAAAGAGAAATTTAAAGAAGGCAAATCCCCCAGACATAGCCTTGTCCTGTTCCAACATGATGCCTGCAGGTTTCCAAAGTCATGGAATGAGGGTTTATCACTAAGTCTCTTCCATAAACGTTAGGAGCTGGAAGATTCTTCAGTGAAGATTCTTGCAAGGATGGTCTCAAAAGAGTCTATACATGTCTATGTGAACAGCAGTCATTCTGTGGTCCCTGTCTTGTCTCAAAAGGCCGAAGTTCATTTTGGAGACTCAAAGACTTGAGCCACATGAAAACCATAGAGCCAGAGCTCAAGTCTAGGGAAGATATTGTCTCTGCTAACCTGAAGATTCATGCCATACATGGTACTATTTCTTAAGTAGCCTCTCATAGTAGATGAAATGCATACTCTGTGGTGAGTTATTGCTTTCCACAACAGAACTATAAGGGGAACGTATAGGGGCTGATGCAGCTATGGTCCAAGGAGAGTTGTTTGGTGAGTGAAGACCACCCTTTTTTGTCTGTGCTGTTACCTAGAGGGATATATAGAATTTTAAAATATCACTTACCTACTGTCTTAGTCAGTGTTTCTATTCCTGCACAAACATCATGACCAAGAAGCAAGTTGGGGAGGAAAGGGTTTATTCAGCTTACACTTCCATATAGCTGTTCATCACCAAAGGAAGTCAGGACTGGAACTAAGCAGGTCAGGAAGCAGGAGCTGATGCAGAGGCCATGGAGGGATGTTACTTACTGGCTTGCTTCTCCTGGCTTGCTCAGCTTGCTTTCTTATAGACCCCAAGACAACCAGCCCAGGGATGGTACCACTCACAAGGGGCCCTCCTCCCTTGATCACTAATTGAGAAAATACCTTATCTGAATCTCATGGAGGCATTTTCTAACTAAAGCTTCCTTCTCTGTGATAACTCCAGCTTGTGTCAAGTTGACACAAAACCAGCGAGTACATCTATAAAAACCTGTACTTGTGGAACTAGCACTTAGTGGTGGAAGAACTAGATGAGGGAGTGACAGTTTGGTGTCTCAGCCAAGATGATACCATCTATCAGCTCTCTTTGAGTGAGCCTCAGATCACTGCTCACTTGTTCACATTGCCATTCTCAGATGCCCAATTCAAATTACATAAAGTAGATGAGGTTCCCTGTGAGTGTGAAGGCAGGGATGGTACTGGCTTCAGAAATAGCTGACTCTAGCAATCTGTACAAGACTACCTTGGTATCTGCCAGCTCTAGCCAACATGGCGGGTTTCCTTGTTTCAACTCTTTCTGCCTCTTTACCCTGCCCTAGTACAAGTATTAGGATCACTCACTGGGCAGGAGGCTTTCCTCAGGTAATCACTACCATCAGAATGAAACCATGTGTTCTCAAGAGTAAGCATACCACTGGAGCATCTTAAACAGAAAGCTGCTAGGAAGGCAAAGAGCCTTATTGTTTAGAATTCATATTAGATAAGCCCACCTGCCCTTGCATTTGACAGCCTTCTGGCATTCTGTCCTTACTGTAACATCTAGGCAATTTCTCACTCTCGTCAGACATTAGCCAACAGCAAGCCCAGGGAATCTGTGACTGTCCCTGTGTGAGGAGATGCAGGTCTACTGGGGGAATACGTGTAAAATAGAACATGCTGCAACCCACACTTAAAAGTTCCTTACCGCCTTTTATTTCCACAAGAGATGTTCCATGACCCTGTGTCCTCAACAGCTGAAATGTGTTGTCTTCTCAGATTTCAGAATTTCAAGAAAAACACAGGAAGAGGTTAGTGGCTTTCTATCGACAAAAGGTAAATGAAATCAAACTCTTGGTTTTTTAATTATTTGATCTTATAATTTCAGTGTTATATTATAGTTCAGTTCCCCACCCTTCCCCTTTCAATAAGGTCTCACTGTGTAGACCAGGGTGGCCTCAAACTCATAGGGATTTACCTGCCTCTGCCTCCTGAGTACTGTGATTAAAGGCATATACCACTATGACCAACTTTAAGTTCAGGCTGAATAGGGTTTACTAGCACCTAGGAGGTTTGTTTTCATTTACATTTCCACTTAAGGGGTTAGCTTCTTATGACCATCAGTTTGTTGGCCTGAACTACCAAGGAGCTCCTCTGCTCTCCTACATGGAACAAATTACTCTGGCCACTTGGGCTCCCTCAGCTAGACTAGACTGGCCCATACTAGGACCACAGGAGCATGAGAGCAGTACAGAGGCTTCTCTACACATCCCTCTTGTTTTTTACATAAAAGTACTTTTTAAAACTCCAAAGGTTATCTAATAAATGAGGTGAGTAGCCTATTTCTAAAGCCATAGTGTTCTGTGAACCTGTCATCAAGTTTAGAAAGTATTTCCCAGTTCACTGCCTTGGTACATAGATGGGACAGGCAGGCAGAGTCCCCAGGTTCTGTGCACTCACCAGGTTCTGTGACCTCACTCGGTTATCTAGTGCTCTATCCATAGTACTCCTACTTTACCATAACAGCTACCCAGAATCCAGCCTAGAGGCTTCTTACCTCCAGTCAATACTTGGTTACACATGTGATGTGTATTATCTTCTTAAACCTCTCAGCAAATGAGAGGTTTTACATATACCACTCTAAAATTGGAGACTTTAAACCTACCCTTGGAGGTTTCCTAGTTCCTTGTGACAAAACCAGATCTAAACACTGACATGTTATAGACTGCATTCTGAAATCTGTGTAGATATTTTATGTCCTGGAGGAGGACATGTCTCAGACTTGACATCAGAATCTCTAAAGAGCATCTAGCAGAGCTTACATGCTCTTGTCTCCTACTGGCTAGCTTAGATCCATTACCTTGTGGAGACAGAGCTCGGTTTCTCTAGAGATCTAACATGACTAAGCTCTATACAAAGGACCTGATGAGCCAGGATTACTGCAATGACACATTTTATAAATGTAAACAAACCAAGTATGTTATCTGAACTGCCTTTTGGAATAGTTGTCTAATAATGCAGTCATATTTATATTCAGATTTCTCAGTTGGAGGAATCCCTCAGAAAGTCAGTTCTACAAATCAAGCAACTACAAAGGTAAGAGTGCCTCTTGGGAACAGTCATCAGAGATGAAGAGTTCCTATAAAGGCTTCCAAATGATTCCTGAGGTAGTAAGGGGCCAGTAATAACAGTGGCCATAATGCATATGGTGGCTGCCTGCATTCTCTTTTGTGCATGACAGGGCAGCCAGCTAAGGAGGATGAGCTTGACATGGCATGTGTTCTTCAAGGCATTTCCATTGGATGAGTCCATTGTATTAGGCTTTTTTTTTTCATTTTGTGACAAAAGCAACTTGAAGAAGGAAGGGTTTATTTTTGTCTACTATTTAAAAGTACAGCAGTACATCATGGTAGGAGAGGCATGACAACAATATCTTGAGGCAGCTGATCATATCATAACTACATTCAGAAAGCAGGGAAAGATGAGCGCTAATGGTCAGCTCACTTTCTTCCTTTTATTGAATCTAAAACCTTAGCGCATGGAATGGTACTACCCAAATTTAAGGTGAGTCTTTCTACCTCATTTAATTTAACCTAAAAATTCTCTCAGAGATATGTCAGAGGTTTTATTTCATATGAGATTATAAATTCTGTAAAGTTGATAATATTAGACATCATTAATCTACCTTTCATCAACTTCATAACTAAACATACCATTTTAAAGCCATAACTTTCTACCACAACATCTGATAATACTAAATGCTATCCAGTTTTAAAAGTCCACATAATTTTTAATGGTTCCAACACTATTCAAAAGTATCAGTGTAGAGTCTCTTATGAGACACAGTTCATGTCTTAACTGTGAGATTCTACAAAATAAACCAAGTTATGGGCCGGGCAGTGGTGGTGCATGCCTTTAATCCCAGCACTTGGGAGGCAGAGGAAGGAGGATTTCTGAGTCCGAGGCCAGTTTGGTCTACAGAGTGAGTTCCAGGACAGCTAGGGATATACAGAGAAACCCTGTCTCAAAAAAACAAAAAACAAAAAAAAACCCAAGTTATGTACTTCTACATACAGTGCACAACTTAAACATTTGTTTTCCAGAAGAAGGGCAAAGCAAAGGAAGATAAGACCAATACCCTGAAAGTAAAACACCAAATTGTATTGGTCCATGTCCACTGTGAAGGGTTAAAATCATCCTGTTAGAATTGTCTGAGCTCCAAAGGACTTTGGTAACCCACCATGCCAATGCACAAAGCTCTTCTTTTAGGATGGCTCTACTCCATGCCTACAGCTTTCCTTGCTGACATACCATGATCCTGGCATCTCCAACATTCTGGGGTCTCCATTGTGCTTCAGCTTCACATCTTCATACAGTAGCCCCTCATAGCCTCCTTGAACAGAATCCAACTGTATCACACATTGCTTGGTCTCAATGTCTTTCTGTAATCTTAACATAAGCCTCAATGGTTTCCTTATTGATGCGTCTTTCATTCCTTACAACCAACACCACATGAGGCTGCCATATTATACTACCAGCTTGAATCTGGCCCCTTGGACCATAGTTGCATCAGCCTCTATGTACCTTACAGGATAATCCTAAGGAAACTCTTCCCTAGGTTGTAGTTGGCTTTCACAAGATGGAGCCTTTGATGGTGGGAGTCTTGCCTCAGAGTTCTTGTCCTATTTTCTCAGTGCAGAGCTTAAGTTTTCTCTTTAATGATGTTAATCTCTTTAACAGTTACAGCTACTTTCTCATCACTCACACCTTGTCTATCTTTGACTTTAAACTACTTTTTCCTGCTAAGGGACAATTTATTTATATATTTGTTTCACTTTTGTTCTTTTTTTCCTGTAGACCTGGGTAAAAGATAAGAGCAGTGAGCAGTAACCATGGCACAGCCTGGGTACTATTCTGTCTTGGAATTTCCTCCACAAACAAATTAGTCTGTTTCTTTTTAATTCAGTCTCACTGACATTCTTAGAACATGACTAGAATATAGCCATTTTTGCCAGAACATAACACAAATAACCTCTAGCCCTTCTCCTGTGAACCCTTATGAGCTGAGCATCTACCATCTACATTTCTGTCAGTATTTTTTTCTTCCAATTCCCCACTATTGGGGCCCATTAGGACTGGCCCATTAATCTCTGCTTGTGATAATCTAAGAAGATTCTAACCCTAAATTCTAGACTCTTTCACATTCTCCCTACAAGCTGGTTTCAAAGGTTTAAGAGCCATATGATCAGCTTTATCACAGAAATAGTTCTACTTCTCAGTACCAATTTTCTATATTAATTATTTTTCTCATGAATGTGACAAAAGTGTGTACTACTTAAGGAAATAAGTTTATTTTTACCCACATTATGAAGTGGCAGTCCTTCATGGTAGGAAAGAATGGAGGTAGTAGTACCTGGTCTGCAGTCAGGAAACAGGTAAATCCTGGTTACCAGCTTGCTTCCTCCTTTCAGTCCAAAACTCTCTTAGCTCATTGGATGGTACCACATCCACATTCAGAATGAGTTGTCCCAACTCAGGTAACCAGTCTAGAAACTTGCTCACTGACATGCTAAAGGTTTAGGTGATTCTAAATCCTATCAAGTAAGCAATTAAGATGAACCACACAACCATTCATCATAATGGGGCACATCCCAAAGTGCTAAAACTGACCAAAAGTAATATAACATTCTGGAAGTATATAACCATCTGGAAAACAACAAACATTAAAATTTTCATTTCTTGTGTGGTTTAGTCAATGCCTCAGTAATACTGCAGTTATGAAACTCTCAGTTTGCACTTAATGTCTATGAGATATGAAATCTATAACACACCATAGTTTAGTCAACACAATGATGCAAGACTTGGTGCATGTTTTGTTCAGGGATAGCTATGTTTTCCTGAGATAATGGTGCAATCTTCTGTGAAGTGTATGTAGAATAGTCACCTTGATGTTTCTCACTAGTTACTTGCATGTGTGGACACAAACTTGGTTAACCAACCAAGCGCCTGAAGGTGGCCTGAAGGCATGGCCATATTGGGCCTGAGAATGTGACTGGAAGACAGGTGTTAGTACTTATCATAGGTCCTGACCAAGAACTTCTTTGCCTCCATCTAGAGGAAAATGCCTCTTTCCTTGATCCTTATTTTCAAAAAATGGGGACAGGGAAAGATGCCTCAGCAGTTAAGAACATGTGCTGCTGTTTCAGTGGGCCATAGTTTTGGATCCCAGATCCACATCAAGTAGCTTGCAACTGCCTGTAACCCTAGTTCTGGGAAATCCAGTACTCTATTCAGACCACCATGGGCATCTGAAAGGCACCATTCACAATGGAAAGCCCACATACACATGGAAGGTGAACAATGCACTATTCAACGGTAACTTAGTCAAGGAAGAAATAAAGAAATTAAAGACTTTTTAGAATTTAATGAAAATGAAGGTACAATATACCAAAACTTATGGGACACAATGAAAGCAGTGCTAAGAGGAAAACTCAAAGCTCTAAGTGCCTCCAAAAAGAAGCTGGAGAGAGCATACACTAGCAACTTGACAGCACACTTGAAAGCTCTAGAACAAAAAGAAGCAACTATACCCAAGAGGAGTAGATGGCAGGAAATAAACTCAGGGCTGAAGTCAACCAAGTAGAAACAAAAAGAACTATACAAAGAATCAAGAAAACCAGGAGCAGGTTCTTTGAGAAAATCAACAAGATAGATAAACCCTTAGCCAGACTAACCAGAGGGCACAGAGACCAAATCCAAATTGATAAAATCAGAAATGAAAAGGAAGACATAACAGCTGACACTGAGGAAATTCAAAAAATTATCAAATCCTACTACAAAAACCCTATACTCAACAAAATTGGAAAATCTGGATGAAATGGATAATTTTGTAGACAGATACCAGGTGCCAAAGTTAAATCAGGACCAGATAAACTATCTAAACAGTCCCATAACCCCTATAGAAATAGCAGTCATTAAAAGTCTCCCAGCCCAAGTGGATCAAAGACCTCCACATAAAACCAGACACACTGAAACTAATAGAAAGGAAACTAGGGAAGAACCTTGAACATATGGGCACAGGGGAAAATTTCCTGAACAGAACACCAATAGCTTATGCTCTAAGATCAAGAATTGACAAATGGGACCTCATAAAATTACAAAGTTTCTATAAGGCAAAGGACACAGTCAAAAGGACAAAGCATCAGCCAACAAACTGGGAAAAGATCTTTACCAACCCTACATCCAACAGAGGGCTAATATCCATTATATACAAAGAACTCAAGAAGTTAGACTCCAGAGACCCAAATAACTCTATTAAAAAATGGGGTACAGAGCTAAGCAAAGATTTCTCACCTGAAGAATATCTAATGGCTGAGAAGCACCTAAAGAAATGTTCCAACATCCTTAGTCATTAAGGAAATGCAAATCAAAACAACCCTGAGATTCCACCTCACACCAGTCAAGATGGCTAAGATCAAAAACACAGGAGGCAGCAGTTGTTGGCGAGGATGTGGAGAAAGAGGAACACTCCTCCACTGCTGGTGGGATTGCAAGCTGGTACAACCACTCTGGAAAGCAGTCTGGCGGTTCCTCAGAAAACTAGGCATGACACTCCCGGAGGATCCTGCTATACCACTCCTGGGCATATACCCAGAGGCTTCCCCTGCATGCAGTAAGAACACATGCTCCACTATGTTCATAGCAGCCTTATTTATAATAGCCAGAAGCTGGAAAGAACCCAGATGTCCCTCAACGGAGGAATGGATTCAGAAGATGTGGTATATCTACACAATGGAATACTACTCTGCAATTAAAAACAATGAATTCACGAAATTCCTAGGCAAATGGTCAGAACTGGAAAATATCATCCTTAGTGAGGTAACCCAATCACAAAAGAACACACATGGTATGCAGTCACTGATAAGGGGATATTAACCCAGAAACTCAGAATACCCTAGACACAATCCGCATATCAATAGATTTCCAAGAAGATGGAAGGAGAGACCCCTGGTCCTGGAAAGACTGGATGTAGGCGAATGCCAGGACAGAGAAGCGAGAGGGGGTTGAATGGGGAACAGGGGGAGGGAAGAGGGATTATGGGACTTTCGGGGAGGGAGGAAACGGGAAAGGGGAAATCATTTGGAATGTAAATAAATAATATATAGAAAATTTAAAAAAAGGAAAAAAAGTCTCCCAACCAAAAAAAAAAAAGGACCAGATGGGTTTAGTACAGAATTCTGTCAGACCTTCAAAGAAGACCTAATGCTAATACTGTTCAAATTATTCTACAAAATAGAAACAGAAGGAACACTACCTAATTTGTTCTATGAAGCTACAATTATGCTTATACCTAAACCACATAGAGATCCAACAAAGAAATAAAACTTCAGACCAGTTTCTCTTATGAATATCGATACAAAAATCCTCAATGAAATTCTCACACCAAGAACACATCAAAATGATTATTCACCATGATCCAGTGGGCTTCATCCCAGGGATGCAGGGGTGGTTCAATATACAGAAATCCATCAATGTAATTTACTACATAAACTCAAAGAAAAAAGACACAGGATCATTTCATTAGATGTTGAAAAAGCATTTGACAAAATAAAACATCCTTTCATGTTAAAAGTCTTGGAAAGATCAGGAATTCAAGGACCGTACCTGAACATAGTAAAAGCAATATACAACAAATCAGTTGCCAACATCAAACTAAATGGAGAGAAACTTGAAGTAATCCCACTAAAATAAGAGACTAGTCAAGGCTGCCCACTCTTTCCCTAACTATTCAATAGAAGTTCTAGCTAGAGACAACAAAAGGTCAAAGGGATATAAATTGGAAAGGAAGAAGTCAAACTATTACTATTTTCAGATGATATGATCATATACTTAAGTGACCCCAAAAATTCCACCAGAGAACTCCTAAGCCTGATAAATAATTTTAGTAAAGTGGCTGGATATGAAACTAACTCAAATCAGTAGCCTTCCTCTACTCAAAGGGTAAACAGGATGAGAAAGAAATTAGGGAAATGACACCCTTCACAATAGTCACAAATAATATAAAATACCTTGGTGTGACTCTAACCAAGCAAGTGAAAGATCTGTATGACAAGAACTTAGAGACTCTGAAGAAAGAAATCGAAGAAGATCTCAGAAGATGGAAAGATCTCTCATGCTCATGGATTGGCAGGATTAATATAGTAAAAATGGCCCTCTTGTCGAAAGCAATCTACAGATTCAATTCAATACCCATCAAAATTCCAACTCAGTTCTTCATAGAATTAGAAAGAGCAATTTGCAAATTCATTTGGAATAACAAAAAATCCAGGATAGCGAAAACTATTCTCAACAATAAAAGAACTTCTCAGGGAATCACCATCCCTGACTTCAAGCTGTACTACAAAGCAATAGTAAGGAAAACTGCATGATATTGGTACAGTGACAGCCAAGTAGATCAATAAAATAGAATTGAAGACCCAGAAATAAGCCCACACACCTATGGTCACTTGATCTTTGGCAAAGGAGCTAAATCCATCCAGTGGAAAAAAGACAGCATTTTCAACAAATGGTGCTGGTTCAACTGGAGGTCAACATGTTGAAGAATGCAAATGGGCCCATTCTTACCTCTTTGTGCAAAGCTCAAGTCCAAGTGGATCAAGAACGTCCACATAAAACCGGATACACTGAAACTAATAGAGGAGAAAGTGAAGAAGAGCCTCGAACACATGGGCACAGGGGAAAATTTCCTGAACAGAACACCAGTGTCTTATGCTCTGAGATCAACAATCAACAAAAAGGACCTCATAAAATTGCAAAGCTTCTGTAAGGCAAAGGACACTGTCAATAGGACAAAATGGCAAGCAACAGATTGGGAAAGGATCTTTACCAATCCTACATCCAATAGAGGGCTAATATCCAATATATACAAAGAACTCAAGAAGTTAGACTCCAGAGGATCAAATAACCTTATCAAAAAATTGGGTACAGAGTTAAACAGAATTTTCAACTTTGGTTTATTGAATGGCTGAGGAGTGCCTATAGAAATGTTCAACATCCTTAGTCATTAGGAAAATGCAAATGAAAACAACCCTGAGATTCACCTCACACCCTCAGAATGGCTAAAATCAACAACTCAGGTGAAAGCAGATGCTGGCAAGGATGTGGAAAAAGAGAAACATTCCTCCATTGTTGGTGGGATTTCAAGCTGGTGCAACCACTCTGGAAATCAGTCTGGCAGTTCCTTAGAAAATTGGACATAGTATTATCTGAGGACCCAGCTATACCACTCCTTGGCATATACCCAAAAGATGTTCTAACATATAACAAGGACATGTGTTCCACTATGTTCATAGCAGTCTTATTTCTAATAGCCAGAAGCTGGAAAGAATCCAGATGTCCTTCAACAGAGGAATGGATACAAAAAACAAAAAAAAATGATGCATTTGCACAATGGACTACTACTCAGCTATTAAAAACAATGAATTCATGAAATTCTTAGGCAAGTAGAAAATATCATCCTGAGTGAGATAACCCAATCATAAAAGAACATACATGGTATGCACTCACTGATAAGTGGATATTAGCCCAAAAGCTCAAAATACCCAAGATACAATTCACAGACCACATGAAGCTCAAGAAGAAGGAAGACCAAAGTGTAGGTGCTTCGGTCCTTCTTAGAAAAGGGAACAAAATACGGGAGCAAATACGGAGACAGTATAGAACAGGAAAGGCCATCTAGAGACTATCCCACCTAGGGGATCCATTCCATATACCTAGACACTATTGTGGTTCCCAAGAAGTGCTGGCTGAAAGGAGCCTGATATAGCTGTCTCCTGAGAGGCTGTACCAGAGCCTGACAAATCAGAGGCAGATGCTTGCAGCCAACCATTGGACTGAGTGTGGGATCCCCAATGGACAAGTTAGAGAAAGGACTGAAGGAGCTGATGGGGTTTGCAACACCATAGGAAGAACAACAATATCAAACAACCAGACGCCCCCCCCCCAGAGCTCCCAGGAACTAAACCAACAACAAAGGAGTATACATGGAAGGACCCATGGCTCCAGCCACATATGTAGCAGAGGATGGCCTTGTTGAGCATCAATGTGGATAGAAGCCCTTGGTCCTGTGAAGGCTCGATGCCCCAGTGTAAGGGAATTCACGGGCAGAGAGGTAGGAGTGGGTAGGTGGGTGGCGGAACACTCTCATAGAAGCACAGAGAGAGGGGATGGGATGGGGGTGGGGGGGCGGTGGGAAAGAGGATAACATTTGAAATGTAAATAAAGAAAATATCCAAGAAAAAAGAAAAAAAAAGGAAAGAAAAAAGACACCATTGTTCACATCAGAAGTTCATGTGAACCAAACATGTTAACTGCTTGTACTCAGAAGCTTCTGTTTGGGGGCAGGCAGTAAATGAAGTTATATATCAGACAGTGGCATGTGCTGTTATGATAAATGGTACTAGGTGAGAGAAATTAACACTATTGAGGGCTCCAGGAAATGACTTTAGAACAGAAGTCTAAGTCACAGTTGTTGATTAATATTTATTCTTAGCTTATTTGGTCTGACTAGACTAGTTGCAAGCACAGACTATCTTAATGTTCAGACCAGTGTGTAGTCTGCAGTATCTTATCTTCATTGTTCATACATGTCTTGCAAAACTATGGAAACAGACATACTTTGTTCTAAATTCACATAAATTTTCCGTATTGACCAGACTAGGTCAGGCAGGCAGGGGCAGCCAGGGTGCATCCTACTGTGAACAGACATCTTAACATGTAGCAGACACTGAGCGGGGTTATTAGGCAAAAATCCTCAGGCAAGGTTGTCTCTGTTGCCTCTGTCATAGAGATCCAGGGCTTGTTTTGCTGGGGGAAAAAATACAACCCTCATTTACTTGTCTCCATTTCTCCTGTTAGCTGTTAAAACTGATTGGGTTAATATCCCTCACTGTCATATTTGAATTTCATACAATTAAAACATAACTTGCCAATGGCCCATTATTACTATAGTTGCAACCAGAAGTGTCAGTTATGTACATGGTGGCCAGTGTTTGTATTACTTTGTTTTCTAGTTGGGAATTAATAAAGCAGTAAGCCAAGAGAACATGTAGAAATTCATGCAGTTAACTATTTCCAAGCCTTTATATACTTTGGGATGAATGAGGGAGAAATCAATTTCATTAATTAATCTACTACCTTTACTCCATCTATTTAGTATGAGATCATCACAACAACCAGCATTCAACACAATCAAAAATTCAGTTTCATGTAAGTGAAGTAGTATCATAAAGAAGAATACAAAGATACCTGATTGTAAGCCACAAAAAGTAGGCACTAACGTGAAGACTATCTTTTTAATCATCTTTTCCTTTAGCAAAGCCAAATGGATATCTCTTTCTACCACCAAACTCTTCACTCCCTGACAGGTATGTGGGCCTGGTGGGATGGTGTAAAAATTTGTGAAAATTGAATAACCCATACTTCTATCTATGGACACATGTACATTTTTCCTCCTATGTGGTTCTCCTTCCAAATCAACAAATCACACCTACTAAGTGCCTGGGTAGTTCATTGCATGTCCAGCTACCCTGGATACTTAGCTTATATTAGTGTGACGCTTGGGTCCCAGAGTCAGGACTTAGATCCTCACTGGACAATCATAGTACTCCATGTTATGGTCTGCAGCCATAGTAATTAGTTGAGTATGATCATGTGTCTGTGAGTCATCCAGAAAGCCCTACCAAAAAGTGAAGGCTGGTGTCTGTGTTTATAATGGTATGGTTCTTCCACCTCATATACCATTCTACTCTGAGAGTATTAACTTGTGTCACTGGGTACCTTTGGGACAACTCAGCCTTGGGAAGCCCTGGCTATTCCTTAGAAAGTGCACATTCGTCATACCATTATAGCCCTAAGACCTGATTTGGAAAGGCAGTCTCTACCCTTAGTTCTCAAAAGTCAGAAATAAGGAGGAAATCATCATGGGCCTGTGCCTTTAATGGGCTCAGGTTGTTCTCTGAACAGGTTATTTTTTTTCCTGTGAGTTTAATGTATTGGTCTGCAGCAAACTGGTATGGGTTCCAGGATTCTATCTTATGATTGGGAAATGTTCACTATAGCACATCCATGCTTTCTTCTTGGGTATAGAGTCATCAAGCCAGTCAAGCAGACTGTCTCTAGCTGCCCCATAGGGAATTACCGCCAAGAGAATATTATGTAGAGTATGTGTCTGTATTGAAGACACTTAAGACCAAGAGGAAGGAAAGAATCTGGAAACTGTTGAGGTGACACCCCTGTTCAGGAAAACCAAATTTAAATTAGAACAACTCAAAAGGGTGTTTATTCCCTCTAAGTTCACTACCATCAGGTAGCCAGGCTAGGGAAGGGCCATATTAAAAATAAATCCAACTGATGTTTTCTGTCTGCTTTTTGGCTAATGAATGCTGTAATGTGTGGGCTAGTGATATATGTTAACAGCAATAAGTGAATGTTCCTGTTCATAGGTGTCTAGACAGTGAGACTAGGCAGGAGTTAAAGAACTAAGAGACAAACTGAGGGTAGGACTGTAGCTCTGCTCTGGAGAAGTTATGCCTAATTTACAGTTAGTGACCAGCCAGTAGAGTACACAGGAAGTAGCAGACCTATAACTAACCACACCCTAACAACCCCATGAAAGGGCTGGCAAATTCACTCTTTGAGTTATTACATGCAGGGATGTTTAAACTGATGTTTTTAAATTGTAGTAAATTTTTCAATCTCATCAGTATGTTTCACTGTTTACAGAATAGAGTCAATGGATATTGACCTGACTTCTCCAGCAAGAAAGGTACGTGTGCCTGGGCTATTGCATTTCTCAAGGCACGTGGTGGTCTCTAGCAAAGCTCTTTACTGTGTTGACCCAAGAGTAAATGGGTGGGTTGTGGTTAGAAATAAGAACATTCTTTTCCATCCTCATAGCCAGGCCTATGGGAAGGGCAACAGGGTCTCATACATTGTTAAGCAAAAGTGGAAGGGCTCTTAGCCCTATGCTTAACCTACCCTTGACAACAATCTAAAAAGAAATAACTGCTTACTATAAACTGAACCCTATCAGCCCATAAAAATAAGTAGGCCAGAAATGGGAGGGTCCAAAAAACAAACCACAATTATAAATTTGAGAGAAACAAGAACAGAGGAAATGAAACCAAAACCTAGGAATGCACCATAAGGGTCACCTTCCCAATTGAAGCAGAACTTGGTTCTGTGTGTTCCATGTTGTTCAAACATGAGGCCCTCAGAGCTGTTTCACAAGACTGGGTCATTACCAAGTGGACTGTGAGCAATAGGATGGAGCAAAGGTTGGAGGCCACATGCACATGATGGCACTTTTTTTTTGGTGGGAGTTCATTGTTGTGTGTTGCTTCAAGGACCTTTAACTAGCATTGTTTTAAGAGCTTTGTAAATGAGGACTATTCTCATAATAGCCATCCAAGGTAGCTACCAATGTGTACACTTGTTAAGCAGGAGTTATGTTCATTTCTAAGGGAGTCTCCTGAGCCTGCTTATGATGGAATATAGATTCCAGAGTAAATAAGAGTTTAACAGGGAACGAAGAATTATTCATGCCGTGAGGAGGAGATGCTTCGGTTCCTTGGACATTGGCACAAAGATAAACTGCACCTCTATTCAGCTTACCTCTCATATATGCTCACTTCCAGTGTCTACCCACTCTACACTGGGCACCACCCCAATCCCTACTCCTTACCTCAGGCCTCCCAGAAGTTCATAGATCCCTGCCACATATATCAGTTCCTTGGAGACTAGACAGTTGCTTCTACCTCTCTACCTGAGGTCTTGTTTCATTGTTTTACATGTACTTGTGGTTCTCCAGATTCCCATATTAATGGTGAAGAAGGACTCTTTGTCTGTCAAGTCATTCAGTTTCAGTCTTAGCAACTGAGCTGTTTGGGTGAGATAAAAGATATTGAAGATAACAGTCACAGTTGATACCTTACAGCTGGTGAAACCATAATTCAGTGAGTGAACCTTCAAACTTAAGTGTCAGGCTACATATTGGCAGACATCTGAAAAGGGGGCAGATAAACATTTTAAACTTTGCAAGGCAGAAGGTCTTCTCTGGGTCATGCAAAGATGGTGATATTATCTGCACTCATAGTGTCTCTGGGAAAAGGGGGGCCTAAGCAGGAGTCAGCTAGGCAGCTCCAACCAAGATCATTCAAGAGATTACTTGTCCTTTCCTCTGTTAATAATTCTAACAGAATTTAGTGGAGTCCCAAATGATTTACTATTTGAGGGCCTGAGAGAGCAGAGGTGATCCTCTGCCCTGCCCTGTCATGCCTGCCATGCCCTACCCTGCCCTGCCCTGTTCTACCTCAGCCTATAGGGCTGTCATCCAGTGAGCAGGTGATTTTATTAGAGGTGACAGAACTGCAGAGCTAGAGTTCCAGGACATGGGTCCTTATGAGTAGAACTGAACTCTCACAAGTGGAAGTTTGGAAATTTCATTGGTTGCTTTCCTTTGCATATATAGCCTGAGATGGCAGCAGGCCCTTCAAGAATCTCTCTGATTAGTCCACCTCAGGATGGACGAATGGGTAAGTAAAAGTTCCTGTGCCTACTTCACATTTATGCACAAACTCAGATATGTTCCCTGAAAGCCATATTTCATCAAAGCTGTCATTACCTACCTTCTTAAGGGCTGCCCTCCACTAGTTGTTGCGATTAGTATGAACACGAAATATGAATACAAGCTGCGTGCCTAGATTGGGCAGACCTACCACTATACTACTATATTCCCCAGCTATGAGATCCCTTATAACTTGCAGTTTCTCCAGGACACGTGCTTCTGCTCCATTTTCCTTCTACCTCCTTCTTCTCCTCCTCTGTCATCCTCTCCTCTTCTTCTCTCCTCCTTCTCCCTAAAACTTTTCAGTTCCAACTTCCCTTCCATTGCCCAATCACTGGCTCTAGCCTTTATTTTACAAGTTAAAATAGGGAGAATGTTCACAAAAAGTCACCTGAGTACATGGTTCACATGAGTACCTGATTCACTCCTCACTCCTCACCCTAGGCAGTTCCTCTTGGGAAAGGGGAATTAACATCAAAATACAAACAGCACCAGGGCAATCCATAACAACTAGTTGGCTGAGAGTTTGGTTCGCCTCAGCAGAAATACTGTGAACCGTTTTTTAGGAGAAATTCTTAAGATAATGCACCATGGAAAAAACTGATCTTGTTTTCCTGTCTCCTTGTGGTTTAGTCAAAAGTTGTTTTGCCTCTTTATTTGCTGATAATTGACTTAGGTTGCTGGTCCATTGCCCTGATGGGTCTTGTCTAGTGATTTTTCCAGAGCCTGATTCTTCTCATATAGGTCCTCTAATATACCGAGCCTTCTTCCTGTTTGGGTGTGGGAGCTCTGATTACATAATGGGTTGAAGTTCAAAACATACTGTCTTTCCTCACAGTTCTCCCCTGCTCTATCCTTGTGTAGGTAGAACAATATAAAAATAACTTATGTGCGTAGAGAGAAATCTCAGTGAATAAAGTGCTTGCCATAGAAGCATAAAGACCTGAATTCCATTCCCCAGGTACCCACATAAAAACCAGGCACAACAGTGCACAGCCTAGTCCTGAGGGAGCAGAGAGAGATGGATCCCTAGAGCTCACTAGCCATCCATCCAGTCCAGCTTTGTTGAAAAGTTTCAGACTTGGCAAATTGGGAAGATTCATATCTCAAAGACTGAAATAGAGAATGATAGAGGAAGATACCTAGAATTAACCCCTGGGCTCTAGGTACATACACACAAATAAAATCAATTAACATGGCTCCTAAAGTGTTACCAGCCAGTTCTGTGTCATTTGCTCTACCTGATCAGGGAATGGCGGATAAGTGAGAAACTCTACCAGTGCTGAACTTTGACAACTTTTATAACCCTTGACTTCTTCAGGAAAGCTGTAGGCAGGAACAGGTGGCATTCTGTAGTATTATGATTTAAGTGCAGGACTCAGTATTAGGACAGATGTTATAGTGATTACATAGGCCTAGAAAGTTAGTATTTCCCAGCCCTTGACAGTGGCTGCTATTATAGATTCAGTGTCTTAGATGCCAGGATTCCCCAGATTTCAGGCCTAAGATGTTTGAGACCCTTAGGGCTTGACCAATACCCACAACACTTCAATTGCCTCTCATTGCTGTTGCCACTGTCACTGATACCACTAGACACTAGGGGGCGCAAGGCTGAGTTCTCAGCAGAGTGACAATCACATAGCAAAAGTAGAATACATGTCAGACATAAATCACAAGGTACAGTCAGTATTAATGTTTCCCATGTAAAGGATCTGTGTTTCCAGATCAAACAACCATACATCAGTAGTACACCCCTTGATGCCCATGGCCACCCAGCCTCTTTATTTTGGGGCAAGGCAGAGCAGGGCTTCCTGGAAGGCCCGTAGACAATAGTTGATGACACTTCTGCTGCCTCTGCAATTGTTCCTGTTTACATTATAATTACTGCTATGATTCTTGCCACTATCACCACTGTAGCTGCCACTGTGGCCATGACTCTGGCCATTACTACCAGCTGCTCTTATGGCTCCTGCTGAAATTGCTTCCACAATTACTGTTCTATTCTGTCATGCTTAAACTGTTGGTGTAGTTTTTTAGCTGTTTTATTGGGTTATTATTCTTTACTGTACCACTGCTCTCTCTTCCTTCCTAGTGTTAACCACTCATTCTGCTATATTAATTATGGAGATCTAAAGTAGGCAAGAAGAATACTTGAGGGAAGACTAAATGAGCCTAATGTTTCAACACCCAGATACAGCGTAAGAACATGTCTCTAGGCTGACTCCAAAGTGAGTTGAACAACCTGCTTATACAGTCACAAAGGGGTTTGCAACAGTAACAGCCATTGTCATGTAAATGGCCTGCTGCATTCACCGGTTATGGCATTGACCATTTTATATAGTCACAGTCCCTCTGTTAAATCACCGGGGAAAGCAAAATCCCAAATCAATTCTTCATAAATCTAAAAAGAGCTATTCTCAAATTCATCTGGAATAACAAACCCAGGATAGCAAAAACTATTCTCCACAACAAAAGATCTCCTAGGGGAATCACCATCCCTGACCTCAAGCTCTACTACAGAGCAATAGTGATAAAAACTGTTTGGTATTGGTGTGGTGACAGGCAGGAAGATCAATGGAATAGAATTGAAGACCCAGATATGAACCCACACACATATGGTCACTTGATATCTGACAAAGGAGCTAAAAACATCCAGTGGAAAAAAGACAGCATTTTTAACAAATGGTGCTGGATCAACTGGCAGTCAGCATGCAGAAAAATGCAAATCGACCCATTCTTATCTCCTTGTACAGAGCTAAAGTCCAAGTGGATCAAGGGCCGGGCAGTGGTGGTGCACGCCTTTAATCCCAGCACTTGGGAGGCAGAAGCAGGTGGATTTCTGAGTTCGAGGCCAGCCTGGTCTACAGAGTTGAGTTCCAGGACAGCCAGGGCTACACAAAGAAACCCTGTCTCGGGGGGGGGGGGGGGAACAACCAAGTGGATCAAGGACCTACACATAAAACCAGACACACTGAAGCTTATAGAGGAGAAAGTGGGGAAGAATCTTGAACACATAGGCATAGGGGAAAAGTTCCTGAATGGAACACCAATGGCTTATGCCCTAAGAACAAGAATCGACAAATGGGACCTCATGAAGCTGCAAAGCTTCTGTAAGGCAAAGGACACGGTCAGTAGGACAAAAAGGCAACCAACAAATTGGGAAAAGATCTTTACCAATCCTACATCTGATAGAGGGCTAATATCCAAGGTATACAAAGAACTCAAGAAGTTAGGCTCAAGAGAGTCAAATAACCCTATTAAAAAATGGGGTACAGAGCTAAACAGGGAATTTCCAAGTGAGGAAACTCGAATGGCTCTAAAGCACCTAAAGAAATGTTCAGCATCCTTAGTTATCAGGGAAATGCAAATCAAAACAACACTGAGATTCCACCTCACACTTGTCAGAAAGGGTAAGATGAAAAATTCAGGGGAAGCAGATGCTGGAGAGGATGTAGGGAAAGAGGAACACTTCTCCATTGTTGGTGGGATTGCAAGCTGGTAAACCACTCTGGAAATCTGTTTGGCAATTCCTCAGAAAATTTGACATAGTACTACCTGAGGACCCAGCTATACCACTCCTGGGTATATACCCAGAAGATGCTCCTTACATGTAATAAGGCCACATGCTCCACTATGTTCATAGCTGCCTTATTCATAATAGCCAGAAGCTGGAAAGAACCCAGATGTCCTTCAACTGAGGAATGGATACAGAAACTGTGGTATATATACACAATGGAGTACTATTCAGCTATTAATGAATTCATGAAATTCTTAGGCAAATGGATGGAACTAGAAAGTGTCATCCTGAGCAAGGTAACCCAATCACAAAAGAATGCACATGGTTTGCACTCACTGGTAAGTGGATGTTAGCCCAAAAGCTCAAAGTAAACAAGTTACAATTCATAGACCACAGGAAGCTCAAGAAGGTGGAGGACCGAAGTGGGGGTGCTTGGATTCCTCTGAGAAAGGGAACAATACACTTACAGGAGCAATAATGGAGGCAAAGTGTGGAGCAGGAACTGAAGTAAAGGCCACCCAGAGACTGCTCTACCTGGGGATTCACCCTATAAACAGTCACCAAACCCCAACACTACTATGGAAGACAAGAAGTGCATATCAAAAAGAGCATGCCATGGTTGCCTTCGGAGGGGCCCTGCCAGAGCCTTATACATACAGAGGCAGATGCTAGTAGCCAACCATTGGTCTGGGAGTGGGGTCCCCAATGGAGGAGTTGGAGGGCGATCCGGAGGAGCTGAATGGGTTTACAGCCCCACAGGAAGAACAATGATGTTGACCACCCAGACACCCCAGGACTCCCAGGGACTAAACCAGCAACCAAGGGGTACACATGGTTCCAGCCAAAAATGTGGCAGAGGAATGCCTTGTCGGGCATCAGTGGGAGGAGTGGTCCTTGGTCAAGTGAAGGCTAAATAGATGCCCCAACAAGGGGAAATTGCATGGGGGGGAGGTGTGAGTGGGTCGGGTGGAGGGGCATATACTTGGAGGCAGGAAGTGGGAGGAGGGGTTGGGGGGTTTTGGGGAGGGGGGAAACTGGGAAAGGTTTTACCACTTGAAATGTAAATGAAGATTATATTCAATAAAAATATATATATATAAAAAATAAAATAAAATTTTGCATCCAAAAAAATAAAAAATAAAAAAAAATCACCAGGGAATATGCATCCCTCTGGCTTGGGTGAAAACTTGACTGAAATTTGTGATAGCATACTCTAGTATAGCTGTTTGAAATCATCAAGGCAATGATATGCATTCAAGAGCTGGATCTGTGCTTCAGCAGCAAGCAGCTATAATTTCCATATAGTTTCCACAAGGCATCCATGAAGTGTTTAGAACAGTCAATGCTGACGTAAGGGTCATTCAACTGGCTGTTTGACTGGCAGATCTTCATTCAAGGAATCTGTGATGCCAGGGAGAAGTCTTTTACTTTTTTATTTTTTTAACTTTTCTCTCATACATTACATCCTGACCATAGTTTCCACTCCACTCAGCCCTCCACCCCCAATCCCCCCTCTTACTCAGTTCTACTCCTCTTCCATTTTCCTTCACCCACAGATATCAACCAAACATAACATAATAAGTTAGAGTAAAACTGGGCACAAACCCTCATATCAAGGCTGGACAAGGCAAACCAATAGGAAGAAAAGGCTCCCAAGAACAGGCAAAGGAGTCAGACACCTTCTACTGTTGGTATGGTTTTTTAGCTATTTTATTGAGTTATTATATCTTTACCTCCCTTCCAACCTTTATTTCACCCTAATCCCTTCCAAACCCCTACACTAGGTAAGAGAGAAAGAAGGTTAAAGAGGAAAGGAAATGTAGATCTCTTTTGACTGCTCCCTGCTGATTAGGGACATTGTGTTTCTGGGGGCCAGTCCAATCTTCAGCATCAATTTATCTCCAACTTCTTCTCGTCAAACTACAACAGCAACCATGAGCAGCAGGGACCACCAGCAGCTTCCTTGTTCTTCAGAGTGCCTCGCATACCTCTGGAGGCCCTGGCATTTATGTCCTCTCCAGAGTCCCCAGAACTATCTGCAGCTGGCAAAAATCATGCCCCTCCCAGAGCTTGAGACAATCATGGTTAATGGCTGTGGACAAACTGAAGCAGTCCCATATCCCACACCTGGGATTAAAACAAAAACATTAATATAGGATAACTGAGTTTTTAAAGAAACCAAAACTCTCACTATATCTCATTCTACTTTAGGAGTCCATAAGTACCTAGCTCAGACCTACACAGAGTCCATGATTGTTGTTTCAGTCTTGGTGATCCTCTATGAGTCCTGCTTAGTTGATTCTGTGGGCAGTCTTCTCATGGTGTCCTTGTTCCCTCTGGCTCCTGCAGTCCTTCCCCCACCTCTTCTGTGGGATTCCTCTGTCTCCAATAGTGTTTGGCTGTGAGTCTTTGCATCTGTTCCCATCAGTTGGTGGATGATGCCTCTCTGATGATAATTGGGCTGGGCACTGATCTGTGAATATAGCAGAATATCATTAGGAATTATCTCACTCATTCATTCATTTTGGGCAGTTGTATTTGGCTCTTTCCTAGGCCTCTGGGTTATCCAGCCTCTGATTCCTGGTCATCCAGGCAGTGTCAGGTGTGAGCTCTCTCTCATGACACAGGCCTCAAGTTGGACCAGTCATAGGTTGGCCACTCCCACTAGTTCTGAGTCACCTTTACCCCAGCATATCTTGCAAGCAAGATTGTAGGTCAAATGTTCTGTGGCCGGGTTGGCATCTCAGTCCCACTGTTGGAAGCCTTACCTGGTTTTAGAGGACGCCCAGACAGGCTCTGTACCCCCATTACTAGGAGTCTTTGCTAGGATCACCCATAGATCTCATGAAGTTTCCATATCACCCTCCAAGTGCCCCCCAATTCCAGTTGTCTCTCCCAGTACTGTCTCCCCTCCATCCCGTCCACTCACCCTACCTGATTTCTCAGTATAGAATTCAAGTATAGAAACCAATTCCCATTCCCAACCGCCCCAGACCATCCACAAAATCTATTCTCTTTTCCCTTCCTGGGGAGATCCATGCATCCCCCATTGAGTCCCCCTTGTTACTTACCCTCTCTTGGTCTGTGGACTGCAGCATGATTAACTTTATTTAACAGCTAATGTCTACTTACAAGTGAGTGCATATTATGTTTATCCTTCTGGGTCTGGGTTACTTTACTCAGAATGATTTTTTTTCTAATTCTCTCCCTTTGCCTGAAAATTTCGTGATGTCACTGTTTTAAACAGCTGAGTAATAATACTCCATTGTATAAATGTACATTTTCTTTATCCATTCTTCCATGAGACAAGATTGTTTCCAGTTTCTGGCTATTATGAATAAAGCTGTTATGAACATAGCAAGTAAGTGTCCATGTGGTAGGACAGAGTATCGTTTGGGTATATGCCCAAGAGTAGTATAGCTGGGTCTTGAGGTAAATCAAGTCCCAATTTTCTGAGAAACTGCCATATTGATTTTCATAGTGGCTGTACAAGTTTGTCCTCACAGCAGCAATGTAGGAGTGTTCCTCTTGCTCCACATCCTACCAGCATGAACTGTCACTTGTGTCTTTCATCTTAGCCATTCTGACAGGTTTAAGATTGAATCTCAAAATAGTTTTGATGTTCATTTCCTGATGGCTAAGGATGTTGAAGACTTCTGTAAAAGTATCTCTCAGCCATTTGAGAATTCTCTGTTTAGATCTATATGTTTACCCTATATTTTTAAATATGGTTGTTTGGTTTGTTGATGTCTAGTTTCTTGAGTTCTTTATTTCTTTTGGATATTCTGTCAGGTGTGGAATTGGTGGAAATCTTTCCCATTCTATAGGCTGCTGTTTTGTCCTATTGACAGTGCCCTTTGCCTTACAGAAGCTTTTCAGTTTTATGAGGTTCCATTTATTAATTGTTGATCTTAGAGCCAGCACTATCGGTGCTCTGTTCAGGATGTTGTTTCCTGTGTCAGTGCATTCAAAGCTATTCCCCACTTTCTCTTCTATTAGGTTTAGTGTACTTGGTTTTATGTTGAAGTCTTTGATCTACTTGGACTTGAGTTTTGTGCAGGGTGATAGATATGGATCTATTCACATTCTTCTACAAGCTGACATCCAGTTAGACCAGCACCATTTGTGGAAGATGCTTTCCTTTTTCCATTGCGTATTTCTAGCTTTTTTATCAAAACTCAAGTAGTCATAGGTGTGTGTATTTAAGTCTGGATCTTCAACTCAATTCCATTGATCAATCTGCCTTTTTTATGCCAATAACATGCAGTTTTTATTACTATAGCTCTGTAGTACAGCTTGAAATCATGGACGGTGGTACCTCTAAAAGTTCTCTTATTATACTGGATTGCTTTAGCTATGCTGGATTTTTGTTTGTTTGTTTCTCCATAAGAAGTTGAGTATTATCCTTTTAAGATCTATAAAGAATTGTGTCGGAATTTTGATGGGGATTACACTGAGTCTGTAGATTGTATAGGCCAGATTAGACCAGATTAAAAATAGATAAAGACAGGTTTATTAGATGCAGCTCCTGAGCCGGTCCCAAGGAATGGGGCTAGGGAAATTGAGCACCTGGGCTAATGCAAGGGGATTTTATAGGTCTTAGGCAAGGGATAATGATGCGTCAGCTGGGATTGTGCCTATATACAGTCAAAAGCTAAACCCCTGGGTGAGCATTCTGGGTTGGGTTACTGGAAATGCAGAGGCATGGTATAAAAATGTGTTAGCCCAGAGTTTTCTCTCTGTAGGCAGGGTTGAGAGAAGGAGAGCAGATGGGGCTTCCCAGATTGTGAGGAGGGGGAGGAGCAGGGGTTCCAACCAGATTGCTCTTGGTAAAATAGCCATTTTTACTATGTTAATCCTATTGATCCATGAGCATAGGAGATCATTCCAGCTTCTGATATCTTCAATTTCTTTCTTCAGAGAAGTTTTTGTCATACAAGTCTTTCACTTGCTTAGTTACTTACCCCAAGATACTTTATATTATTTATGGCTGTTGTTGAATGGATACTTGTGAGCTCATGGGTGGCAAGCATGGCTCTATCAGGCCTTACCCTTGTCTCCCATTCACTCTGCCTTGCTAAAATCCGTTAGATTACATTCCTAAAGCTCACCACCAAGGACTATTCCCTTATTTAGCTACTTCCTCTACCTGATGCTGACTACCAAGATCCAGCTATAAAAGTATTTAATTCCAGCAATAAAAATCCCCCTTTGGCTCACCTAATAAACATGCCCAATTAAAATTAAATACCTTATACTAACATTTGGCTTCCCTATGTACCTTTATAAACTTCCATTTTCCTATGTCTGTCTCCTCTCTATCCAGAGGCAGACCCTCTCCAAGACAAATACCCCTCCTCCTTCTCCCTTGTTCCCTTCCTCTTCTCCCTCATTCCCTATCTCCTCCTGTCTTTGCCTCTTATCCCCTGCCCTCTGTCCCTCCGAGGCAAATAAATCTTTGTGCTACAGACTTGGTCTTTTGGGTCGTGAGCCAATACTTTTCCTTTCAGTTGTGAAGGATATTGTTTCCCCCATTTCTTTCTTAACCCATTTGTCATTTGTGTATTGGAGGTCTACTGATGTTTTGTTAATTGATCTTGTATCCAGGCACTTAGTTGAAGGTGTTCATCAGCTGTAGGAGTTCCCTGGTAGAATTTTTGGGATTGCTTATGTATGCTGTCATATCTGCAAATAATGATACTTTGGCTTCTTTCTTTTCAATTTGTCCCCTTGATCTCTTTCAGTTATATTATTGCTCTAACTAGGACTTCAAGTACTATATTGAATAGATATGGAGAGAGTAGACACCCTTGTTTTGTTCCTGATTTTAGTTAAAGTTTGAGTTTCTCTCTGTTTAATTTGATGTTGGCTAGTGGCTTGCTGTAAATTGCCTTATTGTGTTTAGGTATGTCCCTTTTATCCCTAATCTCTCCCAAGACTTTTATCATGAAGGGGTGTTGGAGTTTTTCAAGGGCTTTTCCAGCATCTAATGAAATGATCATATGGGTTTTTTTTTTATTTCAGTTTGTTTATATGGAAGATTTTTTTTCTTTTTCTTTTTTTTTTTCTTCTTTTTTTTTGGAGGGGGGATCTTGCCTTTTGGGTTTTTTTTATTGGTTATTTTATTTATTTATATTTCAAATGTTATCCCCCTTCCCATTTTCCCCTCTGCAAACCCCCATTCCATCCTCCCTCCCCCTGCTTCTATGAGAGTACTCCCCCACCCACTCTCACCTCATGGCCCTCACATTTCCCCACAGGACCAAGGGCCTCCCCTCCTATTGATGCAAGATAAGGCAATCTTCTGCTACATATGTAGCTGGAGTCATGGGTCCCTCCATGTATATTCTTCGGTTGGTAGTTTAATCCCTGGGAGCTCTGGGGGGGTCTAGTTGGTTGATATTGTTGTTCTTCCTTTGGGATTGCGAACCCCTTCAGTTCCTTTAGACCTTCCCCTAATTCCTCCGTTGGGGTCCCCATGCTCAGTCTGATGGTTGGTTGTGTCTGTTTTTATATTGGTCAGGTGCTGGCAGAGCCTCTCAGGGGACAGCTATACCAGACTCCTGTCTGCAAGCATTTCTTGGCATCAGCAATAATGTCTGGGTTTGGTGTCTGCAGATGGGATGAATCCCTAGGTGGAGCAGTCTCTGGATGGCCTTTCCTTCAGTCTCTACTCCACTCTTTGTCCCTGAATTTCCTTTAGAAAGCAGTAATTCTGTGTTAATATTTTTGAGATGGGTGGGTGATGCCATCCCTCAACCAGGGGCTGTGCCTAACCTCAGAATATGGTCTCTACAGGTTGTTTATATGGTGGGTTACACTGACTGATTTTCATGTGTTGAATCTTCCAGCCATCTCTGGGATGAAGCCTACTTCATCATGGTGGATAATCTTTTTTATGTATTCTTGGATTCAGTTTGAGAGTGTTTTATTGAGTAATTTTGCATTCATGTTCATAAGGGAAATTGGTCTATAATGAACTGTTTTCTTCCCAGCCCCAAGCTCCCAGAATGACTCGGACTCAAAATATATTTGCACATTCATAGGCCATATAGCTAGGTTCATTCCCTGACTAGCTAATATCTTAACATAATCCATTTATTTATAATAATCCACATTCTGCCACATGCCTGGTTACCTCTGTTCCAATACCATGTGTCCATCCCCTCACATCTTCCCCAGAAACTCCCCTGTGCCTAGCTCTATCCTAAAATCCTCTCTGCCTATGAGATGTTCCACCTTCTATTTACCCTTTCTGATAGACCATACTTTTTTTTAATTAACAGGTGATGCATTAGTACAATACATAAGATATTCTCTCTACAGATCCCCCATTTAGCCCAATAAAAGATTCTTTTTCTTAGAATAATAAACTATATAGAATAATAATAATAATTATGAAAACTATTAAGTAAGATTTATATTCACAATATCCAGTCTACATGTATTTGGCAACTTAGGAAAAAGTATTCTGTTATCTGTACTATTAATTAGTTCAGACTTCTGAACATAAATCATTTTCTATTATAATTTGCATTACCAACCCAAAAACATCTTCTTAGACCTAAAAACATCTTAAATCCTAAACAATTTAAGTTTAATTGTGAGACTATAACTATTTAGTCTTCAACCACATCAGAGAGTTGAAAATAAATAAATATTACCTGAGTTTGCAGGAAGTACAGAGCAAGCAGCTTCCAAAACTATAGAAATGACAGAGACAGCCAGATACCTAGATAACTACCCAAATTTTCTCTATAATCTTGGAGCATCCATCTTCAGCCTTCTAGCCCAGTATGTGAGAGACATATTTGTAAAGCAGGAATTACGAAGGGCTGCTGTCTCTCTGTCTTGGCAGAGCTTTGCAGTCAACTTGCCTGCATCCAGACTTGCCCATTTTGGACAGCATTCTGTTGGCAGTCAGAGCAAAGTCAGTTTTTGTCTGGTGGCAGCTTCCCACATTTGAAGCAAACTCCAAATTGAGGTTATTCGATGATCATCATCTTCTTTGAAATAGAAATGAAGTAATGCCAGGAGCTGACATGTCTCATTGTCAGAAATGTCTGAAAGCAGTAAAACATCTTTAAATGTCATATTCTATAGGTCTCTGAGGTTTTTGAAGATCAGCTATCTATAGCGCGTCAGAATAAGCAAATGTTGCTTGTTTCCAGCTATTATCAGTTCAACCTAGGAAGTATATTTCTGTGATAAACTAAAATAGTATCTGACATGATCATGAGTTTAGTTGACTATTAACTTGCATTACTTAATTATTCTAAGTAGTTTGTAATTGCAGTTTGCAAAAAGACTAGAACGTCACACTGCATTTTTAAATAGGTAACTTATGTCCAATACCTGATATAAAAGTAAAGACACAATATACAGTATGTTGTAACAAAAACAACCTTAATTTCTGTATCAATATATACCAATGTATGTAAAAATAATCTTAATTTATGTATCCATATGCAAAAATCTATATCAATATAAGATTATTGGCTTTTCTTTAGTTTAAGAGTAAATTCAAGGGCTGGAGAGATGTGTCAGCAGTTAAGAGCATTGACTGCTCTTCCAGAGGTCCTGAGTTCAATTCCTAGCAACCACATGATGTCTTACAACCATCTGTAATGGGGATCCGATGCCCTCTTCAGTGTATCTGAAGACAGCAGCAGTGTACCCACATACATGAAATAAATAAAATCTTTTTTTAAAAAGAGTAGATTCAATATTCTACCCTTTTATCTCTTTTATTCCTATAGCTCCCTGTATCTCCCCTTTTATTCTTTTCAACCCTCTCCCCTACATAAAAAAGAAAGAAGGATAGATAAAAGAGAAAAGTCCCTGAGTCTAACCTCCTATACCTTGTTTTCTCCCTCTTCAAGACCATTTAATAACTTGTAACCAATCCCTTTTTAATGGCAACCTTCCATCACCCACAGAACAACCAAAACCAACCACACTGCCTTATGGGAATGGGGTGTCACTCTCTTAAAATGGGTCCTCTTGATTTGGAGGTATATTGGGTGGGGGAAGTAATTTGGGGAAATGTTCAAGTCTTAGGAAGGCTAGCTGTATATTTGTCCAATCTCTATATGCTGTGAAAATGTAGGCTTTAATGAAGTCCTGATTGGAACAGTCTAAAAGGCTGGACCAAGTGAACTTTGAAGTTGTCCTGGAAGCAACTCTTCTGAGACTTGAGGCAGTCTAAAGTAGAATCAGGCAGGATGCTGGAACAGTACACCTCAGTGTTTCAGCATCTGAGGGTGAACCTTGTCAGGGCTGTTTTTCTAGTTGTTTTTCTCTGTGAACATAAAGCTTTCAGAGGTAATACATGTTTCCATATTAATATATGTATGGAATGTGCACAGATCATTTAAGATGAGTCTTTGCTCTCTGATTGAGTAGGTGAGAGACATCTGTCTTCACAAGTTAGTTTGGACTGTATATCCAAACTGCGATATAAATCTCCATCCAAGCCATATGAAAGGATGGCATGTAATAATAAGTTATAAGGACTCTGTAGCCAGCAAGATTGGTGGACAAACTACTCTGACAAGGAGGGGAAGGGGCAGTGTGTGGCAGGCATTGGAGTCTGGTAGCTGGCATGGCCTCTGGTGGAGCAGGGAGCTTCTACTAGAGTTGTGAGTGGTATATGGTGATGAGAAAAGAGGTGATTTGGGGTAGGCCGGGCAGACACTAAGGGAGTGGGAGTAGTCCATAGGCAGCAGGGATGGGGCTTACCTGGAGTTCTGGCAGCTGATGAGGCCTCTGGTAGAGAAGGGGGCTTCTGCCTCCAAAGGTGTGGGCTAGGATATCCAGGAAGGAGTCTTAATCAAATAGTAAAATTTTCCCATCTCTCAGTATCTTAGCTTATTTCTAAGAAAAATAAGGCTCAGTGGCTAGAGAAACAGTTTAGTGGGTAAGAATGCTTGCTATAAAAGCATGAGAATCTCAGTTCGGATCCCCACCACCCATTTAAAATCCAGGTATTGCCACCAGCACATCTGTAAAGCATCTATATTTCCAGTACATTTTGCTGTGTGTGTGTGATTTGCCTTTTCCACAATCCATTAAGTTAGAATTGTCCAGAATGCAGTCTTTTCAGACAAACTTCTTTGACTTCCTGTTATACACTATGATTCTCCTGTGTCTTTTCTGGACCTGACAACTCATTTGTTGTAGTGTTTAATAATATTTCATTATACAGATATATCATAGTTTCTCATTTACTTACTGAATGACATCCTGAATGTTTTCAAGATTGTCAACTATTAAAAGGCTGACATTGACTACTATAGATGTTGTGTGATTTTATAACTCTTTGAAGTAAATACAAAGGATCCTAATTACTGTGGTCATATAGAAAGAATATGTTTAGCTTTCTAAGAAACTGTCAAGCTGTGCTTCCAAGGGACTTGTCTTTTCTAAAAACAGCTAACAAGGAAAGATATCAAGGGGAATAAGAACAAAACAACATAACACATAGTACACCCAAATCTAACTACAGCAAAAGTTACCTTAAGTGGGATAGACTAAATGCTCCAGGGAAAAAGTCAGAAACTGTCAGACTAGCATAAAAATCCTGCTTACATTCTGTCTATAAGAAATATATTCAATTCAAAGGAAAAATGGGTGAAGGAAAACTTACAGAGCGAACATCATACAAATAGTATCCAGAAAGGAACTAGAGTTAGGATAACGATATTACTAGTAGCAGAGGAACATTTTTTGATGCCGAATGCTTACTATAATAGGAAGATAAAATGATTACTGTGAATAAACAACAAACCCAAATATATAATGAATTAAAGAGAAATCCAACAACTATAGTTTTGGTATCTCAATATTCTATTCCCTATAATTGATAAAACACTAAATATGCAATTGCTAAAAAGTTAGAAGACTCAAAGAAATTTAGCCAAATTAACTTATAAAAAAGTCATATACCAACATCACCTGACAGTAGAAGATTGTACATTCTTTTTAAGTGCAAATGGGGCATTCTCCTGGAGGTGCTTTCCAGGCCTTCATATGTGTCTATCCAGTATTTACTGATCACCTGTGTACCACAGGTGTTCATGCTGGCCTTCCCTGACTAACCACTGGCCAGCAGAACAGACACCATGGCTCAGGGGCAACTTTGTGAGATTAAAACTCAGCTGGCCTGGTTGGTTCTGGTTCCAACTACTGACATCAATCTTCCAATTTATTTGAATTGTTCACATTATGCCCAAGTTGAAAAGGGCATAAGTACAAAGATAGAACAAAAGACATATGTCCCTTCTGTGGCACTCAGAAGGACTTGGGGTACTTAATGAACCATAGTCACACTCAGAAAACTGCCTAGAGTCAGAAGATCTGTGGATGCTTGTGCCACTTGGTGCTGGTCTCACAATGGAGACATGGTCACGCCTTTAGAGAAGCACCAGCAGGTGTGATCTGGTACTGTGACACACTAATACTATACAGTGTACTTTATCTCCTCCACAGGCAGCGTCTCCTGCCGGGGACCCCAGCAACTCAGCTTGACACCCAGCCATGCAAGCATGACAAAGGCTATCAGGTAAGTCCCCATTAGGGCAAAACATAAGCCAAACAAAACCTCTAGCCAATATTGAAACTGACAAGTTGTCTCTTAATCCTGTATGTCCATGTTTGGAGAAGGTTGTATTATATGTTGTACTTCATAGTTTGCGTTTTTAATGCAAGGTATGACGTAGAGTTCTCAAAAAGAAGTAGTGAATAGATCCACAACAGCTCTTTAAATGAGTAGGGTAGGGTCACAAATGTTTCCTGTAAAAGCCAAGATGTAAATAATCTTAATTATCATGAAGCTTCTCAGCTTTGCCTTTGAATGAGAAAGGTGGCTGGAGAAGTTAGCAGGCTGACTGTATCCCCATAAAACACTTCACAGAAGCAGAGACAGACTGACTTGGCCCATAGCTGTGGTGTACCAATTCTAATGACTTATCTTTTACTCAGTCACACCTTTTTCCATGGACAGGTAGGAAATACCTAATGTTTCTCACACACACTTTAAGCATCAAAGATCAGTCTCCCTAAGACAAGCCCTCTTCTTTCATAGGCCTTTGAACATCCTACAATGCCATGATCAAGTCTGCATTTTATTGCCCACCTCCAGCTACCCCAGTTTCAGTAAGCACATTGCTTATTCCATGCAGTCATGTGTGCCCCTTGGGTCCTGGGGTCATTTGCATTTGTCTGTTGCTTGATGTACCCAATAAGAAGTCTTTGCCTACCCTGAGACTTTTCTCCTTCCCTTGATGCTGGCTCAACTTGAATCACCAACCTTACCTCATTCTCTACTGGCCTTTGTGTCCCCTGGTTGGTAGTATATGGTGTTGTTACTGCAGTCCCAGTACCTAGTTTCTGGCTCCCCTGGACTGTATGTTGATGAGAATCTAGGCTCTGTTTGAATGACCTGTGGTAAGATAGCAACAGAGGTGGTTATCTAATTGTTACAGAAAGGCCAGAGAAAAGTAAGCATGGACTTGTGCTATGCTTTCGGTGGAAGGCAAGAAATATTGATGGTTTATTCTGGATAGCTCTGTGGACTCTGTGCTTACTGGCAGTCCATGCTCATCTAGAATGCATAGGCAAGAGAAAAGTTGCTAAGTCTGAATTTGAAAAGGGAAAATAGGGATGTAGGCAAGTAGGTTTTCCTGTGAGAAGTGTGCCCACAGGCAAGCTTTTCATAAGTTACAGAAATTATCTGCTCCAGGATGAGCAGTGTCCCCAGGAACGGCAAGGTTATAGCATGTCCAAAAACCATAAAATCTATAAAAAGTAGGGATTAGCAAAGAAGGGAAATCCAGTCAGCTGAAAATAACACCAAGTTGAGTACAGCCTGTAAGCTAGGTCTGAGCAGCACACATGAGTCAAGACTCATCTTTCTGGAGGCCATAGTCAAAAACATTATCTGGACAAGCTTTCCAAGGGAGTTTCCAGAACCTTCAGAAGGCTAAGAAGGGGCCCTGTAGCCCTTGGAGACTAAAGGATGAGGAAGAGCTACAGGGTAGCCTAAAGAACAGAGTGGTACCACATGGTGAGAAGGTGCTAGAGCTGCCTAGAATTGCTGGAAGCAATTGGGGAAGGTGGAGTGAGGTGGCTTCCAGAAATAGGAAGATACAAGCTGAAGCATGCTGAGATGACAGAGCAGGACTTTGGTCAACATCTGTACAGCAAGGTCCTAAGTTCACTGACAGAACAAAAGCAGCCCCCTGGCTGGTCCTGTTCACCACCATCTCAGCCTAGAGCAAGCCTCATTCATCCTGAGTACTTAGAACATGTTTTCATCAACAGATGATCTTTAAGGCTACGCAGTAGTAAGTGCTTGGATAACAATGTTACCAGAGATATAAAGAACACTTATGACTTTGTTTTTGTTTAATTTGTTAGAGTCCCACCATTGCAGATGCCCTATAAGGAACTGTCGCCACCTCCAGCATCACAGCTATGCAGCAGAGCAACACAAGGGCCTCCCCCCAGCGTTAGCAGTTCATGGACAGGGCCACCGCGGCAGCCCATCAGTATCTCAGGCCTGCTGCAGAGACAGTGTGCAGGCAAGTGCTCAGCCAGTTTTTTGATCCCAAGACTTCTCTCAGAAGAGTGCATATATGAGATCTTAGTGTACATACATGTGGTGAGGGCAACATGAAACCTCACACTCCTGCCAGTGCTGGCTCCTGTCTTCATGACAGGTTTTTACATTAGTCAGCGGTACTCTGAAAAAACTAACCTGACATGAAATTTTAAAAACACATATTTAAGTCAGTGAACTCTTTTTTTTTTCAACTTATTTTTCTTACTTGATATTTACATTCTTGTTTTCTTCAGCAGTGTTGAATTAAGAAATCATGTCAAAGCTCACATCTCTTGACATCTCTCAATGCTTCCCACAGAGTCAGCATCCCCTGGGCGGATGGACAATGAGAAGATGAGCCCATTCTTGCCTTCCACACCTGCAAATCCACACAACGTAGCCAGCCCTTGGCATGTGCGTGTTCATCGGTAAATATCACTGTAGAGTTCATTCTAGAGAGATGATGTAACTAAATAAAGTCGCTTTCTGATAAACAGCTGTCTGGATAGCCTTGTGGAATCTTCTGGCTGTTGTATCCTTCCTGATACTGCAGCTCTCTCCTCAATGTGAGTATGGAGCCAAAGTGAGCAGCCCACTGGGGCTCACTATCCGGGATCTCCAGGTGCAGCTCTCTGGGATTCACGTCTGCCAGGCTTGTGCCCCCAGCATAATGTATGTACACATAAATCCCCCATAGAGAACCAAAGTTCAGGGTGACTCCATTTCTTCCTTGTGGTGTGAGTCTCCAGTGGCATAGTTTTGTTACTCAGGGTTTGTGCTAGCTACTATGTGGTGTTGTGTATCATGGACAGATCTCTGCAGAGCTGTGTTCTGCCCTGACGTCAAGTTGCAGGTGAGGCCTGTTGCTCTCTATTGGAGAGTGGACCCTTCCTATGGGAGGCATTTGACACTCATAGGTAAGTGGCATGTGCCTCAATCCTAGTCCTTGCATCTCTCATAATTCAACACCACAGGATCTAAGAAGGGGGGTTGTGGTGCTTGCTCTACTCCTTTACTTTCTATTTGCCTATAGTTTGTCAGAGAACTTGTCTGGTTTTGTAGAAGACGTTAACAACAGAAAGAAGTAACTGTTGGCTCTGCAGCTAAGCTGAGGTGCAGGCAGGCTGCACACTGGACGATTCCAGTGGTATGTGACCTCTATGGATGCTGTTGCCAGTATTGCATCTTCCCAGCCCTCAGGAAATGATGCTTGGGCTGCTGAGCAGGAATAAGTCTCTCATCTCTGCTGTCCCAGAAGGTGTATATGACCCAGGCATGGTTGTCCCCCAGGAGTGTACTTGATCCCAGAAATATGTCATGAGTATTCAGAAATCTTGTAGTAACATACCTGTTCTAAGTTGCTTCCATTCACAGAATTTGATTGTAAAAAATACTTTTATAAATTCTCTGTGAACTTCATGCAATATATTTTGATCATACCACATACTCTTCTCCTTTAAAAATATTTGCATTACGTTACTTCATTTATATGTATATATGTATGAGTATGTGTACATGTGAGGAATAGGGCTCTGCCAAGTCTAGAAGAGGGCATTGGATCCCTTGAAGGTGGAGTTATACACATTTATGAGCCACCTAACATGGGTGCTGGCATCTGAACTCTGGCCCTCATGATTGAGCAAAAAGCATTCTTTTTCTTGTTATTTGGTATAGTTGAGGTGAAGGGTATTGTTTGTTTGTTTGTTTGAGACAGGGTCTCTCTCATAGCCCTAGCTATCCTGAAACTCACTATGTAGACCAGGCTGGCCTGGAACTCACAAAGATCTTCCTGCCTCTTCCTCCCTAGTGCTAGGATTAAAGGCATGGACCACCATGCCCAGCTAGTAAGCACTCTTATCATTGAGCCATTTCTATACCTCCCAGAAATTTATAAAATGTTATAAAACCAATATTTATGACATAAATGTTCTCTATCATATAATAAATACCTGATGACTAAATGCTGAAATGTTGGATAAAAGTGAAATGTAAATGACCTTCTGTGTTTATGATACTTCAGTGTGACCCTTGAACCTAACCATAACCCATGGGGCAGGTGGACATGTGCAAAAGGGCACAGCAGATGGAGCGCCATGCCCCTGGCTCACGCCCCTGGCTGTAGTGCTGCTCATGCTGAAAGCCATGCAGAGGAATCCAGCAGATGCAGCCAGATCACCATCTCACCCCACCACATTCTTCCCTCAGAGGAGCTGTTGGTCACAAGGTCTGATTATTCAGATGCAATTTTAAAATTATACAATTTTTCCATTGCTTTGCATTATACACATAAATTTTGATGCCATGGTTTTTAGCATTTGACACTATTTTTATTTCTTCACGATTGAGCTTTTGGGAGCCATTTAATTCCAGGGCTCATTCGGTGGAGTTGAGATGTTTACCCTTGTTGGTCCTTTCATCAGCACTTATCATTAACACCAGTTGTTCTTTTCCTGTAAACTTCACTTAAGTTAACATGTAGAGCCGGGCAGTGGTGGCACACGCCTTTAATCCCAGCACTTGGGAGGCAGAGGCAGGAGGATTTCTGAGTTCGAGGCCAGCCTGGTCTACAGAGTGAGTTCCAGGCCAGCCAGGGCTACACAGAGAAACCCTGTCTCAAAAAACCAAAAAAAAAAAAAAAAAGTTAACATGTAGGTAGTTACCCAAACCCTAATACTTACACAGGTTGTGGCACTCCAGGATGGGACTCCTGGGTGTCAATAGTCAATACTAGAAGCCCACATTCATCCCCCAATATCAGCATAGAGGTGTGGGTTATTCAGAGGCAAGGTGTGTGGACGTCAAAGGCCAGTGGTGGGTGAAGTGAGCACTAGAGGGCGCTGAGCCACATAAGCTGGAGCTGCCCCGAGTCTCTGTTGGATTCATTTCATAGAAAAACAAGTGGTCTATTCAGTGTAGAACTGGAAAAGGTTCAGGCAACTGAAGAAACTCGCAAAGAGGAAAATGATGAGATCAGATGCAGAGGCTCCCCAGTTCCTCACCAGTGTTTGTACCCCGCAAACCGAATTAAACTAAGTTTATTAATGACACCAGGGGGACACACTGGGAACAACTGTGTGTTCCTAAAAGCCAGGGGGTATCTTAGGAGTGTTCTATGTGCAACAGCAGGACAGTGAGCCTTAAAGGCTATAACTCAACATTCAGAGATGGAACAGAGTCCCAACATCCTTAGATTACTCTACACTGTATTCGTATTTAATAGGTAATCAGCCTTACAATGGCATTGTTTCTCATATCTAATCTCCTTAATCATAGCACACTCAGAAGATTCGGTGAATATTTTACCCTTACCCACTATAACTGTCTGTCTTCTTTTCTTCATTGTCTTCCTCCTCCTTGAGTTCACACTCCACATCCCCCGCCCCCTTGTTGTTTGTTATTTGAAACAGGATCTTGCTGTGTAGACCAGGATGTGTGTACCACCTTGGTTCCTTAAATAGCTTTTATTACAATATAACACCTTAATAGCCTGTCTTCCATAACCGCATGGAGTAGCATTGCACATATGAGAACAAGTTACCAAGAGTGCAGGAGGCAGTGCTGAACAGATTACAAGCAACAGTCCTATTAAGAATCTGCCCTAAATGCTAGAGAGATGGGGCCTCAGTTAAAAGCACTTGCTGCTTTTGCAGAGGGCCCAGGTTTAGTTTCCAGCACCAATATTATGGGTCACAACAGTCTTTAACTCCAGTACCAAGAGATCCTACCTCTTCTTCTGGCCTCTACTGGAACTACATGTGTGTGCTACAGAGTACATAAAGGTAAAATACCTATACACATAAAAATAAAAATAAATAAATCTTTTTTATAATCTGTTCCAATCAAGCTTAATAGCACATGCCTTAATCCCAATACTCAGGAGTCTGAGGCAGTGTGATCCTATCACACACACACAGAGAGAGAGAGAGAGAGAGAGAGAGAGAGAGAGAGAGAGAGAGAGAGAACAGGTCCAGAAGATAGGAAGTATTTCATAGGTATAGGGGACAAAAGAGTGATCAGGACCCATACAATGTCCTTTTAACATAGGACAGGATAGGATGACCCAGCTACGGGCTCAGTAGAGATAGAGGTCTCTGTCACCTCTGCACAATGGGAACAAAGCCAACAATAAGTGACCAAAGAAGTTCTAAGTATGGAGGAGGAGCAGCAATCCATATAAGTGCCACTGGCTAGGCTGTCTGGCTATGATGGATAACATCTCTAAACATGGACAGAAACCCCAAGGGGAACATGAGCACCCAGCTGAGAACGGCTCAGGAGGGCAAGGGTAGCTTCAGAGCTGTGGTCTGAGCACATGATTCTAAGGAAGGCTCAGCGGGAAGTCTGTGACATGATGGCAGTCTGCTGGCCTCTCTAACGGCAGGGGAGACCATCTTGTTGAGAGCTGTGGCCAGACTTAGTGAAGAAAAACCCTACTACAAAAAAGTCCACACCTACACTAAGGAGTCAGCTTAGGGGCCAAGTCCAGTGGGTAGGTGACTGGTCATATCTTTGTCCCCTTCCCACACCAGCAGCTTTCTCTAGGTACTCTTGTAGGAGTCCTGTGTAGACATACCTCCAGATGAACATGCAGGCAGCACTCAGGACTGTTTTCCCATCTAAGTCTGCTTACAATACACATGCTTGGTTTTGATCTACCTACTAAAAACGTCTAAGACCTCTAACCTCTGCTTTTGTCTTCATTGGTTCTCTCTCCCTCTCTGGGCCTAACTGGTTCTCTATGGTTTGTTTTTCCACCTTTGCTAGTTGTCTGTTTGCATCCCATCTGTCTCCATAGAGGGCTCTTGAAAGGATGCAGCACTCACACACATTGACCACAACCAGCATCCAAGTATGCCCCTTACAAACAGCAAGTACTATGCCTCTTTCACATTTCCGAGGAGTAAATAATTCTGAACTTCCATGATGCTTTATTTCCTCCGCCCTTTCCCTCTTTTTTCCCAAAACATATCTCAAAGGCATCCTAGACACTTCTTGGAGAGACATTCTCTCTGGACATGAACCTCCCAGCTCCCATATCAGAATTCCTGTTCTCCAACGGTGCCAGCACTGTCCCTTCTCATGTGCCCTTGCAGAGCTGACCAGATCCTGAGTTCAATCTCAACCTCCCCCTTTCTTGGTTTTCCATCTCTAAGAGTCAAAATTGCCTGCCATCTGGCAGAGATTTGCAATTTTTAGCTGTAAATTTTCTGTGGATAAAAACTGTAAAGTTGCGTATTGCCTTACAATATGCTTTCAAAAATGCGTGGTACATCTGAGCACTGTTTCCCAGTAGCACACAGAATATACTACTAATGGCATGCTTCTGGAAAGACCAGAGTGCTTATCCTCAGCTAAACTTGTATCTTTCCTGACCATAGCACTCAGACAGTTACTGGTGTAGGCCTATCATTGAGAACCTATAAATCATAAGACCAGACTATGAAGAATAACAGTATGGGGACCCATATATCTTCCTACCCACAAGCAGAAAACTTTATTAAAAGAATGATACAGAAGTCCCAAAAGAGACAGGAAGACCCAGGACCCAAGCTCGGGAAGTGGGACCAACACACAGGAGAAGGCTCTAGCCAAATAACCCTCTCATAGCCCTCTGCTCCAGCCACCTCTGCTGACCTATCACCACAAGACACTCCCCCTTGAGCCTCAGTCACTCTTAGTTAGCTTTCCAAGTAGTAGTATTCCTCCTGGCCAGGCCCAGAGGAGCCCTGGGCTTCTAGTCAGCCTCCTAGGACAGCACCATGATAACTGACCTAGCCTGAACACCATATGGAGTGGAGTGCAGCTAGACAGCCTAAAGTGTCAAACCTGTTCCTCACGAACACTTAAAAGGCAGTAGCCTCTCTGAACAGGACAAAAGTTCTTTCAAACCCAAGCAATTGTAAATACAAAGGGATGTTTTGAACAAGTTTTCTTTTCAGACTAAGAGGAAATTCCTAAAATTCTTATGTGGCAAATTCAAACCTTCACCACTGACTTCACTGGTACTGAACATTTTGTTGGGCAGAGATGGCACCAGAGGAAGGAGAGCCTGGGAGTAAGTGTGTCCAGCAACCTGATATTCTACCTTGCCCTAGCATCCTTATTACCCCTACCAAGCCCCATTTCAGGTCTTCCTCTATCAGTATAAATTAATTTCCAAAACCGAGAAGATACCCTACATCTCCACAGAGGGATGTCCACTGGGGAACTTAACAGAGAATGTAACTAACACACACACACACACACACACACACACACACACACACACACCTCACACTACAAGCCATTTATCACTATCCTGAGTCTCCCTAAGCCATCATGTCCCACCTGCCCACATCCCTTCATCAAAAGTGCCTATGATTATCTTTTACTTTGAGATTAATTTCACAGTGGTGGAAATTTTACAATATAGCTTCTGACACCCCAGAGAGTATACGTTTACATGTGCACATATGATGTTCAGTATATATACTCCTGCATGTACTCAAATATGGTTGCTCTCATCTGCCCACAGTTACATGTGCACACAACTTCATTGTGAACTATTTGGTAGTTGTAGGTTTGCTGTACTATTGTATGTTTCCTATAGGCAATCTTGGGTTCAACCCCAGACTAGTTTCTGGCTTGCTCAGTCTGGTATGTCTGAATCAGGTCTAGTCTGGAACTTGTGCTACATAAAGTGCCTCTTTGGTGAGTTTGAATCTGGAACATTTCCACAATTTGCCTTTGTGTTATGACTTTGCCTATTTTAGACAAAGACCTGTTTTTTTGGTTTGTCTTTTTTTTTTTTTCTTTTCCAGGAATGTCTTCCTTTGGTGAACACAAGAGCTCCAGCTCCTTCCACTGCTGATGTTTGGGGTTTGTTTTGCTGTTGTTGTTTGTTTGTTTGTTTTTGCTAAGCAGAACATTTAGAAATACATGGATGAGGGTGTGCTCTTAAGGAACTAGTGGAATATGATTCTGTTTCTTTAGTTATCTAGTTACTGGGCTTCAACTTTAATGTGGTGAATTCTCACATGTGTTAACCAGTTAGCCTAGAACACTCCTCAGGAGTCACAGCAGCCACAGGAAACATACCCAGGGTTCTGATGTCCATTAGTTCCAAGGCAATACCCACCTTCCAGCTGAGGGTGTACCAGTTTACACTCTAACAAACAATCTGTCACAAAGTGATACTTAGGTAAAACATAGTTGAAAACTTCACTAAACAAAGAAATCTTTTAAGATACAAAGTACAGGTCCATTTCTTTCTACTAATTGCTTGTCTCATAGTTTCTTTACTAGACTCAATTAGTGTAAAATTGTGTACAGGTTTGAGCCATAGAAGTTTCTAAAGTACATGCCCATGCTGTGCATGTTTCCTCTGGGAATAGCCACCTGCTGTGCAGAGCTGAGCAGCAGCTGGGCTACACACCTAATGACAGTCTTGGAGAACCTTAGTATGGCTCCAGGGCCTGATGGGACTCTTTCTCCACGTCAGGTACTTTGCTTCAGTATCATTACATATACCACACCCTTCACTGAACCAACTAGAGCTAAAAGAAAACATCCTTGTGGAGACTGGAGCAAGAACCTGGAAAGAGTTTGGCTAGTATCCACTGCAGGTTGGCTCTCTTTGGTTATGTGCTACAGGATAGCTCTTCATCTGAAGCCATCAGCAAACCCCGTCCCCACCATGCCAGTTGGTGAGTCTGGAAACACAAGTGTCTTGGGGACACTGGCAGCATAAGATCTGGAAAGGCAGAAGGTGGCACCTGCACACGGACAATCCAAAGTGTCCAACAACAGGACACGAAGAACTGGCTTTACAAATGCCAAAGTTATAAACATCCTTAGGTGTGAATGCAGCAACAAGACTAAGCCTCGGAGGTAGTGCTGAGGAAAAAGAAAAGTCTGCAGTGGTTATATGAAATCCCATGAGCATCTGCCTGGCCAAGCCACCTGCTGTCAGGATTTGCTCTCATTGTTCATCTTGGTTGGCAAGCAAGTACTTCCTTATTAGTTGGCACTCACATAGTCCCTTTTGGTGAACACTTGTAGTTAGTTCCCTGTCAGTGGACACTTATATGGTACCTTTATTTGGCACACTGTAATTCCCTTCAGTGGGCACTCGTATGGTTCTCCCTCAGGTACAACTTGTTCCCATCACTAGGCATAAATACAGCTTCCCATCAGTGGACACATACACAGGAGTCATCTGAGAAGGCCTTGCTGCACCCAAAACTAAGGCTAGCCCTTAGTCTTCATGAAAAAATGCCTATCAGGTGATCCCAGAAAACTCAGGTTATACAGGACTTCAGTTTGGCTGCCCCACCAGTCACTAAGTTACAAGGCCAAAGAAGGGGCAATGGTACCACAGCTATAGTACAGGTAGGGGCAGCTGTTGGATGGCCATGGTTATATGGGCTTCAGGGGATGGTGGTGAGCCTACCCAAAAGACAGTGAAATGCATGGTGCTTTAGAGCCTCTCTGTGGCTTAATTCAACTCAAGGCACTGATGCCAGGACTCATGATCTGAATCTTGACAATACACTATCACTGATGAGGGTGTGTCCCTATGCAGTCCCTTAGGGGAAGCACAGGGTGAACCCTCTTGGTGTGTCAGGGGCTATTGCCCTGCTGCATTCTTTGCATTTTCCCGTAATTCCTCTTTTGAAAAATTAAACCATTTAGGGGGAGCTAGGAGGATGGCTCAGTAGGTGAAGTGCTTACCACATAAGCATGAAAATCTGAGTTCATGATCCCAGCACCCACATGAAACAGAAACAGTGGTGCCCACCTGCAACTCTGGCTAGGTGATTTCTCTGTGTAGCCCTGACTGTCCTAGGCCTCACTCTATAAACCAGGCTAGCCTCAAACTCAGAAATCTGCCTGTCTCTTCCTTCCAAGTGCTAGGATTAAAGTTGTATGCTATCAAAGCCCAGCCTGAAAAACTGTGACTTAAAAATAAAGATGGATGAAGTCATGTTGATGTCTGTGGTCTGTGTTGCTGCTGAGAGCCATATTGGGCATTATCACTAAAGGCCGTGCAGATGCACATGGTCTAGGCTGCTGCCTGAGGCCAGGGCCTGCTGCCAAGGGCTATTGTGATGTCTGTGGCCTGTGCTGCAGCAGGGGGCCATGTTGGTGTCTGTGGTACATGCTGCCATGAGACTGAGCTGGGGTCCCTGGCACAAGCTGGTGTTGGAGGCAATGAGGGTGTCAGTGGTCTGTGCTTTCGGCAGAAGCCATGTGGTGATCCAGGATCTGTGCTCCCACTGACTCTAAAGGGCAAGGAAGCTAATCACAGCACTCGGGAGGCAGATGCAGGTGAGTCTGAGGCTAGCCTGGTCTGAAAATTCCAGGATAGCCAGAGATAAACAGAGAAACCCTGTCTGGAAAAAAAAAATAAAAAGCAAGGAAGCTATTTTTGCAATGGTGTCAATGACTACAGACTCACAGTTGAGAAGTAGAGATATGAAAGGCTTCTGTGACTACCTCTACCTTCCCACCCGCCAGAAAAGTAACAGCCTAAACAGAAAGCCATTAAAGAGACTCTTAAAAATTGTGATAATGATGCTGAAGTATACCTCTCTACAGTTGATGACTTCTGATGGGGTGTGGGCAGGAAAGACTCAGTTGCCTTTAAGGGACTGGCCACTGGGAGTTTGGCCATGCTCCAGTGAGTATGTGGGCCACATAAATTGGACTTGTTTCTCCTCATCCTCATCCTCCTCCTCCTCCTCCTTCTTCTTCTTCAGGGATGGGAGAACTGGGAGGTGAGTTAGGTGGACCTGGGAGGACTAGGTGAGTATGATCAGGCTGCATGATGTGAAATTCCCAAAAAATCAATAAAAATATTATGTAATAAAGTATGTCAGTCCAGACATGGTAGTACACACCTGTAATCCCAACACTCAGGATGTAGAAGCAGATGAATCTCTGAGTTCCAGGCCAGCCAAGACTATGAGTGGTGAATCAGTGTCTCTCTCTTTCTCTCTCTCTCTCTCTCTCTCTCTCTCTCTCTCTCTCTCTCTCTCTCTCTCTCTCTCTGTGTGTGTGTGTGTGTGTGTGTGTTTCTTTTCCTTAAAGATAAAAAAAGGAGAAAGTGATAGTGATAAGTCACCTAATATTGACCTCTGACCTCCACATGTGCACATTCATGTGCACATTCATGTGCACCTACATGCGCATGTGCACATACTCATACACACAAAACTAAGCTATTAGGACTGGAATGTGGCTCAGTGATAAAGCATGCAAACACTTGGGTTCAATGCTTAGTACCACATTCAGTTTTCTTTTTAATTTTGTGTTACATATTTTATATTCATTATGTGCTTGTGAGTGCATGTGCCACTGTGTGTGTGTGTGTGTGTGTGTGTGTGTGTCTGTGTCTGTTTCTGTGTGTGTCTGTGTGTGTGTGCGTGCACTACTGTCAGGACAAGAGAATTATTGCCACAGAGGTGAGCATCTACCAGTTCTCACCTTTTCTTCTCCCCCAGTGTCAGCTGGACACTGCTGGGCAGTTCAACCTCAGGGGGATTAACAGATAAGCAGAGAGCATCAAGAGCAGACAGGAGCTTACCTGCACTAGGCCAGATACCAGAGGTTTCTGGAAATGTGGAGTTTCCCATAGTCAGAGTGTAAGGACTGATTAGACCAACAGAAAAGGGGCACAACTTTTTTGAGAGAAAGCAGAGGCCACCTATGCAGGTTCTTCGGATGCCTGGCTAGGTGATCTTCAACCCCAGACCAACATTGGGTAGGGGACATAAGGCTTTGAATAGCTGCTCACATAACCACCACCAGGGACAGTAGCTACAGGGTTCAACATAATCAGGATAAGCATGAATCGGTGAATACCTGTGAATAGGATTAAGTGAGTCCAAAGAGTTCCTGAAAAGCTGCTGATAAAATGTCTGGTCGATGGGGTAATGTCACCTCATTTTCCAAAAGTAATGGGTCATTGTTATTCAGAAAGCTCACACCAGAAGAGCTCCTTTGACCACACAACATAGAAAATAGTATAACAGGATTCTCTTTCAAAGGGTGCATCTGAGCAGAGCACTTGTGTCAGCCTACAGAGCACAGTAGGGCCTCAGAGTCACAGTTTGCAGGCTGCCTGTGTATCCAGGCAGGAACCTAAACTTTTCTCCTGAAGGGAACTTCAGAATACCTACCTGGAAGGGACCCTAGCAACCTAGGTATGGGCAGGATAGCCAGGACCCAGTGTTGCCCCTGTATCTGCTGCTTGAGACAGTATGCCGCTCATAGAGGAGGAAAGAATTTGGTATTTGAAGTTAGGACCCTTTAGAAACCTCAGGAATCTGTTTTCAGGAAATGTCTTTTCTTCAGCCAGAGAAACACTGAGAAATATGACCTGAACCCCTCTGAGCCTTCTACAGCTCTTCCTGAACTGAGCATGGGGGAAAACCTAGACTTCAAGGTCCTGCTGAGGTGAGGAATTGGAAGAACATCCAAGATGTGAAGGTTATCAAGAGTGCCCAAGCCCAAGGGGGTTGCCAGACACCAAGAAGGAAAGGTCTAGGTTTAACCAAGCCTGACAGCCACTGAGGACAGCAGAGGAGGTACCATAGGGTGACAGCTGGGAAGACTCAGGGCAAAGTGGCAACACTCCAGTACCCAGGTAGACTGCTCTCCATCTCTACCTCTGTTCCTCTGGTATTCCCTCCCCATGGGCTCTGCAGTCTTGCCCGGCCTGGATGGGCTGGAGTGAGACACTGCCTACACAGTTTGCATCATCCCATAACCCTCACTCCTTTGTGAAGGGCTAGGATGGCCAGAAGATACCCCTCCCAAGCTGATGTGGGGGCAAGTAAAACCTTAGGAACCCAAATCCAGACATGAGGGTGTCAGAGTAAGTGACCCAAGGGCACAAATGTATCTGGGCTCCAGAGTCAGGGATACTGAAGCTTTGCCTTATGCACAGTCTGTAGGCCATACACCTCTTGGCCTGACTCTCCCAAGGAGGGTCCCTTTGGCTCCCCCTTTGTTGTTCATAAGCTGAGCCCACAGAATGTACCCTGGAGCACCTACACTGGGACCTGAGGCCCTGTGAGAGCAGCCTGCACACTTCTTGACCCTGGGAAACCTGGTCCTGATACCAGGTACTCAGTTACAGGAAGTGAAGATGTTGCAGTTCGCCTAGGGATTGGCTAAATACTTCCAATGAGGTATATGTGGGAAGGCTGCTGCTGGCTTGGCCACAGACGCATCTCAGACCTGTTTCCTACTGAGACAGCCCTCCCATACTGCCTAGTTTTAATGCTTCTGGCTTCTCTGTTTTTACATCTCAGACTGACACTTGGCAGAAAACTGATTCGCCACAGGACTTTTCTGAGCCAAGACCTCTGTGAGGACAGACTGGCTAATGATTTGAGTACACGGCCCTGGAACACTGGAGAAGGCCCTTCTGTTAAAGTTTGTTTTCTCTGCAAAGTTGAGCCGTAGAATCCACCCAGGCTGTTCTTGTTGTCTGTGGTTGGGACAGCAGGAGTGGAGGTAGCCCTGGCGTGCATCTGCACACACTCACTGCAGGAAACCTGAGAAGAGGCATCAGATTCTCCTGTTGTAAAGAAGCACAAAGGCTTTGCCCACAGGAGGCTCTGTTCACACGACCCCTGGGGCGGGCTATCCAAGAGGCCCCTTATTTTCCCCTTGTCCACTCTGGTACAGCAGAAGTCCCATACCCTGAGAATAGAGCAGGATACACAATGACTTCTAGAATTCTCTGCATCACTGTCCTTACCCATCTCAACTCCTGCCCCCAGAGGATTGGTTTGCCCTGAGTTGCCAGACATGAACTAAAAAGCCTGCTAGCAATCTGTCCAAACACTGGGTAGTAGGCAGGCACCTCCATGCCTGGTTCTGAACTACTCAAGATTTTTGTGTTTATGTGTGTCTGTGTGTACGTGTGTGTGTGTGTGTGTGTGTGTGTATCTGTGTGTCTGTGTGTGTGTGTCTCTGTGTGTGTGTGTACGTGTGTGTGTGTGTGTGTGTATGTGTGTGTGTATGCGTGCGTGCATGAGTGTATGTTCATGCACACTCATTTCTATGCAGGTACATATGCATGTGGGTGTACACATGTATGGATGATCATATGGAGGCCAAAAACAACCTCAGGTGTCATTCTTTGGGTGCTATTGATTTTGGGGAGGGGGGAACAGAGTCTCTTACTGGCCTAGAATTTACCAAGTAAGCAAGGCTGCATGGACAGTGAGCCCCAGATATCCCTCTGTGCCTTCCCAGTGCTGGGATTACAAGTTCATGCCATCACACCCAGCTTTTTCTTTTTTTTTTTTAATGCAGGTTTTAAGATCAAACTCATCTTTTCATTCTTGCAGACCAAGTAGTTTACCAGTTGCTGCTCAAGAAACTCTTGTTATCCCAGTTCTCTAGTGCTTTTAGTCTGTGGCCTCCCACAGGTAGCAATACTTCTGAATAGGAAGAACATGAACCTGGTCCCTGAAACTTGTAGGTGTTTTGAGTGCGAGCAGAATGACCCTCCTGTACACCTGAGGATTCAACCTACTCAGAGGGCTGGGGTCTCCAGTTTACCTAGTAGGTCCTTTTGTAACTTGGTATACTACCCCAAAGAACATCCTTTGCCTTCTTAGAAAACAGGCCAGAGGCAGGAGGTTTGTGCCAGATGCGTGGGCCCAGGACTCAAGTCCTGGAATAAGAGGGGCCTGGCTTGGCATGTAAGTGCCTAGAGGCTCTAGAAGCCCCAGCCCAGCAGGAAGCTGCATGGCTCACTTGGGATCCTCCTTGCCTAGGACACTAGGATGAACCAGGAGTCTGCCCTTTGTTACCCAGTGTAGCCCACCTATGGGTCCTCATGGTACATTATCCACATGGTTGTAAAAGTAGTGGGAGATCCTGAACTCAGCTCTGACCCTGCACTGTAAAGTTGATTCACATTGAGCACATTAAACTATGCAGGTGTGCACTAATGCACACACCTACTTTTATATAGACTCAAGTGCATGGACACATTGGCTACCAGGGCACAGAGAATGATACTTGGGAAATTTGGACCTAGATAATAAGGCTTATTTGAGGTGCTGCTGCTTCTGTTGCTGCCTACTCTACGACACATGGGTGATTTTCTAAGACAGAGGACTCTCAGTGACTCTCTTGCCCCTCACAAGCCAAAAGCTGTCTTACCAGGTGGGGCAGGGGCCATCCCCCACTCACCCCACCCCACCCTACCCCACCCTGGGGCAGGTCCAGCAGGGGAGACCATGTCTACCTAGTGAGTGCTCACTGAGAAGCCAGTTCAGCAGCAACTATTGCCTAGCTTGGAGCCAACGCTCCAGGGGGCTGTTTTCCAGTGGAAACTGAAGCAATAGCCCAGAGCCAGTTTTTGCTGATTCACCCGGAGATGCCTCCAACACCTGAGGCTGGTGACCCTTACAAGGGCCAGGACAAGTCAGCTTCTTTCTTCCACCCAGACAAGAACACAGAGTTCATCTTCAGAGGGGGAGGTAGGGTGCCTGCCAAGGCAGACACTGAAGGCTCCTGTTGAGACAAACACCAGGAGCAGTATAGCCCCAAATGGCCAAGCTTCTGGGTAGACCAGAGGAAACAGAGGTATCCAATAGTGAAGTCTGCTGGTCCCAGTAGTGCTGCAACTTGGCAGGGACATGCTTTTGTCCTGCATACACTCCCTGGGCCTCTGAGATCTCCTGTGGGGGCAGAAGTTGGCACCTACCAGGCTGACAAACCTGTGGCTACTTGTCCGCCACCTTGAGATATAAAGCTCAAGAAAAAAAGCTGTTGATTCTGCAGCACCCTCTTCCACCCCACCCCCAGCCAAACTTCTGGAAGACAGAAGAAGGCTTACAGAAAACAGAAGGTGCTTGCCATGTTTGTGGAGGGGAACTGAGTGGTAGCCCTTTGAAGATTCAGCTGCTGGCATTGAGCAGAAATTCAGAGATCTTTGGGTGGTGCAGGGTAGGGTCAGCTTTCCTGGCTCCCAGTTTTTCCACCTAAACCCCATCCTGCCTTAGAGCCCCTCAGCTGAGCAATATTCACCTTAGAAACTTACACTTCAAAGAAAGTAGAGGTGATCCCCCTCACAGTCAAAGGCTCCCAGAAACCAAGGGCAAGGGACGGCTTTTATACCCAGACATGGGCCCTACCCAGCTTGTGATGTTGTTTCTGGACATAAACTATATCCTTCAGGACTGACATACCCATTGGTCACTGAGAACATGAGGCTTCTGAATCCCTAGAGTCATGATCTTGAGAACTTTTCTCTTTTCAAGGCCAGCCATGCTTGGATGCTGCATCCGTACAATAATTCAGAGCCTAGAACCACCCAGCTAATATTCACCTAGTGTCTACTATGAAATCACTATGTGTATAGAAACTTCTATAGAGGCTGGAAGTGAGCTTATATGGGGAAGCTACCCAAGACACCCAGTAGGATCTTTTCAGGCAGTTTCATGTCCTGTAGCAGGACAGATCACTATTCTCAGAAAGAAAACTAAATATTCCCTGTCACATAGGACCTCCAAGAGAGCCAGCTATTCCTCACAGCCTGGTCCAAACCAAGAGCTATAAAGGTGTCCGTGGTGTCTGCCCTGAAGCTCTCATACAATGTGGGAATGTCCCTGACTGAAGCAGCAGGCAGAAGCTGCCCTGTGGAAGCTTTACCTCAGTCCCTGGGTGGGAGGTAGAGGTGACAGAAACAAAGCCTTTCTGGGTAGGGCACCTAATCCCATAGACCCTTAGCTGATTTCTACCCACTCTCTAACTTGAAAGACTCAAGGGCTACCCAGGGCCATAGAGGCAAGAATGTGGGATGAATGGATAGATGGATATCATGGTGAAGAGATGTCTTCAACATGGAGAGCAGGATTTAGAAGGACCCATATACCTGCCCTGACCATAGCACACATGAAATATGCAAAGCTGGAGTACAGATCATATGTCCTGAAGGTTCAAAAGGCCAAGCCTCCATAAATTTCCCCTCCTGGTACTCAGCCTGGGCCGTGGGCTGGAAGGGTGGGTTAAAGGCTGGTAAGAAACTGGAGCCATAGAGTTGGGACCCTCCTCCAGGGTTTCCAATAAAGGGCTCCTCAGAATCAGAGAAAGAGACGTTGATGACACACCCACCTCAGGCTACTATTTTGCCCTTCCAGACTCTCTAACCCTTTGCATGTATGTCTCAGAACCCTTAAAGCTCCCTCAGGTTCTGCCACCTCACAGATAGGTTTACTTGGACAAAGCAGTGTAGAGACAAGGATGATGACTTGCCCCTCCCCATAGCAGAACTCTGCAGCTCCTGGGCTGGGCTAGGCTCTGGCAGCCAGGCCCAGGCAGGCTGGCAAGGACTTCTGGCTGCTGCTGCTCTCATTTCCTCTTGGCCTGAAGGCTCGGCTGCCTTGGAAACAAAGGGTGGATTGTGCCTCCTTCGGGCCTCTATACCGGCCCTGAGCCTTAAAGGCTCCCCAGTACAGCCACTTTCTCTACAGAGGCTTAGAGGTAACAGCTGTACTTCCAGCCAACTAGGATTCCCCTGGTCAACTCTTGTGGGCTCCAAGAACAAGGACTTCAGGAGACACCAGCCCCAAGCACCTTCAGAAGTCCAAGATAGCGGCTGGGCTGCCTAGCTGTGCCTGTCCAGTACCTATCCCTGGGTAGCAACTTTCTGCCCCACCCCACCTAGGCCCAAGGACAATTAGCCCAACCCCTACCCCACTGGGACCCTCTATGTCCTACAACCTGTCCCCAGTCCTTCTGCCCTACTGAATTAGAAGCAAGAATCTCGGCTTGACCATTCAGTCAGACATCCCTGGCATGAGGATCTGGGAGTGCCCTGTGCTCAATGTTGGCCTTGAGACTCTGGAGAGGTAAACAGGGCCAAGTCTCTCCTCCCGGTGGGGCAGAGTACCCAGAGCTACACAAATGCTCCAATCACCACACTCCCAGGCAGTATGGGTCTGGAATTCATGCTGCAGAGGCCTCTTCTCACCCCAACGGGATTCCAATATAGTCTCTGGCTAGCCAGAGAACAACTTGGGGTATATCTAAATTGGGGATAGGAATGGCTGCACTGGGCTTAGGGAGGGAGGCAGCAAAAAGCTGTGTGTACATCTGGGTCTGTGTCCTAGGGCAGGTCATGAACATCTGTCTCCAGATACAGGGTTGGACTCAAGATGCCCAGCCACAAGCCAGGAAACAGGAACACCAATGTCACGGGCAGAACTAGGCACACTCATCATGGGAGAAATGTCCTCATTTGATGCCGACTACCGACCTTTGGAAGATCTAGCCCTCACTTGAGAGTCAGTCTTGGGTTCACGTTCCCACTACCTAACCGGGAGCACTGGTCCTGCCGTGGCTGTTCTTATTCTGCTTGTTGTTGCTTCAGTTCCAGCTATCTCTGTAAAAGAGGTTTTGTAGTCCATGGGTGAGGCAATGCTGACTGTCTTGGAGAAGCTCCAAGGAGTGATGGAGGATAGAAAAGAGGGAAAAAAAATAGAAAAAGCTGTAAACGGACAAGGAATTCATCTTAAGCTGGTCCCACCAGGTCTATTCCCCGCCTCTTTCACTGGCTCCTGTCAGCTTCTTTCCTATAAGAGTGCATTAAGACACAGAATCTGGGGCCTCACCATAGAGGGTCTTCCAAGCCCCAGAGCACCTAGCCTGTGCACCTAGCCAAGAGTGCTTGCCCTAGGCACTGGCAAATCCAGACCAAGAACAATGGAGTTCTAGAGGCCATGTTCCCTGAAGTCACCTGTTGGAGGGTCAGAGCTGAGACCATGCCCAAGCTTCAGAACAGGAGACAACCCCCAGGTTCACAATTAGACCTAGCCTCACTAAAGGGTCGGGTACTAGGCCGTATGTGGTGTGGGTCCTCATGAAGGCTGACAGCAATACCTCTATCCTTAAGGAAGCCTACCCAGCATCCCCTGGACATACAGCCCTCCACCCTGTATCAAGAAGGTTTGAGGACCCTGGCAAGGAGGGGGCTGAAGAGTCCTTGAACTGATTGCTAAGATAGCCTAGTGAGGGTGTAGGTGGGAACAGAGATAGGAACCTTTGTTCCCAGGATGAGTTCCTTGGCCAACCAGCCAGGTCTTCTGCCTCCACCTCCCCAGTCTGTCTGGAAGATGGAAAAATGTAGGCAAAAAGACCTACCTAGGAATCCTACCTGGGATAGGTCTAACAAAAAGCTACCTTCTTCTCTGGAGGCCAGGACCTCAATTTTCTGTCCATAACCCTTTAACTAGCTCTCTGATAACAAAGTGCTAAGAACCTCAGACCCTGGAAACAGATGAGCCTCAGGAAGTCTCCAGCCCCAGTATAGCTGCTATGATATTCCTTCTGGGCCCTGTTAGCAGAGGCTCTTCATGCTGACCTTCTATGGGGAGGGAAAACTGCTACTTCAATACAGGGATATTCATGTGCCTGCATGGGACTCACTAGCTGCCATGCAGCTGAACGGAGCTCTAGTCCAGTCAGAACTCAGCCCTGGAACTCAGATGTCCTACTGCCTCTCTTGCCAGCTGTTAGCAGCTGTCACCACCTGATGGCCCAGGTCCAGATGCCTGATGGATGTTGCAATGAAGAGGGAGGACAGGGTGCAGCTGCCTTGGGGCACAAGAGCCTCAGACTGATTCACCTCTACTACTATTTAAGGTGAATGCAGACCCAGGCTGTGATCTCTTTTCTGGATACTAGGTCTCCCTAGGCAGGGAAACACGTGGATGTGGGTGGTTATCTTACTCTTCCCACCTATTGCTCACCCAGGTAGATCAAGGCAGCTGATGGGGTCATCTATCAGTTTCTCCTAAGGTGAACAACAGGGAGAGGAACTACAGGAAGCAGGTGCTACAAATACGGCTGTGTTCTCACCCAGGGGACCTGGATCTCCCAGGGCAACAATTCTCGGGCTACTGTGCTGGCCTAGTGTCATGTGCTGCCTTGTTCACACCACACAAACTCCAATGTCAAGATCTCTAAAGGAAAAGCCTTGCCTGAAGAAAACAGCTGGCTCACCCAGTGGACAGCAGGATCACCTGCCCATGTCTCTCCTTGTACCAATCCTACATGCTTGGGTAACCTGGGACTTAGAGGCCCCTCTCCCTCCTCTAGGTATGTGAGAGAGTCAGGCAAGGCCTGGAAGGTGAATAGTCTCTGGTGGATGGATACATTGAGTTAGGCCAACATAATCCAGTGTCCGAACCCAGCAATACTAGGATTGCAGGCAGTCTAAAAGGATGATCAGAAGTCACAGGGTAGAGCTACCTGTGCTCACCAGGCCACATTCTGGTTTACCACACTGAACAGCCAAGGACTTTGGGCCTTTTGTCTCAACCTTCCGCTCCAAGTCCTACCACACAAAACAGAAAGCCACCACCTTACTTGGAGGCAAGCACTGACCGTCAGAACCCTTTCAGGAAGAATATAATGACAAGTAACTAGCCAACTTCTCTGTCCCTGTCATGAGGAGGATAGGGGTAAATAGTCTGGTGATGACCTTCCTCTGGGCCCTCCATTTGCCTCAGAGACACCAAGTATGGACTGGCTCATATCAGTAAGGAACCAGGAGAAGCCAGGGTCCCATAGCTCAGTTTTCAGAAGCCCTTTGGAACCCCCAACTCCTAGTGGGCAGAGGATACTCTCTTCACCTTGCCTTATACCCCTGGGCCTGATTCTAACCAAGATTCAAGATTATGGGGCCAGAGAAGTGACCCTGGACACCAAGCACAGGCATCCTCCCACTCAGATATAGAGAACTGCATGACAAGCCTATCACCCAATATTGCCTTGGAAGCAAGCAATATGCTATTGGTGGGTGTCATGAGTACCAGCCTTCTCCTCTCCTCATTGGCTGGCCTGAGAGGCTCTGTGCCCAGGTGAGGATGAGGAAGACTCATGGAAGCTTTAGATGCCCCAAGTGGGGCATGATGAGAGGACAGCATGGACAGCCACCTGAGCCACATGTGAGGAGGGGGGGGGTCAGACCCCTATGAAAAGTCAGTGATATATGGCAACCCAATAAAGGCTAAGAAACAAAACAATTGAAGATCTGAGCCTGACCAGGCAATCTTGCTTGAGTAAATGTTGACTGTGAAGGATTACAAAACAGGTTTTCAGATAGTGATAGCACAAGTCTTTAATCCCAGCGCTTGGGAAGCAGAGGCATACAAATCTCTGAATTCAAGGACAGCCTGGTCTACAGAGTGATTTCCAGGACAGACAGCCAGGGCAACTAAGAAACCCTGTCTCAAGGGAAAAAAAATGACTAACCCAGATCTGGAATGGGAAGAGAGGCTGGCCCAACATGGGGTAAGGTGAGATCATACAAGGTTTCACATAGGTTTTAGCTACTGCCAGTTGCAGTGGTTCCTGAGAGACCTCAGGTTGATCTGCAGGCTTACCATGATCCCCCTGTGATCTCCAAGTGGGAATTGTACAGTGTTAGGCCTAGGTCCTAGGCTAGTCAGAGGGCCCAGAACTGGGACCAGATTAGCATTCATTTCTGTTTCAAACAGACCCTGTCTCTACCTATATTGGAACCCCCTTCCTCTCCAGATTAAGATGGCTCCTATGCAGGCTGGAGTTGCTGTCAGAGTTCCCTCTTAGGAACCTTCCACTCTTTCTGAGGAACCCCAACCACCAAAAATGGCTATCCTGTCCTAGCAGGGTTCCTGGGTGCTGACTCAGGCAACAGAGGAATCAAATGATCTCTCAGAAACTTGGTCAGCCTCAGCCAAAGCCTGAGGCTAGAATGCCCTTCACAAATCTCTCTCCTCAGAAAGAGACTTGTGAGTCCAAAATATAGTTTCAGTCAGTTCTGGAGCTCTAAAGTCCATAATACAAAGTGTCAGTTCATAGAGCTTCTATGTGAAGACCACCTTTGGGTCTTTACATAACTGAGGGGCCCCAGCTGCCACCTTCATCTCTAGGCACAAGGTTTCAGAAGGGTTCTTCTGCCAAACCTTCCTTGACTGAATAAGTACAGTTCCTGAACCACAAAGCTGGGCTGAGGTCCTTATTCTACCAGGACACAGAAGCTCTTTGCATGGTATGCTACCACCAACTGTGGGAGCAGTGTCCCCCGGCCCCCAACACGACACTGTCCCAGCCCTGTGATGTCTGGAAGATCAGGGCAGCTCTTCTGGGTCTGCCTGGTGTCCTGGCCAAGTCTGTTATTGAGGTGTCTCCACCCCTGCCCCTCTTCTGTGTCACAGGTCCTCTGTGGCCATGTCCTGGTCCTGGAACAAGGCTCTGATCTCTAGCCAGGTCCTCTGACTGCTGGGTGGGGCAGCCCATGTCCCTCTCGTCTCTGCTTTGTACTATCACCCTTCTCTGGGCATTAGCCTTAGCCCCTCCCCGCCCCCAGGGACAGCTGCAGGACAGCTTATGGGCATCCTTTGAAGCTAGAGTAGGGAGGGGTGTCACACCCAAGGGTGTCAGAGTCTGGGCCAACCTTTCAAGTCTGCCGGCTTTCCCAGTGAATCAGCTTATCACTGCCTAGATGGGTCAGAGGGAGGCTCAGGCCAGGCTTCCTACCACAACCCTCCTGCACCCACCACTCATTGAACCTCAACCAGGACACTGAATCTCCTCCTCCATGACTTCCAACCAGAACCCACTATGCCTAGCCTGATCTGTGGGTCACCCCAAGGACAGCAGTATCCCCTCTTGACCTCAAAGTTCGGAAAGCTAGGGACATGGGCATTTGTCCATGTGAGGGGTTGCAGCAGGCAGACTTGAGCTATTTCAGGCTCCTCCTTTCTTCCTGGACCTACAGGCCCTCATCCCTGAAAGGATTTTGCTCTCAGCTTTCAGAAGAACACCACACTCAGCACATGACCATTTCCTCTAGGCCTGGGCAGCAGGAAGAATCTGGATGATACAGGCCTGGGAAGAGGAGGCATATAGGTGGATAGACTGGTGCCTCCTAGCAGTAAGGCCAAGGTCCAAAGCTCCATCTTTTGGACACTGCCAGGCTGCCCTCAGAGGCACTGTCTTCTTCTACCCAAGCTCAAAGTACACAGGTCATTTATTCCTACCCATGTGACAAAGCAGCCCTCTGGACACATGGGGAAGGCAATGATTTCAGCTTTGAAAATGTGTTTAAGCAACTAGGGCATGGGGTGGGGTAAACAACATGCACCTCTACAGGGATGAGCCGATTGCATCCACATGGCGTCCTGCCATGGCCAAACTAGAGACAAAGGCCTTGGGGCTGGATACAAGGGCTCACAGTTGCTGCGTGTGAGCTGGGACAGCCATAGAGGTCTGAGGTAGACAGTGAGCTCTGAGCTCCAAGATCATCATTCAGGGGTATCCAGAGACCCTGTTGAGGGCAGAGTAGGGTTATCTTACCTACATTGGAGTCCTTTTCTCAGCCTGTCACTCATCACCTGCTCTCCCCAGGCAGATCTTGCTTATGAAGCCGCAGATGAAAGGCCGGGGTGGGGGGGTGATAGGGCTGATCTTACTCCTCACTGACTGGTTCCTGACCTTAGGCCAAGGGTCTCCTTTCCCTTAGGGTCCGTCCTCTCTGCCTACTCCTTGAAGCAGTACATCTGTATGACACAGATAACTCGCTGCCTAAGATCTCCCCTCTTCCCAATTCCCCATACTTTAGACAAACTTGACCTTGCTGAGTCATTCCGTATGAGGAATATCTGTCTATCACCAGCTGTGGACCTGAAGTTCCACATGTATCTGGGCATCTCCAGCATCAGGTAGCCAGAGATAGCCCTGTCACTAACAGCCAGGACCACCGAAATATGGCTACCCCAGGAGATCAAGGGCTAAGAGCCGTGCTTATATGGGGGAGTCCTATAAGAAATGTCCAGAGTAACTTACTTACTCCTGAGGGGCCCACACAGAAACACCTGGTGAGACTTGTTGGCCATTTGTTATCTATAGATGCTAAGAAAGGTGACTTCTCTCAGAGAAAAGCTCTTAGAACCATGGCAGGACCCTTGCATCAATACCTTGCTGGATCGTACATGTGGGATTTTTAGGCATACATGCATGAGACTGGAGACTGAACTGACTTCCCACATATTAGATAAGCACTCTACTACTACTACTGAGATATATGCCCAGCCCTGTGTGCCTTAGCGAGCTCTGAACCTAGGATAGATGATATCCCAGCCTCCAAAAATGCTAGGTGAATCGGAGCCTCAGTTTCCCTGATTGAAAAGAACAACTACCCATCATCGCCACAGGAGTACCTGGGAGACACTCAGCTGCAACCCTGAGGAAAGAGGTTACTGTGACCTGGGACTGACCCTATCTTAGCTCTAAGCAGCTTCCCTGCTAAGGCCACATAAAATGAACAACAAAAAAGTAGGTTCCCAGCTAAGAGCAGGGTCGGGCACAGAATAAAGGGATAATACTCAGCCATGTGTACAACAGCACTCCCAAACAAGCCCCAGAGTGGTGCACAAACACCTTATACCACCGGCTAGCTGCAGCCACTCCTGGTATACCACGAAGTTCAAAAACCCAAGGTCCCACAGAAGAAAGCCTGGGAAAAACCCAGCTCTGAGGCTTAGGAAAGGAAAGGCAGGCACTGCCCTAGAGGAAAGACACGCAGGCACAGTATCATCAGTACATGTGGATACATGTAAGCTAACACATGTATACACACATACATATCAGTGCATGTATGTGAGTATACACATGAGTGAGCACTGGCAAATACACACACAGACCAACCCCAGGTAAAAACACCAGAATGAGAAAAGGAGGCAATTTCTTGTTTAACAAAATAAATTAAATATACGAGGCTTCAGCTCAAACTCTATATAAAATTACAGAGACCAGGTAGCCATGGACAGTGAGGATACCCAATGTAACCACAAGGCCAGGCAGGTCCCAGGCCCCAGGGAAGGTCAGAGTTCCTGTGTCCCAGCCCTCCTTACATTATTATTAATATTATTTCACTTCTTAAATATAAATATTGAGGCCCTTCTCTCTAGCAAGGGGGAGGGTGGCTCAAACCTCCAGGCATGGCTGCACTGCTCACCCCAGTCAGGTTGATGATAGGCTCCTGGACACCCAGGGAACGTGGAGGCACACCGAGGCCAGGCATGAACACAGATGGGCAGGGGTGGGGAAGTGGCCATGACCACTAAGACTTGAGGGAGATTCCTTCAACTAGCCATCGCTACATGTCACTGCAAAGTCACACCACAAATCCTCCTGAAGGTTTCTCAGGTTGTGTGTGCACTTGTGCACACATTTACACTTTTAAACATGTGCGTGTGTGGAACTGGCTGTCTGTTCATCTGGTAGTCCATACATCTATATGGCCAAGTTTGTGGGTGCCTACCACAAAGCACCCTAAGATACTCTTCCTCCATTGTTCTCAATCCTCCCAACCTGTTGCCTTGGCCCCCATATGCCTACCTCAGGACACAGTGCTTGGAGATTGGCTGTATTTAGCACTGATAGTGGACAGGCTGGTGCTGACGAACCTTGCCCTCCACATGAGAGTGTGTGTGTGCATGTGTGTGTATGTGTGTGTGTGTGCACATCTGTGTACAGCTTGGGGTACAGCTTGGGGCCAGCCGTTGAGCCAGAGGCCAGGATGTGCTGGGGGGCCATGGTGGATCCATGTTCCTCACATATGCCCACAGCCAATGAGGGCAGGTCCTTGTCACCACTGCGTTCTCGGGATGTCCCTGGGGGACGATGCCCAGGCACAGGAAGTGTAGATGCAGGGACACATGGCTTCTTCTTGGTCTGGCAAAGCCAGAGCAGCACAGTGCCTAGGATGAAGACAGCGCCAGCTGGGATGCCGATCACTACAGGCCACGGCAGGCTTGTGGTTGAGGATGAAGAAGCCACAGGAGGCCCTGGAGGTTTGGGGTCTGCAAGAGAGATTAAGGAGAAGAGTAGGGTACGGAATGTCCTATACTAATGGGACGACCAGCCCAAGTGTGAACTACATGGACAGCACCCCTGGACTCCCACAAGGCAAGGATAACCCACAAGGAAGGGGAAATGATAGGGAGCCCCCACCTGCCAGGTGGACATTGGGGAGCCCCAGGACAGCCGGGACCAATGGTAGGGACTGAGAGTGAACACGGGGTGGGCAGCCCACACACACCTGGTAATACAGTGAGGAAGGCGCTACGAAAACTGTAGCCCATGGTATTTGCGCCCAGGCAGATGTACATGCCAGCATCATCCTGGCGGGCCCGAGAGATGAGCAGCTTGTTGAGGTAGGAGCCATCAGGCCGTGACCACACATCACCCGTGGGCAACACCACAAACTTCTGGCCACCCACGTCAATAGTGGAGTTGTGGCGCCCCTCAGAGCCGTACTCCACGCGCTTTAGCCACTGGATCACAGGCTTCACGTCGCTGCGCACCTTGCACTGGAAGGACGTCGTCCCACCGAAGTCCACCGTTGTGTTCACAGGGTGTGTCCCTGTGAGCACAGGCTTGGAACGAGTCCGCTCTACGCCAGGGACAAACCAACAGGTCAGCACAGCTGTAGGCACCACAGGCACCCGTCCGACCACAGACCCACTACTCACGGATTACATCCACTTTGTAGGTGGCGTTGATGGCGCCTGCCCGGTTGGACACACGGCACGTGTACTTGCCACTGTCTTCAGGCTTTAGGTTCTTCAAGCTCAGTGTCCACTTCTTCTTTCTGTGTTCACTGGCCTCTAGACGGGTCAAGGTCTGGTCATCCTTCATCCACATGATGTCTGGCCGTGGGTGCCCACTGGCCACACACTTGAGCCGCACAGAGCTACCCACAGGCCGTGCAATCACCCGGCGCCTCATCTTGGAGGGCTGTGTGAAGCGAGGTCGTGCTGTGGGGCAGGGCAGTATCAAGGTCAGTAGAAAGGCTGTGTAAAGATGCCAGGAGCACAGCACTGCCCTATTCCAAGCACGAAGTCTCCCTACCCTATACTTACCCCACTGCTGGCTGGCTGGGTCCTCCTGGCCCCCAGAAGAACCACCTGGCCCAGGGCTCTCCTTCCCTGGACTAACATCATCTGTAGAGAAATAGGTAATGAGGAGGCCAGGTGAGGAGTACAGGGAGCCCCTCATCAGAGCACCTAGCATGTCCTGGCTAAGACAGTCCTAGAACCCAAAAAAAGGCCATGGACACAGCCACATGTCAGGATTCAGGGACAGCTGGGCAAGGGCTGCCTGCCAGCCTCCTCCCGGGGTGCAGGTGACCCTGATAGGCATGGTGGGACTGGAGAACCGCCCCCCCACCCTGGCTCCGGGGGGTCTGCAGGGCTCACGAGAAGGGGGCCAGGCCCAGCCAGCAGCTGCAGTAACCCTAGCCCACATCAAGGGGCCGAGTGCTTGGTGCAGAGACATGGCTTACATACCGCCTGGTCATCATCCTCTTTGAAAGGATGGGGGTGGGGAGGGTGGACAGCCGTAATATTCCCATTCCAAACCCAGAGAAGGTCTTGAGGCCTGTACTGGGCAGTGATGGGGGAGGGGCAGGGTGTGATAAGGAATGTCCCCCTTGCTGCCCTATGACAGCCGCCTCTTCCACCAAGCCTGTGACCAGGGACCAGGCTGTCCCAGGCCACTACCTTAGACTTCCACTGCAAAGAGAATCAGCCAGGCTGAGGGCTCCACACTAGGGAGCCCAAGAAAGAAGATGGGCCATGCCTGCTACCAATGTGTGGAGGGTGTGTCACCAAAGACACCTGCCCATTCCCTATTGACTGGGCCCCAGGGACAGAAAAGAACAGAGGCCATTCACTTCTTGCGGCCCCTCTGAACTCTGAAACCTGAGCCTCAAAGTCATGGCTGCCAAGGTTTGCACTGCCAAGTCCTCAGCCCTACCCCACCCAGCAGCTTTCAGCGGAACCGCTGTCTAAGCTACCCATCCCCCCTCGATCCATGTCTGCCACCTGGAAGCAAAGGTCCAAGGCCGGCCTGGTGGCAGGGGGTCCTTGGCTGCCCTAGGGCCCAGGCTAGGAACAGGGACAGAGAGACCCTCCTGATCCCGCCTATATCCAGGTCCTGGCAGAATAAGCAGGGTGGGAGAATTGGCCCCGCCATAATCTCTGACTCGAACACCAACTGACCCATGACGATGAGAGTGTAGTTGACGCTGAGGCTACCAAAGCCATTGGTCGCCTTGCACACGTAAACACCGGCATCCTCGGCCTCCACCTCCTTCACCTTCAGCCCCTGGGGCAGCACGCGGAAGCGGCTCCAGCCACTGTGGATTGTGCGGCCATCTTTGGTCCACATGGTCAACGGTGGTGGGTCCCCCTCCACTGGGCACTGTAGCCGCACGGTGCGGCCCAGGCGGGCCACCTGCCGTGGGACCACTTTGTCTGCCATTCTCGGGGGTCCTGCAAGAGTTAGAGGACTTGGATGGGGGAACACACGAGGGGGAGTAAAAGCTTGACACAGTGGAACCCCACCTGGACTCCACTGAAGAAGTCTGCTTGGCACAGCAGAGGCCCCAAAACACGAACCTTATTTCCCAACCACAGTAGCTCATGTCCAACACATCTCACTGTGTGAATCCCAAGCAGCTTGTTTAGCATCACCATAGCAAGCAGTGTCCGGGGAAGGAGAATGGAGAGGCCAGAGGGGTCTGGACACAGCTTATCTCAATAACATTTTAAAAAATTCAAACCAAGAAAACAGGGACATCCCTTTGTCTCACCCGAGAGAACTATATGTTCCCTGGTCAGAAAGGAGGGAGCCCAGGAACAGGACACCAGGATAGGTTTTTGGCTGGTTTCTTTTTCTGTACACATAGCCTCACAGGATATCTTATGTTCCTGCTATACATCATGCTACCTCTGGCCACTGAGCCTTCATTATCCCAGATCAGCCAGGCCCAAGGAAGGGACAGCCATCTTACACCTGTTTCAGATGGAAATGGATCAACAGGAGAAGCCACCTAGGATAAACAGCTATGTGTATGTTTGCCAGCACTCACTGCCACATACATACGCCCATCAGCAAGAGTGCCCTACAGGCACAGATGTGTATGCACCCACGTATGAATGGTCGTTCTGTCTGTGTGCTCTGTGTCTGACTTCACGGGCAGAATTTGCTCGGGGCTGTCACCAGTCACAGGGACCATAGCCTGCCAGTGGCTAGATCCCACAGGGACACAATACCAAGACCATGGGATCAGAGAACAAGTATCCTGGGGGTTTGAATCTTAGAGGCCTGCCTGGGATACACAGGATAAGCAAGGGCTGGGCAGAGACACTCAGTACCTCACCTGAATGTCATTCAGGAAATCTGCTTCATAAGGAAGAACCCGCTGGGTCCTGTCCATGTGAGTGACAAACCCTAGGTCATACCTAAGGAGGTAGCCTGGCCTTAGGAGACAGCCTTCCAACAGGATGCTCATAGGAGGGGCCCATAGCGGAGACTCAAGCCCCACAAGTCAAGACCACCATCCTGGAAAAGGCCAATTCCTGGAACCCACAATTCTAGCCATCAGAAACACACTCCCAATACCACCAGCCCACATCAAGCATCCTTCTCAGTCCCAACCATCAAGGTAACTCTAGACAGGAGTGTGACCAGGCATAGCAGGCAGCAAGTGACCACCTGGCTAGGAGGTGTACAGAGTACAGAGAGCCTGCAGGTACCAGAAAGGTGAAGGGCTGCAGGGAAAGTACTTTCATGAGGGAGGGTGGGAACCGCACCCACTGCACGAGATTGTCATAGGGTCACCTCTGAACAAAGAGAGGCATCCGTAGTCCTACAGCCCACCCACCTGTCACATTTCTAATCTGTCTGTGAGAAGCACCTACCTAGCACATCAAATGATTCTAGTCAGGACAGCCCTAGGCAGAGCATGCAAGGTTGGATAAGCACAATGGTGCCAACAGGCCTTCTGTGCGAGCTCAGTGGGGATGCAGCACGGGGCCTGGAGGCATGTGTGTTTTTTATAAGCAGCTGGTGCTTCCTCAGCATGCAACTGCCCTAAGTTATATGGCCATCGTCAGCCCAGGCATGCTTTTGTGGATGCCTTCAGACTCCTAGAGGCTTCTTTTCAGGGCCCACTCTGAAGTACTAACATGGACTTTAAGGAAGCAAAGAAAGAAAAAAAAAAGTCAGCCCAAGGGAAGGAGCCTTGTCTCCCAGTGAAAATCCAAGGGCAGCATTCCTGTTCAATGGGGCAGGGAGCCGCAGAGGAAGGGGTCCTCCCACACCTCTTCTTTTCTTGTATCCACATGGCCCAAACCCCATGGTCCTTTCCCATCTTTCTGAGATCCTCTTCTCTGCTTCCACTCAGTTCCCCTGGGTCCGAAGCTGCTACCAACTGAGATCTCAACACCAGCCTTCCTCCTCACTCTCTTTCATGGCTCCCTCTAGAAAGGGAGAGGGCAGAGGTAGGAAGAGGGCTGTCAGCCCACCTCTACCCTAATCTGTCCTGTTCACAGACCACCTAAGGCAGGAGGCCAATCCAAACATAGTTGTCCCAAGGTTCTCCTCCTGTACCCAGCTTACCGTGTGAAAGACTGCTGGGCGCTCATCACATGGGCCTCCTGAGATCTCCTCCCTATACCTTCATAAGTCTCAGCCTCATTCCCAAGCAAACTCTGCCCACCACCCATCACTGTCTGAAATCCCACCCCTCACAGTGCCTCCCAAGCTTCAGGTCAATGAGAAACTGGCCAAAGCCCTGCCTGGTCCCCAACCAGGGTATCTGAAGCCTCACAGACAGACGTATACACACATATATTCAGTTGCCTGGAGGTGTTCTGGAGGTATGCCTGGGGAATGCCCAAATGCCAAACTAATCTATCACCCTACACCACATAGGGAGATCCTCAGAGAAACCTAGCCTCACTGTGCCTCTAGGAAGCACCATTCCTCCTGACCTCAGAGGAAGAGAAGCCTAGAGGAGGGGGTACTAAGAAGCAGGAGCCCTGCCATGACCACTGCTGAGGGACAGGGCTAAGTAATTGCCAGATGGCCGGAAGCTTGGCCCTTGGGGCCTGCCTGTACATACTGCTGGGGGACAGGCTGGCGACAGGCCGGCCGGAGGAGCCAGCCTTATCCTAAAGCAAACAATATCCTGCCAGCCCTGCCCCCAACTAAGTTCTACTGTACCCCACTGTGGGGCTGGGCTCCCAGGCTTATTACAGAGACCAACATAAAGACCACCCCTACCCCCACCCCCTGCAGAAAGCCCAGCCCCTAGAATTCTGGGAATTTGGGCCATAACATGGCCACCTCGGATCTATATTTAACTCGGGAAACACAGCCCCCTTTGTTCTACCTGGACGGCCATCTACCCTCTCAGTCAGTGAGGAAACTAAGGACTTGAAGCTCAAGGCAATGGGGGCATTGCCCCACAATCTGCCTTAGAATAGCTGCAGGGGGGTGGAGGACGACAGTTCTGGGCAGAGGCTGGGGCCTAATGGCCATACCTGACCTTCTAACAGGGCTTGTCTGACCAGCCTATCCAGGATGGCTCCTTCAGGAATGCCAGGGGTCTGAGAAAGTCCAATATGATCTGAAGGTCCCAGGCTAAGGAAGGAGCTATACCAGCTTCTGGTCTCTCTCTAACTTCTACAGCCAGGTCAGCCATGTCCATACCTCTGAAAAACCCATACAGCCCCAGCCAGGTGAGACTAAACATTAATCCAGGAGGAGACAACATGGGGACCTTCTGCAGGAGACACAGTCTGTGTATAGTAAGTTCATAACCTGAAGGGTGTGGTCAGTGTCAGGTCTAGATGCCAGGTTGGGGACTACAGGGGGAAATGCCCAAAGAGTCGGGCCTGGAGCCTGAGAAGTCAGACGGGCACAGCTGAAAGCTGGGGTTCCAGGCCTCTCCCCTCCTCAAAGGGCTGGTCGAGGCACCAGCTAGCAACTGACCCTGGACAAAGTGTGAGAACACCCGGCCAACTCAGGCCCAGCTTGGCCCTTGTGAGGCCTGCATGACTGTAGGAATTTCCGGCCTGAAAGGAATTATCTGGCCAGGCAATGAGGTTGGGCAGATAGCTCAGAGTGAATCTCCTCCTGGAGATGCAAACTGATGAACTAAGGGACTCCGAGAATGGTGTGGAGAGCCTCAACCACAAAGGAGCAGAATAGGCTCATCTGGCCCTCTGGATACCTTGCTCCAAGACCCCAGAGGGATTACAATAGGAGCCAATCCAAGTAGAATCGCAAGGCACCTGCCCAGTAGTGATGGGCCTAACAGGTAATGAGCTTTCTATGACTGATACGACACACTCCTACCAAGGTATTGCCCTAGCCCATGGCTGTGAAGACATATATCCCACAATACTCACAGCTAGAGCCCCAGGACAGGGGCAGGTGAGAAACCCACAGACAGTTCTCTAGGGCCAACACCTGCTAGGAAGTCAAAGCCCAGGAAACGGCAGATGCCCCTCAAGAGAAAAGAGCATAGGTGACAGTCACAAGGTCCAACTGCCCATTAGGTGTTCGGAGCCAGGCTTTGTCTTGTCTTGAGGCTAAGATCCTTGAAGGCATATAACTGCATGAACACACACACAAATACACGCACAATTGTGGCCAGTGACACACAGACCGAGTGCTGTGAGAGGACTAGGGCTTGACAACTAATTGAAGGTGCCAAGGGACAGATCTATAGGCTCCACAGCCAGATTGACAGGACCCAAGCAAGTAGCTATCCCATAAACCAGGCCATCCAGGCACCTCAAAGAGACACCATGCTCCAACAAGCTGGTTAGTAGAGCTAGCTTGCCTGTTACCCAGGAGTAGCAATTGGGCAAGCCAGAAGGCTGTAGGGGAGAGGGTTCTTTGGAGGCTCTGCCTAGTCCCCTAGGTCTGTTCCTTTCTGTGGAATACCTCAGCTACCACACCTGTACACTGCTAGCTTCTAGACACTCCCTGACCCACCAAGACCATATAGCATGGGTATCATCAGATGAGGACACAGTCCTACATGATCCACATATATACCATCCATAGAAAGTGACTACCTCAGGGCCCACTGAGTGGGACTTTCATGGACCCTCTTCTCACAAACACTAGCTTGTTGGGCCATGGGCTAGCTTCAAGTCAGGACACCCAGCAGACCCCTACCCCTAAGCAAGGCCTAGAAGTACCTTGATCCTGGAAGTATCCAATTCCTCAAAAACTGTCAAAATAAGGCTATCTCCTAAACCCAAAGCTCCTGAGACAATATGCTACCCACCTAGCCCCAACAAAGACTTACAGAATGTTTGGACTGCCTAAAACAAATAGTCCAGCAAACCCATCCAACAGCCCACACCACTGACGACACAGATTTCTTAGGGACAGAGTTGAGGATGTGAGAGCTCCAAGCCAGGGGTCCCAGTTGCCCTCAGCAATGTGTGACTGAGCCTCAGCCAATGCCACACCACTACTCCCAGAAGCTGGAACGTAAGCTGCAAGGAGTACAGGGGCAGCTCAGTAGAAGGCTCTGGCCTGGTGCCCCAAGTTTCCTGCGAGGCACCTGGACAGTCAGGGGCTGGAACCTTCTCCTACTGTCCAGCACCACACCTGAGCAGACGGCCCCCTTCCCACCTACTGCTAGAGGCACCATCCCTAGCTCTACAGGCCCTTAGCAGCTCATACAAATCTCTCAGGAAATAAACTCCTGGTGGAAAGAGGAGTTGTACTTCCTGCTCAGTGGGAAGCTCTTGCTTTTTGCAGCTGCCCAATGGCATGCACTTTCTGTCCACCTTCTACCTCTCCTAAGCCTATCCAGACTACACCCACCATAGGCCTACTGTCTGCACCCCAGCCTGGGGTTCTTAGCTCCCCCTACCCTATTCCCAGGAACCCCTTGCTCTCCTCCACCTTGAGGTATAGGCAAGAGTATTGATTAGAAGAGCAGGTAGCAGGCAGAGGAAGGTACCTATGAAGTGTGGAAACAGGGGCTTAGACACACCTTACCCCCTACGCATTCTGGAGTCACCACATTAAGGCAAAATGAGGGAGAAGAGGCCACTATGAGCCAAGCATCAGGCCCTGGCTATACAGAGGGCAGGTGGCCAGTAGGGGGAATGAGGCTGTTGGGCCACAGCCAACTGCCCCCAGCATTACCAGCAAAGACTGAGCCAAGGCCAGGAAAACCAGAGACTAGAGGCCTCAGCTGGGGAAAAACCAACATTTCCCTAGTAAGGGCCACAGCACAGGGCAGGCTGACTGAAAGGCAACTCTGAGAGCCCAGAGGCCCATTGATCCCGCACAAAGGATAAAGGAGTCTGTGGTCGGTATTTCCAGGCCTAGCCAAAGGCGACTTTGTTCACGGCTCCCTCCCCACCCCCAGGGGGACAGTGATTTATTTTCCCTTCCAGGAATAGGGCCCCAGATGTGAATGGGAGGCTGGCCCACATCCCTACCTCACGGGGGCTAGGCCTGGCTCCTGAACATCTACCTCACTCCAGCCACACTCTGATCCGCCACAGCCTGTGAATAAAAGAGGCCTCCTACAGACTGTTTAAAAGCCAGGGTCAGCTCCATACAAGTGTTCAATCATCATCTCCACAGCACCACATACACATCCTTCTCTGCAACACAGTACTCTGGGCAAATTGCTACACTGGATAGCCATGGCAGGCACCCCAACTGTCCATCAGGGCCAGCTCACTCCAAACCAAAGACTGAGTCCAAAGGGCAGAAAAAGAAATCTATGCTGCTCAGAGGCTGGTCCCAGAATGATCTTTATTAAGAGAGATGGCACTTCACTTTTAGACTTATCTTTAAGAATGGTATTCTGTTCTGAAATTTACACTCTTAACTGTGAAAAATGGAATAGACTAAACCAAAATTTCTTTTTTTCAAAGCGGGGAAGGCGGGGGAGGGGAGGTATCTTAAGGCAAATTCACCGCATTGTGAAACTTTGGGCAAAGGGGAACTTTTAAAATATGATCCCAATCTAGAGATGTACAGATTCCAAAAACTGTGACACCCCAGGGAAATAGCTTTCAAAACAGCCCAAACTCTACATGCAGTTCTTTGGCCCAATGTAAGGTCAAAATTGGGCCTACTCACGAAGAACCACTGGAGAAGGAATGCCTTTGGAATAGCTTTGCCCCTCCAGTCCAGATTGTGCCTGAAGGGGGGAAGTCAGCATAACTCAGGAAACGCCATTCTTCCACCCCAACCACAGGGCCCTTGCCCTTGGAAGGCAGCTCTTTCCAGCTCCCTAATGCTGGCCAAAGGCCTTCACTAGTGCAGCCAGGGTCAGATACAAGGCACGGTCCCAAGACTGCAGCCAAGGAAGACAAAGGACCATCGGCAAAAAGGTAGCGCTGCTGCCCACGGCCACCCATCAATCAGCCTGAAGGTCCAGGCAGTGATCATGGCAGGGCATAAGACTTCAGAGCCTCTCCTTTGCTGAGAAGCCAAAGAAGAGGCAGGTTCAGGGATGGGGTGTATCCAAACAGATAAAAGACCAATCAAAGACTGGACCACCAGTTGGGGGGGGAGGGTTGAAGGGGACAACTCACCCAGCATGGCCCAAGTCTACACGCCCAGAACACTGTCCAGCCCAGCTGTGCCTGGACAGCCCCCACCCTCTAGCCAGCCAGTCCCCAAGCAGAAGAGGGGGGGTTATAGTGGCATAAGGCCCACCTGGGCCGCCGCCCGCCGCCCAACACCAAACGTGGCCATATAAGGCCAGGTTGGGCTCAGTGCGCCCGCGCTGGTGGCGGGGGGAGGAGATGCGAAGCCTCAGAGGACTGGTGGACAGAGCAAGGACAGTCCTGAGTGGCCAACACACCCAAAGGACCCGCCTGGCCATTAGTACTGCCTAACCATAGGGGAGCCCAGCACTGTGCCCCGTGACACTGGAATACGGTGGCCAAAAATCCACGGGCATGTATCACCCATCAGTTCTGGATGCCCTTTGCCAGGACTAGGTCTAGGGCAGAGCTCCCCACAGAACAGAAGACGGGTGAGACTGTGTCCAAGCCATAGTGTGGTGTATCCTGCAACAACATAAAGAGTGTGACCCTGTGATCTAAGATCTTCAAGTATCGCCCAACCTTCACTGTGTAGAGATGTCCTGTGCTCTTGGGACTCCCAGATGATAGACTATGCTACCTGTAATAGAAAAGCAAGCCAAGGGTCCGGAGCTGGGTCAGCTGGATCGAGTGAGCTCCAATCACCAAGATGTCACTAAGGTTCTCTACATTCAGCTAGCCACTGTGTGAGTCTCTACAAGTTCCCAGGGACCCGATTAGGTTTTCTGCTGCCACAAAGAATCTGGGGGAGGGGACGATAACCACCTGCTCTCCACCTAGATATGCACCTGAAAGTATGTGTATGCAAGATTATGAGCCTGCCCGGGAAAGGACCTGGGCAAGGCCAACAAGTCAAATGATTCTGTGGCCCTTTAGGTGAAGTGTCAGCCAAAGAGGGTGAGCTGGGGGTATCTGATTGTGACTAGGTAACCCCATGAGTGAAGTAGGGGCATGTAAAACTGGCAGTACTTCAGGTTAAGGATCAGGGGTGGGGAACCGCTGCGATGGGGTAGACAGGGAGGGGAGGAGTGTGCCAGGCGGGCACTGTGTGGCAGGGTTCAGGGCTGGCGGGAAAGGGGCGGCACTGCAGAGGCCAGAGCGCCAGACTGGGCGCCAGGACTCACCTCGCGCCGCCTCAGCCGACGGGAGGGCCCCCAATAGCAGCAGCAGCAGCGCGGGGCTCCGCGTCATCTCGCCGGTCCGACCTGAAGTAGGGGCGCGGTCACTGGGAGCTGGACTGGACGCCACTCAGGGCTCAGGCCCGCAAGACCCAGGTCGCGGCCGCAAAGCCAGGGTCCGGCCCCCCTCGGCGCCGAGCTCCAGGCAAAGGAAGCGAGGCGCGTAGACGCTGAGCGTATCAAAGGCAGACAAAGGGTTTACACTAATTACCAGCCGCCCCCGCCGCCCCCTCTCCAAACACCGTCTGGATTCCTGGCGCTTGTAACTCGGGCCCTGCCCGCGGGACACACAACACCGAGCGGCCCCGCAGATAATCGCCTGCGCCATTAGCGGACAAATTTGCGCTGGGGGGCCCACGTGGGGCTCAAGCGGGGGCGGGGCGCGGGGCAGGGCCGCGGGCCCCACAGGAGCAGCTACAGCGCGAGCCCGGCTCCCGCCCCGCACAGTGATCGCGGCCCTGCCCTTCGCGCCCCGCACTCCAACCCATTCCAGCCCTCCCTCCGGGGGTCGCGGACGTACAGCCCGGCTCACCTCGACAGGAATCAGCGCGGCGGGGCGCAGCAGGCAACAGGGTCAGAGCCGGGCCCCTGAGCAGCGCGACGCGGTCATCGCTGCCCCGGGCGCCGCATCCCGCCCCCCGCGCCCCCGGGCCCGGCCTGGGCGGGGCGGCGCTACCTGGGCGCTGGCGGCTGGGGCCGGGCTGGGGCGCGGGGCGCGCTGTCCGCGCGGATAAACGGCGGAGCTAGGCGCGGGCCGGGAGGAGGGGCGGCGGGGCGAGGGGCCCGGGGCGCCGCGCCGCGAGGCGTCCTTCCCTGCGGGGCTTTGTCAACTCTCCCGGAGCGAGCGCGGAGCAGCCCTGAGCTCCGCCCCGCACAACTTCCGGCCAATCTGCGAGCCCCAGTCCGCCCCGTTCCCCGCCCCTCCCCGAAACTTTGCTCCAATCCGCACACGTGCCCGCCAGGCTCGCAGCTTAACCCTCGCAGTGCTTCTGCCCTTCGGGCTGGCGACTCCCCGGAGCGCGCCCAGTCGGCCCTGCCTCGCCGCGCCCCCGCCCCTGTACTCTGGAAACGCGCGGTCCCGCTAGCCTGAAGACCAGCTGATGGCCGCAGAGCCCGCTCCGTATCTGAACCAGCCAGTCCCTTGACCCCCAGAGCTGGCCGTTACTGCACTGTCTCCAGTCCCGGCTTTAAACAGGAGGAAGGGAGCTGAACAGAACCTTCGAGCTTTTGTGAGTAGAGAGGCCGCTGTGCTGCTCTGATTTTTTTTTTTTTGGGGGGGGTGTCCAATGGAGCCCTGACTTGAGGATCTAGTTACAACTAGTGACCTCAGGAAAGCTGATAGGGTCCTACAGCCCACCTGGAGACTTCTCTGCACCTCACCTGATTTGTGATAGTAATCACAGGACATGGGTAATAAGACAACACACCCTTTTGTCTTTGCTACTTAGCAAGTGTCTTTCTGTGCCCCTGCATCCATCGAACAGAAAGACTGGTGAGTTTCCCAAATCTCACTAGCTTCCTTCAGCAGCTCTCTAATCCATCCCCCTGCATTCTCGCCAGAGTGACCCCACCAGCTACCCCACAGTTTCCTGCCTACCCTCACTCACCAGAGCCCAAATTCATCAAAACACATACTTTTTGAGGCCCCGGTACCCTAAACACGTCCCAGGGCACTCCATTCCCAAGAGACCACTCCTAAGCTCTTGCTTTCAAAGACCCTGATCCAAACAGCTTCTCTTCTCTAAGCCAAGAAGCACCCTCTCTTTCGGGAAGCCTTCCAGAGTAAAATGAAACAGAGAAATACCCTAGTGTTCCTAGCCCCAAATTCTGTTTCTGGACCAGTGTGGGCTCCTGATGGGCAAAACTGGAGGTGAACCTCTGCGTGAAGGTCCAAGTACCCATCTCAACTGCAACGCTCTGTCTCAGAAGCAGCCCACAGAACTTTCTCTGGGCTACCAGAGGACTTGGGCTGGTACTGGGGTCACAGAAAGCATTTAAAGCAGATAGAGTGGGCCTGACTAGACTGCGTGGGTCCTGGCTCCACAGAAAGTTTTGTGAGGAGATGTCATTGAAGCATGTAGATCTACAACATTGTGTTGCTGCCAAGGGCAGTTGTGTGTCGAAGTGGCTCTGAAGTGTGGGAAGGTTAAAAGCAGATGAGCCCAATGGACAGAAAAAGATAGGCAATGGGTTGAAGTTAGACGGGAAGGTGCAGGGACCACAGGGGGAGTGAAGCATTGTTCAAAGACATAGGTGTCAGTATAGGTGTGCCAGGAAGGGGGAAGCACTACCCTTTGCTTCTCTCCTGCCTGGCCACTAGGCCCTAATCCCCTGGTCACCACCTCCAGCCTCCTTCACCTTATCTGTTCCCTGCTGGGGAGACCGCCCCCCTGCACCTGTTCCCTGTGGCCCGCCCACCCAGGCCCTCCACTCCTTACCCCTGCCCGGCGAAAGAACACGCTGCCCCCTGGCGGAAGTGATAGGTCCAGCAGCTCTGGAGGGAATTAACCAGCTCAGCCCCGCCCCGCCACGTCCTGCCGGAGCTCACAGGGTATCCACTCCTGCTGTCCGGAAACCGCCGCGCAGCTTTGGAACCTGGCTCGGCTCGCCTCACTGCGCTTTGGAACCCGAAACCGGAGTGTCTTGAGTGCAAGCCCTGCCCCTTTAAAAATGAAACCTAGGCGGTTGGCTATTCCCTGTCCAGTCGGCAATCTCACTCCAGAGCATCACAGGTTTGTTTGCCGCCTCTGCCAGCAGAGATAAACCGGGCAGTTCCTAATTCTCTGTGATCCTCATTCTCTGAGCCCTGGTAAGACCAGGCTCTGTGATAGCCTGGAAGTGTGGCTGAACAAGGTAGACAACCAACCTTACTGTGAAGACAGTTCAGGATCAGCTGCAGAGGCTGAAAAGTACATATGCCCCCCTCCCAAAGAAACCTGCAGAAAACTGAGATGTAGTAGGGATTAGATTTGCACTCTCCCCTGAAGTAATTAACAGTGACAAATATATGTGGAAGCCACTGAAGACAGGAGACAGGCAGCAAAGGGCAGATGGCACCTCTTGGGAGATGGCTGCTAACAATTGTCCTCAACAACCCCAGGCAGAGCCCAGGTGAGATGCAGGTAGAAGGCAAGAGGACAAAAATCCACTGATTTCCAGAGACTTCAGAGAACCCCACCCAGCACTGAGGGCCTCCAGAAAGGACAGAGAAAACAAGGGTGGGAAATTCTAGAACAGGAAACACTGGGTTCAGTCAGACACTGTGTCTGCAAGCCCAAGTCAGACCCCAAAGTTCAAGTACAGTAGAATATAAAAATAAGCTTTCCTCTGTTGAAGTGGGGGACAGTCACCCAGACTAAGAAGTTCTGTCCCTTCCTGATTATGTGTGAAAGTGAGACCCAGATGATCTCCTAGCTTCCAAGTGACCCAGTCACATCCCAGAAGCATGCACAGAAATAGAAATTTTCAGCATAATTCCAGATGTCCTATATAAACACGAAAAGAAATGTGAAGTTATAACTCAGATGGGAAAGGTGGACAGAAGCAACAGGTAGCAGAGTTAGAAAGTAGAAACATCACATGCTTTCTGTGATTATTTCTGTTTTTCAGATGTTGCAGGAAGCCAGGAGTGGTCAGTCATCCCAGTACTTAGGAGACTGGGGCTGAGGGGTCCTGAGTTACAATAGAACAACCTGGACTGTAGAGTGAGACTGTGAGTATGGAAGATGTGGTGCTACAAAGAAAATGGAGACACTGCATACAATCATGGGGGGAAAAAAATCCTGCAACCACAAATCTAATTTCTATGTATGGAATTAAGTGCCTGAAATTAATATGATGGATAATTGCCAAAGCAAGGGTTGTTGAACTTGAGAGCAACAGAACTGTGCAAAGAAAGCACAGGAAGATGGCTGGGTGGAGTGACCATACCCCACACATATAAAATTTAAAATATGTAATAGCAATAGCACAAACTCTGCAAACAATGGAAATATAATGCAATTATTTTCTGCTTATGAGGTAATATGAATTGAAGCTAGACTGCAAACAGGCTAAAGGGCTTAGCAGGAAGCAGAGTTTGTTGTCACTCTAGTTCTAACAACTCCAGTGTCTACACCAAGAGAATGGATTGGGCATCAGAGTTCCAACTGGGGCCTGGAGAAAGGTAGAGAAAGACTGGGTAGTAGAGAAAGACCCCATCTTAAAAAGCAAATTCATTAAACCATCAGATGATTTCACATAATGGAGTAACACAGGGGCAAAGGTGGGAAAAATCATCCCAAAGAAGAAAGAACAAATGAGAAAATAAAAGACAACAAGATGACAGATATACACCCAATTTTATCTATAATGATAGTAAATATAAATATTCCAAACACCTTCAATAAGATGCAGAAAATGTCCAGATTTGGGGGGGGGGGTGCAGGGAAGACCAGCTGCAAAACTGGCTTTGCCTCCAAAAAGCAACTAGTTCAGGAAAGCCAAGGTGATGGCCACAGGGACACAGAAAAGCACAAGACAGGCTCAGCACCCCTGACTCCCAGAATGGACTGTCCTCTGACTTAGGACGGAAAGGAATTTCTTTAGTGTGGCAAAAGGTAGCTACCAAAGTAAATAAAAATGTAAAAATCATAAATAAATAAATAAATACACATACAAACACACACACACACACACACACACACACACAAAACCCAAACCCAAAAAACCTATAATCAGCCTCACACATAACTGAAAATTACTTCTCCTAAAATGAGGAACTAGATGCTCATGTTCAGTCTTTACTTCTGTTTAGTCCATCTGTGGCCCTTCCTCGGTGCAGAATCACAGGAAATATCCAAGGAAGGTATGGTGGGACATACCTGTGATGTCTTGCTAAAGCAAGAGGATTATGAGTTTGAGGCCAACCTAGGCTACACAGTGAGACCCTACATCAAAAAGAGATAAGATTGGAGGGAGGAAGTAGAATGTTCCCTATTTGTAAAGGACAAGGCCAGCTGTGTGGACACTTCTGTGCCCACTGTGACTTGTATGTGCTTGGCAAGATAGAAGATCACAATATAAAGACCATCACAGCAGGAAGTACAACATGACTGACACACGTGCTAGCTGAGTGTGTAATGTGGCACCACCATTTTGGAAATGTTTCACAGGCTCTTGAAGGATTGAGCCTGTATCTAATATATGCTGTAGCCATCATACTCCCGGGCCCACGACCAACAGAAATGAAGGCCCCGAGAAGATTCACGCACAGGTGTCCACAGCGGCTTTATTCCCGACTGGGGCCAGGCAGTGTTTGGAAGGGGAGTCCTGTGAAAGCCCTGAGAGGCTGCTGCTTGAAACTGTGACAGTGAAACTGGGTTGCAATGAAAACCCCAGAATGTCAGAGATGCTAAGTCATGAGGCATCTGTCAAGAAGAGTTACAGGCTGAGCCATCTAAGCCCTTTAAAACTAAAGTCTTTGGCACTAGACACAGAGCTACAGGACTTGGTTTTCCTTACTAGGCTTCAGCCTTCCTTTGGTCCAGCATTTTCCCATTATACCTCCATTCTTCCCCTTTGGAATGGTAATGTATATTATATGTCCTTGTAGTTGGCACATACAAACATACATACATATGTGTATATAATGTAACATTACTTTTTAATTTTGAGGTTGTTTTGCATTTCAGAAGAGACTCTGGGTTAACAGTATTAGATATTAAAAACTTTGGGAAGTTAGGTTAAATGTGTTTTGCATCATGATATGGTCACGGGCTTGTGGGGACCAGGGGATGGAATGTGGTGGCTCGAATTAGAAATGTTCTCCATGAGCTCAGACATTTGAATACTTGGTCCCCAGTTGGTGGTGCCATTTGGGGAGTATCACAAAGAGGTGCAGCCTTGCAAGAGTAAATACTCCATGGAGACAGGTTTTTGAGAGTTTATGCCCTCACCCTACTTCCAGCTCACTCACTCTGATTTGTGTGTCTGTTTGAAATCTGTTTCCTGCTACAGGACTATGCGTACTTCTTACTCCTATGCCTTCCTGCCATAATCAACTTTTATCCCTCTGAAACTATAGGCTATAATAAACTCTTCCATAGATGCCTTGGTCATGGTGTATTATCATAGCAATAGAAAATTAACTAATATAGCACCCTGAATAAAAGTGAGGATATGACCACTCCAAGTTATGGTTGGAGAGTTCAACCAGTGGCATCTGTAAGGGTCCAAGCTGAACCAGGCCATGAGAGGAGGCACAGTGAGAGGGGAAGAGGAGATATGGCGATTGGACCAAGAGCAGAGTCAAGGAGCATGAAGCCAAGAGAGCACATGGCCAAAATGGCAGGATATTATAAGAAAGAGAAACTTGGGGAAGAGAAGCAATGAAGCTCAACCTAGGCTGAAGAGATTTAGGGTAGGGGTGAAGTGAGAGGTGCTGGGAGGAGCTACGGGTACTAAGTAAGCCTCACCCTAGTTTGAATATTGATAGGTAGGAGAGTCTTCTCAAACCCAGCTCTGCCAGAGCCACTGGCCAGGGTTCTGTTCACCTGGCAGTGGTCCAGGCATGAGCAGGAGTATACAGTCTCAATGCCCACCCCCAGGTGGCACTTGATCTGGGTGAATTTCTGTCCAGCAATCTGAATACCAAGGCCCCAGGAACAAGGGTTCTGTGGGGTCATAAAAGACCAGTGCATGGGGTCTGGTAACACAAAATTGCTGGGGAATTGTCCATGACTCAGCCTTAACCTTAGTGAGGAAGGGTCTCTAGTCACTGATATCCTACACATTGTCTCTCTCCGGTAGGAGACCAAGTAGATTCCCTGACTGGAGGCTCCAGGAAGGATCCTGACCTAAAGCTGAACCCATCCCAGAGGGCAGGGCAGGCAAGCATCACCCAGCATGATGATGTCTAGGCAAAGAGCTGAGGATGGGGAACATTCGAGGGATGCACCCAGAACTGATTCCAGTTTTGAGGAAGATGTGCCCTGGACTCCTGAAGGACTGACATGCCACAATCAGACCTCCCCACAGCCCCAAATCCTGGTGAGTCACCACCCACGTGGGAAAGGGGAACGGAGGCAGTATTGGCCAAGATTTATATGCTGAGAACTCCAAACCAAGGTAGTGCCCTTCTAGCCTAGGTGCCCCAACTATGTCCCAGTCATCAGGGCCAGAAGTGGCTTTATGACACAGACCTTCTGTCAAGATTAGGTTTTGCCAACCCGACACAAGCCAGAGTCATCTATGTAGAGGAAACCTTAACTGAGGAACTGCCTCTTTCAGACTGGCCTGTGGGCGAGTCTGAAGGAGCATTTTCTTGATTAATAACTGATGTGGGAGGACCTGACCCACTGTGGATACTGCCATCTCTGGGCAGGTGGACCTGTGTATTATAAGAGAGCAATCTGAGCGAGCCATGGAGAGCAAATCAGTAAGCTGCTTTCCAAAATCGTTCCTACCTTAACCGCCTAGTGTACCAAGGGCCTGAGGTCTGCGGTGTGAGACTAAGTCGCTACAGGATTCAAAAGTACCGATGAGGGACCTGGACTATACCCTGCGTGCACATGCTGTGGCAAGGAGGCTGGTGATAGTCCCTTCCTGATGTACACAGGGACAATCCTGAGTGTACCAAACAATATCTGAAGCCTTTTGGAAGCAACCACAGCACAAGCAGATAGGATGTTTTCCAGAGCTGGCTCATGAACAAGGGTATTGCTCAAGCACTTCCATATTGCCTGCAGAGGTCTGTGACACTGAAGGTACCAGTGAGGTAAAAAGATATCATTGCAAGGTAAGAGGGCCTGAGAAATTACCTACGTCCAGGCAAACTACAGGCTGCAAAGCACTGCTGGACATAAAGGGTAAGGAGGTGGGCCCACAGGACGCTTTACTGGCGCCAACTATCATAATGTTGTTCCAGGGTCTCATATTAATTCCTGACCTTAGCCACTTTACAGACATAGAGCCTAGAAAGAAGGAGGCTGGATCCCACCGAGAGGAAACTACAGTAGTTTGATAATGAGTCTGAGTGGCTGCAGTTCTGTCACCTGAAAACTAAGTGGCCTACCGGTCAGTAAGGTTTGGGGGCATCCGTCAGCAGACCACATTTGGTTGTTCCGAAGATCATCCCCTAGGCCCCTTTCCAGTTTCCAGGACAGAGTGGGAGATTGAGAAGTCTCCCTCCAGATCCTCATAACCCTCCCCCTGGCTATTACCTGTTGGTGGTTCACTGCAGCATAACCATGGCAACACCCACTATATCTGAAGCCTGACTGCCTGACACACCAGCTTCTCCACTGTAAAGTGCTCTTTGTCTCGTCAAGAGCAGTCTTCTTTTCCCACAATGGATATCAGCACACCTCAAGTTTGCCTTGATGATATCACTCTTCCAAAATTAATGCAACCTGCTAGTCATGCTCACTGACTTAGTAGGCAAGAAGTTACATGCCTCAGAAGGCTTCATAAAACATACTTCCAAGGGGTGGGAGACAAGCTCTGGAAAGCTCAGGATCCTCCAGAGAAGCCTGTTGTGGGTGATCTTATGGCAGTGGGAAATGTCATATTTTATTTAAAGTGGGAGGTAATTGGCAGGCATGGCAGTACACACCTGTAATCTTAATACTAGGGAGGCTGAGACAGGTGAGTCAAGATTTCAAGGCCATCCTAGAGTCCACAAAGGGATAAAAAACACCCTACAGAACTGGTCATCATATTTCATTCACTTCAAGAGGCACAAGGCCAGAGGAACTCTGAATTTGGATATAGCCATGCACAATGAATGATCATTACATTCAAACTCATTTCTTGGACAGTAGGTAATACTTCTCTGGAAAGAACTTGGGAGTATGCCTAGACGGCAGCACAAACTTCCGTATGCTGGACTTCTGTGTGCTACTGGAGAAAAAGAAAATGTGCAGAATGAATTAAGGACATGTATGTCCAGCAGGCCATGGGTGGGGCACACCAGGTGTTTGTACTGAAAGAGAGAGGGTTCTTCCAGTGGCCAGAACCAAGGTAGGAATATCAGCCTGTTTTGAATTTTAAATATAAACCACCCCCCGGCTTAAATCTTAAATTTAGTTTCCAGGTAATGGTTCTGTTTTGGGAGATTCTAGAAACTTTAGGAAGTAGGGCCTAGTTAAACAGTGCAGGTCAGTGAAGAAGTGTTTAGCTTAATTCTATCCTCACTCTGCTTCCTGTTCCCTTTGGGGTGGACAGCCTCCCCCTCTACTAGCTATCATCACCATGATATTCTGCCCAAATGCATGGGACTAAGCAACAAGGCACTCCATGTTTACTGTAGCCATGGATGTCCCAGGAGTCCTCAACTACCACTCAAACTGATGGTACACTGTGACTCACAGGATGCTGGCTTAGAAGGTAGAATATAAGAGTTACAGTTACATGGTTATGTTGGCTTCCACCCAGATTTAAAGGAAGACTTCGGAGGCCAGGTAATGTTTGACAAGGTTGGGATGGTTTTATTTCAGTTTGTCACAAGCTAGAGTCATTTGGGAAGAAGGAACCTCGACTGAGAAAAAAATGCCCCAACAAGATTGACCTATGGATGAGCCTGTTTTCTTAAATTAGTGATTGACATGGGAGGGTCCAGACCATTGTGGGTGGTACCCACCCTTTGGCTGGTGCTCCTGGGGTGTGTAAGAACATAGTCTGAGCAAGCCCTTGATAGTAAGCCAGTAAGCAGCACTTCTCCATGGCCTCTACATGACTTCCTGCCTGACTTCCTTTGATGATAGACGATAATGTAGAAATACAAGTGAAACAAACACTTTCCTCTATTTCCTTCTATTGATGTGTTTTATCACATCAGTAGAAAGCCTAAGACACCACCAGCTGCCTAGGAGAAAGGTCATGGAGGCTGTAAATGGCGACACCACAGACAGACTGTCCAGCACATTAGAGCTCAGATCACAGTAACATGCGGCCCAATGCTGAGAATGGATCTGTAGGATTTAATGTTTGTCTCAATATGTTTTGGTCTTGCTTCACTTAAATCCTTCCCTGCCATTTATTTTCGTGTTGGAATGGAGATGCTTACTCTGTGCAGTTGTATTTCAGAAGTACATAACTTCACTTTTGACATTACAGAAGCTCAAGAAACTGAATTTAGACTGTGGTGTGCGCGTGCGCATATCAAGCTCTCTACTTGATTTTTCTAAAACAGGGTTTCTTACTGAACCTGGAACTTGCAGTTTCAGGTAGACTGGAAGGCCAGTGAGCCCTGGCCTGTCCCTGTCCCTTCCACCAACACTAGGACAATAGGCATATATTGCCATGCCCAGCTTTTACATGACTGCAAGATATCTGAACACAACAGTCCCTGTGTTTGCACAGCAAGCACTTTATCCACTGAGCCATCTTTCCAGTTCCACATTTAAACTTTTAACAGCTGGGAATGGGGAGGAAGGTGGGTAAAGGTCACTCCAGTTGGGCCCTGTAAAGTGCTCATCCTCAAAGGCTGACCGTAAGTCTGAGGTAGAGAAAGACACTTTAAAGGGAAATAGGGGAACAGCAACAGAAGCTGACAGTCAACTGGCTAGCTAACGGCAGTCTAGCTCATCATGGTTGACTCCATTCACCAGGCAGCACAGGCTCCCCAGTCACTAGGAACCAGTGGCTCTCATGAGGCAGGGACATCCAGGTAAATCACAGGGTCAGAGAAGGGGCCCGGCTGGGCCCAGTAGTCCAATGCTCGTACTCGGTAGGAGCCAGAGACCACAGCTGTGTCTGCAGACACAAAAGCACATGTTTTCTGAAGTTCTGAAAACGCCAGACCCAATCCACATCATACTGTACTGAGGTCCAGCAGTACAACTGCCAAGACTAGGGTTTTAGGTGTACCTGGGCTGAACACAAACAGGTTAAAAGTAGACGGCCTCCTGTTGATTGGGGCATACGCTTCACCCTTCTGGGAAAACTGGATCTCATACGTCCACAGGCACCTGAGGAGGGATGGGTCGGTACTGAAGCTGGGGCTAGGTAAACTCTGAAGGCCTGGATGGATGGGATAGGGTGGACTCACAACCCTATACTCTTCAGGTCCCTTGCTAGCACATCCAAGGTCCCTGGGCACTCTCAAAATTGTGATAGGCCACAGTGAGGGGACTAGAGGCTATCATTGTATGTGATCTCCAATTCAGACACAAGTGGGTCTGTGCGGTGTGTATAGAACATACGGCAGCAGAGGGAGAAGAATGATTACTAGGGTGATGACATAGGAAAGGACGATCCCCCCACTCACGTACTTGGAGCCCACGTGTTCATCAGACCAGACCAAAACCAGCTGCCCACGTGTCAGGGGCAGTGCACGGAGCCGGCTGACCTGTGAGGAGGGAGTAGCTGTGAAGGACTGAGCTAGCCAGCCTCACAGGTAGGGTGGGAGGCTGCCACTTGCCTGTCCCGGTGGTTTCAAGGGGCGTGCGCATACATGCACCAGCAGGAGTGATGGCACCGGAAGCTTCCGGTGTAGGGTCAGGCGGCCCCTAGCAGGAAAGGGGCGTGGTGCCTCAGCCACTGGGTCCTGAGGACAAGGAAGGGCTTCTGGTTGGCAAATCTCAGTACCTAAGAAACCCCTCTCCCTCCCTCCCTCCCTCCCTCCCTCCCTCCCTACTTGCACACAAACCTCCACCATGCGCATATGTCGGAACTGCTCTGCAGAGGGGAAGACCGGCTGGCCCATGCGCTGCCACGCACTGTAGGGGCTGCTGAGTTGATTGTCTAAGTAGAGCACTACGTAGACAAGCTCTGTGGAACCAGACACCATGGTTTGCCCCCCTAGGCCCACTACAGCTGGGTTCCCACCTTCTTTCAGAACCCTACTCACCTAAGCCAGGAGGTACCCCACTCAAGCGAAGAGTCACAGGGATACTGTGGTTGGGGTGTACGTGGGTGTCATCACTAGTGTAGATCAGGACTGTGGTACTCCAGGCCTCTGAGGAGCCTTCAGGGTGATGGGTGCTGGCCAAGACACCCACTGTATGATTGCTGTCCAACACAGCCCCAGCCTTCGAGACCTCTGCCCAGAGTTGCTCTCCATCTACAGGCCAAGCAGAGGGCTGGGGCTGTTGGCTTCCTCATAGCACCTGGCTTCCTACCCTAATACCTGTCTCCTACCATTTGTATACTGGGAGTCTGTTATATGTTCAGCCCACAGAATGGGAGGAGACGAAGAGGTAGAAATCACCCAGCAGCTGGAGGAAGTATGCTTGCCCCTGCCCAGCATGTTTGTGTTCCCTCAATCCAGGATGTGCTAGGCTAACATGGTATTTTTCACTTTGACTCAGCCCATGCAGAAGCAAGGTCATTACTCACCCAACAGGGCCATCAGCCCCATGACTGTGAGTACTGGCTTTCGCAGCAACTGCACATGGGGTGGGTGAGTATTGTTGACCTGGAAGCGGGCAGTAAGTGTGCGCTGGGAGAAAGGGTACGGGTGGTAGCTCAGGAAGGCATTGTCATTGCTGAGGAGAACATAGCGCATGGAGGAACTGCTATTGGCCAACAGCAGGTTCTGGTGCTGTGCAATGACCTGTGGGCGTGAGAACCATCAGAACCTGTACCACTGGCCACCAGTACTGTCCCCACCCACACCAAAGAAGGCTTCCTGAGGTTGGAGGAGGCTTGATGGCAAGGACCCACCTTCACCACCAGGGCCGCATATGTCACATCAGCTCTCCAAGGTTGTGGCAGCGACCAGCCCACCAGAGGGTCTGCCTCGTCATTGTAAATAGGGGTGTCCTTGAACTCAGGGAAGAGCTGCTGGATCTGCTCCACAACTGCCATCTCCTGCTCCAGGATAGAGATGGAACTGCCTGCCCCCTGCGACCAGCACACACCTCACTCAGTACAGGCTCAGCTCAAAGGAGGCAGGGAGGGGTGGGGGCACCACACACCTTCTTGTGCAGGGAGATGTAATCCAGACGCACGCCCACCTCACCAGTGAAGAAGTTGGTTCCGTTGGCACAGTGACCCAGGAGGCTCCAGCACATTGGTGACCTTGGCAGGGGGTGGAAGGAATCCCCAGGACCACCCAGCTTCAAAGTGGGGCTGGCAATTCGCAGCCCCTCAGAGCAGGCATCATAGTAATTCAGGAAGCCTAGGGAAGGAGGGTCTTGAGGATCTGGGATTGTTCTGCTTCCCTCTCATACAGTCCACCCAACAGGGCCTGGAAAAATGCTGCCTACCTTGTGTGGTCATGGACACGTTGTCAAAGTCATGGTGGTCTGGTTCGTTCCAAGTCTCAAAGTTCCACTTGGAAACATGGGTCAGCCCATACCTACCTGCAGAGGGAGCTCTACCCTCAGATTTGGGGATGGAGCCTACCTGGTATCTCCTAGGGATTGGGACTCATGAATGGGGTTCCACTTGAATGGGATTATCTGGCTCCAAGCAAATACCCTACCCCACCCCCATCAGGTGAATCTCTCACCCAACAGGCATCTCAGGCTAGGAAATAGTGATGGATGTCTCTAGCAGAGAAGACCACGAGGTGGCCTGGGTAATCAAGAAGGAGAACCTCCCCAGGACAACGCACTACAGCCTCCAGGATTCCCCCCTTCTATTCACCAATGTATCTCCTAGCCAAGAGAGAAACCAGGTCCTTCCATTCAAACACCTGCTGCTTGTCCTCAAAGTCCGTGAAGTATCCAGAAGGACTGCCCATTAGCTCAAATCCTGAAACACACAGGGGTAGTTGTCCCACTGCCCATCATACCCAACACCTTTTTTAGTGCTGAGATACCACCACCCACCAGGACACAGAATGGTGGGTGGTGGGGGAAAGCAGGGTCACTGCTCACCAGGGAGAAGCTGGTTCTCCATGAGGAGGTCCAGGAATGCATCCAAGTGGGTGAAGTTGTAGATCAGTCCCTGCCCAGATGACTTCCTGCTGGGGCGTGGGGAGAAGGTCAGTACTAGAGAGCAGCAGTATTTCTCCACACTCTGGTTTAGAACTAAGGCCATACTCAAGCATGTGGAGGCCCCAAGATCTCAGGGAGATCCAGGCTTCCAGATGGGCTTTCCCTTTGGAAAAGACTAGCACTGTGAAAGTGTGTCACATTTCAGTATGTATGAGTATGTGTACATAGAACCCTACACTAACACTACGACCCTGAAAACTTGGGAAGACTATGGAAGCTTCTATCACTCATCATGGAATGTGAATGTGTGTGCATGAAAACTTCAAGATATTCAAGTAGGGCTCAGGCCAGCCCACTGAGGTGGAAAGACATAAGACAGGTGACGAGTCATCTTAAAGACATCTGACAAAGCAAAGCCACATCACTCTGAAAAGGTCCTGGTAGTGGCTAATTGAGGTGAAAGCAAGACATTGCAATGGGCATGATGGAAGAGATGCCAGGATACTGTCAACTGCCACATCTGAGGTGAGTTGTAGGCAATGTTGAGGGCAATTGTGTGGATTTCAGGACACTGATGCTTACACCTCTGGGAAAGCCACCCTGAGGGGCTAAATCTGCAGCTGAGGTAACTTGAAGGCACCAGCCATCAGGTACAAAGGGTCAGTCCTCCTAGGATCTGAGAGCTTGCTAAAGACAAGTTGTCCTGGAAGACATGTAAGACAGCTCATGGGTTTGTCTGGAGAGGGATGGAGGGTCAGAATCTCCACTGTGGGCAGTAGAACCACCTTTACAAGAAACAGCAGCTCCTAGGCACATCAACCCCTCACTGTACATGGTCACATTAGCTACTGCACCCAAGTCCAGCCTGTCATCTGTGCTTCTGGATTGGAGCCTCTGCCTAGAGCTACAAACAGACCTGCTCAGCTCTTTTCCTTCCCACCCAATGGTCAAAACCAGTTGCAAATAAATAAAACCTAACAAGCATTTGGATAAAGATTAAATCCTTGTTCCAAAGTCCCAAGTCATTGGGGGGGGCAGAAACTGCCATCAGCTCCCTGTCTTCACAAACCAGGCAGAGTACACACTTCAAGAGAGCGGGCCTCAGCAACAGGCCTATGTTCTTTCAAATCAGAGACGTTCCAAGGTTGTGACCCAGTATGGACCTGGGTGTCTGCTTGACACCCCCCACTTCCACCCTCAGCCCCCACCCACCCCCATCTCTACCCTGTCAGCCTCCTGATACCTCCTGGGGCCTCCCATACCCAGGAAATCTAGGGAGCAGTCCTTTGTCCCTCTCTGCTGCCTTGAAGGGAGGGTGGTGGTGGTGTCAAAGAGTCCTAAAGTGGGAGGGGGCGAGTCATTGAGGGGAGGTGTAGGGAAGTCTGCTATCCCCTGCAGAGCGGCCTGAACCACAGCCCAGCTGGGGCAGGCAATTCTCTGCACAGCCAGACTAGGCGCAGCCCCAGCAAGGAAGCACAAGGGTCCTTTCACAGCAGCCCTCAGCAACTCCCAGGCCTCCTGCTAGAGGCGGAGCGCGTGCGCTTAGAGGGTGAGGCCACAGCGTCTGGTGAGTGCCTGGGTGAGCGCATGGAGGATGGGGGGCGGGGGGGGGGCTGAGAAGGCGGGGAGGTGGAATGTTCCTGCAGAGGAGTGCAGCAGTAGCCGTGCACTCGGCACGCTTGGGAAGGCCGAGGTAGAGAAGAGAAACGCGGTCTACAGCCGCCTGACTATGCGGGATGCCAAGCTGGATGGGGGTGGTGCGTGAAGTAGGGAAACATTCGGCGGTGGCGGCAGCAGCGTCTCTCAGGAGAACCTGCTGAAGGCACAGAAATTCTGGTCTGGTCCTAAAGCCTGTTTTCCCCAACATTTCCCACTGTTAGACAGGGTATGATGTTTTCTTTCCAAATAAATAATTCAATATTTAAATGGTGGATTTAGAGATAAAAGAAAAAAATCACTGAGTTGCATAGGACCAAACAGACTTATGGGCCTCACACCCCTGCCCTTTGTGTGTCCAGCAGCAAGCCAAGGTGCCTGCAGCTCAATGAGCACATTGGGGTGGGACAGTGAGCCTGGTCATACCCATTGCAGCACCACCCTGAGTGCATAGAGCTGTAGAGGCAGAGGAAAGGGTAGAGCAGAGGACTCTTGGCAAATCATGGAAGACATGACTTCATCTGCGTTTCAATTTGCTGTGGACACTAACCACAGAGAGGTCTGGTCAATCCTCCCACCCAGGGTGGTGGAGAGGGGAGGGGCCATCCCTACACAATTTTCTCTCTGCTTTGAAGGGAAGGTGGATACTCCAGCACCTCTGTGTTTACAGAGCTTCATTCCACAACTTCAGCTCCTCCATTCCCAAAGATGTAGCAACAGTACAATTCCCCAGAGGCCCCTATGTGGGTAACTGGGTAGGTTATCATTATATGACACCCCCAGTAGTTATCCCCAGACCACTAGAGGAGCCTTTTATCTGACACAAGAGATGTTCTGACTAACCCCACCACACCCACTGGGTAACTGCTCCTGTAAGCCACTGTTACCAACTGCTGTGCAAACAGTGCCTCAGAGCTTGTTGTAAGGGAAAGAGGAGGTCCAGCTTTACAAACAAGAACAAGTTAAGACCCTGGGGCCCTAAATAGGTTCTTCTAGGAATAGGAGACCTTCTTGGAGAGCTAGGACAGCATCCAGGTGGGGCGCCTGAGAGTAAAGATGGAGGAACACCTAAACCACAGAGGATCCAGCCTAGTCTCAGTCAGACTTCCCACTCTGGCCACTCCACCCACATTCCATTCCCATCTCGCCCACAAGCAGGGCTGTGGCCAGGCCCATGGCTGCCAGGAACTGGTCAAAACCTGTCAATGTCCCAAAGAAGTGTCCAACCTGTGAACTGGACGGGACTCTGAATTCTTATGGTCCCCTCAACTGGAAGAAGGAAGTCTCAGGGTCCCAGATGGTTCTGTAAGACAACTCTTTATTCTAAGCCCTTTCTCAAGACCCTTGCGGATAAGAGGAGTAAAACATAGCTTCACTTTGCCCAGTCCCAAGGCAAACTGCCCACTGTGCTGGGGCCTGTGGAGACAGCAGACCAGACGAACTGGCCTTCTAGCCATAATGAAAAGAACTACCTCTGGCATGGGAGAGCACCCAGAATACAGGAGCCCACAGAGGACAGCAAGACTATTACACAAAACTACTTACTCTTAAGCACAATGGGAGAAATCCATTGCTCACTACAAGATCTGAGATTCTGAAGTCTCATGTCCTGCAGAGGCACTCGGGGGCCAAGTTCCTCACCAGGATTACAGGGGGTCAGTACCAGGGAGGGGAGGAAAGGAAGGGTGGATGGAACTGAGGCCAATCTAGAATCCCTGCCTGCAAGAGCAGAACACATCTATTTTTATGCTGACAGTCTGTGCACAACACAGGTAAGTGTTCACTCACAAATATGTACACATACAACAGTAGCCTTGCGCATGCACTGCACTCAGGAACATGGGACAGAGACCGTGCTTCAGCTTTACTCCAGCCAGAACAGTCTCCATGAAGGTGAAAAGAAGATAACCAGCATCTGGGTAGGCGGAGTCAGCTGTATTTGACCCCAGAATCTCATGATTTTACTCAGCTCCTCTGGGGCCTCACGCTCAAGTATCCTGCCCCAGCCACTCCTGTCTCCACCTCCTCTTCCTCATAACAAGACAGAAGCTGCTGCACCTGGAGCACCCACCCCTCTGGAGAGGGGAGTTTATCAGAGGCCCACATAACCGTAATTACTTGTGAGCCTCTGATTATAGTACAACTCGCCGGATTAGCTCACCGGATTAGCCGCTCAGGTAACATTCATTTGACTGGGGAAACCCATGACTCAGCTATCTTTTGGGTAAATAATTTAACAGTGAGCCCAGCGGAGTAGTCTCCACAGATCAGCCTCAGAGGTACCTGTCAACCTGCTCTCTGTCAAGAGAAGCCAGTGATTGGAAGATCAGCGAGTTGCAGCCCCCGGATATTGCAAAGCCTACAGTGCTGGTCAGGTGCCCCAGGTAAGAACGGCCCCTCGTACCGGTACAACAGGGCCCAGAAACGGTGGCTTAATAGGCAGAAATAGGAACCTAGACTACCATTCCTGGGGGGGTTGCTCAGATACAAGGCAGGTGATACTTATAGTCCTTTCTCCCACACGTCTGAGCCCCTAGACACTTGGGGTGAGCCTCAGAGTGCTCGATGACCCTTATGTATCATTGTTTCCATAATGTTTCTCACGAGCTAGGATGCCTTCTGAACAACCACCCTACCAGGGAAACTGATATCCCAGTGCCCAGGCCAGGCACTATTGGCTCCAACAGTCACCACCGTGTCCTGGGTTGCAAGAGAACAGAGAGTGTTTGATTAATATTACAAACAAGCACTTTGGAACCTGTAAACAGGACCAAGGTCACCACGTGGTCAGCACAGCCTGAGAATTCTTCGGTACCAAGGCAAGGTCAGAAGGGGCTAGGATAGCCAGGTCAAAGGTGGACATCTGTGAAGCAGTATGCTTGTTCAGTGTACTTGAGCCTCTGAGAAGAGACTCAGCACTTGGGAGTAACGGGCACACTGCTTCCAGAGCACACTAGTGCCTGGTGAGACACATTCTAAACTCATGAAGAAGGCTATCACAGACCAGGGGCCCCAGCACACACAGTATACAAGGTCTTCTGCCAACCTCCAGGCCCATGGTATTCACAGGAGAACAGGTAATGGCTTGGGAGAGCTCATGTAGAAGTGGGGTGATTGGCAGAGCCCCTTGCCAGACTGGGTAGGTGGGAAGTGGCTGGAGTTCAAGTTCAAAATGCATCTGCCTCTACTGTCACTGTGGCTTGGGTGTATGTGGGCTGGTGGAGGCCTAGTCTAGCTCTTGTCTGGGGTAAATGATCTTCAGAATGCTTTAGACAGCAGAATTCACATAGGGGCTGAGTTAGGTAGACCACAGAGCACTGCTGGGGCTGAAGCTGGGTAAAATGACTCCTCGAAGCTGCTGTCATAAGCACCTCTCACTATAAAACTAGCACCTTGGAGCTCAAGGCCTTACATTCATCCACACAGAAGTACAACCTCTTGTCAGAAGGACAAGCTCTGATGTCTGATGTCTGTGCTTGGATGGACAAAAACTCACTGTGAAGCTGGCTCCGGGTCTCTGAGAGCCTAGACCCCTAACCATGACCATCCCCCTTGCAGATCAGCCAAAGAACCTGGTGTGACAGGATGGATGATTCTCCTGAGCCTCAACAGAAGGGTGGGACACTAGTGCTGGTCCGACGGCAGCCCCCTGTGTCCCAGGGTTTGCTGGAAACACTGAAGGCCAGGCTGAAGAAGAGCTGCACCTGCAGTACGCCATGTGCTTGGGCTCTGGTGCAGGGTCTGTTTCCTGTCATACACTGGCTGCCCCAGTACCGCCTTAAGGAATACCTAGCAGGTGATGTTATGTCAGGATTGGTCATTGGCATTATCCTGGTGCCACAGGCCATAGCCTACTCACTGCTTGCTGGGTTGCAGCCCATCTATAGCCTTTACACGTCCTTCTTTGCCAACCTTATCTACTTCCTCATGGGCACCTCCCGCCATGTTAATGTGGGCATCTTCAGCCTTCTGTGTCTCATGGTGGGTCAGGTGGTAGACCGAGAACTCCAGTTGGCTGGCTTCGACCCCTCCCAGGATTCTCTAGGGCCCAGGAACAATGCCAGCATCCTCAACAACTCGACTACAACACTGACAACTGGGCTACAGGACTGCGGACGGGACTGCTATGCCATCCGCATCGCTACTGCCCTCACTCTGATGGCCGGGCTTTATCAGGTAAGGAGTTAGCTGCACAGCAAGCAGGCCGGCTGGCCCTGTTTCTTAAGAGTGCCTGAAGGGGGTTGACACTCACTACCAGAAAGTACTACATACTAGAGGTATGTAGAGAAAGTATCCCTGAGGCTCAGAGAGAAAACAGCACAGCAAAGGCAGAGGTGGAGCCCAGGCCTAGGGGGCTGAAGACACAGAGTGGAGGGATATATGGGGCTGGCCTGGACGGCTGTGGTCTGAGTAGGGCACTGGGGCAAATGTGCTCATGGCTCAGGTGCATAGCTAGATTGCAACCTCAATGTCCACTTTGGCTTACTGACCCAGGCAGACCCTGGGAGTAGAGATGCATTAGTTTCCCTGGTCTCCCCACACCTTGCTCTTTTCTGTTAGCCCTGTCTTCTATTCCTCTATTCTGTCCTCCTATTCCTCTACTTCATGGCTGCCCGGGAGGGAGCTGGGTGGAAGGAGCTCCACATAAGACACGGGGGAAGGGGCTGCCTCCTGATGCCTACAGCCCTGATTCTGAATCAAAACCGATTTCCGCATGTGTGAGAGTGTGAGAAGTGAGCATCCACATGCAACATCCATGGAACAGAACATAGCTCATCCCTGTTCTGGCCCGTGATGTATGTGGATAACATCAGGAGTCCATTCGGAGGAATAAGCAAGTGTAGATTCCCGTGACCTGCATCCCTTGGTTTATATTGATGGTGGGGCCTGCCTCATAGCCTATCAAACTGACTGTACTTCATCTGCAGGTCCTCATGGGTATCCTGCGGCTGGGCTTCGTGTCTACCTATCTCTCGCAACCACTGCTCGATGGCTTTGCTATGGGAGCTTCTGTGACCATCTTGACTTCTCAGGCTAAACACCTGCTGGGTGTGCGGATCCCTCGGCACCAGGGCCTAGGCATGGTGATCCACACGTGGGTGAGCTTGCTGCGGAATGTGGGACAGGCCAATATGTGTGATGTGGTCACCAGTGCCGTGTGCCTGGGAGTGCTGCTGGCAGCTAAGGAACTCTCGGATCGCTATCGACACCTTCTGAAGGTGCCAGTACCCACAGAGCTATTAGTTATTGTGGTGGCCACCATTGTGTCCCATTTTGGACAGCTCCATACACGGTTTGGCTCGAGTGTGGCTGGCAACATTCCCACTGGTTTTGTGGCCCCACAGGTACCAGACCCTAAGATAATGTGGCGTGTGGCCCTGGACGCCATGTCCCTGGGCCTTGTGGGCTCAGCCTTCTCCATCTCCTTGGCAGAAATGTTTGCCCGTAGTCACGGCTACTCTGTCAGTGCCAACCAAGAGCTGCTAGCTGTGGGCTGCTGCAACGTGCTGCCTGCCTTCTTCCACTGTTTCGCCACTAGTGCTGCTCTGTCCAAAACTCTGGTGAAGACAGCCACTGGCTGCCAGACCCAGTTATCCAGTGTGGTCAGTGCTGCTGTGGTGTTGCTGGTGCTGCTGGTGCTGGCCCCACTGTTTCACGATCTGCAGCGATGTGTGCTAGCTTGTATCATTGTTGTCAGCCTACGGGGGGCGCTGCGCAAGGTGAAGGATCTCCCACAACTCTGGCGGCTAAGCCCCGCTGATGCACTGGTCTGGGTGGCTACTGCAGCTACCTGTGTGCTGGTCAGCACCGAGGCTGGACTATTAGCGGGAGTGTTCTTCTCACTGCTCAGCCTGGCAGGCCGCACACAGCGACCACGGGCTGCCCTTCTTGCTCGAATTGGAGACTCGACCTTCTATGAGGATGCTGCTGAGTTTGAGGGCCTCCTGCCCCCACCTGAGGTACGAGTGTTCCGTTTCACAGGTCCACTCTACTATGCCAACAAGGACTTCTTCCTTCGGTCTCTCTACAGACTCACAGGGTTGGACGCAGGGCGCTCAGCCACCAGGAAGGATCAGGGCCCAGAGGTGGGTGTCAGTAACAGAAGTCTTGCCGATGGCAAGGATCTGGGTTCAGTGAGCAGTGGGGCTGGGCTGGTCGTACCCCTGGCATTTGGTTTCCACACAGTGGTCATTGACTGTGCACCACTGCTGTTCCTGGATGTGGCTGGCATGGCCACATTGAAGGATCTGCGCAGAGACTACAGGGCTCTGGACATCACCCTGCTTCTAGCTTGCTGCAGTCCCTCAGTGAGAGACACATTGAGAAAAGGGGGCTTCCTTGGAGAAGACCAAGGAGCTGAAGATGAGCTGCTGTTCCCCAGTGTACACAGCGCTGTGGAGGCTGCCCGTGCCCGCCATGAGGCTGCTGACTCTGCCTTCTAGCAGGGCCCTCAAGAGCTGAGACCTGTATTCACAAGCCAGTACTGAGCTTCTCTGTAGGAGTGGTATGAATGATAAAGTCATTAGAGATATACCCTTGGACCACCTTTGCCCTGGAGAAGCCAGGGAACTCCAGCTAAGGAAAGGAAAGTACGGCACCCTTAACACATTCAAGGATTCCAAACATTTCAGTGATTGAGACTCTCTACCTCTGAGTCCCTGCTGCCCCCTGGTGCCTATTCAACCAGGGTAGCTGCACCCGCACACATGATCCCTCAGCCGACACAGTGCCCATTTTGATATTCTGTGTGTTATCATCTTATCTGAAACAGTCCTGCAAATTATATGACCTCCAAGATGCCAAAAGGACACTTTCCCATTCCCTGTACCACCAGGTACCAGATATGAGCTGGATGTGTCCGAGTCTCAAGGGTCTGAATTTCTGAAAGGCCTCCTCATGCCTGGTGCTCATCTTGATTGGACCCTTGCAAAGGCAGTCACCTGCTCCAGAGCCACAGTCCAGTGTCACTGTCTAAAGCAATGTGACTCATAGAACCTCAACCTGACCTTTGGGCACAATGTCTCTCTCTATACAGCTTATACTGGTAACCACAATGTGGTATATGTATGGTACAAAGCCAGGCACAGTAGACACTAACCCCATTCTGTATTTCTAAGAAAACCTCAGGAGAAAACCACCTGTGCTCCATCCAGGGTCTGCCTTTGGCATGGCCAGCAGACATCCCCCTCCTCTTCTGCCCTGCAGGATGCTCTAACAGGAAGCACAGCCCCAGCCCTGTGCCCTACCATGATCCTCCCCAACCTACAGCCCAGCACTGTGTCCCACAGCTGGCCCCGACAAAGTCAGATCCACCACCTCAGCATCTCTGCAAAACAAGCTCTGACCAGCAACTCCCAGGGTACCCACTTCAGCATCACCCACCTGGCTGTGATGAGGTCCAGCAGCCAGTGTATCCGGACCTGCTCAATGCCACTGTGAGGTACGGCACTTATGTAGGCAAGGTTCAGTTGCTGGTCCCAACTAAGGTCGTACTGGTCAGCCTGGTCGTGAGGCAGTGGGGGGCTAGGGATAGGATAAAGAAGTGAAGTGTTTGTCCTAAGCAGGGGGCTGCAGCATACCAGATTTTATACATGTATCACCTAACTGCCTAGACCCTTGTCGATGAACTGTGTGTCTCCAGACTGTATGATAAAGTAGCCCGTTCACCAGAATGTTCTACAGTCTTGTTTGGGGGTGGGAGGGGTTCCCACAGGACACAGTACCATATTCTAAATAGGGCATCTGCCTGCCAAAAAAAAAGGATCTGAGCATTTCTAGAGAGACTTGGGGCACATTCAGAAACCGGGGCAGGTCTTGATACTTTGGGAGACTCCTAGGTTCTGTCAAAGCACCAATCATGAACCTATAGCCTGAGTACTGCGCTCTTGATCCCTGGGGACCACTTAGGGAGGTTCTGGCACTCAAGGGACCCACTAAGGTAGAAAACCCACGCCACACTCCAGACACTGACTAGCCTGAGAAGGTGGATCCTAAAGGAGTTTGCTCTTCACTTCTGAGTGTCCAGGAATGATGGGCAGAGAGCCCAAAGCTGTGATGAGGGGAACCCAGAGGACAGAGCAAGGGGCACTCCTGGACTTGAAAAGCGGTGGGCCTCACCAGAAGCCGGTGCTCCTCCAGAAGGGCAACAGAGGCCTCAGCGGGCGGGCTGCGTCCACACGCACCAAGTACGGTGTATCAGCCAGCGCCAAGGGCGCGGCCAAGAACGCAGCAAAAAATGACAGCATAGCAGAGGCGGAACGCGGGAGGCGCATGGCTAGGATATCCAGGCGCCCCCGAACAGCAAGCTTTCAGGCGGCGGTCGCAGTGTTCCGCCTCCGGGTAACGCCCCACGTGACCACTCGCCCGGCCGGGACAAAAAGGAACCCAGTCACGCGCCGCCTCTTCCTGGCGAGTTCCGTTACGTCCCCGGCGCTCCAAAAGTGGAACCAACATTAGCAGTGCTTGGCTGTCTCAGCGCGGCCATTATTCTCGCGGCTGTCTGTCTCTCTGGAGGCCTGTACGTGCTCTGAAAAACAAATCAGGCACTACTGAGTGTCGTGGGAAACTGAGTGTCGTGGAGTACTGTATCAGAAGATGGCGCTGTGGGACTGTTTCAAGGATTGGATTTCGGGAGAAAGCTCTTTGGCAGAGCTTTTCGGAAATGGGGCTGCTCATTCTGGGACGAATGAGACGTTCCAGAATCCAAGTGGCCCTTTGTAGTGGACAGCCAAAGGTCAGTCCTGAACATCTGTGAAAGGCAGGGTCAGTAGTGCAAATCTTTAAGATTTGAATTGTGCACACGCAATGAGCAGGATATTAGCAATGATGGTACAGAATTAACTGGCACTCTTGGTAACACAAGCCTTTAACCTCTGGAGTCCCAAACAATCGAGTTTCACAACCCATGAAAAACTCCTTTCTCATGCAAATCTCCCTGACACCAAGGAACCCTTTCCTAATGTTGATAGTTCCTTAGGTTGGGGATTTTAAATCTTAGGTCCTCAGTATAGCTGGTAAAGGGAAGGTTTCTAGGTGGAGAAATGAAAACTATGCCACAACCCCATGCAAGGATCAGAAAGTCAGGAGCCCATGTGATGTTTCTGTAGTGACTGAAATACAAAGTTCGGTGTCCATAGACAGCAACTAGATACTACCTGGTTGAGTAATCTGTTATGTATGAAGAATAATGTAGACAGGGTCTCAATAAGTAGTCCCAACTGATTTGGGACTTGCTGTATAGACTTGCTTGAAACTCAGGCATCTTCCTGTCGCTACTTCCTGAGTGCTGAGATTAAAGGTGTGGGCTACCATGCCTGTTGTTGTTGTTGTTATTATTATTATTATTGGGGATTTTTTAGACAAGGCTTATCTGTGTAGCCCTGGCTGTCCTAGAACTCAATCTGTAGACAAGGCTGGCCTCAAACTCAGAACCCCTGGCTCTGATAGGTGCTGGGATAAAAGGCATGTGCTACCATACCTAGCTGCCTATATTCTATTTTATGTCTATTTGCAAATGCCTGCATGTATATATGTGTACCGTGTGCCTGCCTGTTGCTCATGAAGACTAGAAGAGGGTGTCAGATCCCCTGGAACTAGAGCTACAGGTAGATGTGAGCCACCATCTATGGCCTGAATCTGGGTCTTTGTAACAACAGCAGGTCCTCTTAACCACTGGGACATTTCCAGGTCCTTGAAAATCTTCAACATAAAAATGTTAAAGAAAATATAAAAACTACAATTTAAATTGGTATGTTTTATTGTAAGTCATAAAGGTGGCAGAACCTTAATGGATTAGATTAATGACAAATTAGACCTAGCTGAAGACAGAAATAAGGAAATGGAAGACAGATTTGGGGGACAATTCACAGTGACAGAAAAAAAAATTAACAGAAACTCCAGGACAGACATGGAGAAAAAGTCTAACAGTATAACTGAATTTGCAACTGAAAATAAAAGGGGAATACAGCAGAAATAGCATTTGAAGGGGTCACAGTGATAACTTTCGGAAAGTAAATTTAAAAAATTAGAGGCCAGGAATGTGGCTGAGTTAGTAAAGTAACCTGAATTGGAACCCTAGTGAAAGGCTGGGTATGATAGCAATGCTGGTAATCCCAGCACAGGGGAGAAGGAGACAAGAGGATCTCTGGAGACTTGCTGGCTAGCTAGTCTAGCAGAATCTCAGAGCTCTGGGTTTACTGAAAGACCTTGTCTCAGAAAGCAGGTGGATCTTGTGAGAGAACAGATATGAACACTTGCTGCCAAGCCTGGTGACATGAGTTCAATCTCTGAAATCTACACGGTAGGAAGGAGAGATCTTCCTTCTAAGTAAGTTGTCCTCTGACCCCTATATGCTTGCTATGGTACTTAAGTACTCCTACACATACATACACAAATAAATAAAATATTAAAAAAACACAAAGATGGAGGACAATTGAAGGAGACACCCAGTGTTTATCTCATCTCCATGAACACACATTTGTGTGTGCGCACACACACACACACACACACACACACACAATCAAGCTATTAGATTTAAAAAAAAATCACTGTATGGGCTGGAGAGACATCTCATCAGTTAAGAGCACTGACTACTTTTCCAGAGGTTCAAATCCCAGTGCTCACACAGTGGCCCACAACTATCTGTAAATACAGTTCCAGGGGATCCAACACCTTCTTCTGTCCTCCAAAGGCACTGCACACATATGGTGCACAGACATACACAGAGGCAGAGTACTCATACACATAAAACAAAAATAAATATTAAAAAAATTAAAAAGTACTATAAAGAGCCCATGGTGTCACATGTTTATAATTTTAGCACTTAGTAGCCTAAAGCAGGAGAGTCACATTTTAAGACAGCCTAGACTACATAACAAGACCTTGTCTCAAAAAGTCATGAACTGGGTATGTAGTCAAGTGGTGTGGTTCTTGCCTAGCATGTGCAAGGCCATATGAAGACCCCCAGCACTGAAAAAAAAATTAATAGGAATTGTAAAGTCCAAGAGTAAAAAGAAGAAGCAAGCAACAGAGTGATACTGGAAGCAACCAAATGGAATTGGCCTATTGCTTTCAAAGAGCTAAACAATAAAATGAACACTGGCTTCAGCAGAAGTACTGGACCTGAAGACTAAAGAAAAACCTAAATCCTGAAAGCAAACATCTTAGTTTACTTTCTTTTGCTGTGATAAAACTTGCTGAACAAAAGCAACTTGGGAGGAAAGGGTTTATTTGACTTACACTTCCCAATTATAGTACATCCTTGAGTCAGGGCTGGAGCTCAAGGCAGGAACCTGGAAGCAGGAAGGAACTGAAGTAGAGGATGTGGTAGAATGCTGCTTACTGGCTTGCTCCCCAAGATCACCTGCCCAGGGGTGCACCACCCACAGTGGGTTGGACCCTCCCACTTCAGTCACTAATCAAGAAAATGCCCTTAAAGGCCAATTAGATGAAGGCATTTTCCCAACTGAGGATCCTTCTTCCCATGAATAAATAAATAAATAAATAGCATATAAGTAATTGGTAACTTATTAAGTTTAGCAAAAACAAAAAACAGAAAAACAAAAAATATTTCCAGTTGGGGGCTATGATCTATGCTTTGATTCTCAGACACTGAGAAGATTGAAGCTAAAGGATTTCTTGAGCTAGTAGTTTGAGGCCAGCCTGCACAACACAGTAAGAAACATATCTATACGTAATACATAAACACACAGGTGTCTTTGAAAAGTAAAGTTTGAGTAGAAATGTTTTAGAGAAAACAGTTGTGAGGACAACTGTTGCCAGCCATTTTTCACAGTGGAAATATTACCTGTTGTTCTTCAAGCAGAAAGAGAGTGATCAGGAACCAGAAAGAATGAAAAACAGGGGTATAAAAGCTGTATAAATCTAATGTATTGTGATTGCAGAAAGCCATGATGGTAGAAATGTCTTATGGAGGCATAAAGACAAACGTATCTAAAGAGTTAAACTGCATGTTAATAGCAACGTAGTCACTAAAGGTAGTTAGCAGGGTTAACGCTACTGTTGTATATTGCATGTGGTGAAGGGATTTGCAGGTATAATTGCATTAGAATCTTAAGATGTGAGATTATCCTAGATTATCCAGTGAGTCTCAGATGCAACAGTGTACTTACAGGGGGAGGCAGCAGAAGGGAGACACAGAAAAAGTGGCCTCAAAAAATCATACCCAAGGTGTACCCTCTGACCCAGATCCCAGACTTCTTGGTGGGCCCCTTATCATTCATGAAGTAGATAGCAATGGAAGCTGGGAGATTCTGATCAGAATCTGCAATGATGTTCAGAGAGGAACTGATGACATCCATCTCCTAGCATGAATGTTCCCAGTACTAGAAATAAATTCCAAAACACAGGACTTTGTGTCTGAAGAAGCATAGGTTATATAGAATGTTGTACCTGCTCCTGGGTAAGAAAGGTTCTTCACTGTGATCACAAATGAGAGTCGATGGGAAGCCCAGAGAGCTGGGTGTCCTCTCAAGGCTGAGGTAGGCTGTCCTGAGCAGAAACCAATGCCTGGAGTAGGAGGAGTGTACACTAGCAGTGGGCGTTGTTCATACGGCCATTTTTAATATGTGAGTTTGGAGTATGGAGCCCTGACAGCTGGAACTGCAGCACTCAACTCAGTTTTTGTCATCCTAAGACAGAGGTAAGCGGCCTGCCTGCCTTGCTGGTACTGCCGGGCTTTCTTAGACCTACCAGCATTTGAATAAAGACACAGAGACTTATTATTTTTAAAAGCTCAGGCATTATAGCAAGGCTACACCCTGCTAGCTCTAACTTAAGTAACCCATTTATTTACTTAGGACCTCCTCCACATCACATGCTGGTGAAACTCCACTCCCTCAGATTATTCTCCCAGAGACCCTCTCTCAGCCTGGAAGTTTCTCCCTCCCTTCCTGCTTTAGCTATTGGCTGTCAGATCTTTATTAAGCCAATCAAAAGGTGAGAGAGGAAGAGTGTTTACAAAATATGATACTGGTGATGAGTCTTAAGAATAACAATACCAGGGGCTGGAGAGATGGCTCAGTGGTTAAGAGCACCGACTGCTCTTCCAAAGGTCCTGAGTTTAATTCCCAGCAACCACATGGTGGTTCACCACCATCTGTAATGGGATCCGATGCCCTCTTCTGCTGCGTCTGAAGACATCAACAGTGTACTCATATACATAGAATAAATACATAAAATCTAAAAAAATAAAACCCAAAAGCAGCAGCAGCAACAACAACAAAAACCAATACCAAAGTCCCAAAGTTGGCTAGTGCTCATCTCTCTGCTGGTACAGAAATCAACATTTGAATATACAAAGACAACCTTTACACAGTATACAAAAAGATTACCACAGCTGGTCCTTTCCAATGGGCTTTGTCCTACAACACCGTCCCTACTCATATTCTGTCATACAGAATCTTGAGTGCCCCCCCCCGCAATGTTATTAGAGGGGCAACCTCTACTTTTTGTGTATCTTGCTTATATTGTCTATATTTTCTTACTTTCTATGTGCTAGACGTAACATTTGGGACTTTGATCCTAGATTATATATACCCCATACCATGCCCCAAATTGTCTAATTCCAGACAGAAAATGGAGTACCTTTGATATGAAGACCAACCACTTCAGATTCACACCGAATGGGCATCCTTGTTCTAGAGCCCCAAAAAGGTGGACAGCAGGGGCTATCAATGGAACCCCAGTGGTCATGTAGGCCATCAATCCTATAGTTCCTGCCCTACCCACTTATCCCTTGGGAACCCCAGTAAAGGCTTAGGAAGCACAACCCTGCTCTGTTCCAACCAAAACTTGGATTACCAGAGCCTGCTTGGCATATCAGGCCTCTTCCCTAAGGAAGTATAGTTGTGCATCTTTCCAAACAGCTGTCTGCCTGGCTGCAGGCTACCTGACTAGAACCTGCCAGGATGTGAAAGTGAATGCTGGGCCAGCAGCCAAGAGTTGGGAAAGCTGAAAAAGACCATGTACCTTGGCATCTGGGAGAAGGTCAGTTTCTTAGTACACTGAACTGTGGAGGGCATATACCATCCTAGATATAGTCTGCAAAAAAGACTAGCAAAGAGGAACAGAGGACCCCTAGAAAAACCACAGGTTCACAATGGCATCACTCACTAAGAAGCAAAAGAAGCCACTTCCACGTGTGTGACTGCTGGCCATAAAGACCAGAAGACTATCCTGAAACTGGAGTTATAGAAGGTTTTAAGCTGCTTTGCAGATTCTGGGAATCAAACCTGAATCTTTTGTAAGAGCGGCAAGTTCTCTTAACCACTGAGCCATCTCTCTAGTCCCGATGTTGCTACTTTTAAAATTATCTCTTCTTCTAACAATTTTGAAAAGTCATTTTCCAAGGAGAAGGTAACTTAGCCCCTCTAAATGGCTGATTGAAACCCAAAAGTCGCGTATTCTACAGTTGCGCTGTTGTTTCCTTATTAGTGATAGGAAAGGAAGTATTGCAAGATATTTAATCATACTGTGAACCCTGAGATTGTGTTATTTACTGAACAGACATTTTTTTTTTATAGTTGTGATGTGGCTTAGCCCTTAGCCCACATCTTTAATCCCAAACATTGAAGGTAAAGGTAGTTTGAGAAGGAAGCACCCATGTTTCAAAGTGATGTCTAATTGAATGACAGACAAAGTGGCAAATCAGAGAAAGATTTGACAGAATAGGACTGCCCACCTCTTACAAGAAGAGAGAGGAAAGGGAAGCTACTTAAGAGTGGAGGAGTAAGAGAGGAAGAGGGGAAGAGCAAGCAAGCAATTTTACTGGGAGAGTTTTACAGAGAGAACAAGCTAGGGATAGGTAAAGACAGAATGTGCCAGAGAATGAGAAGGAGTTAGAAGATTAGAATAGATTGCTGGAGTTAGTTTGAGGTCAAGCAGGGCAAAAAGTCAGAGGCTGAGAGAGAATCCAGTCTGAATCAACTTGGAGAGGAATTTGAGCCAGAACAGCTAAGTTGACCAGCCAGTCAGAGTTTATAAAGCATAAAAAAGGGTGAGCTCATTAAGTCTCAGAGACAGAAAACATTCTAGACCTAGATTAGATTGTACAGAGGCTAAAAACTTCCAGGACTTGTTAAGGAGGCTGGAGAGATGGCTCAGAGATTAAGAACATTTGTTGTTCTTGTAGAAGACCCTAGATCTATTCTCAGTACCCTCGTGGCAGCTCAAAAACATCTTTAATTCCTGTTCCAGGAAATCCAGTTCTCTTTTCTGATCTCCTCTGACACCAGGCACAGACAAATGTGAGTAAATCAATCATACAGATAAAATAAAATAAATATATTTTTAAAAGATAGAGCCTCTCTCCATAGTCCCGGTTATCCTAGAACTTACTAGATAGACCAGGATGTCCTCGAACTCACAGAGCTCTCTTGTCGCTGTTTCCTTCCCCTGATGCACTGTGTGGCTACTGGGAATGGGCTAGAGGCCAAGAACTTTTTGTATCACCATTCCAATAGTGTCTTCCCAACTCCAAATCAGGGTGGGCCTACAGAACCCTTGAGGGCTGCTGACAATAGAGGCAGAGTGACTCCTAGGTCCAAAGTCATAGGCATTATCTGGACAACACAAAGCTGTGGTTACTGTGGGTGTCCTTCCCTTGCATGCAGGTCCTCAAAGACCTGGGAACACACTGGAAGAAAGTTTGGGGGGGGGAGGGGGAGTGCGGGGATTGGGGGTTAAAGGAGCTTGTGGAAGTCCCGCTGAAGTGCTCAGCTATGAATGTTCCCATATAGCTTCTTCTCTGCTTATACGAGCAAAGGCTTCACATATCCAGTATCCTGTGTGGGAAATCTACTCCATTCCTCGATTTGCTCATCTGGCGCTGGAGGTCAGATCCAACCCTCTTGGGCCACCATGCCTCTCTGTCTAGACCAGAGGCCCCGCCTTCGGCAGGACGGCACCGCCCCTCAGGAGGCCCTCTCCAGTCTGGCCCCGCCCACGTGAGCCTGCGCGTTGGGTAGCGCAGTCGGAAGCCGGGAGCGGAGTCTGCCGAAGGCCCTCTTTACACCGCGGACCTGGCTTTAGCGTGCGCCTGGAGCTGGGGCGCTGGGGTCGTGGATGGCGGCGGCAGCCGAGTCCGGTGCCCGGACCTGGCCGGGCAGTGGTTCCCCACGTCTCGGCAGCCCAGCCGGCAGCCCTGTGCTGAGCATCTCGGGCCGCGCACGCCCGGGGTCAGGGCCGGAGCGGACTGGCAGAGCTATTGGCTCCGCAGCACCCGGCCACAGCTTTCGCAAGGTGACGCTCACCAAGCCTACCTTCTGCCACCTCTGCTCGGACTTCATCTGGGGACTGGCCGGCTTCCTGTGCGATGGTGAGAGTCCATCCCGCGTCCTAAGGCCGCTCCCAGGAGCCGGTGCCCTCCTCCCCGGGACACTGCCCTGACCTTTGAGCTCGTCCCTCTTGGCAGTGGGTGGGCTCAAAGACAACCTCTTGTTTGAGTAGGACCTTCCTATGGAGGTGACACCTGCTTTTAAGGGCAGGAAGAAGATGTGCCCTGGGTCTGGCCTCTCTTGACCTGTGATCTCAGGATTTCCTAGTGGGAGGTGGAGACAGAGTCGCCATAGTACAATGCTGTTGTTGGAATCCAACAGAGCTGTAAGAGGAAAGGTGTGTGTTGAGGCAGTTGTTGGGCCTGGTCATTGAGATATGAAGGTAGGACTGAGACTTGAGGCAATGGGGCTCCCTCTGGTGTTCCCGTGTCTGGCTTCCTAAGCAACTGGGGCAGCAGGAGTGGCTGATTGTGGTCCTGGTCTTTCTTGTCCGGAGTGCATGCTGATGCACAGAGGGACTTAATGCTGCTCTAATCAGGCTCAACTGCTTGGAGAGCCAGGCTCAGCCTTCTTTACAATTGTGGCATGTCCCAACACAGCTCCCACCCAGCTGCCAAGCCGGCTGGGCAGGGCAGAGGATGGCACCTCTTCATCAACTTTCCAGGTAATTCCATTGACTGGCCCTCTTTTTATTCTTACTCTTGTGAAGAGGCAGCCCTGAGACCCAAATCTGTGAAGGACATCTGGGCCTTAGAAAGTGTGACCTGACCAGGGGCTGAAGGTGGGAGCATTGAATCTGTCCTATTCAGGGAACAGGCGTGTGCTCTGGGCAGGATCACTGAGGCCATAGCTCCTCACACAGGAGTGTCTTCTGCTAGTGGCGATGGCAAGGTTGTCGTGGCACCTCAGGGCTAGTAGTGACATGGGAGTGGTCACCTGTTTTTCTCTGTCAGATCAGAAATATTACACTGTCCTGCCTGCCTTCTTACAGTATCAGAATCCCACTGAGATAGAGGCTGTGAGGTATACACTGACTTAACTGCATGTCTGAAGCTATGCCCCAGGACCTACAAAGGTAGCCTAGGCAGGGTGGTTCTCTGACTCACTTTATGGCTGAAAGTCATAGAAGGCATAGCTGCAAGTCTACGTCTAATCTCTGAAGGTAAAGGTAGTGAGGGTAGACCTATAGATCAGAGGCTAGACCTAGGATCTCTGCGGGACTGAGAGATAATGAAAGTGGGACTTGAGTCCAGGTACCCCTCACAGATATGACCCCTGTGCCTAGGTCTGTGGAATCAGGGAACCTAAGCAAAATCCTCATGTATAGCAGCCCAGAGTCTTTACCTAGAAGAGGGTACAGGGCCTCTTCTAAGCAGCATTGTTGTAGATGTCCTCACAAGGGTATGGGCAGGGACCTTCCACCTACAGGAGCATAGAAGGTCTCAGCCTATAGAGAAGACAGCTAGCAAGACCTTTTAAGGTGAAGCAAATTGAATACCTGGGAAAATTCCTGTTAAGTCATTACTTATCCGCTTTTCTCACCAGCCCTAGCATCCTTCAAGTAGAGCATCCCATGGAAAACTTTCTTGGAATGAGGTGTCTGGGGTCTCAGCGGGAGGGAAGCGGCAGCTGGGGCCCTCTGGATAGGTTCTGGCTTCTCAAGCTGTCTTGGTAGCCATGTCACTTCTATATCCTCTCATCAGTATCCCACCTGTGGAGCCCAGCCCAGGACCCTCACTTCCTTGTCCTGCCCTGGCTCTGATACGTTACACGGGTTTCTGTTCCCTCTTCTGCATCTCCAAGTTTGTTTCACTGCTGAAGCTCTACTGTGCTGAGGTCTGGAAAAAAGCCCCCCCTCCCCAACCAGGTGTGTCTTGTATGTCTTAAGCCCCTCCCACAGCTGTTTATGTGCATCCTGTCTTTGGAAACTCAGCTCTCCACTCTCTTGGCCCCAGAGACAAGGGAGCTGAGTGAGTGTGAGGGGATTGGGCCACTCCCAAGACAGCAGGACACACTCATCTGCCGCCATGGTCCAACTGTGGCATCTGGTTCTTGAGGATGGTGTTACTGCCTCGGATCGTGGGAGTGGCATTTGCCACTAAGTGGTACGGGGATAGGTACCATGCTGACTGGCTCAGCTCAAGAACTTCCCCCAATCAGCTCTGGCTGAGTGACCTCTATATGCTGGGCTCTTAGCTCTGTTAGGGATTTCTGATTCCCTATGGTATGCTGGGAAAGGCTGAGTCCTAGGACTTTTCACCTCCTAAGGCATACATGGGGCTGTATAGCAAGGTGGGCTGACTGACACAGCTCTCTTCCCTGCAGTCTGCAACTTCATGTCCCATGAGAAATGCCTGAAACAGGTGAAGACCCCGTGCACAAGCATTGCACCAAGCCTAGTCCGGGTGAGTGTGGGGTCAGTACATATGGCTTTCATGGGGTGAAGTGCTGACCTCTAGCTGTATTATTCAGTTTAGCCACATCATAGTTAGGGAGCAAAGGGCAGAGTTCTAACCACAATCAAAAGGAAGGAGCCGTTCCGTTGATGAGCTGAACACCTTGAGTGGATTTCTAGAGACTGAGTCAAGTCAGTGTCCAAGGGCACATTCTTGTCTGTGGAACACTCTGAATGAGGAAGCCAGAGGAACACAGATCAGAGGTTCAAAGTTAGGAAGTAGATGTAGCTGCAAAAGGACCAAATGAGGAGTCCTGGAGTCTGGGTACTTTGCTGGGGCTACATGCACTCTCGGTGCTCTGGTTATGACACTGACTAGTTTTGTAAGTTATTAACACTGGAAAATAGATAAAGAGCACAGGGGAATCTCTAGATTGACCCTGACAAATGCACATACACCTTTAGAGGTTTTAACATAACAGGCCTATGTAAAAAGCCTCAGAACCTTGGAATTGGAGCATGTTTTGGCCATTGACCTTCCTCCACAGGGCTCTGGAGAGAGCAATGAGGCTCCTAGCAGGTAGAGAGACTTCCTTTCTGTGAGTAACGATAGTGGTGAGAGCAGCATAGCTAGACACAGCTCAAACAGGTGAGCACGGTGGCCTCACTTCCCATCAGCTACATTCACAAAGCCAGTTCACTGATAGCTCAGTTGCTCTGAACTTGGACTGGCCTGCACTAGTAGGTGGGTCCTACCTCCCAGCAGTGGAGGAGAGGAGACAGGTAAATGGGGGTGAGGGGATGAGGTACCACAGTAAGCAGAAGTCAATGCTGACCAGTGCTCCGAACACTGTCAGCTTTCCCTTTAACGTTGCTGCTTGGCGGATATTTGATTACTAGGTGTGAGTACGAAGGGATCCAAGGATGCTGGCTGTGATCTGAGAATGCTATGCTTGCTAGAGTGCTGCCCTTGTGAACGACCATGAATGTGTTGAGACTTTTTAAAACTGTCTCGATGCCTTCTCATTGATACTTGTGATGAGAAGAAATACTAGTATGATCTCAAAGGATATACTTTATACGCTCAGAGGATAAAAAGAAAACAGAAATCATCTTCCATCCTGACATACATACCTTTTCTCTTCTGCTTATTGAATGTGCTTTAAGTCTTTGGGCTAAGGATCAGTCAAGTTAAGACCTGATCTTGTTTCATAGGAAGGTAACTTGCTATCACATGTTCACAGTCACTTTGCCTCCAAGAGGGTGAATCTGAGGGGTGTTGGAAGCTCCTGAATCTAATAAGACAGGTGCCTGGTAATGTTGCTGGCCTGTGGAGCGAGGAATGGGAATCAGGTGAACTTTTTATTTTACCTGCACTTACAGTACTGCAGATGTGAAGTTACAGAGCTTTTTCTCTGCTCACCTGTCCCACAATCAGCAAGGCTAGCCCCAGTCCGGGTCTCATGGTAGTATAGCTGGATTGAGGTAGACACTCTCAAGCAAGACCTGAGTTGCAGATTTGTAAAGGTGAAGGAGGAGGAGAGATGATTCTCTCTGTCCAAGCAGTTACCAACAGGTAATGCTGGTCCACCTCACAGGGCTACCAGGGATAAGGGTGCAGGACCAGGCAGGCTTTAATCAGGATTGCTCTGTTCCTACAGGTCCCCGTAGCCCACTGCTTTGGTTCCCTTGGTCTCTACAAGCGCAAGTTCTGTGTGGTCTGCCGCAAGAGCCTGGAGGTACCCGCGTTCCGCTGTGAAGGTACCATTGGGCCCTTGGCCCCCTTGGAATTGAGCTCCTCTCTCAGAGAGCTGGTCTCTGCTACCCCAGGTAGCCCAGCCCTCCTCTACCTCTGGTTTGTCAAAGGCATGGGTGGTAGGCTCAGGCTGACTTTGGGGTCTCCAACAGTATGAGCCTACCAGGCAGGAAGCAATCAGGCCAAAAGAAGCTGGTTCAGGATGGCAGGGGTTGGGGTTGGAGCCGGCCCAAGCTAAGAGGTCAGTGTGGAGGGCAGGGGTGTGGCAAGAGGCCCCTAACCTTGCCCGCCCCCCAGTGTGTGAGCTGCACGTTCACCCCGACTGTGTGCCCTTCGCCTGCAGCGACTGTCGTCAGTGCCACCAGGATGGACAGCAGGATTATGTGAGTGTACAAGCCCTGGGGTAGGTTTGGTAGGGGTAGGCGGGCTGAGCTTCTGACTGCCCCCCATCCCCAGGACACGTATCACCACCACTGGAGGGAGGGGAACCTGCCTTCTGGTGCACGATGTGAGGTCTGTAGGAAGACTTGTGGTTCCTCGGATGTGCTGGCTGGTGTACGCTGCGAGTGGTGTGGTGTACAGGTAGGCATGGGAATGGGATGAATGGGGCCCTGAGTGTGGGACAAAAGAGAGGTGAAGTCATCGGGTAGGGGTGGGCTCTGTGGCGGGATATGTGGTAAGAGAAGGGGAAAGTTCCTCTTTTTCAAATTGTTCTGGGTTATGGAGTAGTACCCCTGGCTTCATGCACCATCCAGGTGGGTGCTTGGCCTAGTAGATATAGAATTGGGCAGCTTTCTGCCCAGGGTACCAGACTTATACCTTTGTCCTATCAGGCTCACTCAGTGTGCTCCACAGTACTCACACCTGAGTGTACATTTGGACGTCTACGCTCCATGGTACTGCCTCCTTCATGTGTGCGCCTGTTGTCCCGAAACTTCAGCAAGATGCACTGCTTCCGAATCCCCGAGACCATGGTCCTGGAGCTTGGTGAGGCAGAGGTGGGACTGGGGTAAAACCTGACTGGGCCAGGCAGTGAGTATAAGGGCTTTGTCTACCCTGCAGGTGATGGGGATGATGGCCTAGATGGGAGTGCTGCTACAGGCACAGGCAGAGAGGTGCTGACCGCTACAGAATCCAGTAAGTGTCCCACTTAGCTGTCACTCTGTCCCACCTAGTTCCAGGCCCCCGGAGATTCTCAACTGCTTCCCTCTTGCTTTAGCTAAACAGACCCTGAAGATCTTTGATGGCAACGACTCCATGAGGAGAAATCAGTTTCGTCTGGTTACGGTTTCCCGCCAGGCTCGGAATGAGGAAGTAATGGTAAGAGTAAACCTATACACAGAAGTATGGTAACGCTACCATAACTGGAGCTCTCTGCTTACCCTCCCTTCATATCTGGCCCCCTTTCTCAGCTGGCTTCCCTATACCTACCTGCCTCCTCCACCTGTTCCCTTAACCTAGCTCTCCATACCAGGTCCCCTGTTCACCTGGTCTTCCATGTGTGGCTCTACCCTCTACAGGAAGCAGCTCTCCGTGCCTACTACATCAGCGAGGACCCTAAGGGCTTCCAGCTGCAGGCCCTGCCCCTAACCTTACCATCTGGCAATGCCCAGGCTTTGGGGAAGGCTGGGACCACTGAGGAGGAGGCTAGTAAAGGCTCTGGGCCCCGGGATTCCGTGCCTGAGGCTTGGGTCATCAGGTCTCTGCCTCGTACCCAAGAGATCCTGAAGATCTACCCTGGCTGGCTCAAGTAAGACTCGAAGCACAGGATCTGTTGAGAGAAAGGTAGAGTAAGGACCCAGAACCTGGACTTTGAGCCTGTTCCCCACAGGGTAGGTGTGGCCTATGTGTCCATCCGTGTGAACTCCCAGAGTACAGCGCGGTCCGTGGTTCAAGAGGTTCTCCCACTGTTTGGACGACAGGTATGTATCCTGTCCATTCCCACCCACTGGGCCAGGCTACTGTATACACACCCTCTGTATGTCCTGTGGATAGGAGGGAGGGTTCTGTCCTAGGCCTGATATATCACCCATGCTGTATAGGTTGAGGATCAGGAGAGATTTCAGCTGATTGAGGTGATCATGAGCAGCAGACAAGGTAAGTGGACTGCATTTCTCAGGTCCTTCTGTGTAGTAGGCTTGGGCCTGCTTCTCTAGGAGGCCTACCAGGACACTGGGGCTAGACCATGCCCTTCTGAGCAGCCCCACCTAGATTCACCTGCAACCCCACGTGCCCCAGAGACTTAGGGCAGCTGTTTGTGGAAGGGAGGATCCTAGTGCTGACATGCTGTGTCCCTCAATCCTGCAGTCCAACGGACAGTGCTGGTGGATGAAGAACCTCTACTAGACCGACTCTGGGATATCCGACAGGTCAGTGGGTGTAGACAACACTCCTAGGGAACTCCCAGTCCTTAGCCGTGGCCTGTAGAAGAATTGCATCAAGGCTGTCCACTCACCTGCCGTCTCTAGACAGGCATCTCTCCTCAGACACCACATCCTCCCCAACCAGCAGTTGATGTCCTTGGCTGGCAGTACCTTCTGTAACATTTCACCTATTTCTGGCTGGGAGGCCTTGAGTCTCAAGAGTATCCAAGTTAGTTCCCTGAAGAGCTAAGTGGGGATTTGGAGGAGCGTTGCTGGCACCGTTGCCCAGCGTTCCCCATTCCTGTTCTCCCTGCAGACATCTGTGCGTCAGGTGAGCCAGACGAGGTTCTATGTGGCCGAGACCCGGGCCATGGCCCCACGTGTCTCCCTGTTCGTGGGTGGCCTGCCACCTGGCTTGTCCCCCCAGGAGTACAGCAACCTGCTGCATGAGGCCATGGCCACCAAAGGTGTGACCTTGGGCTATCCAGGGCTCTGGCTGGGAAAGGGTCCTGACAGGCCGGTGGGACTATGGTGCCAAGCCTAAGTTCTTTTGCCTCCTCATGCACCATCTGAAGCCCAAGCTCAGTTCCCACTCCAGGCCAGCCTATAGGGCCTTCACTGTGGGGCTTCTGTTTCTCCATCTTGTTTCCTAAACTATTTAGTCTATGCTTCTTCTGGGGGAATCCTTATGCATTCAGGAGTCAGGGACCTTGTTTGGGAAGAGGGTCTAGACAGTTCCCAGAGGGCTGACCCCAAAGGATGGGACAGGGCTACTTGGGAGGGCTGTGCTCTGGATGTGGATGCCCTTAGGAGGGAGGCTGACCCCAGATTGGGAGGTCAGGTCTGGGCCTCAGGATGCTACTCTGACTACAACCTGTCTATGCAGCCGCTGTGGTGTCTGTGAGTCACGTCTACGCCTTACAAGGTGAGCTGATAACTGGCGGATGCTCTTGGAAGGGGATAGAAGATCCCGCCCTTTACTTCCTTCTCTAGATCCATGTGCCTGGAATCATCGCTTAGTTTGTTTCTTGGTTCACATCTGTTGCTTTTGTTACAGTGTGACTGAGATTAACTTTTCCCCAATCGTTGTCCTTTTCTGTGGGCCTGCATCTTTTACTGGGAAGGATGATTTCAGAACTGTCAGCCTTCTTGGCATGTGAACCCAGGACTCTCAGAGAGCATGCAGTGCTCATGGTACTGCATTTGAGTGTGAATATGACTGGTCAGGGAGACTAGCCTCATTACCCACTGCTGGATCCTGAATTCAGCCTGCCTTCTTCTGTAGGAATACTTTGCTGGAAGGGTGGCCCCTTACTCTGGATGCCACCTGTAGTCAGCTGACATGAGCTGACTATGGTCAGAGCTGAGACTCTGCCTAGGTGCCTGGTTGGCATATTACATAGGAGAGGCTTTGTGGCTGTGACATCTTGAGGGTGGATTTCCTAGGACAGGGGGGTGGACAAGATACACCCTTCTCTGGATACCTTGTGGGCGGGGTGCACAAGACATCCACCTTGAGCTTTGGCCCTCCTGTGGCAGGTGCAGTAATTCTGGATGTCACCTGCTTTGCGGAGGCTGAGCGGCTATACATGCTGGCCAGGGACACAGTAGTGCATGGACGGCCACTGATTGCGTTAGTGCTTCCAGATGTGCTGGTGAGTAGTCAGGACTCTGACGCTAGTTTAACACCCCAGGACCATCTCCTCATTGCCAGATGGCTGGTATGTGCCACCTTACAACAGCCCAAAATGGACAAGACTGACCAATTTATATCAGTCAGTGCTTGTCCATGGTTCTGACTTGATGATTGGGACCAAGGCTGGTTTCACATTATGAACCGTGAATTTCTAACATGTTGGATTCACCACAAGACACCCACCCCACATAAGTCCCGAGTGTGTTGTGACCATGTTATTAACATCATGCCAGGCCAGGCCCCAACCTTTACACAGGTAGCCATGTACCTAGGGTTATTTTTGGCCAGTAGGTGGAGCTCCCTGACTTGAGATACCACTCTTAGAACCTGGCAATGGCTGGGAAGAGGTGCACAGAGGGCAGCAGAGGACAGAGAATTAATTTCATATGAGGAGTGCCAGAAGGATTTATGCCTGGGATCCACAAAGTCCCCACAGGTATTCAAGGCATGCTTATACCTGAACCCTGATCTTGACTTCAGACTCAAGTTTAGGAGGAACAGAATTCAAATGAAATGTGTCTGGATTAGGCAGTGCCTACAGGTCCCCCTTGCCCCTACCCACTGGTCCTGCTCTGGAAGTAGCTGTTCTCAATGCCTGAGGATATAGGCCAGGGCTCCCTGTATGTTTAACTATGCATTGTCCTCTGTGGCAGAGTTAGGAATGAAACCATAGTTACTTTGTTTCCTGTCAGCTGCCTACTTTGGGGCAAATGAAGGTTGAGTACAGGCAGCTCTCCTGTCCAGTGGGGACTCCATCCCAAGTATATCCTAGCCGCAGTGCAGACCCTGCGCTGTTCATGCTGTCTGTGCCTGACTTATGTGTCTCCTGTTACTCAACACCATTGTAGGGACTTCAACCAGCCCACTGTGCCTAGACTCCTAGGGACTGTCTCTTGGAGTTATGTATGGGGAGACTGATTTTATTCCCATACCCAATGATTATCTCTGTGGTTAACCTCTGTAAACTGAGTCCTCTGACTGCCATGTGGCAGGTGGGACCTGGAAGCTGTTGACCTCTAAAGGGTGTATTGGTAGCTTTGCAAAAGCCAGGCCTTACTCCAGCTGGCTGGTGGTACCAGGATCGATCTATGGTCTTCCATCATGGGCCTGTGACTTCACAGCTAAGAGGGTAGGAATGGTCCCTTAACATATGTCACAGTGGATATGGCCCTGGCATTTGTGCTTGAGCTCCAAGCAGCCACAGTGGTGGTCTCAAGAGAAAAGATATCCTGAGAGGTCAGTAATGAGGTAGAGATAAGTGTGTGGACTGCTTAGCCTCAGGAGGGACTGGCTATGACTTAGCAAGCTTGGAATCTGAGGCTGGACACTGCTTAGCAGTTCCTATGTGGAACTTTTGATCCCAACGTAATTCAGTCCTCCACCTCTCAGCACACGAAGCTGCCTCCTGACTGCTGCCCTCTCCTCGTGTTTGTGAACCCCAAGAGTGGGGGTCTCAAGGGCCGAGAACTGCTCTGCAGTTTCCGGAAGCTGCTGAATCCGCACCAGGTCTTTGAGCTAACCAACGGGGGCCCTCTTCCTGGGTGAGTCCGGAAAGAACAGCTACCACCTTTTTCTAGCTAGTAGAAACTCTAAATGGGACTGCTGGAATCATTAAGTCTTCTATGTGGCCAGAGATAGACATCTGAGAAGGAAAGGACTGCCCAGGGCAAGAACGAGTACCCAAGTTCTGGCCTGGGCAGCCAGGAGGTAGTGGCAGAATACTGTCTCCCACACAGGTTCCACCTTTTCTCCCAGGTGCCCTGTTTTCGGGTACTGGTGTGTGGTGGAGATGGCACCGTTGGCTGGGTGCTCGCTGCCCTGGAGGAGACAAGGCGCCATCTGGCCTGCCCAGAGCCATCTGTGGCCATCCTGCCCCTGGGTACAGGTGGGCTTAGCCATCAACTTGAAGGATGGATTCTCAGGGCTGTCCCTGCTGTGGGTTTTGCTAGAGATTTATGGTGGTTTACGGATTATGCTTTCTCTACTTCCCAGGGAATGACCTTGGCCGGGTCCTTCGTTGGGGGGCAGGCTACAGTGGTGAGGACCCGCTTTCTGTGCTGGTGTCTGTGGATGAGGCTGATGCTGTGCTCATGGATCGATGGACGATCCTGCTGGATGCTCGTGAAATTAATAGTACAGAGAACGACGTGATAGAGACAGAGCCCCCCAAGGTACCGGTGTAGCTCCCGCTAGAATCTTACATTTGGCTCCCCCTTTGCTGATGTGCAACTTTCCTCCCAGTTACCCCTAAGGCAGAGCAGGAACTTGTTCGCTTAAGCCTGTGGGGTTGTGGGATTGTAGGGTTGTGCCTTCTGTGGTCATGCTGTGGCATTTAAGCTGAGAGGTTCCTAGGAAAAGGCATTGGTGACAATAGATAGAGATGTCTGGCACAATTCTGGACACTCGGGCGGCTGGCCAGCATCCTGGTTATGCCCTGTCTCCAGATTGTTCAGATGAATAACTACTGTGGCATTGGTATTGATGCGGAGCTCAGCCTGGACTTCCACCAGGCACGTGAAGAGGAGCCTGGCAAATTCACAAGCAGGTACCAGTAAGGCAAGGCTGGGGGTCCAGGTCACTTACAGCAGCTAACAGCTTTTACCTGGTAATTTGGAATGCCTACCTCTCTGTGACAGGTTCCACAACAAGGGCGTGTATGTGAGGGTCGGGCTGCAGAAGATCAGCCACTCTCGAAGCCTACACAAGGAGATCCGGCTGCAGGTGGAGCAACAGGAGGTGGAGCTACCCAGCATTGAGGGTCTCATCTTCATTAACATCCCCAGGTGCTGGGGCTGGGCTCTGAAACTCTGCAGTTTGGGCCAGGTGCTAGGTCTGTGTCTGCTCTGTACCTAATTTTGTATTTTCATCTTTTGGGGGCAGCTGGGGTTCAGGGGCTGACCTGTGGGGCTCTGACAGCGACTCAAGGTTTGAGAAGCCACGCATAGACGACGGGCTGTTGGAGGTGGTGGGTGTGACGGGTGTCGTGCACATGGTGAGCAACAACAGGCTGGTGGGTAGGCCCTGTGGTACCCTTTGGGTCCTACTAGCCAGCTCTGCTTTTGTCTTACCCAGGGCCAGGTACAAGGTGGGCTGCGCTCTGGAATCCGAATTGCCCAGGGCTCCTACTTCCGTGTCACACTCCTCAAGGCTACTCCAGTGCAGGTGGATGGTGAGCCCTGGGTTCAGGCCCCAGGTCACATGATCATCTCTGCTACTGCACCAAAGGTATATTTTTCAAGGCTGAGAGCAGAGGTAAAAATGGGTCAGGGGCAGGGCCAGGCAGGCTGATGCTGTACAGTAGCTAAGGCCAGGTGGGTCTAAGCTGTGGCTTTCTGGGACCCCAGGTATCATGGTGGCCCTGGTGAGAGCCTCAGAGAGGAGGTAAGAACTGAAGGCAATGTTCAGTAGGCTGCAGGCAGCAGCTACTAGATAGCTTTTCCAGGTCTTCCTCTTTTGTGGAGTGGAACCAACTAGTATTCACTGGCCCAGAGGTCTCAGACCTATCTCTTGTAATGTCACTCTGGCTCTCTGACCCTCAATCCCTACCTTTGAACAGGTTCACATGCTGAGGAAGGCTAAGCCGAAGCCCAAGAAGGCTGGCGCCATCAGGGATACCCGAGTGGACACCTTGCCTGCTCCTGAGGGCAATCCTTTATAGAAAGGAGCCAAGATGAAAGGTCTCAACCACCCAGCCTTTCTCATCTTTGGTTGGTCACACACTGGCTGGCCAACAGATGAACTTAGCTATAACACTGACCATAGAATCTTCATGGGTCTTGGGATGTTTCCATCCCAATGTCATGTGCAAACTTAGGAGTGGGTAGGTAATAGTTATTACTCACTCTGCCATACATAGTACCAACGTATATGACTGGGCACGAGGCTCTGGCTAGCTTGTCTTCTGCACAAGACTAGCTCTTATAGGATAAGTGGAGCTGGTCCTATTAGCCACATTCCTTCCTTTGAAGCCTCTCTTAAAACCCTCTTAGGCCCAATACATCTGGATGCAGGCCATCCAGATGGGTCCTCTGATTTCATTTTAAGTTCTTTCAAAGACGCTAACCATGTTGGGCCCTGACCTAACAGATATAGAAAGCTGCCTGTTCTCCTCTACTGATTGGGTGGGTGTGGCATCCTCAAGTCCTCTGGACTTATCACTAGACATCAGTTTGGGCTGAAGATAGTTACAAGGTCTCATCTAGCTGGTGGCCACGAACTGACAAGAGTTGTACTTCAGGATGGGAATCTTTCTCTACCCTGAGGGTAAGTGAGTTTAGCTATATCACTCATGTGTCACAGCTGGAGTGTGCTAGGCTCTGAGTCTCCCTCCTCAACTCCGGAGTGAAGGGTTCAGAACAGGGCCAGGCGGTGCCTGGTTGAGAAGTGTGTAAAGAACATCTGTTGTGGAGTAGCTAGGACTCCCTTAGACTCAACTTACAGCACTTTATATACATGGTGTTTGCCTGCCTACAGCCCTTCCTTGTAGATGTAGAGCTTCTACTCTGGCTCCTACAAAAAATGAGAGCAGCTCTGATGGCCAGGTCTTGCTGGAGGCACCAGGTTCACAGAACGAGACAAAAGCTGTCTCTCCCATGCACCCAAGAATTCATTGTCACACTTCAGACCCTAGGAAGAATCTGTCCAGAAATGAGCTGCCTAGCTAAGCCTGGTACATGCCTATAATTCATTTCTTGGGGCTGAAGCGTAACTGGGTTATAGAGCTAAAGCTCCTCTCAAAAAGTGAAAACATCTTAAAAAAAAAAAAAGGCTAAAGACATTTCAAGGTCTAGCCCCAGCCCTGGATAGGGGAAGAACGTAAGTCTAGATCCCTCTCCTGGTTGTCATTACTTGGCTTGTGGACACTTTCAGAAGTGTGACACCAGGGTAGTGTGGACCAGGGTGTCTACCTGCCTGGCAGTTTCATAGGACCATTGTGCCAACCCCTCACCTGCTTCTGCCAAAACTGCATACAAGTGCATCAAATAGCCATTTGTGATCTCAGTGTAGATGATCATGTTTACATCATTTTCAATGTTCAAAAGAAATTCTCTGTGATGTAATTTTTCATTTTTATTTCAATCTGTAGGAATTGTTTGTAAATTACGGTCGGTGTAGCATGTCCTCTGTATTTAAGTGAGACTGTCCTTATGTGGAGTGTGTCCTGTGCACTGGTCCTGTCTTTGTGTGTAATTTATCACTACATGAATGTTATCTAATTTATATCTGGGCCAAATACAGTGTGGGCTTTGCTGTCCCATAGCTGCCTCTTGTCTTTGTCTAACAACTGGTACAGGAATGGGCAGATAGACTTGCAGTCCCACTAGGGAGGCTCTATTCTTTTGAGGATGTGAGCCAGACAGGAGCTTCTCAGCCTGAGTTAGCCTAGACTCAATTGCTCGAACATTCCAAGGATAACCTGTGTGGTCACATGCAGGTCAGAGCAAGGCGTAGTGATAGACCTCTGATCCTGGCTGGGTGCTGCTGCCTCAAACAAGATCTCAGTAACAGCCCAAAGTGGCTTGTTCAGGTTAGTCAGACAGGTAAATTCCCCTGGCAATGTTATGGGCAAGGGAGGAAAGTAAATGGGTAAAAACAATAAATTCAGTTCCCATGAAACCCTTCACTGCAAAGTGCAAACAATGTTCATACTCTTGAAATAGATCATGATAGTTCACAATGTAAACAATACCCAGGCCAGTATATCCACAGCCCCAGTGTCACAATAAGCTTGTACTAAGACATCTCCACAGGACCCCTTACAGTATGCCTAGGATAGGCAGGAGTGGCTTTCGTGGCATTAGCAGGGGGCAGGCAAGAGCTGGGACTGTGTCTCGGGTTCACCCTGGTCTTGATGGGGACGCTGTGGCCATAGGTCCCGTAGGACTTGAAGGCCTGCTAGGGCAAGGCGTACAAGGAGACGGAGCAACAGGAATGCAAAGGGCACTGAAATCTGCATGAGGTGGAAGATGGCTGTGCTGAACCGACTCAGTAGGCAGGTGGCAGCAAAGGCCAGCAGGCTGGCACAGGGATACAGTGCAAGCTTGGCAAACATGAAAGCATGCTCCTGCCCACCAAATCGCACAGCTGGCTGCAGTGTTTCTGTCTGATGCAGCAGGGCTGTAGTCCAGATGGCAAACTGGAAGATGCTGGCGAAGAAGATGATGGCACAGCTGACACGCACACGCTCAAGTTCATCACGGGGTTGCCGGGCAAAAGCTGAGGTCTGCTGGTAGGCCAGAGGGAGGCCACCCACAAAGGCCAGTGACAGTATGTTGAGTAACCCCATGGTCTGTGTAGCCTTCCGGACATGCAGGAAGAGTGAATGGTGGGCAAACCAGAGCAGACCCACTGTGGCGAAGGAGCCGAAGTATGCCAGGAATTGTGGCCCATATGCACCCAGGGCAGCCACAAGGCTGCCACTGAATTTCTCTTGCACATCCTTGGGATCCGGAACATTGTCCTCACTGGGAAGTATGAACATTAGGCATTTGTAACAGCCTCCCAGATGACAGGACCAGAAGGGTCAACCAAGCACCATAAAGTGAATTTGAGATTCATGATGTGTGACCTTCAGGACACAACAATGTTCCCTATGTGCTACTTACATATATTTAGCATACTAAACAGTTACTGTTCTTCACTCACAATGCTAATTTAGCCAGTCCTATATATTCTCTTCCAACTGGTGGCCCTATCTGACAACCAGTGTTGACAGATAGCCCTGGTTGGTTGATGAGGGTCAACCTTCTGAGGGTAGGACACCTACAGGAGAGGTCCTCCACAGCTATCCTAAGTCATGCAGGATGTGCTGGAGCATAGAGTCAAGGGGTGGAACCCATCACCTCGACATGAATGATGGGATACCCAGGTACCAACTACTTCCTCCAAACCAGTCAGAAGGAGGGACACAGTGTGAGGGCAGGAGAGAGCCTGAGGGCTGTCACACGAAGGGAGACTCCAGGCAGAAGGTAGTAGTAGCAGCCTTCTATTGGCTAGAATTCCTGCCCTAACCATAGCCTCTGGCTGAGTCCTTCAGCCTTGGCTGCAGAATGGAAGCAACGGCAGGTTGCTCTGGAATGTTCCCTAAATCTAAGGCCTCAGGAAATCAGGTACTAGTGAATATTTACCTTCAACCTATACAAATTTATAAATTATAGTAGGACAAGTTATTCCAAAGTATCAGGAAAAGCAAAGTATCAGATGCAAAATCTAAAACCAGACTTGTGACACGTTTAATAAAATAAGAGTGCAATGGAATGTTTGAGGAACCATAGGCTAGAGGAGGGTAAGGGGCTAAAAAAGAGACACTTGGATATAAAAGTGAACATTGAGACTCGAGCTCCAAAAGTACTGTACTGGAGCTAGGCCATATAGGAGAGCCAGTCCTAATAGGTATGGAGGTGGAGGTAAGGCCTGAGGGAGCTGCCTGAGTATTTCTGGATAGGAAGCACAAGGTAACCTTGGAGAAGCACTTGTGCTCTCAGACTGAGGGCAACTGCGATGGGAGACCTTTAGGGAAGAGGGAACCTGGCACCTAAGGGGAGACTGGTGCTGATAAAATCTTTCTGGAGTTCCTAATTCATTCTCAGACATACTACCACCTAGAAGATGGGCCAAAGCAGCAAGTTGGGGTCCTCACCAGATGTCCAGGATGAGGAGTGTGGCCACGATGGCATAGACACCGTCACTGAAAGCTTCCACCCGCTCTTTGCTGAGGGGCGCATGCAGGTCAATACTGAATGGCTCCACACTGTGAGCTGGAGACTCCCTGTGGCCTGTAGATATGCCAGGAGAAGAAACTAGCCTTGCTGTGGGACTATCAGACCAGTGTGGCTACCACTGGCCTCTTCTCCAAGGGGCCAGGAGGGGAAGTGATACAGAGATGCTTAAGGGATAGGAAGTAGCCAGAGCCCTGCAAACAAACCACCAGATATGGGCTGAGCCCAGGAGGGCAAGCCCTGAGCCATCACACAGATGCCTTGTTCCCACTCAGTGGCCCTTGGGAGTACCCTGAACTCCAGTAGATCCTTCCAACATGCTTATTGTAGTGCTGTGCAAGGTTACCTACCCACAAACTTGTCTCTGCACCAGGTGGTAGCCTTGCTGATGTGAGGGAGGAAGATGACAGTCACCATCAGCAGGTATGACTGCAGAAAGAAATAACAGGTCAGGGGATGGGGACTTCTTACACCTGAAGTCTGGTCCCACTCTTCTGCCCCAGATGGAGGGTCAACAGAAGTAACAGAGGAAAAACCAAAGACCTGTCTTTTATGGGAATGAACTGTGTGTAAAGGCACAATCCCCAAAGGAAGGGCTGTCCTGAGGGACAAATACATGCCAATCATGTGCTTTCTACTGAATACATAATGGTAATAACTTAGCAACAAAAGGTAAGCAGTCCAACTGAGAAATGTATGGGGATGAACTTGGAAAGACACTTCACCTGTGGCTTCCCTGGTCAGTCTGCTTGGCTAGATGCTTCCCATTCAGCATTCTGCTCCGTTACAGTTTATAAAGTCTCTGGGTTCCCTGGGTCCTACCCCCTCAGCTGGTATATTATCTCCTTCAAAGAAGTGGATAACCTGATAGGGCTTTAAGTATGGCATTTGTAGCAGTCACAGGCCTTCATCAGTCTGTTTAAAACCCGGAATGTTCTTGAAATGCTTACCAAACATGTATTAATTTTTACATATTTACTTTTAATTACGTACAATATTTGTTTGTTTGTGTGCATGTGTGAGGGTGCTCATATACTACAGTGTGCATGTGATGGTCAGAGGGCAACTTTCAAGAATCAGTTCTCTCCTTTTACCGTGTATGTTCCAGAAATCAAACTCAGTTCATTAGGTTTAGTGGCAAGTACCTATACCAACTGACCATCTCATCAGCCTGATACCAAACATTTAAAATAACTAGCACTTGTTATTTTCCACTATTCTTAGGATGCTTTGATTAAAAATTCCATGTACTTTCATAGTATTTAAGTTGACTCTGCTCAAGCCAGCTTCCACCACCTGCTCTGAAAAAACTGTTTCAGCATTGCCTGTTCTTTCTTCTGCTAGCTAGGTTCTCTTCGACTGGGATAAGACTTCCTCTGAGAGTCCCAGCACTCACCAAGGGGAAGAAGAAGAGGGAAAAGACAGCTGCAACAAAACACAGTGCTGGGCCACGGAGGACTAGGTGCAGGATGTGCCGCCGGGACAGGTCCCTATGTGTAGAGCACTGGATTTGTGGATTCAGCAGATGTGGGAAGTGGAAGGCATAACCCACAATCATTGCCTGTGGTAAAACAAACAAACAAAACAGGCCATAGGGCACATCAACAGGTAGAGGGAGAGCCACAGCCAGTTAACCCTTGAATCAACATACACATTTCTAGGGGTCAGGAGCAAGAGTGTCCCTCCTAGATAGCCTCCTCTCCTGGGATGTTCTGAGAGTCTGGGGAGGAGAAGGGGGTTGGACTCTCATTCTATTCTATGATGGTAAGGCTACCTGCGGTGTGACTCAGCAAATACGTACATACCCTGTATTCCTACCTGCACGGATCCAATGGCAATCACACATGTGCAGAACAGGAAGATGCCCAGGGGCACATCAGGGAAGGTGACCATTAGCGAAAACTGTCAAAAGAATCCCCACAAACCCCAAAGGCTATCAGAGCTAGGTTCTGAGATGGTGTAGGGACAACGGTGTGGAGCTGGTGCTGGGTATATTCAATCTTCCAACAGAGCAATTCCACCCACTGCTTCCAAACTTTAAAGCCTGTGTCACTGATCTTATGTAAAATCCCCTAGATTTTGAATTCTCTGCATTATAGCCTGTATACTTGGGCCAACTGCGGACTCTATTAGAATTTTAAATGCTTGTTGATAGGCTAATAGGGGTTCTGGAGAGAGGCAGGTAGAAGCAAAGAGTCTCAGGGGTATTCTGATGGCTTTGCCTCTAGCGGCCCTAAACTCTCTCCTCTACTCAGCCCCAACTACTAATCCCTTTAAGTCTCTCCTCAGTAGTCCGCAGTCCGGGTCTTGAAGCCAGGGCTACATTTCTGAGAACTGTCACACAGATATGCTTAGTGAGGAGTGCAGGGTGATGACCATTACTCACTGTGTAGGGCAGAAGGGTGATAGTCATCATGCAGGCCTGTAATGAAGGGAAAGGAGGGAGGTCGCAGTCACCAGAAGGCCTGGCGAGGAACAAGGGGGCACTCCAGGAAGGCAGAAATATATCCATACAGTTTTAGGACTAGACCCAAAATGCCTGTGCCCCTGTCCTGGACAGATAGATCCCATTAGCCAGCTGAGGAACTTCAAGGAGTGGAAAGTCCACTCTGTGGGAGCCCATACCTTCTCCTACCTCTCAGGAGGGGTAAATCATAACTAAGCTCATTTTTCAAAACAACAATAACTCACCAGGTTGAGTAAGGCAAGTGTATCATCTATTTTTCCAACAACCTGGAACAATCTAAAGTTAGGAGAAAGAAAAGATGGGCCATCATTCAAATATGGCTCCATAATATTAAAATGCATCTCCCACTGTATTTTCTAGTTAAAATATCATTGAAGATGTCACTTTTGATCCCACCACTTAGTGGGTCTGATGAGACTTAGTAGGCTAAGGTGCTATCAAGCCAGGGTATTGGAGTTTGATGCCTAGACCCACATGAATGGGGGAAAGAACTAAATTCTACAAGTTATCCTGATTCTGGTGCATACATACATCCACACATGCACAAAAATAAAATGTGATTTGTAAAAATGTAAATACTACCTACTCTATGAAAGTCAGAAAACTTGAAGCAAGCATACTTTATATGTGAAGCACACACCTATTCCACACATTCTTCCCATTACTTTGCAGAAACAATCTGAAGAAACCATCTGTACAACTGGTAGCTTTTATGAACAGTCTTTTCATAGAAAGTCTTGAGGTAGGGGAGTTTTAGCTGTCCAGGGAGTTCCGGCTAAAGGCAGGACTAGCAGTGTGGCTGTGAGTCTCCTGTCCCATGAGTTTTGTCCAGCCACACTTTCTGGGAATAAGCCTCTGGGGATGTGGAGCTAGAGCTCTATCATGCAATATACTGTTTTTAGACATTATGTCTAAAATCCAGTTTGAAGAAAGGAAGTGCTCTTTTCTCTTTTTTCCCCAAGATCTCATATACTGTACTTGTTAGAATTTGTTATTTAACAGAGATAGTTTTGTATGGAGATACTACAATATAAATAGAAAACAAAATGGAGCACTATCCTTGCTACACGAGCATAGGCTGCCAAGCATCCTAAAGCCTATCATGTCAGGGCCCTACAATAGGGTTGCCCCCAACAGTATTTGACCATGGCTCAGATGTCACCCATCCAACACCGAGCACATGGCCTTCTTTTTGGACTGGACTCAGTTGAACTGCCATCCCCACTCTAGAAAGCTACCTCTAGCTCATGGCAATGGCACAGGCTCATTTGGGCCGAAGTCTTCCCTAATAAGCCGAACCGAAGGGACTTCAACCCTAGAGGCAGCAGGCTACCTGCTGGTTCTAAGCGCATGTGTATTAAGAGAGAACTCAAAGCAAATCTCAGAATAGCTCTATGAAGTTCCTCAAAGGCCCCCAAGCCTCAGAACCTGACTACTGATGTGTTCCACAGTGGGTGTGGCCCTGGTGAAAGAACCATGAAGGGAAGGTTGGCTAAAGTTACAGGGAGACCAAAAGGATAAGCCTGCCCAGGCTTTGAAACATCTATCACCATCATCTTGCTGAGAACAAGTGTGTAACATGAAACACATGCTGCACTTTTAAATAGCAGTGAGTGGAATGTATGCCTTTAATCCCAGCACTCAGGCAGCAGAGACAGGATTTCTGAGTTTAAGGCCAATCTGGCCTACTACATGGATGTTTCTTCTCTCTCCCTACACACACACAGAGACAGAGAGAGGAGGGGGGAAAGATGCAGAGACAGACAGAGTCAGAGAGAGAGACAGACAGAGACAGAGAAAGGAGAAGAGGAAAGGTAGGTCATGAAATGTTTACTAGGATCCGCAAATTTTCTGTACCTTGAGCATTCCCTGAAGAATATTCCCTTGAACACGCTAGTCTGCAGCAGGAATGTAACGCCCACATGCCCAGCTCTTCCTGTCGAAGTCTGCTATGCCCCTGCCTGTCTGGCACTCAGTGCTCAGGGGTTCATGCAGCTATGGAGCCCTGTGTCCTAGGATCCTAAAGAGCCTTATTCTTCCCTAGGACAAAACTCAGACATCAGAATGTCATCTACAGGCTCAGTTTTCATACAGGGAAGTGTTTCTAACCATAGACCCTTGAGACATAGACATTAAGCTTGTATTTTCTCTCTTTTCTGCCATGTTCTATTCTGGTCTTCCAGTGGGTCTAGCAGGTGGACACTTTTCTGCCTCTCCTAACAGACAGGAAAAGGGGGAGGGTGGTGTTGTACAGCCAGGACTTCTTTGCAGCAATCTTGACCATGTTGTTCTGTCCTGAGTCTAAGTCTCAGAGTGAGAACCAGAGGTGGGAAGAGGCTGGGACACAGCCTGTGAACTGAGGCCACAGATACCAAGAACAATACATCTCTGTAGTACTGTGACAGTCCATGTCTTTTTGCCAACCCTGAGTAAATCATGACAGTGAGGACCTTGTATTAAAGGTCTAATTCCCTACCTGGTATGTGCTGCCCAGGCCACAGTTACGATTAGAAATGTCATAAGGTAGACAGCAATCCTAGTTGCTAGAAGTTTCTGTATACTTTTGTCAAACTGCTGTATGAAAAGAACACTGCTATTAGAACAAAGTAACACGCGGTACAACAGTGGTCATTTCAATGGCAAGACTTATCCTACAGCACAGTGAGGCATTTAGGAAGGTCCCCAGTCTCAAAGTGCACAACACAGTCTATGTCTGCTCTGAGTCTAACCTCACTTCTACCAAACTTGCCCCACACTACAGCAGTATTAGGACCATACTTTAGAAGAAAAACCTCAGCAGTTCTGGGACCTCCCAAAAGATTTACATCAGCTTGCAGGTATGGCTAGAGCCAGGCCTCACTGTTGTGGGGGCTGGCTGGATAGAGCTGCAGCCTTCCTCCCTCAGGATGCATAGTATTCATGAGTCTTATATGGTGATATGCTAATCACATGGAATGAAACTCAGTGTCCAAGTCTCAAAATTATTTGACTGAAGAGCCACATGTTCCCTATAAAGAAAAAAGCCCATAAAGTTGGATATAAATGGAAATTCTTTTAGAAAAGCTCTTTGTCACCCATATAGGGTGGCTTGGTGGAAGTCTGGGTGGACGTGGTTCCTCTTCTCAGTGGAAGATATCAGTGCCTGTCTGCCTAGCTAGAAATAAAACCTCCTTTGCCAGAGCCTGTTCTTGAGCCCTGCCCCCCTGCTCTGAGTACATATCCCTCTTTGAGGAAGCACAGATGTCCTGTCCACTCAGTAAATTCCCTGCCTTGGGCTCTGCTGCCTACAGATTTGGGGGTTGGCTTTCCAAGTCCAGGTCGGGTTTTCTTACTGGCCCACTGTACAAACCAGACTGTTCCTATTACCTGTTCTGGTGAGATCTCTGTGTGGGTCACAGGCAGGATCTAAAGGAACAAAGACAAAAATAACCAAGAGATATTTCTTGGGCTGGGGATCCTCACAGGCAGAAGGTATGTGGGCTCTTGACCACTGCTGAGCAGCCTCCACCTGCATGAAAGGTGCCTTTGGGCATCTGAGCCTGCTACAGAAATGAGTGGCAGGTTTAAGGTGGGCCCCACACTGACCATGACAGTGGCGATGATGGAAAGCAGTGCATCACTGAAGCCCAGCATGCGGTGGGAGCTCTGCGTCCCCTCCTCATCTCTCCTGTATAGGGATGAGTCTCCCTCGGAATCCACTGCCTGCTCCTGGGTCTGGAGCCTGGACATGGTGGGGCCACCAAGATGTCACAGAAGCCTGGGAAGAAGTGTAGCTCTGAGCATATCAGAGGGATGTCTCAATCCTGAAGACTTCGGCCATTTCGACGCAGAGACAAGTGCTAAGTATAGGGGACAAAAAGAGAGACACTTCACAAGGTAGCCTTTCCAGATTTCCAGCCACAGGCTAGGATAAGAGTATTAATATCAGACTCATCAGTGAGCTCTGTGATTGAGACAATACATTCTCTGTCTCAGTGGGAAAGCTCTGATGATACAAGGTTGATGCTCAGCATAGCATGGTACCTTGGAGGGCCTGAAATCTGACCCCAAGTTTCCCCTTAAAGCTGCTTTGTCAGCCTGAGTTACCTTGAGTTGTACATCTCTTGGCTAAAAAGAATGTCCCTGAGGGTCACAACTGCCTCAGGTCACAGGGTCTGGGATGTTTTTTAAGTTTTTCAGAAATAATACTGTATAGACAAGTGAGATGCCATCTGGGACATCCTCTAGGGAGGAGAGATATTTGTACCCCAGGAGCAAAGGGTTGAAGTAAAGCTATAGAATCCATCTGCATTTTGCACTAGACCCAATGGTAAAAACACAGGGAACCACTCAGCAGCTACAGGATATGGAAGAAGTGAGGCACTAGGAAGTATTTTCTAAGACCCCACTTGTGATCAGGAGAGAGAGAATAAGAGTGTGGCAAGGATGGTCAGAGGGCTGTAGCTGTGACCATTGGTAAGGCGGAGTATGTCTGGCTAAGCAGGACGCATAAGTGTTCCTGGGAAGCAGGTCCTGAGACTACGAGAGGAAGGTTAATCCTTGGGTCCAGGTCCAACAATATAAATGTGCCCTGCTTTGAGCATGTTTACTGAGTCAAGGTAAGGATACCCTCAGGTAGCAGAGGTGAAGAAGGAGGCTGTGAAGGAGTTGAGACTATGGAGTCACTAACATAGTTAGGGGAAATGAGGTTGCAAGTCATGGGTAGAAGGCAGTGTAGTCCCTGGGAGGATGAGAAAGTAAGAGTCAGGATACTTGGAGGATGAAGCTTTACAAGTGTGGTCACAAGCACAAGCCCTTTAGTAATGAAACAAACACAGTAAGACTGAGTTTACTCTGAAGAGGATGCTGCTAACATAACATCAGGTACCACACAATGAAAATATATATCACATCAGACCAATTTCCCTTATGAGCATTGATGCAAAAATTCTCAACAAAATTCTGGCCAACCGAATCCAAGAATGCATCAAAACGATAATTCACCACGATCAAGTAGGCTTCATCCCAGGGATGCAGGGATGGGTCAATATACGGAAATCCATCAATGTAATCCACTACATAAACAAACTCAAAGAAAAAAAAACACATGGTTATTTTATTAGATGCTGAAAAACCTTTTGATAAAATTCAGCATCCCTTCATGATAAAAATCTTAGAGAGATCAGGAATTCAAGGTCCATACCTAAACATAGTGAACGCAATATACTGTAAACCAGTAGCCAACATCAAGTTAAATGGAGAGAAACTTGAAGCAATCCCACTAAAATCGGGGACCAGACAAGGCTGCCCACTCTCTCCCTATCTATTCAATATAGTACTCGAAGTCCTAGCCAGAGCAATTAGACAACAAAAGGAGGTCAGAGGGATACAAATTGGAAAGGAAGAAGTCAAAATATCACTATTTGCAGATGATATGATCGTATACTTAAGTGACCCCAAAAATGCCACCAGAGAACTCCTAAAGTTGATAACTTCAGCAAAGTAGCTGGATATAAAATTAACTCGAACACATCAGTAGCCTTCCTCTACACAAAGGATAAACAACTGAGAAAGAAATTAGGGAAATAACACCCTTCACAATAGTCACAAATAATATTACATACCTTGGTGTGACTCTAACCAAGCAAGTAAAAGATCTGTATGACAAGAACTTCAAACCTCTGAAGAAAGAAATCGTAGATCTCAGAAGATGGAAAGATCTCCCATGCTGATGGATTGGAAGGATTAATATAGTAAAAATGGCCCTCTTGTCGAAAGCAATCTACAAATTCAATGCAATTCCCATCAAAATTCCAAATCAATTCTTCATAGAGCTAGAAAGGGCAATCTGCAAGTTTATTTGGAATAACAAAAAAACCCAGGATGTTGAAAACTATTCTCCAAAACAAGATCTCCTGGGGGAATCATCATCTCTGACCTCAAGTTCTACTACAGAGCAATAGCGATAAAAACTGTATGGTATTGGTACGCAGACAGGCAGGAAGATCAGTGGAATAGAACTGAAGACCCAGAAATGAACCCACACACCTACAGTCACTTGATATTTGACAAAAGCTAAAAACATCCAGTGGAAAAAAAGACAGCATTTTTAACAAATGGTACTGGATCAACTGGAGATCAGCATGCAGAAAAATGCAAATCAATTCATTCTTATCTCCTTGTACAAAGCTCAAGTCCAAGTGGATCAAGGACCTACACATAAAACCAGATACACTGAAGCTTATAGAGAAAGTGGGGAAGAACTTTGAATACATGGGCACAGAGGAAAATTTCCTGAACAGAACACCAATGGCTTATGCTCTAAGAACAAGAATCGACAAATGGGACCTCATAAAACTGCAAAGCTTCTGTAAGGCAAAGGACACTGTTAATAGGACAAAATGGCAACCAACAGATTGGGAAAAGATCTTTATCAACCCTACATCTGATAGAGGGCTAAGATCCAATGAATACAAAGAACTCAAGAAGCTAGCCTTCAGAGAGTCAAATAACCCTATTAAAAAAATGGGGTACAGAGCTAAACAGGGAATTTTCAACTGAGGAAACCTGAATGGCTCTGAAGCACTTAAAGAAATATTCAGCATCCTTAGTTACACTGTGTTTAAGGGGCCTCTCTTGGCTGATAGACAGAAAAAGATTCATGTTTTTCTAGTGCTGGCACAGAAGTAATGGAATTCAGAAATAAATTCAAACATCTATGGTTAGCCAAGAATCATTGGATTCTTGACAAGGGAGTAGGAATTATTTAATGGGGGGAAAGAATGGTCTTTTCAACAAGTAATATAGGGACAACTGAATGTCCACATGCCAAAGAACCACAACAAAATGAATGCAAATGGAGCAAAGATTTTAACAACTAAAATGATAAAACTTTTAGAAGCAAGTTTTGGGGAAATTGCTACAAAGAGACAGCACTAACAAGCATAAGCAACAAGCTGGGCATGGGAGCATACATCTTTTGTACTTGGGAGGCAAGAAGCAGGCACATTTCTTTGAGTTTGAGGTCAGTTTGGTCTACATGGGGAGTTCCAGGACAGTCCAGGCTGTGCAGAGAAACCTTATCTTTAAAACAAACAAACAAACAACAACAACAACAAAAAAACTAATAAAAAATACAAAAATTGAGCTTCATCAACATTAATACATGTTATGATTCAAAAGGATTAGATTAATAAAAGATAATCCATCAAATATGAGAAATTATTTGCAAGTCTTATCTGATAAGAGTTTGGCAATTAAAAAATATAAGTAAGTCTTATAAATCAATTAATAAAAACTAGACGGATTTGGTCTGGGAGCAACCCTAGGGCCCACTCTAGGCATATGTTGGTGTTCCCCAGCTTCAGGCATATGCTAGTTCTCCATGAGATCTCTGGACACTGGAGCTTATCCTCCAGGCTTCATGTGAAATAAGATGTCCATCCAGAGTCTCAAATCAGGAATTTCAACTTTATTTAATTGGAATCGAGCCTCTTAAATGGAAGATGATGTGGACTTTAAGACAGGAGATATAGGAGCCTCAGCCACTTCCTAATACAGTGTTCAGCATTATGTAAGAATGGCTTTATGGTACTCAAAGACCAGCCATGTAAAATCACCAGAATGTCTACTTCAAAGACTGGCAACCTGGTCATGCTAAGGTCCAGCTGGTTGACAGTTCTTGTTGTTTTGTTTTTCAAGACAGGGTTTCTCTATGTAGCCCCAACTGTCCTGGTACTCACTCTGTAGACTAGACTGGCCTTGAACTCAAGAGATCCACCTGCCTCTGCTTTGTGTCCCAAGTGCTGGGATTAAAGGTGTGTACAATCATCATTTGTAGTCACTGGCCCCTTACTAAAGACTTTCTATTGTCTTAAACCCATGTCTGAGTAGTCTTCTCTAGTGGACACCCTACAGCAATGAGAAGTTCAGAAGTACATTTCTTTACATATGTCCCAGGTATGCTTACAGGGATGTACCGCCGTGCCTGCCTTTTCCCCCATGGAATTTTAAAGCAAGTTTAGTACAAAATATACTCCTTAATATTTTATCTCATTGACATCTTGCATTAAGGTGACCTATTTGTTTGACACAATAGTGACACATCATTAAAAGTCCATAGTTGACATTACAGTTTATCGGGTTGTACTGAGAAATGTTTGATGACATATTTCCATCTTTATGGCATTAGACAAAATATTTTTACTATCCTAAAAGTCCTCTGTGCTCCACCTAATGTGTCTCACTCTGTTACTATCTCTTCTTCCTTAACCCCTGGCAACTACTGGCTGTTTTTTTGTTTTTGTTTTCTACTGTCTCCACACTTTTACTTTCCCCAGAATGTCATGTAACTAAAATTGTAATAGATTTTTCAACTTTCTAGCTGAAAGTCATCAGTTCCAAAGTTAAGGAATCCTGACAAAGATAATCATATTAAAAATATTCATATTAGTTATTCCTTTCCAATATGGTTGCTTTTAGTTTCTTTTTCTTGCCTTGTTACATTGTTTACTATTTCCAATACAATGTTGAACAGAATAAGCCCACCCTTGGCTTACTGGTCTCAGGGCTAAAATATGAGGTTATATTATTATGTATGATGACAACGGTAACATTTTCAAAGATACCCAAGTATGTTGAAAATGCTTCAGTTTATTCCTGGTTTGCTTAATTTTTCTTTTTTTTAGTATTTTTTTTAAATTTTGAATTGCGTGTGAACACGTGTGCAATGCCCACAGATACCAGAACAGAGCATCAGAACCCCTGAAGCTGGAAGTCCAGATGGTTGTGGGTCACTTCTGGTGCTCTGGAACAGCAACAAGTACCCACAACTTCTGAGCCATCCCTCCAGCCCTGCTTATTTGTTGTTTTAAATCAGGAATGGGTACGGGGTTTGTCAAATGCTTTTTTGTTATCCAGTGTAGCCCTGACTGCCCTGGAACTCACTGTGTATCAGGCTGGGCTTGAACTAACAGAGATCCACCTGCTTCTACTTCCCAAGGGCTATTATTAAAGGTGTGCCTCATTATGACAGGCTATTTTGTTTTGTTCTTCACTTTTTAGTAAGCATAAATTACATTGGTCAAAAGTTAAATAAAAGTCAACTTTGCATTCCACAGATAAACCTCAACCTGTTGTGATATATTATTATATACATACACACACACACACAAGATATCCTTCATTTGAGATGCCTGGAAACAGTATTTCATATGTCAAAAAGAAAAATTGAGGGAAATGGACATTTTATTAGCTGAACATTTTCAATCCCAAAGTAAAAAGCCTGAAACTCTTTGAGCACCATTGTTGGCATTTAAAAGTTTTGGATTGGACTGGATTTGATGGCTCAGTGGTTAGGAGCATTAACGGCTCTTCCAGAGGTCCTGAGTTCAATTCCCAGCTACCACATGGTGGCTCACCACCATTTGTAATGGGATCTGATGCCCTCTTCTGGTGTGTCTGAAGAGAGTGACAGTGTACTCACATACATAAAATAAATAAATAAACCTTAAAAAAAAGTTTTGGATTAAGAATGCTAAAACTTTACCAGACTTATTTTGCTAAAACATTTTAAAAGGATTTTTAAAAATGTATGTTTATGAAACATATTAGTTTGTTGCTTTCTTGTATTGTTTTCGCCAAGTTAGGTAGGAGTTGAGAGACACTTCAATTTTCTGTATAAGTTCATGCAGATTTTTAAAATTTTTTTTTCTGAAATGTTTAGTGAATTCCTAGTAGAGCCATGTTAGTCTGAAATCTTCGAGTTATTTTAATCTAGAAAGTGAATGCTTTAACAGGTTTAGAATTGTTTAAGTTACCTATTTCTTCTTGAGTAAGCTTAGTTTGTATTTTCAATGAATTTATTTATTTAACTAAGTTGAATTCACTGGGAAAATGTTCAAAACAGCCTCTAGTTATCCTTTCAGTAGACATGTCAGTAATTTTTGTTTTTCTTACTCAATTTGGCCAGTGACTTCTAAGTTTTACTGACTCAAAGAATCAGTTCTTGTTTCATTGATTATTTATTGTTTCATTGCACTTCGGTATTTATCTTCCTTAATGACTCTGGGTTTCATTTTCTCAGGTTTTTTAAGAGATGAACACTAAGGTCACTAAATGTGATCTATTTCCTACTAATGACAATAGCATCCCATAATTTTGAAATTCTGTGTTTTTATTTTCAGCTAGTACAAAAATACTACTTTTGATTTCTTTTTGGACACATAAAAGGATACTACCCTTTCCCATTCAGAACGTTTTTCACACTGCTAATTTCTAGTTAAAATTCATTGTGATCAGATAAATATACTTGTTTCATTGCCCAGATGTTCTAGGTTAGTAAATGTTCTTTACACACTTGGAAAATATGTATATTCTGGTAATTAATACTAATTCTCTTATAGAAAGGTGCCGTTTCTATGCCAACACTAAATATCCTCTATCTGGATGTGACTTGACTGTCCCACTATTCTAAGAGACAGTACTCCTCTCCTCTGTACGGGAAAGCCGTTATTCTCTCCCATTGGCTTTGAGCTGCTCAAGTTTCCCATCTAAGATCATGTTAACACCATATTGCCCTTTTAGCTCCCAACGCTCTTCTCCACAGATCTCCTCAGTTACTTCCAGGGACCATCTCTACTTCATCAGTTCTTTATTCCTCCAGGTGTGATTGATCCACAGCTCCCACTCCATCATTTTCAGGAAACTACTGTTCACCTACCATGTGCCTCACTGTATACTAATAATCATCTTTCATTTCTTTTCTACTTGACTTTTAAAAGAACGGGTAGTCCCCAAAGGCGTACTTAATAGCATACAATTCTGGGACAGTTAAGATGTTGATTTGGGCTTAAGGATCCATTTTTTTTTTTAAATTCAAAAACAGACTCTCTCCTAAGGCTCTGCAACTTTATATGGTTTCAGAAGCCACGGAGGTACGGAGACCGGTGGGGAATCCCATGACTTTTGTCTCCCCTGAAATGGTCAGCTCTAAGTGTTTGACATCACACAGGGTTCTGGGTCTAGTACTGCCAGGTGACTTTTGTATACACGTTGTGAAGCTTTTTTTTTTTCCCCTTTTAAACTTACATTTTTTTCAGTCTTAACTAGCAACTAGTTCATTCTCACCCAAACCTGTGTGGACCAAAACATAAGAGTGTGGCTCATAGGCTGGCTGCTTGTCTGCAAGATACCCTCCTCTCCTAAACCGGGCATTAGGGACACCAGAGTGGGCTCCAGGCCTCGCTTTACCTTGAGGCGTCAGGCGCGAGCGGCGGGCTCTGGGCTGTCCGCAGCGCGCGCCCAACGTCCCGCGACGCTCTAGCCACCGAGGCTGGACCCGGGCCAGCGGAAGCAACCGGAGGAGGTTAGGGTCAGATGGCGACAGCCCTACCTCCGTGTCTCCTAAGAGCTGGACGTCCGTAGGATCGCACCCTCTGCGCCTGCGCCCGCTGCTGGCTCTGCAGAAACACGCGCCCTTCCGCTTGCTGCGTCAGGGCGGGGCCGCGGCGTCGTGACGCAACGCGCTCTCTGATTTACGTCACGGCGCGGGCGGAAGATGGCCGGGTGGTTCGCCCGCAGCTGCTAACCCGGCAGTGCGGAGCCGGAGCCTAGCTCCCGCTGCCGCGGAGCGGCCGACGCCATGTCGCTGCTGCAGTCTGCGCTGGACTTCCTGGCGGGCCCTGGTTCTCTTGGCGGAGCTGCCGGCCGTGATCAGAGTGACTTCGTGGGGCAGATAGTGGAGCTGGGCGAGCTGCGTCTACGGGTGCGGCGGGTCCTGGCCGAGGGTGAGGCGTAAGGCGTCGCCAGGCCGCGGGAGGCTGGAGCAGCCCAGGAGGGTCGCTGCTGGGGTGTGGTTCAAATCAGGGCGCATGAGGGACACCGCTTTAGGCAGGAGCAGCAAGGAGGGTCGTGTCCAGGGTGTGAATCAAGCCTGAGACCTAGAGAGTCACGAGTGAGGTCCGTGGGTCAGATCAGGGCCGCGGGGAGTCATCTCTCCCGGCAGGGTCTGCGGGAAAAGTCACTGCTGGGGTGTAAATCAGGTCATCGCTACGAAGGGACACTGCTGGGGTGTGAGTCAGGAGAAGGGTCTTGCCAGGAAGGGTGACCACAGGGGGACTGTGGGTTAAGGCCTTTGGTGGTGACTGCAGAGGATAGGCTGCTTCTGGGTTGAACACTTCCTGGTGGGTAGTTAGTACAAGGGTCATGCTAGCAGGTGGTTGTCCAGTTAAGGAGACCGGGGATTGGAGGGACCACCTCTACTTAGGGCCAAAGCTGTATCTGGGGCATATACAAAAAGATTCTAAGGTGGAGTCAGGTCAGGAGGTGAGCACAGTCACTCTGGGGTCATAAGCTGTTACTCTTTGTATCATATCCAGCGTTGTTATTGCATCCTGAGGGCTGTCTTGAGATGGCAGTGTTTGTGCTGCCGAGTTCTGAGGCCTGTAGAGTCTTCCCTTGCTTGGTGAGGTAGATGATAGACTGAGGCCCTACAGTCTTGTTTTCTTTTATAGCCTAAGTGTTTGCCTCACCTCGTGAATTTTTCTGTCGTGTCCTCGTATAAGTTACAGGAAGCAGGACCCGTAGCTGTAACCTTTAAGAACCTTGCTTGATAGACAGTTCCATAGTTATGTCTTGAGGCCAGTCTAATTTGTAGCTTCCTCACACAAGATCTGTAATCAGCCTACTTGGAGGAGTCCTGTTTTCTCTTCTGTGATTTTTTTTTTAAAGATTTACTTTTTTTTTTTAATGTTGTTTTGCCTGCCTCTGTATGTACTGCCTCCTGAGACCAGAAGAGGACATCGGATCCCCTGGAACTAGAGTTAAGAGACAGTTATTAACTTCTGTGTGGGTGCTAGGAGCCCAGTAGAGCAATGAATCTCTTCTGAGCCATTTCTTCAGCCACTCTGCCTTGTTTGGTTGGTTGATTGGTTGGTTTTTGTGTTTTGTTTGTTTGTTGGTTGGTTTTTTGTCCATCAGTATCTAGGAGTACGCCAGATCTCAATAGCTGTGAAGCTTACCTGCTAAACATAGTTATCTTCTGACAAATTGGTTCAGGGAGAGGAGTGGCCTGACCCAGGTCTGAAATAGCTCTCAGGATTGGAAAATCATCTTGTTAAAGTTGTCCCTGTCATTTCTGATTAGTGGGAGCAGGGAACCTGTTTAACGTTCTTTACTATGGAAAAGAAGAGGTGATGTTTTGATGGTAGCTTGTCATATGTATTCTCCACTGTGATTGAACGTAGATTTGGATGTGATTTCTGGTGCTTTCCCTCCAGAGATGGGGATTAGGACCTCCACTAACAGTCTGATAGGTGATATCCCTTTCATCTGTCGAAATGACAAAGACAATGCCAGATCGGTTTGTTCTGAAGATGCCAGGCAGTTGCCATAGTTTTTTGAGAAATTCAACCCTGAACTGATGGCACAGGCCTGTAATCCTAACTTCTTGGGAGTTTGAGGCAGGAAAATTCCAACTTCAGAGTCTGCCTGGACTACCAGTAGAATTCAAAGCCAATCTGGGCAAGTTAGTAAGATGCTGTCTCAAAAAGTGAATTATTTTGGTTCAACGCCAGTGTGGTCTACAGAGTGAGTTCCAGGACAGCCAGGGCTATACAGAGAAACCCTGTCTCGAAAAACAAAAAAAAGAAAAGAAAAGAAAGGGGCTGGGGATATATAGCTCAGTGGCATAGCATTTGCTTAACATGTATGAGGCCCTGGGTTTAATCCACAAACCAGGAAGGGAAAGAAAGAAGAGAAGAGACGGACTTGGTTTCCTTTCTTATAGAATGTAAAATAAGTCACATATTCAGACAGTAGAAGGAAGAGGCAGCTTGGGTGCCGCAGTACAGTAAACAGTATGAATTCCAGGGTAGCTGGAAGACCTGCTTCTATAAAAGGGGGGCAGAAGAAGATAGCTAAGAGGCCATCTCTTGTAGGACGTGGTTCCAATTGCCCGCAGAGGGAGGTTGGGTAAAGCAGGAAGCTTACGCAAACCACACATAAACCAGGATGAAAAACCAGGAAGTGTGGGCAGCTACCGTCTCTGTAGAGACCAGCTCGGTTCCTCTGCTCTCTGGCCCGGACAGGAATAAAAATAATCAGTGCAATTGTAAGCCATAGAGTTCTTCCTTTTATACTTAATGTGGTATTTTAAGACTTTTTTTCTGAATTTTTGAGACAGAAATCTGTAGTGTTTTGCATAGCTTATTTACTTAAATGAGTTTCCCAAACAGCAGCCGTAGACCATGGGCCATTGGGATTTATGTTGTTTTACAAGAATGTGAGGGAGGTTCTTAACAACTTCAGAACGTTTCAGGTTCAGAAAGATGACTTTATATCATGGGATGGTCCCAGAGGGGCTGAGAAAAGTTTCTATAGTCAAATAAATTGCTCTGTCTCTAAATGAATAAATATTTTCATTGTAGGCAAATTGCTTCTATCAGTTTATATCAGGTTTTGTCATAGGAATTTATGATAAACCAAACTTAGTTGTCATACTTTTTTTATAGTTGTTATTAATTTGATACTGGAGTGTGAAATAAGTTGTTAGACAGAACCATAAAGCCAGATAGCTTTTTACTCATTTTGGAATTTGTCCTAAGTCTTCACTCATTTTTTTTTTAAATTTATGTTTATGACTGTGCCCATATGTATGCACTGTGTGCATCCATGATATCTATGGAGGTCAAAAGAGGGTATCTGATCCCCAAAAATTAGAATTAAGGAGGGTTTTGACCAACCATATGGTTGCTTGGAACTGAACCTGGGTCCTCTGCGAGAGCAGGAGTGTTTTCAACTGCTGAGCCATCTCTCTAGCCCTCGATTTTTGTATCTTGATTTTGTGTCCTATAGCCTTCCTATATTATAGTTTGTTCCTCTCTTCTCTTTTTGTCTTGGCGGGGGGCATGTCATGGCTAGCATGTGGTCGAGAGAATGACTTGGAGCTGTCACTTCTGTCTTTCCACAATGCTGATTCTGGGGTTGAACCCAGGTTGTCAGGCTTAGTGGCAAGTTCCTTTATCTACTGAGCCATCTTGCCAGTCTGCCTTTTTTCTTCTGTTTTCTTCTCTTCTCCTTCCCTCTATTCTCTTCTTCCCTCCCTTCCTTCTTCCCTCTCTTTTTCCTTCTAATGCTTTTTTGAGATTTCACTAAATATGCTACATGAAAGATGTGTTGATCTGCAAATAAAAACATCTTTACATCTTTTGTGATTTGGATGCCTTTGATTTTCTTTTGTCTAATTGCATCAGCAGAAGGATCTTGTATAATACTGAGTATCAGTGACGTGAATGTGCTCCTTGGCCTGCATCCTGATCTCATTTTGCCTCTCATCTGCTGCTGTTGGTCCTTTAGGGACATTCTTTGTAAGGTTGAGGAAGTTTCTTCCAAGTCTTGGTTTACTGGCAATTTTAAATTTTTTTGATGGGACTGTGTATTTAAAGGAAGCCTTGGGAAGGCTGAGTTAAAGAATGTAAGTTCAGAGCCAACATAGCAACCTTGTTTTTGTTTTTTAAAGATTTATTTATTTATTTATTTAATGTATGCTCTGTCTACACGTACACCTGCATGCCAGGAGAGGGCACCGGGTCACATTATAGATAGTTATGAGCCATCATGTAATTGCTGGGAGTTGAACTCAGTACCCCTGGAAGAGCAGCCAATGCTCTTAACCACTAAGCCATCTCTCAAGCCCTTCAACCTTGTTTGAAAAAAAGCAAAGCATCAGTTCTTTGATCCATCTTTATGAATGCTATTGGCTTATTTTTTTCTCTTAGGATGTCAGGGCAGCACAATCTACTTATTTCTCTGGGCGTTGATATTTTTTTTTTATTTGCATTCGCCTTCCTTGGTGTTTTGATAACCCAGGTAGAATTCATCAGTGTTACTTGCTTTCAGGATATTTGCTTTTTATTTTCCAGGTGTCCTGTTTCTATTTGTTGATACAAATTACACTTTTCTCTTCCTATCTCTGAGCAGAAGGTATAAAGAGTTGTGACATAGAAATTGGGCTGCAGGTTTTTGTAGGAAGGAGTTACTATGTATGGCTAAAATTTGGTTTGTAATTTATTTAGTAAAGGTATTTCTAAGTTCAAGTCATAGCAATGACCGAAAATTCTTTTTTTTCAGGAGGGTTTGCTTTTGTTTATGAAGCTCAAGATCTGGGAAGTGGCAGAGAGTATGCATTAAAGGTAAAAATTAATGACAAATCATTTTATGGAGATTTTAGTTTATTGTAAAGGTATCTTGGGTTACTTTCAAGGATGCATCTCTGTTATTCTGTGTATATCAGTCAGTTTCAGTCTGTTAATCCTTGTCTCCTCCATGTTCTCTGGGCTTAACCCTTAACGCTCACAACTCAAACTTGTGTCGAGAGCTCTCTTAGGAGCTTCCTATCTTACCTGGGGATATGGTCAGCTTTGGAGGAGGGAGGGGTGGGAGTAGCCCTCTGGATTTCATCCATATTACTCCACATGTCAAAATAAGGGACCAGGAATTTGAAGAGTACAGAAACAACTTACCAAATTTACATTTGTGGCATCTGTGAATAGGATTAAAGTAATGTAGGAAGGGGTCTCTAGATCTTGATGCCCAGTTAGGCAGCTCTGATTTTTATCCTGAGACGTAGCAGTAGGTCCGGCTCTGTCTTGATGGGCAAGCAGGGGACCCCTTTCTTGTCAAGGGTGGGACATAGTCAGTAGACCCTTAGACCAGGGCTTGTTTTGGCAGTCCACCTTGTATGCATGTGTTTGCTAGGTATATATTGTATCTCCTTGTTTGTCTTGTTTTACTCTGGCTTGATTTTACTTTTTTTTGGATCTTTGGAATATAAAGATCACTCAAGGTTTCTAAGCTTCTGTGAGATCAGATGTTCAAATGCAGGTAAATGGTGTGCTATGCTCCCTGAGATTTGGTGTCCTTTAGACACAATGCTTACATTCTCTGGGGTGTTTTATCTGTTAAACAGAAAGTAAAAAGACTTCAATCTTGTGTGCTATTCCCTAACAGAGATTACTATCCAATGAAGAGGAAAAGAACAGAGCCATCATTCAGGAAGTTTGTTTCTTGGTATCCTTTTCCTGAGACTGAGAGTTGCTGCCATGACTAACTGTGTCAGGCTTGACACAGTTACCAGGAGGCTCCTGTGATAAAGTCAGCCTTTTGCTTTTGCCAGACTTCTATAGACATTTCTCATGTAAAGGATTTTTTGTTATTCATTGTCCTAGTTGAAGTAGAAAATCTCCTAGGCATTAGGAAATGGGTTGCTGGGGCTGCTGTTTCAGCCTTTGAGGTCTCCAGGCCAAACAGATAAGTCAGTTTTCACAAAGAGAGACACAACTTTGTCCCTCTGATGACCTAGGCAAGGACTATATGAATATTACTGTATCAGTGGGCCTCAGCATGTCACCCGATGCACTCCCCACCCTGTTCAAATGGCACATAACAGCTTTTCTTGCCTATTCTCTTCTACCACATAATGTATACCTGTAAGACATAGTCTCTGCTGCAGATAGAATTTGCTTCCTTTTCTTTTCAGACTCTACTCTGTCCTATCTGATAGCCTAATGGCTGCTTGAGTTTAGAATGTACACAGTCACTCCTCACCACCTTCCTGTTGTGGAGCCCAGAGGGCTTCTGTCTCTGTCTCTCTGACCCACTCATATCTAGCATTTCCACTAGCTTCTTCCCACACTGGTCTCCTTCTCACTGTCCTTATGTGCCCCTCCCCCACCACTCTGTCCAGATGCCCATGTATGCTAAGGCATAAGTCAATTTGGGTATCCTGACTTTGGTTTCTTAACGCTTACGAATGTTTGTTTTTAAGTGCACAGAGCTGTGGACGTATTTATTCACATTCTTTAACAAGACATGCAGAAAAAACTTTCTGGCCACCCCAACATTGTCCAGTTCTGCTCTGCAGCGTCCATAGGAAAAGAGGAATCGGACACTGGGCAGGCTGAGTTCCTCCTGCTTACGGAGCTCTGTAAAGGTAAAGTGCCTTGAAGTCTGAGTGCTTTCTGACATGTTTGAACAGTTGTTAAATGCTCCCAAGAACCAGCCATCTATCCACTGATCTTTGTGTTGGTTGGAATTTGCATTTGTGTGTCTTTCATGGATTATAGGTTCTTGTTTGTTTGTTTCTTTGTTTGTGTGATTAGAGACAGTCTTACTGTGTAGGTCTGGTTGGCCTGGAACTTGCTATGCAGACCAGACTAGTGTTGAAATCACAGATACCTACCTACCTCTGCCTGTTGGAATTTAAGGTGTGTGCTACCATGCTTGGCCTTAGGCTGCAGATTCTGAACAACAGGATCTCATCATGTTTTTCTCCTGAAACAGGATGAGCAGACATGTAATGGAACCTCAAGTGTCCTCATATGTAAACTGGAAAAGATCAACATCAGCACATAAGTGGCATGACCTTAGATAGTGCAAATAGTGGTTTGTTTTGAGAGGAAAGGAGGAATCACTTAGTGGGCATGTAGCCTAGCACTAGTGTGGTCTGAAGTGTGTGATGCATATGCTGAGGGAAAACTCTGGTACAAGTGACTGTTTGTGTGTCCACCTAAGCAATGAGTGTTGGGAGAGAAGAGGCCAAGAGAGACCAAGGAGCAGCAGGGAGACTGATACAGGGAGCCCATGGAAGGAATCCCAACCATGTTAAAGCCACTTGCCCATAAGCCAGTGATCATGAAAAACTATATTGTGATGGCTGGAATAGGGACAGGCCAATAGCAGACAGAAGGACAGAGGAGAAAGCTGGAGACAATGAGTGAATAGATTGGAGAAAGGAGCAGAAATGGAATGTCTAGCTGATAGGGAGAGGTGTTGAATGAGTGTGTAGATGCCACAAATGAGCCATTAGGATCTTTCTGCCGAGTGGAGGAGGGTTGGGATCTGTGCAGGTCACATGCAGGCTCTTAGTTGTCAGAAGCAAGAGGTTGAATATGCAGTGCAGACTTGTTTCTACATGGCTGGAAGCCCTGGAATATTAGCTCCTACTGCAGCAGGGCACTCTCCTCCAGTCCTCTCCACTTCTGTACTCGTGTATCTGCAGATCCTCACCTAGCCCCTGTCAAACTTACCCAGTACCCTGGTCCACCTGTTGGCAGAGTTATTCCACTGTACATGGAGGTCAGGAGGCTGTGAAGTCAGGAGCTATCTGGCTAAGGACTGCCAGAGGAGAGAGGTGGATTAACTGCATCTCCATTGACATATATCCAGATAATTTGTTTGCTCAACTTTTTAACTCTAAAATTTTAAGTTTAATGAAAACATAAAAGTTTAGTGAATTGATATATTAGATTTGCTAATTTGTAACATTTTCTTGTAGCTGATTTATCTTTCTCCTTGGTCTTGCTTTTCTTTCTGTTTAAGACAAGCTGCAAATATCAAGATCAGGAAATGTGGGTGCATGCTTGTTATTTTGCTTGTTTTTTAAGGCTAGCTCACTCTGGCCAAGGTTGGCCTGGAACTTGAATCAGTCTTCCTGTCTTGGCCTCATGAGGGCTGGGATTACAGGCCTGTGTCACTTCTCCCTCAAGACCGAAACACAGACTCAAATTGTACACCTGACTCTTACTTTGGGTGTAGTATATAGTGTACGATTAGCCAGGATGTCTTCCTAATATCTCACCCCAACCTCCAACAGAATTCTTCATGGTTTCCTAAGTTGCCATCAATTTGAGTCTGTTTTCTGAGCAACTCTGGGCCATTTCTTTACAAGCTGGAAAGTGCCAGCTCTAGTGATAAGGCCTCCAGCTTAGAATTCTTGGGATGGGAGGGAACTCTGTCCCTGTGCTAGGTAGTGTAAGAGGCCGATTTGTCCAGTCTGCTACATTTTGTCTTCCTGGATTCCTGTTGTTTCTGCTATATTCAGTTATAAAAGAACATATGCTCATTGAAAAAGTAAAAGTAGGATTGACGACTGCTATTGAATAATCAATTAAGGGATCATCCTGAAGAAAACTAAAACTCCCTTCATCAGTAGTCTTTAGTCTGTAGTTCTTCGTTTAGGGTTAAGGCCCCTTGAAATTTCCCCCTTCCTTCTTAGACTGTTGATTAGTATTATTATTGTTTGGATATTACTTAGTCAGCCATATTGTTTCAATATTATGAGTGTAGCTTGTCATTTCTACAGCACGCAGTCTCACAGTAGGCTGTCTTCCCATTCCTTTCACTCTGAAATCATATATAAGCAAACAAAGCTAAATGGATTCAACAGGTTGTATTTATATGTGTGTATACACAAACACACACACATTTATATGAGTGTACACACAAATAATAATAATAATAAGAAGAAGAAGCAGCAGCAGCAGCAGCCAGGAATTTTAGAGTAAGGGGTAGACAGAGGGGTAGTAAGGAACAGGCATAGGAGGTGATAGAGGGAGAAAAGGGAAAGGGGATAGTATGTAATTAATCATATTTTATTTAAAATATTAAGGGAAAAAGCAAAAGGAGGAGGTAGAAGCAATAGAATTAAACAGATCCTGTGAAAGTGAGGTTTAACTCTTTATTTTTCTTGTTAAAACCTTAACAGTACCAAACATGTATTTGTGCTGGTAGTGTTCCCCCTTATCTCTAATACATAATAAGACTCAGATGCCAGCTATGTGTAGTACCAATCCATGCACAACAACATTGCAGTACTGCAGCAGTCCACCTGATAACCAGGAAGTCACTGTAGGTGGTAATGACAGTAGAACTTACGCAGTGGTGATTAAGCTACTATTTATGACCTCCTGTTTTCTGAGGTGGTAGAGGTGTAAAAGGAGTGGACTCGGATGCTGTCTTTAAACATGGTAATGTGGGAGGCAGAAAGGTCCAACCTAATACATTTTCTCTTTCACATATATATGTGTATAGTATACATGTTTATATGTGTGTTTGGGTATATGCGCTTGAAGTTGGCATCTGGTATCTCCTTAGTCACTCTTCTAACCTACATATTGAAGTTCTAAATTCTCATTGAACCCAGGACTCAGCTTGCTCTAGGAATTTCATTTCTACCTACTGTATACTAGATTGCTTTTTGCAGGCTGCTATATCCACCCATTTTTTCCTAGGGTTCTAAGGATCCAAATCTGGTCTTCATGGTTATGTAGCAGCTTACCCACTGAACCAACTCCTGCAATTCCTTTTTGGTATTTAAAAATCATCATCAGGTCTTAGTAGGTCTCTATTGATATGATAAAACACGTTGACCAAAAGCTACCCGAACAGGAAAGGGCACATTTCATTACTGAAGGAAGTCAGTGCATTAACTCAAGGCAAGAAACTAGAGGCAGGACTGGCTGCAGAAGAGACTGAGGAATGTTGTTTATTGGCTTGGCTTGTTATATGACCCAAGGCCATCTGCCCAGGGGTGGCACCACCCACAGGGACTAGATCTTCCCATGTCACTAATTTAAAAAATTTTTCCCCTGCAGACTTGCCTACAGGCCAAGCTGATGGAGACAATTTTTTAATTCATAGTCCTCTTCCTAGATGACTCAAGCTTGTAATAGGTTGACAAAAAACTAACCAGTACAGCTGACAAACTCAGATAAGCTACAGTTTGCTTAAAGATGGACACTTCTGGCTTAAAGGCTGGACAGAGCTTACCTGGATGTGGGGCAGTTGCTGGGCCTCTGAGAAGATGGGGAATCCCTCCTCCTCATGGTAGCAGGTGCAGCAGGTGCAAAATTTACTAAAGGCAGTGTCAAAGCCCTAGATTGGGTCATGGACCTTTTCTTTAAGTCGATCTTTACTGTTACATTCATTGGAAGCCCTCAATCCATCCTTTGTCAGAATAAGCTACTTTTTCTGTATAAAATAAGAGGTTTTTTATTGTTTAAAGCCGTCCCTCTCTGTCACATGTATATATATTTTTTAAATACTCTCAAACTGAAATTGGTAGCATGCATAAATCCTATTTTCAGCACTGCAAAAACCAGGTGTGTACATCTGTGATCCCACCGTGGAAGAGGAGAGACAGAAGGACCAGAAGTTCAAGGTCATCCTCAGCTACTTACCCAACTTTGAGGCTTTAAAAAAAAATCAAAAGTATAGGTTGGATGGCTCCATAGTTAAGAGTATTTGTTGCTTATTGCAGAGGATCCCTGTTTGATTCCCAGCACCTATGTCAAGCAACTCACAACTGCCTGTAATTCTAGCTCTATGGCATCCAGGGCCTGCTTCTGGCCTTAGTGGAATGCCATTACTCACATGCACAAATCTACACACACACAAAATTTAAAAAATAACATATTGAAGTTCATTGTCTAGGGCCAGTGAGTTGGCTCAGGGGTAAAGGCATCTGCTGCTGCACTTGACATTCTAAATTCAATCCCTGAGATATACATGGTGAAAAAAAAGAGGGCAACTTCTGTAAATTGTCCTTTAACTTCCATGCGGGCATTGACACACCCACAATAAAAATTTTTAAGAGGAAATAAAAATTTATTAAAAAGAAAATCTTATGTGTATTAGGGTTTCACCTGTCTGTATGTATGTGTACTACATGTATGCCTCGTGCCCATGATAGTTAGAATGTCAGATCTCCTAGAACTGGAGTTATGAATGGTTGTGAGCCACCATATGGGTGCTAGGAACCAAACCCAAGTTTTCTACAAGAGCAATAGGTGGTCTTAACTATGAGCCTTCTCTCCAGCCCCCAAATAAATAAACTTTAAAATTGTCTTGTGGCTTGTTATGGTTGCATACACATAGATTCTTAGCATTCCGGAAGTTACAGCATGAGGGTGGCAAGTTTTAAAACCCTGTCCTGAAACAATAAAAAAAAATCTCTTAATCCTTACCCAGAATGACCTATTGAGTGAGCCAGTTAAAATTGACATTATGATCAGTCTGGCATGGAGCTTAGGTGGACATAACTGCTTCTGTTTCGCCAGAAGTCCTGCTTCTTTGGCGGACCCCTGTTCCTTTAGGTTTGTGTAGATTCTGTGAATCAAGTATGTTAGGAGCAGGAAATGGTCTAATTTTGCCAGAGTTGGGAACCAGAATGGGAGTGATGTAATTCTGAACTGGGGAACTGTGGTGACAAATGTGGGTCAGGGTTTCTGCTTTCCTGTGCTGTGCTGAGAACACGAGCCTAGAGCTTTTGCTTTGTGATTGTTCTTTCAGAGGCCTTGGTTACTGCCTCTGTTCAACTGTTAGAACTTTTCTCCTGCCTACAGGGCTTTTTCATATGATTGCTTGTGCTTCTTGTTTTGTCCCAGGGATGTCCTATGACTTTTCCTGCCCCTATTCTCCCCAGAACAAGGATGGTCCTCATACCCACCCTTTTATTTGTCTTTCTGCAGAAGTTGAAGGAATGGCTGTAGTGGTATTGATTGGGTATGCACCCCAACTAAGGCCTTAGAAATGCCACTCCTGCCTGGGCTGCTATACACAGAGGTAGACTAAACCTATTAATAAGTAGGGTATAGCATTCTGGGCCCTAGGGTGACTAAATTCACTTGTCTCCTTTAGGACAGCTGGTGGAGTTTCTCAGGAGAGTTGAATGTAAAGGCCCTCTGTCCTGCGACAGCATTCTGAAGATCTTCTACCAGACATGCAGAGCAGTGCAGCACATGCACAGGCAGAAACCACCTATCATCCACAGGGATCTCAAGGTACCAGTGGGCTGCATTGCTGACTGTGTCTCCACACTCTGTTCTGCTTTGGGATAGCTCCCTACTCGTTTTTGTGCCTTTTGTGCTTGACCAGAGCCCGGTGCTTTCTGCTCAGTTATTATCCCGATATGCTAAGCTTTCCAGTTGCCTTTCTTACAGAGTTGTGGGCATCCAGGTACAGTCCTGATCTTGGTGGGGAATCACTTAGGTGGAAAGGCTTCTGTTGTGCATCTCCAACCGCAGGTGGTGTGAGTGTACCACAGCCTAGCTGAAGGTGGCACCTGGAATGGCTATGTGTAACCTGTATAAACTGGCTGAAGAATATAGTCATATGAATTTTTTTCACTTTTTCCTGTTATTAATGAAGTTGAGTGTTAATAGCTACCAGTACCTTATTCTTCAGTTTTTTTTTCATTTTGCTTTTTTACCCCCTCCAAATCTTTTGCCTTTTTAAAATATATTTAGCTCACTGGAACTCCAGATATGTATGTTTGTGTGTGTGTGTGTGTGTGTGTGTGTGTGTGTAAATTTTTTTTTTAAAGACCTATTTTTTGGGGGGTTGGAGCGATGGTCAGTGCTTAAAAGCACTGGTTGCTTTTTCAGAGAACCAAGGTTTAATTCCCAGCACCCACATGGCAACTCACAACTATTTGGGATCTGACACCCTCACACAGACATGACTGCAGGCAAAAACACCAGTGCACATAAACTAAACTAAAAATAATTATTTTTTAAAAAGGATATATATATATATATATATATATATATATATATATATATATATATATATATGAGTATTCTATCTTCCTGTATGTATACATGACAGAAGACGCATCAGATCCCATTATAGGTGTTTATGAGCTACCATGTGGTTGCTGGGAATTGAACTCAGGACCTCCGGAAGAACAACCAGTGCTCTTAACCACTGAGCCATGTCTCCAGCCCTTCCTGGTATATTGTTGAACAAAATCTTTAAGGTTGTATTACCATAGCCTAGTGTTCATTCCCCTATTGAGACTTTTTAATTTTTTGAGACTGGATTTGTGAGGAGGCTTAGCAGGTAAAAGCATTTTCTACCAAGCCTGATGTCTTAGTTACTTTCCTATTGCTGTGAAGAGACACCATGACCAAAAAGAAAGCATTCAATTGGAAGGGTTGCTTCAGAGGGTGACCATCATGATGGGGGTCATGACTGCAAGCAGGCAGGCAGGCAAGCATGGTGCTACAGCAGTAGCTAAGAGCTTACTTACATCCTGATCTTCAAGTTGGAGGCATAGGTGGGGGACTAAAGGAAGAGACTGGGAGTAACATAGACCTTAAAGCCTACCCCTAGTAGCACACTTCCTTCAACAACACCACACCTTCCTACCCTTCCCAGAACAGTTCCACCAACTATGGGCCAAGCCGTCAAATATATGAGCCAATGGGGACCATTCTTATTCATATCACCGCACCTGACAACTTTGACTCCCAGGCTCCACGTGGTGAAAGGAGAGAACTGACTCTTAAAAGTTGTTCTCTGACCTCCACATAAAGGTTGTAGTATACATGCACCCTTTACACAAAATAAATGCTTAATAAATATGTATTTATTTAAACTTATAAACAGTACAATGTTATTGTTGGTAGTGGTGGTGAATGTGTGTTAGGAAAAAAGAATATAAAGAATAAATTTAATGGAGAATCAGTCACTTGCCCAGTAAGGTGTGTGTATAGGTGATGCCTGTAGCCTCCTTCTTTCGGAGCTCCAAGGGCTAGCTACCTCTAGTCACTGCTTGCTCTGAAACAGGCACACCAGTGTGCATGTGCACCTCTTGTCCAGCACATCTTACTTGTGCAGCAGCCGCTGTCTGCTTTCCTTGATCATGTTCTTGGTTTTGTTGATGCCATACAGTTTGTTTTTTGTGGTGGTGGGTATCATTTGAATGTACCTGTGCCTATGCATTCCTTTGTACCTGGTTTTTTGTTTGTTTGTTTTTGCCCAGTGTTATGTTTAGATACGTCTGTCTTTCTGTGTAGCCTCATCTCATGGAATATACATTATGGGACTTTTTCATTATATATATCCTTTTGCTGTGGACAACATGGCACGTCTATTTTACTTCTCTTGTTTGTAGCTGACTGTGTTGGCCTATGTCCTGAGGACAGTCCCTTCTGGCTTTTCTATGGAACAAGTGTACTTTGTAATTAGAGGGTACAGGCATCTAATTTTTTGGTATTCTTGAGGCATACTAGCTCCCTTAGTGCCACCCTTTGCCAGCTTGTGACATTAAAGACACTTCAGCCTTGGCAGATCTTACAAGTAGATGTGGTTTGTTTGTATTTTCATTCTGTGGGTTACTGCTTCCCTGAAACTCTGAGTTTTATTAGAATTGCTATGACTCTTTAGCATAGTTGGTAGACTTTCCAGAGAGTGGTAGACTAGGAATGGTAGCTGGCTGGCTGACTGCTGACCTGTGTTGGGATGCTCTGTTCTGATGCGGATAACAAAAGCACAGGATGCTTGATGTACCTAGAAGGAGGAGCAGGATGCCAGGAAAGCTACGCACTGGAGTTAGGATTGCATGTGATTTCATGACTCATGGGTTTAAAATTTGGCCGGGTGTGGTGGTGCATGCCTTTAATCTCAGCATTTGGGAAATAGGCAGGTAGATCTTTGTGAGTTTAGGGCCAGCCTGATGTAGATAGTAAGTTCCTGGCCAACCAAGGCTACATAGTAAAACCCTGTCTTTAAAAACAATTTCAAACAAATAAAAACTCACCTCAGTCATTTCAGGACTTCTGGACAGGAAGTCTTTTATCCATCTTTGTTAGATTTATTTCTAAATTCATGATACATTAATGTAGGTATAAGTAGTGTATTTTATTCTTTTCTCTCTGACCTTTCTGAAGGTTCATTGTCTCTCATTATCTGTTTGCTTGGTGGGTAGTTTTTAACTTAAGAACATTTTATAGTAGTTCCTAGCCACCAGCAGCCTGGACCTTGGTGCAGAGGGTTTTCCTGATAAGGACCTGACCGTGAATAATGTTCCCATTTGCCTTTGCTGAAGTTTAGACTCCATGTAAACACTACGTTCATAGAACCACCCTTTGGAATTTTGCAGGTTGAAAATTTACTGCTTAGTAACCAGGGGACCATTAAGCTGTGTGACTTTGGCAGTGCCACAACCATCTCCCATTACCCTGACTACAGCTGGAGTGCCCAGAAGCGAGCAATGGTGGAGGAAGAGGTGAGGTGTGCATGTGAGTCTGTACTCTTAGGAAAGCGTTCTCAGTTCCTTTCTCTCCCCTGCTCTTTATATCGCCTCTGAGTCTTCAGGTCCAAGCCCAAGTATGGCTTTATAAATATCCTCCACAGATTCCCTGGAACTGTACCCGGGAGCATCACCTTCCTCCTGAATATCCTCGACAGGTTCCCTGAACTGTACCCGGGAGCATCACCTTCCTCCTGAATGTCCTCCACAGGTTCCCTGAACTGTACCCGGGAGCATCACCTTCCTCCTGGATGTACTCTGCTTGTTTGTGGCCACAGACAGACAGACAGACTGCAGAAGCCATTTCCTCTCGTGTTCCCCTTATCAACTGACTGCCCTTTAAATGTCTTCATTCTATTAATTTCTTAGAATTATTTTTATTGACTTAAATATGTACAACAAATTTTATTTTAACATTTCAGGTTAGATTTCAGTAGCATTAAGATTTTCACATTTTTGTACGGCCATCTCCAGAATTTCTTCTGTCATTCTAAACAATTTGGAAGAACAAAAAAAAAAAAAAACTCATTTAGAGGCTGGTAGAACACTTGCTTAGCATGAGCAACTTCGTAAATTCAATCCCTAGTATAAAAGAATTATTTAGAAATATTTTTTGTTGAGAGGCCCACAACTTAGTTCACATGGCTCCTGTCCTTGCAGAGAGGAGAGTCTGTATCCTCAGAGTGTGTATATAATTCCACAATGGCTGACATTTCATAGAATTTACATGAATGCAGAGCAGTGCTCAGCAGACAGGTCCCAAAATGTAAAGATAGGTAAGGGATAGCAAGGGAACACTCTTGCTGCAGATTCTGAATGTTGGCCTTACATTTCTAGCCCGTCAGGTGCCGCCAGATTGCCTTTCCCAGGGGGACACTTGCTGCCTAGGGCTGCTGCTGCAGAGAAAAAGGCATCGATAGCTACTTTGACATAATGCCTGTCAGAGATGTTTATGTTTATTGCTTAGCATGATGCAGAACTTGTTAAAGGCAGGGTTTCTGGGCTACTTGGAGGTCTGTCACATCAGAGCCATGCTCCTTAGACCAAGTGAGTCCTCACATTTGCAAAGATCCTACTGAGTTCTGTGTGAGGCTTCATTCTCAACCACTGTTTGAGTTTGAAGCCTACGAAGACTACTGGCCATAGCTTAGGAAGATGGCCTTGCTGTGCCGTGTTTGTCCCCCTTCACAGCCCATTGTGTATGACTCAGTTTTCATTGTGTCAGTTGTCAGCCACCACCACTATGGTAGAAACCATTCCGGTCAGTGTTTAGTTGGATCCTCAGTGCAGTCCAGTTCTTTTTGCTCAGTTATCCTTTTCCACTGTCCTGCCTGTCTATCATGTGTGGATACAGTCCTGCATCCCCTTCATTATGCCTACCTGCTGTGTGTAGACCTCAGCTCATTCCTCCTGGCATCTGGTGTCCTGAGAGTCGGCTTCAGTGGTGATGACGCTTCCTAACCCATCTTTGCTGTCTGCTGCTGGCAGTAGTACTCTGCCGATCACTGAAGTAGAAGCCCCAGAACCTGCTCATGTATTTGATATTTATAAGGACTTAGATACCATTTTTCCCATGGTCATGATTCAATATGTCTTTATTTTGGTGGGAAAATGTCCCAGATTTGCTTCACAAGGCTTTTGGATTCTTTTGACTACTATCTGGTGTGGTTTTAATGTGATTTGTTTTCCCCAAACTTACACTTAGTTTAATCGTCATTATGAGGTATTCATAGTATGGACTCTTACATCAGTTAGGATATTTAGAAATGGACCCTTTTAGAAAGGATTAGGATTAGGTAAGGTCATCAGGATGGAACCCAGTATTTGAATTTTGGTGACTTTCCAAAAAAGAGACCAAAAGACACCTGTACTTTACTTCTGACTATGTGGTTGGTCCCTGAACTTCCTTGAGACACTGCCAGAAAAAAAGACTACCACGATATATTGGCTCTTGACCAGAATTATTAGCTAAAACAAACCTCCTTTCTCATAGTTTACAGTCTTCAATATTACGTTATTGGCAATGGAAACCAGACTGATACACCATCATTTTGGAGCACTTGTATTTTTATGATATAGGAGGTTTTAGGTGAGCACATGCCTACCATGCCCTGGCCCTGGGATTAGGATCTTGTTTGAGAAGCATTGCTACCTTGGAATGAGACTCTGGTCTGATCACAGGTGTACTGATCAGTGTTGACCCTTTGTGTCTAAAGCCTTCTAAGTAGATGTACTTACTTGTACCACGCATGTAGCTGTGCAAATGAGCACACATTCAATCTTAGAGTCTCGACTACAATCTGTACAGCACCTCTACCCCAGTGTTCTTGAGTGACAGACATCCTGTTAACAATCTGACTGTTCCCTGGTCAGCCTTGGGTCATGTGCCCTTGGTACCAAGGAATCTACTAGAAGTCTGGGATTGGTCTGACTTTCTGTGTTCCCAAGTCCTGTGTGCTGAATAGACATAATGTCCAGACATTCCTGGAATTGTTTTCTCTTCAGTGTGATCCTTACTCATCTGAAGTATATTGGGGTTTACTTAATAGTATTTCCAGAGCAATCATCATATACCTTTTTACAACAGCCTCGTAGCCTTTATTTAGTATTTTCCCTCCTAATCCTTTTAATCCAGAATGGGCAGAGCTCGTACTCCCTTTCCTCTGACCCTATGGAGCCCTTTTTGGGATTTTATTTATTTTCTGATTCCTGGACTCTACTGAAGTGAGTCTGCCTTAGTTCACTCAGTTTACTCAGTTTCTGTAGCTGCTTGCATTCCCAGTATGTGTCTTCATCTATGTGTCTGTTACATTTGCTGTTTTCAATATGTTTCAGGCATCAACAGGTTTGCATGAACAAACACCATGTGTCCTTGTATCAGATGGTTCTTCAGAGTGGACACCTGGGAGGGAATGAGCTTGCTGGATTGAAGTGTCAGTGCCTTAAAGTATATGCAAATCAATTTTTTAATGAAAGTACGTCTCACATGCTATAGTATATGGTCATAGTATATGGCTTGGTGTTGGCCCCTTTTTGGTCTCAGTGCACTCCACATTGCCTCTAGTCTGACCTTTGGGCCATTCTTCATTAGATCTCATTCTATTTCTTGAGTTCATGCTGTTTTACACCTTCCTGCAGGCTCTGGTTGGAACTATATCTTTCATAGATTTCCTTGTCATCCTTAGAGAGGCCTCTTATGTTGGCTTTTTACTGGCTTGCATCTTCCACTGAATAAAAAGTCATTGCTTGTCTGAGGCTTTGGTGCCTGCCTTTCTGCAGTGTGTAAAGCATGGTGGCTTACTCTTGTTTGATTCATAGTCTGGAGTTTGGTATATGAGTCTGCTGTGAATTTCCCATGTGAGTATATTATTGAAGGTCTAGCGGGTCTCAGTTTTGTATGTATATACATGTATGTGTGAGTGCACATGTGTGCATATATATATGGAGACCAAAGGACAAGTTCAGGAGTTATTCCTTAGGAGCCATCTACCTTGTTCTTTGAGACAAGGTCTCGCTGGCCTGGAACTCCCTGATTAGGCTAAGCTAGATGGCCAACAAACCCCAGAGATCTGTCCGTCTCATCTTCCTAGCACTGGGTCTACAAGTTCTTGCCGCCATACCAGCTTTTTCTTTAATGTGTGTTCTAGGGATCAAACTCAGGTCCTGATTTTTGTACAACCAAGCACTTTACTGACTGACCTATCTACCCAGCTTGCTTCTAGCTCTCAGTTTTTAAACATGACCGGCTCACAGACTTCATTATTTCTTGGGTTATACAGACTTATTTCTCCCACTAGAACTCATCTGGAAGCTTCTTTTAGTACAATACCTCTATTTGCTCATTAGAATATTGCCCCTCATGTAAGCTTGCCTCTTTGGTCACTTTGAAGTAGGCTTCTCATGCCAGGCACAACATGTTTCCCTTGAAGAAATAAAATAGCCCAGTGGATTAGTATTTTGACGTGATTCTTTCATTAATCCTGTGTGAACATTAGAGATTACCTCTGTAAGGAAAGTGGTGGTGCAGCATTGTGTGACCAGGTAAGTGAGCAGAGGTCTCTCCAGAACTCAGTGGGAGGAAAAGTCACTGCTGCTAGTCTTTAATAGAGAGCTTAAAAAGTTGTAGCGCCTTTTGTGTAAAACAAAAAATAATGCTTATGTGTAACTTACCCTGAAATATTTGTGTTTTCTTCAGATCACAAGGAACACCACACCCATGTATAGAACACCAGAAATTGTAGACCTGTATTCCAACTTCCCCATTGGCGAGAAGCAGGATATCTGGGTGAGACCTGAGTGCTTCTCTTGCAGGTGCCTGGTCAGTTAGGTCACGTCAGGAGCTGCAAAAGCCTCTAGCTTGTCTGTCTTCGGCCATCATGTCTTATCAGCTCCCTTCTCTTTTCTCCCTGCCTTCACCTTCATTTTCTCAAGTATCACTTGTAACTGCTTCTAGAAGAGGTGAATTAACAGAGCAATTGGAGGGGAGCTGGAGAGGTTAAGAACCTCTTAGGGATTAAAAATACTTGGTGCTCTTGCAAAAGACCCAGGTTCAATTTCCAGTGCTCACAAATGATTTGTAACTCCAATTCCAGGTGTTCTAATGCCCTCTTCTGACCTCCAGGGGTACAAGGCATGCACATGGTGCAGACATACATGCAAGCAAAACAGTCATACACATAAGTTAATAAATCTTAAAAAAACAAAGTAAAAATAGCAGTTGGAGTAACAGTACATGACTTTGAGTCTGTACAGGTGTCATATGGTCCCTGTTGAGCCTGTGCCCTTTTTTTTCTTATAAACTTCCTCCCCACTCTCAGCACTGAGCCTCTGTTCCCTTGCTTTTTCTCATTCAATCTTCACCCTGTTTCCTAACCTTTCTCTCATTTCTTTTCCCCACAGGCACTGGGCTGTATCTTATACCTGCTGTGTTTCCGGCAGCATCCTTTTGAGGATGGAGCAAAACTTCGGATAGTCAACGGGAAGTATTCCATTCCTGTGAACGACACTCGCTACACAGTCTTCCATGACCTTATTCGTAAGTTCCTGTTTTGAATTTGCTTGATGCAGAAACTTGAGGAGATGAACTTACCTGTTGGGTTTAAATGCTGCTCACCCATTGGCTATGCAGGTCCACATTTGCTTCTATCGCTGCTGTTCTGATAGCATTCTAATGGGTGCTTTTTCATAGAGTTGCCCACCTGCCCAACCTCTTGATAAGCTTATGGTATTCTGAGCGGCCACTTCTGATAGACGTGTTTAATTTCTCTGGTCATTACTCTGTCATTCTCTCCTTTGCTTCTGGAAGTCAGCACTGTGAATAAAGTGTGATCTTTGTTCTGAAACCTCTGCAATAGCAGGAGTTGCTGTCCAGCCTAGTCCGAGAGCCGTAGGTGATAAGGGACTAACTTACGCTGCTGTTTTGCCATAGGTGCCATGCTAAAGGTCAACCCAGAGGAGCGACTGTCCATTGCTGAAGTGGTCCGACAACTGCAGGAAGTTGCAGCAGCCAGGAATGTGAACCCCAAAGCCCCCATCACAGAGGTAAGGACATCATGAAGCTATACTGTCCATGCCTAGACCTTTAAGGTGCTGTGATTTCTTGGCATTAGCCTGAGACTCCTTCATCTGGTCTGATTAAAGTCACAGATCCTCACAAGCTCAGGGCTACTACACTAAGCACTCCTGTGGGTCCTGACTCAGGTAGTCTTAAACTCTGGACAAGCTCACCCAGATGAACCAAAAGGGTCACTCTATCATACTATCTGGTCTAGTTTTTGTTTGTTTTGTTTTCTGGCTCAGGTGATGACTATTACTATGTACATACATCTCACAGTTTTGAGGGTCATGCACCAACCATGGCTTCGTGGTTGCATTCATTCCCCAGACTCAACACAGGTCCAGTGCACATAGTTCCTGACAGTTCCCTGCCTTATGGGTTGTTGGACTTGGGCACCCTATGTTTATATGTATTTGGGAAAAGGGGGAAGTTCAAGGAAGCATTGTAGCATGTGGGCCAAGAATCCTTCTTAAAGCAGCCATAAGTCTAGCCCACACCTTCAGGGCCCAGGCAGGTTTCTGAGCATGTCTAGGAGTCCAATATCCAGATTTACTTCACTGTGACAGCTCATGGCTTAGACCAGATTCTGCTGTCCTACCTTCTGGCTAATTCCTGACATGAGGCCTTCTCTGAATCAATCTGCAGAGACTGGATGTCTGCTTCTAGTTTTTTCTTGCTTCCTGTTTGTTGGTCTTTTCACTCCTGGAAGCAGAACTTTCTAAGGGCTGTTGATGATGGACTAGTTAGCAGGGTGGCTAAGGTCTATGTTGCTGAAGGGTAAGGGTAGAATGCAGAAGAAAGGCATTTTAGAGATACTGGTCTGAGTCCTCATCCGTGCATAGGGATCTTCAGAAGCACTGGGTAGAAGAGGGCTGTGATTTCTTTAGGGAAACCTGCTGGTAAGATCCTTTCTGTTGGCATTAGGGAGAGCCCAAAATTAAGAACAGAATGTGTTTTAAGAATTCAGGTGCTCTGAAGATGGCAGGTAGATGATAGGGATGTTTTTGACAAATTTCTCTGGAGATCAGGTTTATGGTAATGGGTCAGAGAAACAAAGGCATTTGGGGTTGGGGGTTGCTTTATGGCAAGGCTGCCTGGGGCCTTGCCTGTTACCTTTGGGCTTTTACTGAAGTGCTTTCTGGCTGTCTTGGAGACCACAGGAAAGTAGGAAACAGAACTGTGGGCCTTGTTCTTCATAGGGTGTCAGAGAAGAAGCACTGCTGGCCAGTGAAGACACCAAAAGTTTTATAATTATAGTGTTTTTGGAACCCGTGAACATATTCTCTGGGCTAACCAGCTCCTTAGACAATATGCACTATGGGCTGAGTCCAAAGGATAATGGAGGTTTGGTCTGTCGAGTTGTTGGAGGAGTCCACGCAGCACTAGAACCACAGGTGTTAGGATTCTGGTCTGCACACCTGATACATTTGCTCAAGATGGTTGAGTGGAATGGGAGGAAATGAATAGGAAGAACAGAGTCTGTGTCCATAAAGGTTTGGATATGTCTAGATAGGAGAAGGGTGTCAACATTTAAGTAATGATTACTTCCTAGGTTACCCTGAGAATTGTTTTAGAGCTTTGAATGGAAGTTTTGTTTTATTTCTAGCCCTGCCTAGACTTCTGAGAACTTATTTTCCTTACCTGTTAGAGTGAAGCAGATAGAGGTCTGCCCATTTAGCTTCTTGCTCATCAGCTGAGGGCACAATGCTAAGTACAGTTGTAAACTAGCTCTGGCTTTCGTATGAAGCTGACACCATGCTTCTGAATCTTATAGCTGCTGGAGCAGAATGGTGGCTATGGGAACTCAGGGCCTTCCCGAGCACAACCACCTTCTGGGGGCCCTGTGAACAGCAGTGGAGGTAAGTGCCCCAACATACCCACTGTCCTTTCCCTACAAGAATGTCTGTTATTTACTTGGTACGCAATATGCATCAGAGCAGCATCGAAACCGTGTTCCTATGGGGTTTTCATCTGGTAATTGGTTCTACCTTCTGTGCAACTCAGATCTTTTGAGCCATATACTCAGGATACAGTGCAGAATTTGACAGGGTATTCTGACTCAGATCAACCAAGGGAAGGGTTGTAGCCCTGTCCTATAGGAGTTATATTAACACTTCTCAAAGCAAGGATTAACTCACCTACTATTCAGGATAAAATGAGCTAAGTCTTCCAGGCATGGTTGACCATGGTCTCTAGCTCCTCTGTAGTCTACACTGTATCCTGAGCATCTGCATAGTTCAAAACCTATGTCTTCCCTTCCCACCTCCCCACTCTAGAGTATGTCCCAGAAATTGAGCATGAAGGCCAACTCTACTTTAGACAGAGTCAGCAGATAATGCCTTAAGGTCACAGAGCACTAGAGGTGTCTACTAGGAGGAGAGAAGGAGAAGAGATGGGGTCATGGGAGCTGGGGTGTAATGGGACGGTTGAAGACCCGTTCCTGCTAGTTTGAGAGAGCCAAGCCATAAAACAATAACCTTCTGTCTCATAAAGACTGGCTACCTTGAGAGCATCTAAAGGAAAGGAAGATTCTGAAACAGAAGTGTGTTCCTGGACTGACTGTGAAATTAGCCATTTCTTAGTTTCCTTTTTTGAGATGTCAAGTGCTAGCTTGAGTCCTTCTCTGGATCTTTGTTTCCTAGAGAGAAGGCTCTTGTCTTCTATGGTTGGCTACCCCAGTGTCTTGCTACTTTGGGTCTTTACTTTGTGTGCCTAGCATGTGTGGTATAGTTGTCGACCATGGGGAGTGGGTTCAGGGGTGTCTACTTTTGCATCATACTATGTGGAATCATTGTAGGGCAGTTCAGAACCTAAGTAATATGTGTTAGCTCTACCACCACTTTGAGGGCCTCATTCTGTGGTCTCAGAGTCCACTTTTGTGGGTTTCACCTGCACTCATTTTAGAAAGGGTATCATGTCCTGCAATTACTATCTTGAAATTGTATCCCATAGTTGGTACAGTTCCAGGTAGAAGCTTGGTCTAACATGTTTTCACATAGCCTTCTGTGCCTACATTGGCCATTCTTTGGATTTCTGAAATGGCTGGAAACAACAGGTTAGCACTTGCTAATGGGAAAGACAGTTCACTGGTGGGTTTGAGGGAGTTAGAGAAAGCAGTGAGGCGTCTTGAGAGCATACTCTTGACCTACTGTGGCTCTTTCCTGTAGTTTTGGCTCTGGCAGAGTATGACCAACCCTACGGTGGGTTTCTTGATATCCTGCGGGGTGGGACAGAACGACTCTTCACCAACCTCAAGGATACTTCTTCCAAGGTCATCCAATCTGTGGCTAAGTAAGTATGAGTAAGTGTGAGGACTATCCTATTCTTTGCCTGTATGGAGATTCCCCAAGGTAGTATTCTGTTGTCACTCGCTGTTAGGGTGAAGCCAAATATAAACTTGAGCCTGGAGCCTTGCCTTAGCTTGTGTTCTGTTGCTGTGATAAAATACTGACCAAAACCAGTGTAGAGAAGAGAGGACTTATTTCAGCTTATAGGTTTAAGTTCATCATCAAGGGAAACCAAGATAGGAACTCAAAGCAAGAAGCTCTGGAGTAGGAACTGAAGCAGAGGCCATAGCAGAATGCTGCTTACTAACCTCCTTTCTATGGCTGGCTCAACCTGCTTTCTTATGTAGCCCAGGACCACCTGCCCATAGGCTAGTCTTATGGAGCCATTTTCTTAATTGAGTTTTCCTTTTTGTAGATAACTCCAGCTTGTTTCAAGTTGCAAAAACACTAACAAGCATAAGTCTGAGGCCCCTGTCCATAGGACCTGATACAGACATGGCTTTGTACAGCATCAGCTCATGATCTCCTTAACTCTGCCAGTGTCTGTCATGATAGCACTATTCTTTTTCTTTGGTGTCAAATAAATGAAGCAGTTGGAGAGCAAAGTGACATCTTCCTGCCTACTCTCATTATTAGAAGTCAGTCACTATCAGACCTGTGCCACAGTGGGTGTGAATATGTGCTTCAAGTCAAATGAATGGCCCCAAAGCTGTAGTGAGTTGAAGCACTGTGCCGAAGGTTGCTCCATCAGCTTTTCCGGAGGGAATTGTGACTGAGATCCCTGGCCAGTCTCACTGGCTCTTGTTAGTATGGATGCTCCTACTGCCCAAAGATGTCTGCTGCTGTAGTAAGCACCATTGGATCATAGTGGTTGTGGTCCCCAAACTCCTATGGTTGATGAAACATCCTTTCCTTTTTGTGTTGGTGGTTGTTTTATGTTTGTAGCCTTAGTAGTTGTATGTGTGTGCCTGTGCCAGTGGAGGAGTGCACATGAATGTGCTACATTTTGGAAATACAAATATGTGAACATGCCATATGCATGTACCTTCTACATGGAATATATGCTTAAACCACTGGGCATGTCCAAACTTTTGATAACGCGATATGATCTCTTTATTAGGGTTCTTTAAAGGAACAGAACTGATAGAATATATATTACATATTTATATATGGGGTTTATTAGATTGATTCACAGGCTATAGTCCAGCTAGTCTGATGACTGTCTCATGACAGAAAGGCCAAGAATCCAATAGTTGTTTAGTCCACGTTGCAAAAAGTCTAATGAGGCATCTGCTCCAGTGTCACCATTTGGTTCTCTTGGGTCTGCCTTTCTGAATCTAGACTTAGGCATAGCTTTTCCTTCTTTCCTACTTTCGGATGTTTTCCAAAGCTTTCCTTAGTACTTTGGGCTTTTTCACTTTCTCGAAAACTCCACTTCCCACCACGTGGCTGCTGTCTGCCATGTTTCTGACCACTGCTTAACTCAAATGGCATGGCCCTCTTTCTTACAACTCTTAGTCTATAATAAACTTTAAAACTAAAGCAACTCATGGTGTTCTAAGTAAGCTTATGATTTTTGTGTTGAGCTTTATTCTTAACTGTCTCTGGGGCTGCATGTAGCCTGTAGGTTATAAAGTAGACATGGCTGATAAGAGTTCCATAGACTCCTGTGTTTATTAAATTGACTTACAAGAAGCAGCAAACACCTTCATTTTTTGACTATATCAGTGGCGATGTTCAAGTGTGGTGACAGGTGGCAGAAGTGACCCCTTCAGGTTGTCTTGGTTGCCTGAAGCTGCTTGATGTCTTAGAAGCCAAGGTTTGGGCCACTCTTGTCTGTGCTGTGTACAACCCTAATTTGTATACCCTTGAGCCTGTGCCCAGAGTTGAACCGTCAGGATCCCTGGTCTTTTCTTAAGTGATACTCAGTACGCATTGTATACCACTAAGTGTCTTGGGTATGACTTCCTGTCCCTGACCTGATAGTGGGGCACATTTGTCTTCCTTGAGGGACAGCTAGGCTGTTTTCATGCCATCATCTGCTACATAGTGCAACCTGCACTCTTCACCTTTATGGCCCTGATTGATTTGAAACTCACTATGTAGACAAGGCTGGCCTTGATCACAGAGATCAGAAATCTGTCTCTGCCTTCAGAGTGCTGGGATTAAAGACATCTATCACTGATACCTGGTATTTTGGTTACTATTGGGTTATTAATTGTTTTTGTGAAGAAATCAGATTGGAACTAGTTAGTTCTGATCTGTGGCTTGTCTGTTTAACTGCCTTTCCCCACAGAAATGTAAGTACCAGATAAAGCTGCATTTTAGTACATCCTATTTTTGTCTCAGGGAATCCTTTATACCCTAAGTAAGCCTGTCTTAAATAGGTTCAAATGACATTTTAAAATATTAAAATTGCCATAATCAGATTTTACATCAGTGAATTTATAGTATATTTCTGTCCTTTTTTTTTTTTTTTTTTTTTTTTTGGTTTTTCGAGACAGGGTTTCTCTGTGTAGGCCTGGCTGTCCTGGAACTCACTCTGTAGACCAGGCTGGCCTCGAACTCAGAAATCCACCTGCTTCTACCTCCCAAGTGCTAGGATTAAAGGCGTGCGCCACCACTGTCTGGCTTTGTATGTCTGTTCTTTTTTCCACCTGGTCCTCTGTAATGACCCCATGGTGACTCTGCTGATGCCAAATGTGCCTACCTCAGCTCTGCCCCTGACTTTCCTATCTGACCTCACTGACCAGCTATAGTGTGGTACTCAAAATAATTCTGCAACAGTGTTCACTCCCTATCTCCTCCTTTCCAAGGAAACTTGGCTGTTCTGGTGTAACTTTTTTTTAAAGGAATTGTAGAATAAGTTTGCCAAGTTCTTGCATAGTTAGATTTTGATCTGTATTTTTTCAGTTTTGTTAACCAGTTTAGGGGATTGGTTTGTAAGAGTTTTTGGTGGCCATGAGCAGTAATGTATCTTGGTCATTTGGGATGTCTTTTTTTTTCCCTCCAGCAGTGTCTTCTGTCTCCTTTTGGGTCTTCAAAAGTGTGTGCTCTCTCCTCATGTTCTTATCCAGCCCCCTGGAGCAGTGGAATCAAAGGCTGATGCTACTGTCTTGCTTTAGTTACTATTTGTCGGGATCAGTCTCAATGTTTTTTGCCTTGGAGAACACTTCAGAAAGCGGAAGATGGCTAAAACTCTTCCCTGAACTGCTCTCTCCCACTTTTCATTGGTTGTCAGCTTACACAGCAGTCCTTCACAAGATGCGCACATGCATGTCATACTTAGAGGATACAGCCTGCAAGCAAGGGTTACCTCAGTATTCTAGGACGAAGGCTGCTCTTAAAGTTCTTATAACTAAGTGTTTTCTATTCCAATTGAGTATTCTTTCCATTCATTCCAGCTATGCAAAGGGTGATCTGGACATATCTTACATCACATCCAGGATTGCAGGTATGTCATATTGGATGATAGACATCTGTAGGGGATATAGACAAAGGACCAGTTGAAGTAGCCAACGTGTGAGGTGCCTATTTAACCTCTTTGATAGCCATGGATCCATCTGAGGTTTGGCCTGGAGAACTACCCCAAAAGAGTGGAGGGTAGGTGATATATTGAGCGTATTTCCTGGCCAGTGAAAAAGACAAGGCAAGTGTCAGCCCAGCTTCTGGCATGATTGGAACTCTGAGGATACAGAGGGAGTAATGGTAGGACCATGCACATTTAAAACTAGATAATCTAGGCAAACTATAATCAGAAAAGCTGATGTGTCCCTAAAGACCATGATGTATATCAAGTAACCAGGAAAGCTCTCCCAGGCATCTGTAGTTAATATTTCCCATATTGCAATTTGCTCACAGTCCCTACACAGGTGGGAGACTTTAAGAGGATGAGAAGAGCCTATGTATAGCCAGCTACCTGGCTGGGAGGTGAACCCAGCCCAAGAGAACAATCCCCGAACATCTAACTTGGGCTTACTTTGTTTCAGTGATGTCATTCCCAGCAGAAGGTGTGGAGTCAGCAATCAAAAACAATATAGAGGATGTGCGATTGTTTCTGGATGCCAAGCATCCAGGACATTATGCTGTCTACAACCTTTCTCCGAGGATATACCGGGCTTCCAAGTTCCACAACCGGGTAAGTGGCCTTGAACTATTCTTTTATGATTTGGGCCATTTTCCCCACTTAAGTACAATTTTAAGTGATGGATCTGCACTAACCTTATATGGACAGTGCCAGGCAGCTTCAGGGAGCTGACCTTAGCAGCTACCAGAGGGGCTAGGGCTAGAGGTGTGGCCAGGGGTGGAGATAGGCCAGAGTTTAAAGGAAACTTTATACTGTGTGCGCGCGCACGCACGAACACACACACACACACACACACACAGAAACCTTGAGAAGATTTTTGCTTCCCAAGAAACTAGTGTCTTCATCCCCTTGACACAGGAAAAGGTAGGGTTTTGGTTTTTTTTTTTTGCAGCATCAGTGAAAACATTCCTGTGGCACAGGTCACTCAGAGCTAAGAGGGAAGTCAAGTGAGAACCCCAGCTGAGGAAGATGCTCAGAGTTTCAGACCACCTCATTTATAGAATCACTCAAAAAGGACAATTATGTGGGGAGGGGAAGAAGGGGAGGCTAAAGGTGTCTGCTGTCAAGCGTGACAACCAAGTTCATTCTCTCAAGCCTACATGGTGGAAGGAAAAAAATCAACTCTTATTAGTTTCCCTCTATCCTCGATATTCATATGCTCTGTGGCACTTGTGTGTATGCATGTATATGGCATACAAAGGTTAAAAAGAAAATTGTTTTTATAAAGGACAGTGTTGTAGGCAAAGACAAAGTAACCCTGTGGATGGATATGCCAGCCAGGTTCATTGGGTCTGGTGCAGAAACTTAGCTGAGTGGACTTTCTCCCTGCAGGTCACTGAGTGTGGCTGGGCAGTCAGACGGGCACCACATCTCCACAGTTTGTATACTCTATGCAGGAGAATGCATGCCTGGCTCCGGGAAGACCAGAGGAACGTCTGTGTTGTGCACTGCATGGTGAGTTGTGTTAGCTGCATATACTGAATCAAAGCAACATTGCTCATGGGTATGATGGGGGCACACTGAACAGAGGAAGACCTCTGTGTTTAGAGCTTTGGGCTTGACAAACACAGACTCCCTGGTGGTACCTGCTCCTGTGAGACAAGTAGCACTCATAAGTGCTCTTTTTTGGTGATCCAAGCAGCACATCCAGCATCTCCAGCATCTGGGAGAGGGATGTGTAACCTTGAGATAAATGAGTTTTTACCTCAAGTTTTTCTAACCACATAATGAGGGAGAAAGACTTGGATACCTTGCATACAGTGTGACATCCTACAGGAAGTATACTCAGGACTCAGCCTGATGTACTGCAACTGTGTTTTGATTTTTTAAGATAGTCTGGCTGTTCTGGAAATCACTGTGTAGATCAGGCTGGCCTATAACCCACAGAGATTCATATGCCTCTTTTTTCCAAGTGCTGGAGTTCATGGCATGTACCACAATATCTGGCACAACTGTTATTATGAGTAAGATGGACCTGGTAATACTGGCTGGTAATCTCAGCTACTTGGGAAACTGAGGCAGAAGGATCACAAGGTAAATGTCAGCCTAAACAACATAGTAAGAGCCTGACTCAAAATAAGTGAAAGAGGATTGGGAGTATAGCACTTACCTAGCACGTAAGAGGTCCTAGGTTCAGTTCTTAGTAACACAAGTGAAGAGAAAGGAGATGATAAGAGGTCTCAGAAGGGAATTAAACATGGTGAGGCTAGCAGGCCCACTTGGAACTGAGTGGGAGGCCGTCCTGTGTACTTTGCTAATGACTCCTGATTGTCTTCTGGGCTCCGAATTCTCATTGCATGAAGCATATTTATTTATGTTCCTAAATGTATCCTAAACAAACCTAGCATTAGATCCTTCCCTTAGCCACATATGTAGTTAGGTGTATAGGAACTGTTGTGAGTCCTCATCCTTTCTGTGCATGGGTCTATATGTAAAGGAAATGTTTCTTCATTGTAGGATGGGAGAGCTGCGTCTGCTGTGGCAGTCTGTGCATTCCTGTGCTTCTGCCGTCTCTTCAGCACCGCAGAGGCTGCTGTGTACATGTTCAGCATGAAGCGCTGCCCACCAGGCATTTGGCCATCCCACAAAAGGTACCAGGTGATCCTTGCTGGGGACAATGATGCCTACAGCTCTTTTGGCCCTGAAGTGGTGCTGCCTTCACTGTGTTGGACCTGCAGTCAGGTACTCTAGTTTGCTGAAGGCCAAGTTAGTATCACTGTGGTTTCTAGCTCATCTCCAAACCTGTGCCCACAGGTACCTAACAAGTATATGCCATAGTTGACATTCAACTGAAACTCTCAAGCTGTGATGGCTTGTGGTTTGTGGCTTGTGGCAGCCTCATGTTGAGGGCCTGGGTACCAGATTTTCCAGTAAATGTGTGACCTTTATGGGCCATGTGTTCTGTGGGATCCAAACTTAATGTGGACTTGGGAGGTTATTTGGTAGTATACTGTGAACCTTCACACTTTCAAATGTGAAGTGTTATTACCCTGCTCCTCTGAGGTCACAAAAATGTATATAAGATTCTCTCAGACATTCCTGTTGCCATAAAGTAGATCATTCACCTGTAGTGTAAAGAAATCAATTTCTTTGTTTTTCCTTTTTTTTTTTTTGACACAGGGATAAACTCTGAAGCTCAGCCTGACCTAGAATTCACTATGTAGGCTAGACTGGTCTCAAACTTAAGCCAATGCTCATGTCTGGTTAAGAAGCAAATTACAGTGGCTCTGCCTAGCTTTGCCCCCTTGTCCATTCACTATGGGACTACCACAGTTACCAGCTATGTCCATTCATGTTTAGTATTCACTATTTCCCTAGAGCGAGACTTTGATTTGGAAGTCCAGATCTAGAGAGACACTGTCTATCCATCATAAACGCCCTCTGTCTTAATGAGTACTTGAAAAACATGGATCAGCCTCCTCTCTGAGAAAGCGGGTGGGTGGAACATGAAACAAAAAGCCGACATGGACACTATTATGAGGCAAAGGACCAGGCCAATAAGGGGCTCCATGTTTTGACAGTGGGAGTAATAAGTGCTCTTCTGGGTGTGCACAATTCTCTTGTGAGTGGGACCCACCCTTGTTGCTTACTGCCTTGTGGGTAGAGCATCATGACAGCAGTGTGTTCCTCAGGCCTTATGAGGAGAGTGGCTTTGCGTCTGTGTCTCCATTCTAGCTTCTGCTAGGGGTGGCTGGAAGGATTTCAGCATATTGCACTCTTAGCCATATGTGCTGCTGTTTTCCATGTGCTGGGGCCTGCTGGGCAGGAGATGTGAGCAGCAGAGCTGCTGAGTGTGTGGAGCATAAACAAGACAGTCTTTGGTACTCTACCATGAACCCTGAGGTCTCGTGGAGGCACAGTGACATAGTGTCCTCACGTCCTAACAGTTCCTGCAAACACTTCACATCTGTGTGCTTTCAAACCCTTTGTAAAACTGGGGCCCCCACGCCATCAACTTGCCCCAGATCTAAAGATCACTGGAGAGATGATGCACTTTTTGTCAGGACAGATTTGACTGGATACCATATGAGAAGACTCAGAATACTTGTGGTGGGCATGGGTGAAGTTTTGGGATATTATAACAGAGTGCCTATGCGTGAATGTCTGTTCTCCACAGTGTCCAGAAAGCAAGGGGAGGGAAGTAAATGCAGTGTCTGGCCCTTTCTGTCTTGAGAGAAATAAACAGAACAAAAGAGTACAGTGGAATTCAGAAGGAAATTTAAAATAGCTGATGAGTCTGCCAGGGACCCTAGCAAGGAAAACAAGATTGAGATGTGTGAGAGTGTGTGTGTGTGTGTGTGTGTGTGTGTGTGTGTGTGTGTGTGTGTGTGTGTGTGTGTGTGTGTGTGTATGGTGGGGGGGGTGATACTCAAGTTAGTAGAGCTGCATAGTAGTAGTGTGAGAATCTCAGAGGAGTAAACCAGTGATCTGAAAGACAAATCACCAGATGATGCTCACCTGAAAGCCAACAAAAGATCAGAAACTCAAGGGTTTGTTACAAATGGCCAAGCATATATGTAAGTGAATACCAGAGGAAAGTTAAGTGGAGAACGAAACACTGAATACATGAGCATCTCCAGGATTCACGGCTACAGCCACAGACCCAAGAATCCCTGAGAACAGGAGCAGAACTAAAACGAAACCCTCCTTGCATATCATCTTACTTCATCCTGAATATCCTGAACACGGACAGTCTGAGCCAGAGGGAAAGAAGCCACTCGCAAGAAAGGAAAGCACGAATTACAGACTGTTAGAGACCCTAGCCACCAAATGAAGAATTCCCTTCCTTCCTTCCATTCTTCCCTCCCTCCTTCCTTCCTTCCTTCTGTCTGTCAGTCTGTCCATCTGTCCGTCCTTCCCTTCCTTCCTGCTTGTTTGTTTGTTTGTTTGAGACAGGGTCACTCTCCACCTAGCTCTGGCTATCCTGGAAGTCATATGTAGATTAGGCTGGCCTTGAACTCACAGAGATCCTACACACCTTTTTTTTTCTTTTCTTTTCTTTTTTTTTTTTTTTTTTGAGACATCTCTATGTGACCTTGGCTGACTTGGAATTTGCTATGTAGACAAGACTGGCCTCAAACTCTTAGAGATCTTTCTGCCTCTCTGCCTCAGCCTCACAAATGTTAGCATTAAAGGTGTGCTCCGCCATGCAAGGCCTGAAGATTGTTTTAAGCACAGTGATTAATAAGTCAGTGGAAGAAAGGAGACGAGTGTTTATTTAGCCAGAGTGAATTAAAGAAGAAAAATGAAGCCAAGAACCTGAGTAGAAGAAAATGCAGATTTTAGTCCATGCATGTCAGCATTGAGACTTTGCACAAATAATCTAAGAGCGCCACTCAAAGAGCAAGGATGTAGACACTTGAAGAGACGAATGTGATGAGTATGTAGCAGCATACGGAGCAGACTGCATCAGTGGCCCTGTTGCTGTAGGGCCTGTGGATTGCCCTACACACCAATAACAGGTCCTACTCTGGTCACAGGCTGCATTTGGGTGCCCAGCCACATTGTCAGATTCAACCTCTGACATCCAAGAGAGCTTCATTTTGGCTCTACTTCCAGACTCAGCTGTGGATACCCTCCATTCCATTTGCCTTTGGCTAATCATCAGTTGAACACAGACTTAAGTTTGTGGCTTACCACAGTTTCCTGTCTCCTGCAACTGAGACAAATCTACAGGAGAATTGCCTCCCTTCACCCATGTTGATTGAAGAAGATAGCTGGTTCTCATCCCTGTCCCCTGTCAGAGGAGACACTATTGGTGGGAGCCTGACACAAAGATGTCCCACTACAACACTCCCCAAAAGAAAGTAAGAGAAGCCCTATTATCAGTAGACAAAATAAATTAAAGCTGAGCATGGTGGTATATACCTATCATTTCAGAACTGGGAAGGCAGGAACAGAATGATCACGAGTTCAAGACCACCTGGACTGCATAGCAAAACCCTAGCTTAAAAAACAAAACAAAAAAACAAATCCCCCAAAACAAAAAAAACACAAAACAAGCAGCCAGTTATAGAGGCACATATCTGTAATACCAGTGCTTGGAAGTTAGAAGCAAGAGTTCAAAGCCAATTTCAGTTATATAAGAAGTTTGAGGCCATTCTGGGCTATGTGACCTCTGTCTTAAATCAAAATTTATATGATGTGGCAAAGCTAGAGATATGGTTAAGTGTTTCAGAGCACTTGCTATTCTTGCAGAGAAGACCTAGGTTCAGTTCTTAACATTCACATGGCCACTTACAACTATGTATAGCTCTAGTCCCAGGGGGTTCAGGGCTTCTGGCCTCCTGGGGCACCAGGTATGTTAGTGGTGTGTAGACCAGTATACATGAAGACAAACACTGGCATACATAAAGTAAAAATAAATCTTAAAATAAAATGATGACATAGACTCCTAACATTCTTCTGTCAGTAGTCAGTAGAATAAAATCATAAAATCAGTGATTCTGTAGCATTAACTGACTGCTGTAGAATATTTCACCATAAATCGAAAGATATATTTCTTTCAAATGCACGTGGAACATCAAAGCAACATCATTTTGAGCCATTAGTTAAACCTCAACAAATTTGATTTTGTTTTTTGAAGAGTGTGTGTGTGTGTGTGTGTGTGTGTGTGTACTGGAGATACAGGTCATTGTGAGCTGTCTGATGTGGGTGTGAGAATTAAACTTGGGTCCTCTAAAGAGCAGCAAATAATATTAACTGCTTAGTCGTCTCTCCAGCCCCTAAATTACAAAATTTTTATATTGAAATTATACATGCAAAATATGTTCTTGGCCCTAAGGGTTATTAATAAGACAAGAAACCATTAAAATAATCTAGAAAACACTCTAAATATTTTCAAAATAAAACTTCTAAACAATCATAGGTGAAAAAGAAAATCTCAAGGGATTTAAAAATATGGTATCGGATTTTTGAAGAACAGCTAAAACAAATCTTCAAAGGGAGATTTATGGCATTAAATACATATATTTGAGAAGGAAAAATGTCTGATGTCTCTGTCCCCTGAGGAAACATCACATGCTTGGGTGACAGGTGCATGTCGACCTTAGGTACATTGAATATGTATGTGACATGGTGGCAGAGGAGCCCATCACACCCCATAGCAAGCCAATGCTGGTGAAATCTGTTGTCATGACCCCTGTGCCACTGTTCAGCAAGCAGAGGAACGGCTGCCGACCATTCTGTGAGGTCTATGTTGGGGAGGAACGTGTAACCACCACATCCCAGGAATATGACAGGATGAAGTGAGTACATATTTGGGATTTCTCACCCCTTGTTGGTTTCAGTCCTCTTGCAAACTTCTGAAGCAGAAACTACCTTGTGTTCTGATTGACCTGTGCTAAGTACAAATGATTTCATTTTGAGCTGAGGGTGGAGAAAGAGGGGTTTTGTACAAGAGTGTTTACGCTCAGGAGGCTGAGGCAGGTGGATCTCCTAATTCGAGGCCAGCCTGTTCTCCAGAGCAAGTTTCAGGGCAGCTAGGGCTACATAGAGAAGCCCAGTCTCAACAAATAACAAAGAGTGGATTCTCAGAATAACTTGGTACACAAACATTCAGAGAAGGTGCGGATTCAAGTGTTTGGTAACATTTAGAACTCTCGTTTGTTTGCTTGTCTGTTTGTTTGTTTATACTTATGTAAGCCAATGTGTCAATGTGTTCCAGGGAGTTTAAAATTGAGGATGGCAAGGCTGTTATCCCCTTGGGCATAACAGTTCAAGGAGATGTGCTCATCATCATTTACCATGCCAGATCCACTTTAGGAGGGAGACTGCAGGCCAAGGTGAGTGTTACTGTGTGATTTGGCCTCTGGATTGACCTTACTACCCAGTGAGCTATAAGCTGTTATTCTATAAGTGTTTGTGCCAGTCCTCAGTGCTCACTGTATATGACACAGGGCAAAGGGAAGTTTAGCCTGAAAGGTTCAGAATTTCCTCCATGAGCATAAGATGTAATCTACATCTGTCTTGGTACCTCTCCTACCTGAGCCCAAGCAGCTCTAGCCCCTATACAGGCATATTCTCTACTCTCACCAAGCATTTGGCAGGGAGTCCCAGCCTCCAGATAGTATTACCCTATCTGTCCTGTGCCTTGAATTCTGTTGAGAAGAACAGATTAGCTGGACCCAATCTGGCAGTTTATATTTTGGGGAAGAACTCTGATCCAGAGTTAGTATGCACTCTCAATGGGTCTCCTGCTGGTCTTCTTGTAGATGGCGTCCATGAAAATGTTCCAGATCCAGTTCCACACTGGGTTCGTGCCTCGAAACGCAACCACTGTGAAATTTGCAAAGTATGTTGGTGTTGCACTGTGCTGCTGTTGGAGAGGGACAGGTACCCAGAACCACTAGCTGAACACATGCATATGGGTCAGTCAAAAAAAAAGGCTTGCAAGTGAGAGACCTGCCATCTGATGCTGATTGTAAAACTGGGCCTAGGCCCTGAGCCTGTTTGTGTCCTCTGTTCCTCACAGTTTACGAAGGACCCAAGTTAGCTTCCACTTGGTACCTGATTGATGCTTTCGGACTGACCTTATGCATTTCTTTTTAGAATTTAGCCAGTTAAGTCTAGATGTGGCATAACCAGTGGTGTAGTAACATTTGTTCTATATTTGATTCTTTGCTCAGTGCACAGGGCTCTGTTGGGTACAGAGTTGGGAGGTAATGTTCTGGTCCTACCTTCTAGAAGCTTGGTCTGCTTTTATAGACAAGTATATGAACAAACACTACAGAGAAATAACTCTTTAGCTGACCGGACTTGTGGGATAGTGTTGTGTATATTGGGTTCTAGCAATAGGCTCTAGCTGACATCACTCACCACTTCAGGGTTGTTGGTATAGCCTATAAGCATCAGGAAATATTTTCGGATTCAGCTATGTGGGTCTTGCTGGTGGACTCTCCTCTTCATCAAGCACATTCATTAACCCTGGGTAGAAAGGAAATGAGGGTTCCAGGAGTGAGCAGAGTTGCCAGGGGTGTGCCCCCTGCCATGTTGTGTTCTTGTTCTTTGCACTCCCCCAGTGGAAGCAGTAGACAGAACATGCCACAGGTCACAACTCCAGGAGACTGTGTAGGTGTATAAATGGTGTTTGCTAATATCTTGCATTTGTATCTCCTTGTTATTAATACCTTACTCTTTATTTGTTTGAGACAAGGTCTCTTACTATGTATCTTAGGCTCATACCACCTATGTAACCCAGGCATATTGATCCTCCTGCCTCAGTTTCATAAGCACTGAGATTGCAGGTGCCTCACACTTTTTCTTGCAGACAGTAGTTTCAGTAGTTTTCAACCACCATAGAGGCATGGTCAGTTTTTTTGGTTTTTGTTTGTTTGTTTTGTTTTTTGAAAAAGACCAAATGACTGAAGACCAAGAAAATGGATGCAAAGAACTATATGATTCAGGCATTAGAGTTAATGAACAAGAACTTTTAAAAGTTCTGATTAGTATTGCAATGGTTTGAATGTCTCCAACAAGTTCATGCTGGAATTTAATTCCTGTTGAGAGTTATTAAGTGGCCTGGTGACTTCATCTGACTATGGTGTCTGGGGCTCGCTTTTGGAAGGTTATTAAGATTAAATGAGGCCATGAACATTGGGCCCTATCTATTGGGACTGTAGCTTATATAAGAGGAAGAAGCTTGGGATAGAACACTGTGTCTGGCCATATGATGCCCAGAGCCAACTAGGGACCCTGCAAAGCTGCTGCAGGTCAGGTACAGCCACCAGTCTCTGACCTCTCAGCCTTCAGAACCATGAAAAGCATCAGCCTTTATTTTCTCTGAAGCAGTTATAGTATTATTACAGAAAAAGAAAATGGATCAAGACAAAATATTCAGGAAATCAAAGGGAGGGCCAGCAAGATGGCTCTGAAAATAAAGGTGCTTGTTACCCACCCTGATGACTTGAGTTAGATTACAGGGACCAATAGGGCGGAAGGAAAAACAGGCTCCTGCAAGTTGTCCTCGGACCTCTTAATTCAGGTTGTAACTCTTGTGTGCATGCACATACACACACACACACAAATTAAATATAGTAAAATATAATAAATAATTTTAAAAAATAAATCAGAGGTGAAAATGGAGCATTTCAAGCAGACCTAGAATGTGGAGACAAGACAGATATGATTTCTAGAACTGAAAACATAGCTGATATGAAGAATTTGGGAATTGTCTTGGCAGCAGAACAGTCACAGTGACTTGTAAAGAATACCTTCTTCAGAATGAGTACAGAGGAGATGAAGGAAGACTGGGACCTGCATAGACAGGTAAATGCCAGGTCTGAAGTTAAAGGAGAAGAGCAGGTTCAGTTCCTGGAGAAGTAGCAGACGTCTGCCAATGAGGTGTCAGGGCTATACATACCACACAGTGCTTTCTAATAACAGAAAGAGAAACCCTTGCCTCAGAACATAATTAAATTGCTGAGAGCGCCTGGTAGGGAGATGTCATGATTATCGTAGTGGCAAGGCTAAGATCTTCAGTGAACTGAAGGGCTAGTAGCCAGAAGTCGGGGCAGTATTATCTTAGGAGTGATGGAAGTATGAAGATTCTATAGCTAGGGAAAGTGACCTTGTATGGTGTGATTAGTTTAGCAGATGTGTTCAGGGAAACAGAAAGAGGCAGTTTAGTACCAAAAGGCAGACAGAGCAAACTGGAAGCAAGCCTGAGACTAGCTATAAGATATGAGGAAACTTGGGGTGCTCACTGTCGTGAGTAAAATTAAGTGTGCATTTACCACCTAACACATCAGAGATGATGCATTAACGTGGGGTTTAAGATTTGTTTGGAACTGGACATGGTGGTGCACACCTTTAGTCCTAGCACTTGGGAGGCAGAAGTAGTCAGTTTTGTGTGAGTTCGAGGCCAGCTTGGTCTACATAGCAAGTTCCAATACAGTTAGGATTGTTTAGAAAGAGCCTATCTAATAAAGGGGGATAAGAGAAAGAAAGAACAGGAGTTGTTTATAGTAAAATACATAACAGCAGCACCAAAGAGTCAAGATATGAGTGATCCCTCATTAGCCTCTGAGGCGTGAAAGTCAGCTGGGTGTTAATTGCAGGTCACGAAAGTATGTTATGATTCCACAGAAAGCAATAATGAGCTTAATAAAGATAGAGGAGATGAAATGTGGAACACAAAATATAATTTAATATAGGTAAGATTCGAATGAAGAAAGGAAGAAACAGATCCAATAGAGATGGAAGGAAGACAAGCAACACAGCAGCAGATTCATCCCCAGGGTGTTAGTCTGGTTCCAGATATACAAAATATTAGAGTTGTTAAATAAACAACCCAGGTAAAAAATTAGACCTCAAGTGTGTGTAGTTTACAAGGGCTATGTTTTAGAAATATGTATGTGAAGACTAAAAAAGCTAAAAGTGATGGAACCTACCACACAAATGTAGGCTAAAGATCTATTACTGTCAGTGACAGCTTGTGCAGACCAAGGTGAAACGCTTTGAGAGAGAGCAGTGTAGTGTGCTGAAGGGCCAGTGAGGAAGCAGCAGACCATCCGTGTGTTTGTGGGTACCCAGTCACAGAACGGATAAATTACAGTTGGTGTCATTTTAACAAGTAAACAAATCATTAGATAGATCTTTTATACAATAACTTCAGTTTTTCAAACTTCAATAACTGAAAAAAAAAAACCCTGATTTCTCCTTTTTGAAGTATCTAATTGTACAGCACTGTTGCTTGAGTTTGGGGGACACTTCAGACCAGAAGTATGTTTTATTTGAGTATACTGGGTATATGAGCCTACAGTAAGGAAGAGCACTGACTAGAGAAGCAGACATACATGTGCAGCAGGATTGCTCTTCAGATTAGCTGAACTGTAGAGGTAGAAAAGAATTGGAAACACCACCATCTGGTGAGTCTGAGTGAGTCAATCTGGTCATGGGATACACAGTAGATCTGAAATTGAATGAGGGTCTAAGGGGGATTTCATCGTACTATATATACTACAGTCATGACACAAGTCAGGATTTTGTTTACAAGATACTACATGTGTGAGAACCCTCTTCACTTCCTATTGAAGCCTAGACATACCAGTATCTAACCTCCCTGGCCTCTGAAGCCCTGTAACTTGAAACCCAGCTCCCTAGCCCCCTGCTCACACACCCTCATTGTGCCCTCACTGCCCTGCTGACTAGGCTGGGCAGTCTCAAGGTCAGTTGGGCAGGGAAGTAAGAAATGAGCTGTCCCCAGAACTCATCAACCCATCTTAGGGACTGAGCTTTCCAAGTGTACAGAACACTCTCCGTGGGCTCTCCTGCCTTGTTCTTCCATCCTCATTGATGGCAAGTTTCAGCCTTTCCTCCCTGTAGCCATCAGCTACGTGTAAGCCTAGCTGCTGTAGTTAAGTTATATCCCAATGGAAAGATACATGTGGAGGGAAAACCCTGTCACAGAGCCATCTTGCTCTGCCCTGTGCTGTGCTCTACAATGTGCAGAGGGTTGCATCCCAGACACGAAGTAGTAAAGTAGGGTCTAAAACATTGCAGGCTCATCCGCATGCTTATTTTTTTATAATATTAAGAAACAATGAACCATTGCTTTGCCACCCACATAACCACTTTGCTCTCCTCTGTTTTCCTTACACAGTGGTATTGGTAACTACAGAACCACATAGATTCAGAGACTCCCTTAGGACCAGGAGTATGTGGCCTCCCTTGACACCCGGTAGACCCCTGAAAATGGGTCACCATTGCTGTGTGTGTTTCTTAAATTTTGTTGGCAATGGTGTTGTTCATGGGTACAAAACTTAGTATGATGTATTGAGTGGCAAATAGGTACGTTTGTGATTCTGGTTGTTCAGAAGGTAGGATTTCTTAGAGGAGTGTGGAACTACCGCACGGGGACAGTTTGTAAAATGGCTAAAGTTGCTGCCTGCAGGGCAGCCTAACCCAACCTCCCCTGCTCCCCATGCTCCCCTGGTGTCTGAAGACCCCATGGCCTCCCCTCTTCCTACTCCCTGCCTATCCCTCCTCTCACAGCCCAGGTTGCCTTCCTGAGCCTTCAGTAAGTCTTGTTTCTAGCTTCTGATGGCTAAATCCTGGAAGTCTTAGATTTATGATTATCTAATAATTGTTGGTATTTTTGCCAAGGTGTACATATTTTTATAAAAATTTATGTAAGATTTCAGAGTACCTGATTTAAGCCAATCAAATGCCTGTAGTATGAGTCTACTTGGAGGTGAGGGGTAGGACCTAGGGTCTCTGGTCAGGCTACAGGTTTGCTATGTGGAGCCTGCCTTCCTCCTTTTCTGGATTTAGAAGTCATGATGGCAGTTGTCCTGTGGTCACTCTGAGCACCTGGCCTCCAAAAGCAACTTCTGTGTTGGGAAAGACAGAAGTCTAGATCAGTACTCTACCACATTAACAGGGAATCCCTGCCTGACACTAGGGAAGCAGGGCAGTAATCCTAGGTACATCAGCCCTGCTTCAAGTCCCCATGTTCCACGGGTAAGGATGGTTATGTGCCTGTTATCTGACCAGCAGTCTTTTATCCTTTCTGTGGATGTTGAAGGACTTCTGATAGGCCCTGGCCATACTCACTCCTTCTCTCTCTTTACTGTAGATATGACCTGGATGCTTGTGATATTCAAGAGAAGTACCCAGATCTGTTCCAGGTGAACCTGGAAGTGGAGGTGGAGCCTAGAGACAGACCCAGCCGAGAAGCTCCACCTTGGGAGAATACCAGCCTAAGGGGGTTAAACCCCAAGATCCTCTTTTCCAACAGAGAAGAGCAGCAGGACATTCTGTCTAAGTTTGGTAAGATGTGTCCTGGCTCTCAGTGCACTTGCTTGGAACCCAATTCTAGTTACTTTCACTTCTAGGTAAGATTTACAGAAACAGAGTTCTGCCTAGGGCAGGGCAGTACCTCTCCCCTGGATTTGGGCATCCCCACCTCATTTGTGCTTATAAGTAGAAACTCACTGTTAGATAAAGATACAGCTCTGGTACCAGGAAAGGGAAAGACATGACACTGTGATCCTGAGGCCCTTTCATGAGTTCATAAGCTGCATGAAACACCTGGGCCACCTGACATGGGCATAGCAGGAAAGTCTGTTCTCTTTGCTGTGCAAAAGCAACCTCTAGAGCATCAGTTCTCAACCTATGAGTCACAACCCCTTTGACAAACCGGTCTCCAAAAATATTTGCATTAATATCCACGGCAGTAGCAAAATTACAGTTACAACATAATAATAAAAATTTTATTTTGGGGGGTCACCACATCATGAGGAAATGTATTAAAGGGTTGTGGCATTAGGAGGGATGAGAACCACTGCTCTGGTATTAGGTCTTGTTGCTCTCTTAGTACATGAACAACCTTGATCTACTTTTGGGGTTAACATGAATCTGACTGGGAAGGATTTTCCCCAAGGTTAGGTTTGTACCATAAGTTTACTTAGGTCATATACTCTGGACATGACAATTTAAATGCCACATTGAAGGTGGAACAGAAATATATATGTTTGCACGTGCGCGTGCACGCATGTGTGTGTGTGTGTGTGAGAGAGAGAGAGAGAGAGAGAGAGAGAGAGAGAGATGTTCTAGGAGTGTGCTCTGTGTGTTCATGAGTGGGCACTGCACTGAACAGCCAGACCTTGTTGTTCTCAAGGAACTGTTGCAGGCGCCCCTATGGCCTACCCTATCTTGTTGCTCTGACTGTACCTTGCCCTGTGTTGTGCCTAGCACTGGTGGCCTGATGCCAGCCTTTTCCTGACAGGGAAGCCGGAGCTACCCCGGCAGCCGGGCTCCACAGCTCAGTATGATGCTGAGGCAGGGTCTCCGGAGCCTGAGATCACAGAGTCGGACTCACCGCAGAGCAGCAGCACGGACACCAACCACTTTCTTCACACACTGGATTGGCAGGGTAGGCACAGGGCACAGCTAATCCTTCTTCAGTGGGGTCCGGTCTGTCACATGACCCTGAGCTCTCTTGTCTCTACTAATTTCTGGCATTAACCACCCAGTTGCAGCATTCTGCAAGGGCCATGTGCTGACTTCAGGTACTTAGAGTAACAGCTGTTTCATGGGAACAAGCAAGAATTAAGGTCCCCTTACAGGGCTGAAGCCCTACACATAGAGTTACGGTCTCCTTACAGGGGCTGAAGCCCTACACATAGAGTTACGGTCTCTTTACAGGGGCTGAAGCCCTACACATAGAGTTACAGTCTCCTTACAGGGGCTGAAGCCCTACACATAGAGTTACAGTCTCCTCACAGGGGCTGAAGCCCTACACATTGGCCTGTTGTAGAAGGATGTATGTCAGTGGAGCTCAAATCAAGGCCTCATACATGCCGACAAATCCTCTACAACTGAGTTACACATTTAACCTTGTTGTCTGGAACACAAACTAAGAACAGTATATATTCTTTGAACACAGAAATAGATACACAAACACACATGCGTGCACACAAACACACATGCGTGCACACAAACACACATACTAACGCACACACCCACATGTGCGTACACACACATGCCCACAAAGCCCAAGGTATCAGTTTCATTTCATTATTGACTTGAAGTCATTTGCTGACCAAATCCCTAAATACATAGTTTCATTAACAGGCCCAGGCATAGCAGAGGAAAGTCCTCAGTGGAGGGTTAAGCTAAACTATGGTGGTTGATCACATCCCCACCTGGGAATTACTTTGTTTCTTACTGCCTCCAGTTTCTACTGGGCATCTTAGTCTCTTCCTCGTGTGTCATAGCATAGTTAATACAACTAAACACCTAGGATTCACCTACCACTCGGCTCCCTAACTTATAATCCAGGGTGTGCCACTATCACTCAGGGAAGGACATTTCCCTAGGAAGTGCTATGGTGTGTCCCCTACTAGGCTTTCTTTTAACAAGTGTTTTCCACAGAGATGGACAGGCTAGCAGATGTACCTTGTCTGAGCCTGGGCTTCGTTTTTGTTGGATAGAGGCCAATATTATGGCTTCATGGTGGTCTCTGAGACTCAAGCCTCAAGAAATGTGCTCTGGAGCCTAAGATAGCCCACTGGGCTTGGCACGGGGGTCCTGGTGTTGACTGTTACAACCTGGGCCCTGCTGAGGCGTCTGCTTACGTCAGCTTGTTCTAGTCTCCTATAGCAACTCTAGCATGTAGGCCAATCAACTGTTGGTGTTCTTTCCACAGAGGAAAAAGAACCAGAGACTGGTGTAGACAATACGTCTCCTAAGGAGAGTCAGACTGTCCTGATTGCAGACGGAGGTGGAAGTGATGTATCAGATGAAGAAGAGGCTTCATTCCCCAGTGAGGAGAGGAAGCCAGGGGCTGGAGAAGATACACCAAGGCTGGCAGCTGGGACCCGACAGCAAGACTTAATATTTGATGTGGGCATGCTGGCTACCCCACGGGAGCCTGTACAGCCCGAAGAAGGTGTCGATCTCCTGGGGCTGCACTCTGAGGGGGACTTAAGGCCTGCTGCCCCTTTGCAGGCTTGTGGGGTCCCATCTAGCAACACTGACCTGTTGAGCTGTCTTCTTGAACCATCTAATGCTGCTCAAGTGGAGCCTCCTGGTGACCTGCTTGGTGGTGAGGCTCCACTGCTGCTAGCAAGCCCAGTTTCTCTTCTTGGGGTACAGAGCAACCTACAAGGAAAAGTCCCTGACACTGGTATGCATTTCAGTTATGCAGAAAATTGGCTTCGTAGTAATGAACAAGGCTTAACTATTCCTGCCATGTAGAAAAAGGATCATCCTGTTATATTGACATCTGGTGGGAACCACCTTCTGTAGAAACTGCATGTGGCTGCATTAGTTCCTACTGGTCTCAGCTCACAAGCTAGGACTGCCAGCTCTCGCTTCAGGTGATGCTGTATCCATGGGAGAGTCCTAAGATATAGGACATTAGAAGGGCCATATATCCCTGGGTGGGCAGAGTTCATAGTACTGAGGAAAGTGGAGGCCTGAGAGCAGGGCAAGAGGGCTCCCAGGATGTAGGCTAAGGTATAATGCTTGTCCCTGCCTTGCCTCTGTCTCCTAGTGGACCCATTTGACCAGTTCCTGCTGTCATCCAACTCAGACACCCAGCCCTGCTCCAAGCCTGATCTCTTTGGAGAGTTTCTCAACTCTGACTCTGTAGCTTCCTCAACTGCCTTCCCATCCACCCACAGTGCCCCACCCCCATCCTGTAGCACTGCCTTCCTGCACCTGGGTAAGTATGGCTATGATGACTGTTTCATGGAAGCCACAAGCTTGTGTGTGGAAAGGCCTAGGAGCACCTGCTTCCTGCAGGCCTGGGGATGGGGCTCAGGGGTGGGGCAGTGGGCATAAGGGCCTTCTGTCTACTTAGCTCTGATGTACTGGGCCTAACTTACACCTCTTGGTGACTTTCATAAAGTCTAGGGCTTCCCAGGGCCTAGTGGGACACAATGTCATCTTTTTCTCATCACCTTAAACTGTCACCTCAAACCTGGAACAGGTTCCACTGCTGCTTATAGGCCCTGCTAGTGGGAGTTTCTACGACTCTTGGATTGTGGCTGTGACTAGTACGGTTACTTCTCCCAGAAGCTTCTAGGAGTGAAAGGACCAGGAGGTGGGAATGACAGGTCAGGGGACAGAAGAGTTCAGGTTTATGACAAGGCAACAGAATGGCTAAAGACTGGTGTGTGCATGTGGGAACAGCAGGCATGACCCATTTAGGCAGAAGTTGCTATATCTTGGAGAGAAAGCTTGGTTCTTCTTCCTAGCAGAGAGCAGATGGTCTGGGGTATACTCTGGAGACAGCTGACTGCTCCAAATGGCTTGTGGGTAGAAAATATGACATATGGCTGTGCCGTGCTGGAGTGGGTACACGACCAGCCGAGGACACAAAGACTAGCTCTAGACTCCAGGGAGTTCCTGAATATACCTGTGAGTCCTTTACCCATCAAGGTGGTTTAGAGAAAGGCAACATATATATAAATGTCACCACTGCCTTGTGAAGATACCTGCTGACCTCTGTTGCTCGCTTTATGGCTATCTGCTATATCCTCAGGACCATCAGGAAAAAGGCCAGATGATAATGGCTGAGCCCTGCTAGTTCTGACCACCAGTCTTGTGAGTTCAGAGTATCAGTCACCAGGTGTCTGAGCAAAGCACTGCCTCAACTGCCTAGCCACACTGGCCCCTTGGATTGTATGCTGGGCGAGCAAGTTGCCTCCTTCTTATGCCAGGGAATGAGAGAGGTTCCCAAGCATCATGTGGACTGAGAAAGCACATATACTAAACCCAAGCCCTGCTTTTCTCTGGCTTCTTCCAGGGGATCTGCCAGCAGAGCCCAGCAAGGTAATAGCTTCAGCCAGCCACCCAGATCTGCTAGGAGGATGGGATACATGGGCTGAGACTACTACACCTGGTCCGGCCTCCATTCCAGTACCAGAAGGTATGACCACCAACCCCACTGTTAGCTGGTCTCCCAAGATGCTACCGACTGTGACCATAGTTTCCCCATGCCCTTTTTCGAGAAGAGAACGAGGCAGGGCTTGTTTACAGGTTCTTATATGTTCTAGTCACCCTTAACATGTGTGTTAACCACAGAGCTCTGTTTATTCGATGGGAGCACAGACACACTATAAGAGCTTTTTAGCCTTTGTTGAGTGACAACAGTGTCTACTCCTATTCTTTCCATGTGGTTCCTTTTTCATGAAGGCAAATAGTTTTGGACATAAATCCTTGCCTGTGTATAATCAAATGCCCTATTTGTTTATCTACATGATTTTCTATATTTTCTGTGTTCTCTGAGGGACCCTCAGAAAGGCTGTGTTACGTGCGTGCCTTGGCTCCTAGAGTATGCCCTATTGGTGATGTGAATTACAGGGAGTTGTTCATATTTGTGAATATACATCTGACCACTGTGTGTACCTATAGTTCTGTCTTGCTGGCACATTCTGATCCAACACAGTCCTGTTTGCAAAGTCTGTGACACACATTTACCCCACCCCACCCCCTAGTACTATTTTACCAATTTATTTGCTCAGAAACAGGAATTCCTATCTTTGGTTTCTCATCAGAGTTGGATTTTAAATTTAAAAACGTTTTTAAAATTAGTATTTTTTAAAAGTTGTACATTTATTCCAATGTGTTCATGAGTTGGCACACGTTACGATGCATTTGTAGAAGTCCGAGGTGACTATTATTTTCTCTGCTTTTGGTTGTGGGTTTTTGTTTTATTTTAGGCAGGGTTATTTCATATTCTTTATTAAAACCTTTTCACATTGGGAATCCATTCTTGTTTGTTTGTTTGTTTGTTTGTTTGTTCTATTACATTCTGACTGCAGTTTCTCCTTCACTCTTCTCCATTTCTCTTCAGAAAAAGGCAGGCATACCATGGATATCAACCATTCGTAGCATCTCAAGTTGCTTTAAGACTAGGCACCTCTTCTCCTATTAAGGCTGAATGAGACAACCCAGCAGGAGTAAAGGGTCACAAAGGCAGGCAACAGTCAGAGACAGCCCCTGCTCCCACTGTTGGGAGTCCCCCAAGAAGACCAAGCTACACAACTGTAACATGTACAGAGGGCCTAGGTCAGTCCCATGGAGGTGGTTCAGTCTCTGAGCCCCTACCAACCCAGGTTAGTTGATTCTGTGGGTTTTTTTATGGTGTCCATGACCCCTCTTGCCCCTACAATCCTTCCTCCTCCTCTTCCATAGGATTCCCCCAGCTTCACCTAATGTTTAGCTGTGGGTCTTTGCATCTGTTTCCATCAGTTGCTGAGTGAAGCCTCTCTGGTGAAAATTGGACTAGGCACCAGTATATGAGTACAGCAGAACGTCATTAGGAATCATTTCATTGACTTTTTTTTTTAATGTCAATCGTGTTTAGTTCTATCCTAGGTCTCTGGGCTATACAGCCTCTGGGTCCTGGCCCTCCAGGCAGTGTCAGAGGTGGGGTGCCTCTCATGGTATGAGTCTCAAGCTGGATCAGTCATTGGCTGGCCACTCCCACAACCTCTGCACCAGCTTTATCCCAGCATCTCTTGTAGGCAGGACAAATTGTAGGTTGAAGGTTTGTGTCTGGGTTGGTGTCTTAGTTCCTCCACTGAAAGTCTTGCCTGGTTACAGAAGATGGCCAGTTCAGGCTCTATGTCCCCCATTGTTAGGAGTCTTAGCTGGGGTCATCCTCATAGATTGCTGGAAGTTTCCATTGCACGAGATTTCTAGCTTGTCCCAGAGATGTCCCTCCCCCCTGCCCATTCCAGTTGTCTTTCCCAGTACTCCATCCTTCCCCAACCTCTCCTGTTTGTATCCACACACCCCCATCCAGATGACACCCACAATCACCACCATACTCCCCACAACACCCCCATTCAATCACAATGTCTATTCTGTTTCTCCTTCACAGTGAGATTCATACATCCCCCTTTGAGTCATCCTTGTTACTTAGCTTCTCTGGGTTATAGCATGATTATCTTTTACTTTATGGCTAATATCCACTTATAAATGAGTGAATACCATTTTTGTCTTTCTGGGTCTGGCTTACCTCACTCAGGATGATCTTTTGTAGTTCTACTCATTTGCTGGAAAATTCCATGATGTCATTGTTTTTAATAGATGAATAGGACTCCATTGTATCAAGTATACCATATTTTCGTTATCCATTCTTCTGTTGAGAGACATCTAGATTGTTTTCCAGTTTCTGTCTGTTACACATAAAGCAGCTATGACTGTAGATGAGCAAGTTCACTTGTGGTATGATTGGGCATCCTTCAGGTATATGCCCAGGGGCTAGGGTTAGCTTAGCTGGGTCTTGAGCTAGAACTATTTCCAGTGTTCTGAGAAACCGCCAAATTGACTTCCAAAGTAGCTGTATGAGTTTGCATGCTCACCAACATTGAGGGAGTGTTCCTTCTCCATATCCTAGCCAGCATGAGCTGTCACTTGTTTTGTTGATGTTTTAGCCCTTCTGACAGGTATAAAATGGAATGTCAGCATTGTTTTGATTTGCATTTCCCTGGTGGATAAGGATATTGACCATTTTCTTTAAGTGCTTCTTGGCCATTTGGGATTCCTCTGTTAAGAATTCTGTGTTTAGATCTATTTTTAGACCCCAATTTTTAATATGGTTATTTGGTTTGTTGATGTCTATCTAATTTCTTGAGTTCTTTACATATTTTGGAAATTAGCCCTGTGTCAGATGTAGAGTTGGTGAATAACTTTTCCCATTCTCTAGGCTGCCAATTTGTCCTATTAACAGTGTCCTTTGCCTTACAGAAGGTTTTCAATTTCATGATGTCCCATTTATTGAATGTTCACCTTAATGCCAACGATCGGTGTTCTGATAGTATATGAAGCTGTCTCCTGTGCTGATGTGTTCAAGGCTATTCTCCACTTGTATCAGATTTAGTAGATCTGGTTTTATGTTGAGGTCTTGGATTCACTTGGACTTGAGTTTTGTTTCAGGGTGATAGATATAGATCTGTTTGCATTCTTTTAATGTACTGACATCTAGTTAAACCAGCACCATTTGCTGAAGATGCTTTCTTTATTTCTATTGTATAATTTTGACTTCTTTGTCAAAAATCAAGTGTTGGTAGGTGTGTGGATTTACTTCTGAGTCTTTGATTAGATTTCATTGATCAGCTTGTTTGTTTTTATGCCAGTACCATGTGATTTTTATTACTATTGCTCTATACTACAGCTTGAAATCAGGGATGGTGATACCTCCAGTAGTTATTTTACAGGATTGTTTTAGCTATATTGGGATTTTTGTTTTTCCATATGAAGTTGAGTATTGTTTCAAGGTCTGTAAAGAATTGTGTTGGGATATTGATGGGAATTATGTTGAATCTGTAGATTACTTTTGGTAAGATACCCACTTTCACTATGTTAACCTTACCAATCCATGAGTATGGGAGATCTTTCCATCTTCTGATGTTTTTTTCCAATTTCTTTTTTCAAACACTTGTCATACAGGTCTTTCACTTGCTTGGTTAGAGTTACACCAAAATAATTTATATTATTTGTGGCTATTTGAAGGGTGTTGTTTCCCTGATTTCTTTCTCAGCCCATTTATTAATTATATATAAGAAGACTACTGATTTTTTTTTAAATTAATTTGTATCCAGCCACTTCATTGGAGGAGTTTATCAGCTGTAGGAATTCCTTGGTAGAATTTTCGGGGTCACTTACGTATACTATCGTATCATCTACAAATAGCAATACTTTGATTTCTTTTTTTTTTTAACATTTACTTATTTATTATATGTAAGTACACTGTAGCTGTCTTGAGACACTCCAGAAGAGGGAGTCAGATCTTGTTACAGATGGTTGTGAGCCATCATGTGGTTGCTGGGATTTGAACTCAGGACCTTCGGAAGAGCAGTCAGTGTTCTTAACCACTGAGCCATCTCTCCAGCCCCAATACTTTTATTTCTTACTTTCCAGTTCGTATCTCCTGGATCTCCTTTAGCTGTCTAGTTAAACTTCAAGTACTGCTATATTGAATAGATATGGAAAGAATAAACAACCTTGTCTTGTCCCTGATTTTAATAGAATTACTTTAAGTTTTTCTCTATTTCATTTAATGTTGGCCACTGCTTGTTGTATTTTGCCTTTATTATGTTTATATATGTCACTTTTATCCCTGATCTGTCCAAAACTTATCATGAAGGAGTGTTGGATTTTGTCAAAGGCTTTTTAGCACCTAATGAGATGATCATTTTTTTTTCTTTCAGCTTATTTATATGGTAAATTACATTGAGAAATTTTTATATGTTGAACCTTCCAGGCATCTTTAGGATGAAGCCTACTTGATCATAGTGGATGATCGTTTTGATGTGTTCTTGGATTTGGTTTGCAAGTGTTTTATTGACTATTTTTATATCTATGTTCCTGATGGAAATTGGTCTATAATTCTCTTTCTTTGTTGAGGCTTTGTATGGTTTGAGTATCAGGGTAACTGTGGCTTCATAAAATGAATTTGGCAGTATAATTTCTGTTTCTGTTTTGTGGAATAGGTTGAGGAGTGTTGGTATTAACTCTTCTTTGAAAGCCTGATTGATTTCTTCACTAAAACCATCTGGTCCTGGGGTCTTTTTGGTTGGGAGACTTTTAATGACTGCTCTTTCCTTAGGGGTTATAGGTCTATTTAAATTATTTATCTGATCTTGATTTAACTTTGTAAGTGGTATCTATTGAGAACATTGTTCATTTCTTTTAAATTTTCCAATTTTGTGGAGTACAAATTTTTTGAAGTATGACCTAATGGTTTTTTGTATGTTCTTGATGTCTGTTGTTACCTCTCTTTTTCATTTCTGATTTTGTTGATTTGGATATTCTCTCTTTGTCTTTTTGTTTGGATAAGGGTTTGATTTTCTCAAAGAACCAACTCTTTCTTTCATTGATTCTTTGTATTATTCTCTTTGTTTCTGTTGTATTGATTTTTAGCCCTGAGTTTGGTTATTTCCTGCTGTCTACCACTCTTGAGTATGTTTGCTTCTTTTTGTTCTAGAGATTTCAGGTTGGCTAGTATGAGAACTCTCCAATTTCTTTAAGAAGTTACTTAGTGCTAAGAACTTTCCTCTTAGCACCACTTTCATTGTGTCCCATAACTTTGAGTTATGGGACATGCATTAGTTTTCATTGAATCCTAGGAAGTCTTTAATTTCTTTATTTCTTCCTTGACTCAGTGGTCATTCATTAGAGAGTTGTTCAGTTTCCATGAGTTCGTAAGCTTTCTGTTGTTTCTGTTGTTGTTGACATCCAGCTGTAATACCTGGTGGTCTGATAAGATACCAGGGGTTATTTCAGTTGTATTTGTTGAAATTTGCTTTGTGGCTGACTATATGGTCAGTTTTGGAGAATGTTCTAGGAGGTGCCAAGAAGAAGGTATATTCTTTTGTGTTTTGGTGAGATGTTCTGTAGATATCTGTAAGGTCCATTTAAGCCATAACATCTGTTCCATTATTTTTCTGTCTAGTTTCTATCTTGATGACTTGTCCATTGATGAGAGTGGGATATTGAAGTCTTCCACTATTAATGTGTGGGATTTGCTGAATTATTTAAGCTTTAGTAATATTTCCTTTACAAATGCGGGTGCCCTTATGTTTGGAGTATTGATGTTCAGAATTGAGACATCTTAGATTTTCTTTTCCTTTGATGAGTATGAAGTGTCCTTCCCCATCTCTTTTGATTAACTTTGGATTGAATTCTATTTTATTAGATACTAGAATGGCTACTCAGCTTGTTCCTTAGGTCTGTTTGCTTAGAAAATCTTTTTTTAGCCCTTTACTCTGAGGTAATTGTCTGTCTTTGATGTTGAGGTATGTTTCTCGTATGCAGCAGAGTGGTGGAACCTGTTTTACATCCATTCAGTTAGCTTGTCTCTTTTTGTTGGAGAATTGAGTCCATTGATATTGAGAAATACTAATGTCCAATGATTGTTATTTTGATATGGTTGTTTTCAGTGTGTGTGCGTGCATACACACACACACACACACACACACGCCTGTGCTTCCCTTCTTTTGTTTTTGCTGGTGTGAAATTATTTATTTCCTGTGTTTTCATGGGTGTACTTAACCTCCTTGGGTTGGAGTTTTCCTTCTAGTATCTTCTGTAGGGCTGGATTTGTGGACAGATATTGCTTAAATTTGACTTTCTTATGGAATATTTTGTTTGCCCATCTATCAGTTTTGATAGTAGGCTGGACTAGCATCTGTGGTCTCTTAGAGTCTGCAAGACATCTGTCCTGGCCCTTCTCAATTTTGGAGTCTCTGTTGAGAAGGCAGGTGTAATTCTGATTGGTCTGCCTTTATATGTTACTTAGGCTTTTTTCTTTGGAGCTTTTAATATTCTTTCTTTGTTCTATATGTTTAGTATTTTGATTAGTATGTGGCAAGGGGACTTTCTTTTTGGTCTAATCTATTTGGTGTTCTGTAAGCATCTTATATGTTTATCGGCATCTCTTTAGGTTAGGAAAATTTTCTTCTATGATTTTGTTGAAAATATTTTCTGGATCTCTGAGCTGTGAATCTTCTTCTATTCCTATTATTCTTAGATTCGGTCTTTTCATAGTGTTCCAGACCTCCTGGATGTCTTGTGTTAGGAACTTCTAGATTTAACATTCTCTTTGACTGATGTATCGATTCCTTCTGTTGTACACCTGAGAATTCTCTCTTCCATTTCTTGTATTCTGTTGGTGATGCTTGCATCTTTAGTTCCTGTTCACTTACCTAGATTTTCCATCTCCAGGATTCCCTCAGTTTATGTTTTCTTCATTGTTTCTATTTCCATCTTCAAGTATTGAACAGTTTATTAATTTCCTTAACCTGTTTGTTTTCATTTTCCTGAACTTATTTAAGGGATTTATTCATTTCCTCTTTAAGGACCTCTATCATCTTCATAAAATTGGATTTAAGAACATTTTCTTGTGCTTCAGCTGTGTTAGAATATCCAGGACTAGCTGCAATGGGATAGCGGGGCTCTAATGGCTCCAGATTGCTCTGACTGTTGTTTATTGTGTTCTTACACTGGCCTCTGGTCATCTGGGTTTGGGGTTGTTAAAGGTTTAGGTACTGATTTCTGAGTTTATCTTTGTTAGATGGGTGATTTTTGGTGTTTTCTGCCTTAGTTTCTGTTTCCTCTCTGCTCTTCGGGCCTGAGTGGCCTTGAGTTCTGGTGACCAGTGAGTCTTCAGGTCCAGTAGGCTGTCCCTGCTCAGTTTTTTGCAGGCTACGTGACCTCTAGGGTTTTGGGTGCCAATGTCGCCTTGCGAGTTCCAAGTATCTGCATAGCCTCTGGGAATATGGGTACCTTCTTGGTGTCTGGGGTTCCTAATATAACATAGTCTCCAGAAAAGCAAAAGTCTTCTTCTGGAGTTGTGGGCTGGAATATGAAGCCCAGGAAAAGGGTTGCAGTTGGGGACTGTTGGAAGGGCTGTAAGGAGTGCTATTGGTCCATAGGCAGTATCTTACCTGGGGTCCCTAGTGCTGGTGTGGCCTCCAATAAGGCAGATATCTTCTGCTGCCTCTGCCTCCCAAGTGCTGGGATTAAAGGCGTGTGCTATTACTGCGTGGCACTAAATTTAATTTTCAAAAGACTTTTTATGGGCTGGAGAGATGGCTCAGTGGTTAAGAACACTGACTGATCTTCCAAAGGTCCTGAGTTCAATTCCGAGCAACCTCATGGTGGCTCACAACCATCTATAATAGGATCTGATGCCCTCTTCTGGTGTGACTGAAGACAGCAACAGTGTACTAATATACATAAAATAAATAATTCTTTTTAAAAACGGGGCGGGGGAAGAGTTTTTCACTTTGTCTTAATTTATGGGGCATGAGTTTAGAAGACAGGTTGGGTAACTCCATTCTCTGCTTTCACCAAAAGGCACCAGGGATTGTGATGCATAGTGATTGAACTCAGGGCATCAGATTTGGCAGCACATGCCTTTACCCATCTAGCCAGCTTGTTGTTGCTGCTGCTGCTGCTGCTGCTGCTGCTGCTGCTGCTGCTGCTGCTGCTGCTGCTGCTGCTGCTGCTGCTGTTAAAATATGTGTGAGTGTGGATTTACATCTTCTGTGGCACATGTCCCGCCATGGCGCACATCTGGAACTCAGAGAACAACTTTTTGAAGTCATTCTTTTCCACCTTGTTGAGGCAGGGTCTCATTCCTGCTGCACCAGCTGGCTCACAGTCTTCTAAGCAATTCTCCTGACACTACTTCTCATGTCACTAAGTACCAGGATTACAGATGCACACATTTGGCTTTTTCATGTGTTCCGGGATCAGTCTCAGGCCATGAAGCTTACATAGCAAGCCCTTTTACCTGCTGACACATCTCATGGGCTCAATTGTTTTATTTTGTTTTGTTTTAAGACGGAATCTTACTGTATAACTCTGGCTGTTCTGGATTTCATGAGACCAGGCTTGCCTCGAACTTAACAGAGAACCGCCTGCATTTTATGTGCAGATGTTATTACTTGGGTGCTGGGATCTGAACTTTGGTCCTCATGATTGAGCAGCAAGCACTCTTCACCACTAAGCCATCTTTCCATCTCCATAGCCATCATTTTTAATGACTGGATAATATTTTGAGTAGTTGTGCAATAATTATTTCAAAATTTTATGCTTAGACTAGTCTCAAATTTACATTATTATATCATGAAGGACAGTCACATTTTAGAGATTATAACAAATGGTACTACAGTGTCAGAACAATGAAGACATTTTCTGGTTCTTGGTACCAACTGTTCAGTGATTTCCCTGAGGAGCCGTGTGGATTCTGGAGCCAGCTACTCTGCCAGGTGTGTTCTATGTGTTCTTCTCACTGTCCTTAAGGAATTACCAAACCTTGAGTGGGGCCTTTGGTTCTGAAAGGAAGGATCAGGAACTTTGGATGACTGTTTCATTCTGTGCTGTGCAAGTCTAATGGCCTTTGCCCTTTTTTTCCAGGTCCCCTCTTCTCTTCTGCAGCTCACCCAGCCCCTCCAGGCCCCAACCCCAGCCAAACCAAGTCTCAGAACCTGGACCCATTTGCTGATCTCAGTGATCTCAGCTCTAGCCTCCAAGGTAATGAGGAGCCAACCTATGTGGCAAGAAGCTCCTTTCCATGCTCTATTATACTCCTTTGTCCAGGGAACCCCAGGAACTTGTGTCTGTTTCCATTCTGAATGCCCATTAACTATAAAATGGGAGTTGGTAGAACTAAAGTTGATATATGGCCTTCGTGACCATGTTGTATCTGTACCAGCCAACTCCAGAGTTATAGTATGTCCAGGAAGCTTGGGCAGCCTAGCAGTTGGTGAGGCTTTGCTTAGTACAGGGTGTCATCATCAACATTTTCTTGGTAAGGGTCAGCCATGGAGTCAAATGCTACTCCTTGCAGTGTCCAGGCCTGTCTTGGGGCTCATGTTTTGTATCTTCTCTCTGTCTTTACAGCCTGAGCTTTCCAGGCACCATCTCAGGTTTGTCTTCCAAGATGAATCTCCCTTGGGATCCTCAGCTCCTTTGTCATAGCTTCTGAGAAGGGAAGTACAATAAGCCGTAGGTAGGGCATGTAGTTTCTCGTTGAGGATATTATCAGGTTGCTTGTTGCACGGGACTTGCTTGTTCTGGCATCTGTCTTAGGTGGTAGTAATGTCACTCACTAAAACATAACTGGCCATGGCTGACACTGGACACCTGAAATCCTCATCTCTGGTTTTCTGACCCTGTGACTCCGTTTCCAGTACTGGCACCCTGCTAGGCCCTTGTCTTCCCCTTCTCTTCCTTTCTGACTTTACTCTGTTCTTAGGTTGAATGAAGAGTTCTTCTCTTAACGCTTCTCATACTGTTAACTTCCTGTATGCTTTTTCTTTTTTTTTTTTCTTAATGATCTCCATTTGTTTCAAATTGTACTATATTTCTGGGATCTTCTAGGGATTTCTATCTTTGTCTTTCCTGTCCCTATGCAGACTTGGGGTGGATGGGGCTGCACACAGGACGGGGCTGCAGGCGTCTCCCTCTTGTCTGCACACAGGACGGGGCTGCAGGCGTCTCCCTCTTGTCTGCACACAGGACGGGGCTGCAGGCGTCTCCCTCTTGCCCTCCTGGACAGACCAAGCCCTCAGCTCTTCCGTGCCGCTGAGGAAACAGTGGCCCTAAAGGAAACCAAACCAAAACCTCAGCAAGCCCAAGTCACAAATGAAAATAGCAGTATATACCATCTGTCACAAGGGCTACTTGGCTGTCCTAGGCCATATCCGTAGCATAGAGTACAGATTCTTCCAACAGGACAAAAGAATTGAAATCAAAGTGAACTCTGACCATCAGAAAATCAGTGATAGTAAGAATACAAAGGAAAACAGTGCTTTAAGTGCCACAGAGGAGGCCCAGGAAATATCAATGTACTGAACTGAGTGAAATATCCTACGTCATAGAAGGACCTAGGACATACAACTAGAGAATGCTACAGGGTGTAGGTTACATACTTTAGAAAAGATGAATTAGCTGGACTTTAATCCCAGTACTCAGGAGGCAGGGACAGGGATAGGGACAGGTGGATCTTCGAGTTCAGTGCCACTTTGATCTGTGGAGAGAGTTCCAGAACAGCCAAGGCTATACAGAGAAAGCCTTTCTTAAGAGGGGGTGGGGGAGGGGCGGGGAGATAAAGGAAGGAAGGAAAGAAAAGCTGGGCTGTGTCATCAATAAATGACAGACACCTCAAGGAGTTTGAAATAAAAGAGCAATCTATAGTAAACAGGAAGAAGGAAAAAACTGTTTTTAATGAATAAAGCAGAGACTGGGAATATATCACTTAGCAGAATACATGCCTAGGATGTACAAGGCCTTGGATTTAAACTCCAGCACCAAATCAGGTATCATGATACACTTTTAGTTCCAACACTTGGAAGTAGAGGCAGGAGGATCAGAGAAGTTCAAGGTTGTCTTTGGTTTCAAAAATGAGTTGAAGCCAGCCTGGGTTACGTGAGGTTCTTCAACAACAAATCAATGAAACAAAATGCTGTTTCCTTGACAATTTTAGTAAACAAGCTTACTGACCACAAAGGAACCATAGCACATGCTATGCTATCAGTGCCAGGTATTGTCAGGATCTGTAGAGAGCTCTGGAAAGTGGTTAAAGAATAAAAGCAAGTGCTGACAGCATCCAGATACACAAACACCTCACAGTCAGCCACCTCCAAACTCTCAGCATGAAGCAGGGCACTTGGATGGGTTATCACTATGAAGAATAAATTCTTTAGAAAATTCCTGGGCTCCAATGACTTCTCTGGAGAATTTTACCAAATGTTTACATGACCAATTCCACATAGTCTCTTAGAGAACTTAGAAGAGAGGAAACGGACTTTTAAAATATAAGGGGCCAATCAGACAACTGAGGAATGAAAGCCTCAAGTCAGTCCTCTCAGGAACAGACATACCCTCAGAACATTAGGGCATAGAATTTTTCAAAGGATAAAAGGGCAACAACCACCCAGTGGGGTGGTTCAGGGAGCACTAGGCTGATTTGCCTTTCCAAACACAGTAAGTGGATGAAGATTAAACAAATAAAAGTCCCTTTCATACACCTTTCATATTCCTTGGCAATAGAAAGGCAACAGGAGTTTGAATCAGCTCATCACATCACACTTACAGTGAGAAAACAAAGAAAGATGAATGCATGTTTGCTAATATTTTGCTTACCTTCTTTGTTCTGTACAGTCCAGGGTCCCCCTGCCCAAAGGAAGGATTTCACCCACAATTAGGATGGATCTTCCCACATCAATGAATATCATTAAGATAATCCCCAACACCAGGCATGGTGGTGCACACCTTTAATCTGCATTTGGGAGGCAGAGGCAGGTAGATCTTTGAGTCTGAGGCCAGCCTTGTGTACAGAGAAAGTTCCAACACAGCCAGGAGTACATGGAGAAGCTCTGTTTTAGGGAAAAAGAGGATAATCTCCCGCATCATGCCTAGAAGTCATCTCCTAGGTGATTTTAGGTATTAACAAGGTAACAACACTATCACAAGGGAACTTCATTGCTGGGGACATTGTGCGAAGGTGCTCTAGACTTTTTAGCATGAATCTTGCAACTTCTGTGAGTTCAATTATTTCACAAAAAGTTGAAGAATCAACCATGCATTTGATAAGTTCTGTGAAGCAGTGTCCGTACAAGACAGCCCTCTAGACCATTAAGCAGATTGGGGGGGGGGAGATACCAAGCCCCTGTAGATGTGCATGTAGGGCATGTAGGATATCCTGGCATCAAACCTTCATCCAGAAACACTGAGCAACACAATTGTGTATCCCTGGTACTTGTTAGGTAGAACAGAACAACTAAGAGTGGTTTGTTTGGTGAGCACATGTCCCAGCAATACAGTATCCGTAGCCCCAGAAGAAGTAACTCATCATTTGGCTAAGTGGCTAACAAGTGTCCTGTGGTTTCTCCCCAGGCCTGCCTGCTGGACTTCCTGCAGGGGGCTTTGTTGGCACATCAGCCCCCACTCATAAAAGCAACAGCTCCTGGCAAACAAATCGCCCCACAGCCCCTGGAACCTCATGGACCCCCCAGACCAAGCCAGCCCCCAGAGCCTCTGAACATCTAAGGTCTCACTTCAGTGTGATTGGGGCCCGAGAAGAGAGGGGCGTCCGTGTGCCCAGCTTTGGTAAGTCCTGCATTTGCATGCTGGTTTATACAGTTACCTATAGGGTTGTAGGTAGACACCCTTGTTCCTCCCTCGGAGCCAGCCAAGACAGCTGTATTTATGTTGCCTACAGAGGCTGCCCCAGGAAAGCAGATGTGTGTCTCGAGGCATCTCTGCAGGTCTGGCCCCTCTCCTCCCACTTCTCAGTGGCTTTTAACAGATGGCACTGAGGCCATGTTTTTCTTCTTTCCTGTCCAGGCGTCAGAACAGTAACACCCAGGAAGCAAGGTAAAGCAGGCAGTGTCTATAAAAAGTGTCTTTTTCCCCAGCCCAAAAGCCAAAGGTCTCAGAAAATGATTTTGAAGATCTGCTGCCTAATCAAGGCTTCTCTAAGTCTGACAAGAAGGGGCCAAAGACCATGGCAGAGATGCGGAAACAGGAACTTGCCAGAGATACAGACCCACTCAAATTAAAGGTAGGTAACTCCAGGGCTCAGGCCACACTGTAAAGGCCAATGTCTCCAGCCAGAGACTTGTTATGCATGGACCTGGCACCTGGAGGCCCTTGGAGTATATTCCTGGGCAACTTGATATTCCATTTAGTGTTTCCTCGTGGGCACTGGGGATCAGTGAGGGATGCAGGCACCATACAGGGCTCTGGACGTGTTTGACCTTGACCTTGAGTCGTCAAGAGGGCATAGCTCAGACTTGTGCCTATCAAAACCAAGGTTTCATCTAACTGTTGAAGATTTGTTTGAGTTTTGGTCCTGACCCCGGTCTTTCACAGTAGAGTAAGAAGGAGTCAGCATAGCACAATGGCCGGAATATCCCACTGTAGATCTTAGATATATTCATTTCTGTAGGTTTGTGTGGTAGTCAGTTTCTGTGTACGTGTGTGTGTGTGTGTCTGTGCCACCCTGGCTGTCCTAGAACATGATTTATAGATCAGGCTCCTTTCAAACTCACAGAGGTTCGCCTGCTTCTGCTTTCCAAGTGCTGGAATTAAAGGCATGTACTACCACACCCAGGTGGAGTAGTCAGTTCTTTAGGGCCCAGTGTAACCATTCCCTTAAGAACTACCTGAAAGGTTACCAGGAACCCACTTGTCTTCTTTGAATCCTGTGCCTGGATTGAGAGATTAGGAGTTCGTATCTGGCTAAAAAGGATCTCAGTTCCATCCATGGTACTTTCTATCCACACACAATTGTAGCCTTGCCAGGTGGAGGACTCAGTGCTGAAATTGAGAGGTCTAAGTTAGGGACCTTCTTGGTATTAGGGAAGGAAGACGAGGGGGGTGGGGAGTATGACCATGGTTGCCCCGTTCTCCTATAAGAGTAAACAAAGAGATACCAAACCATGTTCTTAAGGGCCTCCACAGAAGATTGCTCCCCAGGCCTGCAGGTGGTCTTTTGTTTGAGGACCAGGTCCGTTGAGATGTACACCCACCCTCTTCAGCATCTGAACATCCTTCAGTACTTCCTGTGCTGCTTACCTTGATTTCCCTACCCTACCCTCACACAGCAGGGAGGGGGGCCTCCTAAAAACAGCTCCTTCCTGAGGTTCTCTCTACATTGGTGTCTGTAGCTTTTGGACTGGATTGAAGGCAAGGAAAGGAACATTCGTGCGCTGCTGTCCACTCTGCACACAGTATTGTGGGATGGGGAGAGCCGCTGGACACCTGTGAGTATGGCCGACCTGGTGACTGCAGAGCAAGTGAAGAAGCAATATCGCCGCGCAGTGCTGGTGGTGCATCCTGATAAGGTGAGTGCATGGGGAGGCAGTTCCCAGGATGGACCTTGTGCTTGTGGTTGGGTCGTCCCTGCCTCTCATCCCCTAGGGGCCTTTGCCTGATGACTGTATTACATGAAAGGAGCGGGTGGGAAGGTCGGCTGAGTACTCAGGCTGGCTCTCACCCCATTGCCCACAGGCCACAGGGCAGCCGTATGAACAGTATGCCAAGATGATCTTCATGGAGCTGAATGATGCATGGTCTGAGTTTGAGAACCAGGGCTCGAGGCCCCTCTTCTGAGGCCTGTGATGGCTATGGCTGCAGGAGCTGCTCGTGAATCCTGAATGCTGCTGGCCTGACTGAGGCACAAATGGGACCATAACAGGTGTGGCAGGTGATATCGCCCCAGGGGCCTGGACCATCTACTCCCAATCATCCCTGCATTCATCATGGACAAATACCATTCCATGGCTGGGAGAGAAAGCATTCCTCAGATCTGATGTTTGTTGTTTTGTTTTTCTTTTTCTTGTCCCAGAGGAAAAGTGTTGATTTATATTCCTTCCACAGCTGTCACAGTTTGTGATTTACTTGGTGTCTGGTGGCTGTCACCTCTTGGATGGCACATGTCGCTGGCACTTCTCTCCTGTCATTTCTTCAAATATGGGGGTGCATCCACACCCTACTCTGATCAGTTTGCCAATCATCTGTACATAATTAAACTATTTTCTGATGGCTGGTACAGTCTCTGGCTTGTAGAGGACTTATTACCTAGTACCTGGTCACCTATTTCTTCCTCAGTTTTTTTACCCACAATGGATTGTAGGATTGTGAAGTTGGCTGTAACGACCACTGCAGCCAGCATCAATACCATCTTCAGTGAGCATTTTGCTAAAGGAAAGTTCTGGAAACACATCAGAAGGGAGCCTGGTCCACAACATTGGGTTTCTCCCAAGGCCTGGAGTCTTATACTATCTTCAGAATTTCTGCTGTTCTTCATCTTAGCTCATAACTAGAGTTCTTGGAGGGGGTTATCAGGACACTCCCACCTGCCGGAGGCTGCAGTGTTGGGTCATGTTACTCCCAGACACTTGCTCTACTGGCTGGATCTCAGTCAGCCTCTAAGGACTGTAATGAAAACTCAAGCCAGTGGACCAGGCCTAAAAGTCACTGACTGAAGAAATGTTGGGGTGAGTGTGAGCTCAGTGTTAGGCCTTCGTCACTGTGTAGACAAGACACAGCCATGAAGCAGGTGGCTTATGTTGCCCATTGAACAGACATCCATGTCAGAGTACAGTTTGGGGTGTGGAACACTGCTTCAAAATAATCCAGCAGGTAGGCAGACAATGACTGTAATACTAGTTGGAGACTCAATAAAAGGAAGCAACAAGACCCCTAGACCCCTGGATTTGGGTCTGAAGCATACAAGTATGTATTGATTAGGACAACACTGACCAAACCAGGATGTCCCAGGTTTATTGTAAGTCAGTGTCAAAATCAGCGCATTCCTGGTACCATGGTCTGGTTGTAAAGCACTCTGGTGATCTGTTTCTAATTCTTTGGGGATTAGGGCAAGAACTCTGTGTTAATATTCAGGGAATTCAAAACATTGTTTCTTCAGCTGCCTCCATCACAGGTAAGTAGGCTTCACAAGTAGGGCTATTGGGCTGCAGCCCATGGATAATGACTTGACTTCAGCCTGCTATGACTAATTCATCTTCCTCTGGAGGTCTGTGAGTAGCATCTGTGTACAGGGACCTAAGGAATCATATTATTGACAGACCACTTGCCACTTCCCTGTGTGACCTCTTTATCTAGAATATAAGTCACCAAACCCATGTGATGCCAGCTGAAACCCAGATAAACATGCAAGTCCTGTAGGGCATAGTAGCTCTTTAAGTATAATAGGTGTGTATGTAAGAGAACTTGTCTGTGAGAGTCCCAGTGGCATTTCTTTGGGTACAAGTTATCTTGGGTTCCTTTCACCCAAAGCCTCAGCTACTAGCTTCTGAACCTCTTTATTGCTCCTGACTTAGAGATGAGTGTGTGCATTTGACTGGGCTAACAAAGCAAGTGCAGACAATAGAGTCTAATGCACCTTAGGATAAAAGCCTGTGGAGGGGCTATTTTCTGCCAGTCTAGTGACCAGGAACTGTGAATGGTCTTGTCCAGAAGGCCAGCTGATCATACCCTCAACTGAGCAAGAAATGGGAAGCAGGCCTCATGAATAAACATGAATGCTAAAGTGCATGTGTATTATGGGAGTTGTCCTTTGTCCCCATACACTGCTCCGTTTCAGGTCTATCATATCACTTCAGTCAGTTTGTGGATCTGCTGCAGAGGGAAATGTTACTCCTTTAGAGCTGTGGTCACTGCTGGCAGGGCCCTGGGGACAAGTGTGATGTCCAAGTAGAATAGTGTTGGGAATCCAGGCTACCATCACCAGAGTGGACGTCAAGTGAGCCCAGCTCCAGTCTTGGGAGGCTAGAAGTTTGCAGTTGCTGCCCCTGAACACCATGATGGCCCTGGTTCCATAACCACATCAATTGGTGACCAAAGCCTCAGTTTGGCGTACCTGAGCCTTCTTCCTTGCCACTCAGCTAGTGCCACTGCCACTAGCCCAGTGCAGACCCAGAGTCTGAGTTGGGTGGGGAGCACTACCCACTCTGCCCTATAGGTGATACTTAGCATCAACTACCATTCGTTTTAATCTGACCCTGAAAGCTGCAGGCCCCATTCTGTCACTCCCTTGTTTAATGACTCCCATTTGCTATGTTTTGCTGCTATTTTAGTGTTCAGTTCTTTAAAAAAAATAAATAAATAATGAGCAGCCTGAATAGGAGCCAAGATTTTTTCACATCAAAATTGCTCAAGCCTGATGACTTAGGCAGACACTGGAGCCCTTTGTCTGTGTTGGGGGCATCCAGGTATTCAGTGCTAGCCCAGAGAGGGCTTATGGGCACAGTCAGTGGGGTCCAGTGGGTAGTGAACAGCTTCTAGTGATAGGGAAAAGGTAGAGTCTGGGGGTCTTTGGGACCATGAAGAGGTAAGGATAGTGTTGGGAGCCTTGCTGGTTCCCCACTGACGTTGGTTGTGCCAGGCTTTGAGCCATCTGCCTTTCTGCTCCAGCCCTCCTGGTGTCTCCAGTTCCTATTCTGACAACCCTACCAATGTGGAGTCCTCCCAAACTTTCCATACCCCAGGCCTAAATTTTGGACCCCAAATCTTTCCCACAGTTTACTGGCTTTACCACCTCCCCTCTGGGTGTTGGAGGTGTAGATCTCCCACTGTGCCTAGCTTCACCCTCAGAAACCCTCCTTTGGACCATGAACCTCAGTTGTAATTAAGTCTAGGCACTAGGTTTCCTGCCCAGACTCCCAAAGGTTTTGGAAAGTGAGGTCATTGTAGAATGAAGAAGAAAACAGAAAAGAGACCCTGACTGAAAAACAAGGAAGTTCCACCCAAGAGGACTGGCACTCAAAAGGAATTGGGCTCATGCATGAGTTTTGAAAGCATCCACACGTGGAGAAAAGTATACACAGATAACACAAATCACAGCCTAAACACTATTCTTGGAATGCTCCTGAATGGTGTAATTTCCTGCCTGATAGCCAGCTAAGGTAGGCCTGTCTAGCAAGGCCTTACTTATTAGCACATGGCCATTGCTTCTGCATTACTCTGTAAACACCCTCATAATGATAATCCCCCCTCCATATTTTGAGGGAGCTGCTTTTAGGGGACCTAGGATGCAGGTGTGGGTCTGTTTTTGTTAAGAATGAACAGAGCCCACCTTAAAAGAAGTAGATGGGTAGCTGTACCTGGTAGGAAGGCCTCTGAAATTGGCCTGGAGCGCAGGGTCAGCAAATGCCCCAAGAGTGGGATGGGGTATGTCCAGATTATCTGAGGGACAAAAGGATGATGCAGGTTGGTCCCCACAGAGACCCAGCAGCCTTTTACATGGTGCTCACAACCTCCCTGGGATCGATACATCTCACACTCCAACACCAATACACAGCCTGGTGGAGCTCTTGGTTCTAGTACTACAACTGCACTGGGGTGAAAGGGGCTCTGAAAAGAGCATGAAAGCTGTTTCTACAGCAAAACCCTGGCATTTTGGAAGAAGACTTGGGGACACAGCACCCACCCATACTGCTGCCAAGAGAGAATTCTAAGGAGAGGCAGCAGAAACTCTCTTAGGGCCTCCAAGATGTTTCTAAGTAAAGATCTGTGTGTATGATATGAAACCTTCAAACTCTGGCCAAAAAGAAAAAAAAAAGAAAAAAAAAGTGGGCACTGGAAGCTAAACAGCTTACAGAGAACACAAACCTCAATGTGGGTTGGCATGAAAGATTTTTTTAAAAGAGTGTCTCACTGTATAGCCCAGCCCAGCCTAGTGATCCTCCTGCCTTACCCTAGCCTCCCATGTGCTGTGATTACAGGCACACACTATTATGCCTGTTTTAAAACTTGTGTGCTTTTTTTACTGCCAAGGTTAAAACAATGCTAATACATAACAAGGTTTAGGGCACACATAGAAGTAAAATGTTGCAAATATCTCACACAGAGGAAGGAACGTAAAGATAAGCAAAAGCTGTATAAACTCCAGTGAAGCCCTTTGAAAGCAAAATGAGAAGAGTTCACCAATCAAAACAGAACAAAAGTAGATCCTGTAAGATAATCAATCAACCAAAACATAGTCAATGCTGGGTGTGGTGGTAGACACTTTTAATCCCAGTATTCAGGTGGGAAGGCAGAGGCAGGTAAAAAAAAAAAAGGAAGGAAAGAAAAAATAATAGAAATAATTTTAAAACAAGATGGTAGACATAAATTTGATTAAAATGTTTAAAATATTACTGAAAGGAAGAGATTTCCAGTATCTCTGAACAATATTAAGTTGTTGGTGTGCATGTAAACCCACTTTAAATATGAAGATGCTGTAGAAGGCAATGCAGCTCAGTGTTAGAGCACTGCCTAGTAAGTATAGAAGATTCTGGGTTTAACCCCGAATAACCCTCTGAGAAGAGAGTGGAATGGTGAACCATAAGAACACTGGGTAAGCTGGTCTGGTCGTATCAAAGCAGACCTCAATATGAGCAATATAACAGAAACAGGAAGTAGCTGAGTGTGGTCAATCACTCCTGTAATCATTCTGGAGGCTGAAGCAGTAGAATCTACATGAAATAAATAAATTTCACAATGATCAGGAAACATCTTAAATATGTTCAAAATGCTCAGAATTTTGAAATATATGAAGCAAAACTAGTAAAGTATGAAAGAACAGATAAATCCACAGTCATAATCCTTCAATAATACTTTTTCATTAATCGTAAGTACACGGAAAAATCAACAAGACCAGACTAACACCTAATATATATATATATATGTATAGAATATTCTAAGACTGAAGAACTCACATTCATTTCAAACAGGAAACACAGAGCATCTGACAAATCTCAAATCAGAAAGCAGCAAGAAAGCACGTTTGATGACCAAAGAAGAATTAAATTATAACTCAGCTGTAGAAAATATGTTTCTCAACTCAAAATAATTGGAATCAAGAAAAAAGGTCTAAAGTAACCCATGTGTCAAAGGAGAAGTCACAGAAGAAATTGAAATAAATAAAAATGAGTAATCAACATGTCAAAATTTATGGGAGACAGCAAGAAAAATGAAGCCATGTGGTGGTGGCTCACACCTTTAACCCCAGCACTTGAGAGACAGAAACAGACAGATCTCTATGAGTTCAAAGCCAGCCTAGTCTACAGAACAAGTTTCAGGACAGCCAAGAGTACACAGAGAAACATTATCTGGAAAGGAAGGAAAGAAGGAAGGCGGGAGGGAGGGAGGGAGAGAGAGAGAGAGAGAGAGAGAGAGAGAGAGAGAGAGAGAGAGAGAGAGAGAGAGAGAGGAGTAGATGAAAATTCAGAAGTAAATCAAACCAAAACAAATTGGAGGGACAAAATAGTAAAGATAAGAGTTGACATCGATATAAAAAATACACTATTGGAGAAAGCCAGACAATCTGAGTTTGATCCCTAGAACCCATATAGAAGTAGAATGAGAAAATGACAAAGCTGTTCTCTGACCACATATGTAATGTGGCACACCCATGCCCTCCCTACATTAATGATAGATATAAAATAATGTTTAAGGTACACAAGAGAAAATTAATGTCTAAATTTTGAAAAGCTCAATAAAGTTGCCAGATATCTATAGATCTCTCAAGGTACAAAGGAGAAAATATAAATTATAAGTACTAAGAATGAAAGGATTTATGAAATAGAAAAGGGAGCTATCACTGCAGAGCCTAGAACACTAAAAGAACATGTTATGAAATGGAATACCTGACATGAAATGGACACACTTTTAAAGACCTAAATTATCAAAATTGGTGTATATGCTGGGTCAGGTGGTAGTAGTACAGGCCTATCTATCATCCCAGCTACTCAGAAGGCTGAGCTTCAAGGACCAAATTATCTCAAAACTTCAAGGCCTACCTGGGCTACAGACTGAGCTGAAGGCTAGTTTAGGGAACAAAGCAAACTCAAGGCCAACTGGACAACTAAGATCCTGTCTCAGAAGATCAAAAGAAAGCTCAGTATGTCACACAGTGGTAGAGTACTTGTCTAGCATACACAAAGTCCTAAGTTCAATCCCTAGTTCTGGTGTAGGGGAGAGGAGGGAATGAGCAAAAGAGAAAGAGAATTTTGAAAAATAAGTATAGGCAACATCACTGAAATTCATCTAGTAATTTAAATTATTCTTAAAGACAAAAATTACTCTATACAGCATGAAATCAATCAAACACACTAAAGAGCAGAGACCCAGGGAAACAACAGTCATCATCACAGCAGGCAAGGCCAAGATGTGTGAGAGAAAGCCAGTGGAGCCAATGCACAGAATGGTTGTAAGGTCTTCAAGGCAACTGAAGATTGGGATGTTTCACATCTGTGAGCAGACAAATAAAGATACTGGTAAGAATGTAAAGCAACCAGAGCCCTAAAACAATAATACCATCCACTTGGAAAGTAGTTCAGCAGGTTGATGTGGTAGGTTGTAAACTCAGCGCTCGGGGCTGGAGGAACATTGTAAATTTGAGGACAGCTGGTTCTACACAGCATTTCAGGCCAGTCTGAAAATAGGGTACATATATACCCTGTCTTATTTTTTAAATGTGTATAATTGTTTTGCCTACATGTATGTATGTGTGTCCTGTTCAAGTCTAGCATCTACAAAAGTCAGAAGAGGATATGCAATCCTCTAGGACTAGAGTTACAGACAGTGTGAGTACTGGGAATCAAACCGGGTCCTCTGGAAAAATAGCCAGTACTCTTAATCACTGAGCCATCTCTCTGGCTTTGAGACCCTGTCTTAAAGAAAGGGGTGAGAAGAAGGGAAGAGATGGGGAAAGGAAAATAAAAGAGAATAGAGGAGCAGAGGGAAAGGGAAGCTTGGCATATTAGTCTGGAAACACACACACTAGTGTGTAGAGTGAAGCCCCAAGGAACTCAGATCTAGTTCACAGTGAGGGAGGCAAGTCCAAGTGATAGGAGGGGCTTAGGGTGGCACAGGGATGCACAGTCTTGGGGACTCTCCCAGGATATGTACTTTTGACTGCTTTTCTCAAGTTTCCAGTCATTACTGAGACCCGCTGTCTTTTCTTCTTTCTCCCTTATGAGTTGCTGAGTACCTCCCAGGGCTGGTCCCTCTTCCCTGGAACCACACAGTTGGACAGACAGACCTCTGTGCCAGCCAGAACCTATGGGAAATCCTTGTGTTGGAAACAAATATTCTCAGTTTTGCACAAGAAACACCCAAAGTGGACGTATCAAAGCAAGGTCATTTCTTTTTGAGAAAAGGATGCATAAAGAGTCAGATAAGCACAACTGAACAAGGAGTCCACTTAATAGTTCCTAATGCAGGTAGTGACCGTGTCATTGCCTTCTACCCATCGAGTCTAGCCAGCTCTGTCCTTGAGACACCCTGCCTGAGTGGGTATCTCTGAACCTGAAACAACCCCATCTTGGGCTCTTCCCAGCTGTGTTCATTCGGATTGTATTAGTCACTGTGGTGGTTTGAATAGGTATGCCCCCCCATAGATTCATGATAGGGAGTGGCATTATTAGGAGGTATGGCCTTATGGCCTTGGAGGAAGTGTGTCTCTGTGGTGGGCAGGCTTTGAAGTCTCCTATGCTCAAGCTATGCCAAGTGTGACACACAGTCTCCTTCTGCCTGCGGACCGAGATGTAGAACTCTCAGCTCCTTCTCCAGCACCATGTCTGCCTGGATGCTGCCATGCTTTTTGCCATGATGATAATAGACTAAACCTCTGAAACTGTAAGCCAGCCCCAATGAAAGGTTTTCTATTATAAGAGTTGCCATGTCTTTTCACAGCAATAACACCCTAAAACAGTCATTGTGACAAGATATCTGAGAAAAACCAAAGAGAAAGAATCTGTCTGATGGTTTCTTAGAGGTCCCTTCCAGTCCATGGTATTCTAGTTTTATTGCTTTGGGCCAGAGCCAAGGCAATATATTACGGTTTTAGAGAAAAGCTGCTCGTCACACGGAAGGTAGGAAGCAAAGAACAAAAAGGAAGGGGCGATGGGGATATACTTCCAGAGACTTTCTCTAGCCAGATTCTGGCTACTAATAACCATTCAGTATGAATTCTTTAAAAAAAAAAAAAAAGATTTATTTATTTTATGTGTAAGAGAGCTCTATCTGCATGTACACCTACATGCCAGAAGAGGGCATCAGAACTCATTTTAGATGGTTGTAAGCCACTACGTGGTTTCTGGGTATTGAACTCAGGATTTTTGGAAGAGCAGCCAATGAATGCTCTTAACCACTGAGGCCAGTGCTCTTAACTGCTGAGCCATCTCTTCAGCCAGTATGAACTCTTTAGTGGGCTAATCTGTTGATGAAGTTAGCATCCCAGTGAGGCAGTAACCTGCCAACAACACCAGCTGTCAAACAAACCTCAATACATGAACCTGAAAGGAACACCTCATGCTCAAAGTAGATCTTGGAACAAATGACTGGACAGGATTAGGGCCAAGGCGAGCCTGGTCCCCAGAAAGGGAAGGAATGTGTTTTAGCGATGCTCTGTAATGAAATAGATTAAAAAGTCTCAGGAATCCTAGAGCCAGATGGCTCAGGTACTGTGATATTCCTGTTCAGCGTGGGATATGGGCAGGAGTCAGTTACCCCCACAGCATACCCTGGTACTCTGCAGGCTTTATAACCACCTGATTCTCAGGCCTCACAACAGAGGCTGGAGAGATGACACTCCCTGCAGGGTAAGTTCAGGCTGCAGTTTAGTGTTCCTTACCTGCTGGAATCCCCTTTATTTCAGGCCTCCTCTGCAGATTGGAGAAACCACAAGCAGGGGGCTCAAGCTTTTATCTTCTGAGGAGCACTGTCTCTGGGGCAGGACTATGTCAAGCTGGGCATGACCCTGCTGCATCCTCAGTATCCTCATAACCCCTAGGCCTAGGGCTCCACTGCATAGCTGTCCCCATCAGAGTGAACTATGGTTCTAACTTATTGTCTTTGACAATGGGATGATATTCTAGAGGCTTCTACCAGTCACTCACCGTGGGACCTCCTACCAACAGCTACTATTCACTCTAAGCATTTCTGTGGGGGCAGAGATGACTTGGGATCCTCACAATACAGCCAAATCAGACATGCATCCAGCTGTCTCTTTTCTCTTGGAACTTCAGAGAGATATGACACTAGCGGACTTGATATTTCAAGGTCCTCTCCTAGGCTTTGGGAGCTGAAAATTAGCTTAGACTTGAGAGCTGCATAGAAAGTGACTTGTCAGCATCCTTTGCCTCTTAGCCATGGATGTGAGGCAGCTCTAGGCTGCCTGCTTATCACTCCATGAATGTCACACTGCCAGTATCTCCATTGTCCCCACTGACTTACTTGTTATGATTGTCCTTTCTGGCAGGTCCCTGTTAGTCCTTCCCTAAGTCCATCCCTAGGGAGGCTGACGAAGGTCTTGAGAAATATCCCTACACCATTAGAGTTTTGCTAGTCTAGTTGTGTACTCCTTCCTAGGGGAAACACTGAAGATCCCTGCCCATGTTCTCTCCTTGATCCTGTCACACATGACAGATAATCTACAGCTCCTTGGGGATACTGTCTTCACCTTCTTCCTCCTACAGCACAGTTCTGGGAAAGTCTCTATGTCTCCTACCACTGCAAGGTAGCAAATGCTATCTTAGTCAGTTGCTGTAAAGAGACACCACGACCACAGCAACTCTTATAAAAAGAAAGCATTTAATCGGTGCTTGCTAACATTCATAACTTTAGTCCTTTATTGTCATGGTGGAAAGCATAGTGGGCATGCAAGCAGACATGGTTCTGAAGAAGGAGTTGAGAGTTCTACATCTGGATCAGTAGGCAGCAGGAAGAGAGAGACCCTGGGCCTGGAGTGGGCTTCTGAAACCTCAAGGCCCACCTTCAGTGACACACTTCCTCCAATAAGACCACACCACTCCCTGGTGACTAAACAGCCTACCTGGTCCATTTCTATTCAAACCACCATACATGCCTTGGAAGATAGAGGCAAAATGATCTGTGTTTGAGGCCAGCCTGGTCTACATAACAAGTTCCAGGGCAGGCAGGACTACATCAAGAGACCTTGTCACAAAAACAAACAAATGAAAAAGAAACCCACTGCAATCCACCATGTGGCTGGGAGTTCACAAAGCAGCCTAGTCTCAGGCAGCATGGCTTCACGGCAGCAGGAATGAGTGATCTGTCTTTAGCTCCAGGAAGAAAACAGCTTCTGTCTTATCCTTTCCTAGAGCTTGGTATAGGGCTGGCTTCTGTCCCCAGATCAGGAATACCCATCTCAGACATTCAGTTTCATATGTCCTGAGACAGTCTTTGCCCTGTATGTTTCCCAGCAGCCAGAGGACAGGTGGACAGCCCTCAGCAGAAAGGGCCAGGGGTGTCTTGAGCTTGTGGTAAATCCAGTCTACCTGGGCTAATAGCAGACAGGGTGGGACAAAGTTGCAGTCCGGGTTCCCTTCATGCTTGAAGCAAGAACCTGTTGGAAGACCAGAGATTCTCCTACTTCTGGACTGATATCTTACAAGGATGTGACCCACAGGAATGTTCTTGGACCCCTTTTCATCTGTACCTGTTCTAGCTTGGAAACATCCCCAAAGTTTGTGGCTGGAAACCCATTGCAAGGTTTGGAGGAAAATGTTTGGATCCTGGGGCTTTACACTCATATGGCAATGATACTGGTGGAGTAAGCTCATCATCACAGGAGATGCTCAGCCTCTGCTTTCTCCCTGTCACCTCCCACCCTGTAAAATGCAACATGAAGCCCTCACTGGATGAATTTCCTTTCTACTTTCCAAGGATTGCTAGAATAAACTGAAAAAGATAGGCTAATTTTGAGAAAGACACAAATGTATTGTGTAACTCGGTGAATGAATGAATGAATGAGTAGCTGAATGGGCAGGTTTGAGTCACACTTGCTGGTGGAGAGCATGGATAAGGACAAGAAAGTCCTGCCTGTGGCAGCAAGGGGTAGGCAGGCTGGTGTTGAATAGTTTCTCCTTCACCTTATTGGATCCTCCAAGGTTCCTGGAGGGACTTTGGAGACAGGTGGATGCTATTCTACATCTACCCAGGAGGGTGCCCCCAGTAGGGGCAGGACCCAAGCAATCCACTCCAGGGTTATGGTCCACAAGCATCTCTGTGAGGCAGGTGGAGGAGGATGAAAACAAGGAAACACAGAAAGGGAAAAGGCTTCTTACTCTGAAGTCTATCTGAAATCCTTGTGGGATGAGACTCAAGAATTCCAGTACAATTAATGAAATTTTCTGTGAAGTTTGGCTTCATAAAGACAATGTTCCTTTTACTTTGTTTTTAATGTTTTATGTGTATGAGTGTTTTGCCTGCATGTACATATGTAGGACATCCGATCCACTGGAATTGGAGTTGCAGATGGTTATAAGCTGTTATGTGAGTGCCAGAAACTGAACCTGGATCATTTGTAGGAGCAGTAAGTTCTTTTACCTACTGAGCCATTCTCTAACCCCAATAGTCCTTTTATATAGAGATATCTCAAACAAGAATATTAAAATAGTAACGAAGCAGCCAGGAGTGGTGGTGTATCCCTTTAATTCCCAGGACTTGGGAGGTAGAAGCAGGGGGATTCTCTAAGTTTGAGGACAGCCTGGTCTACATGGATACTTCTAGGCCAGCCAAAGCTACATAGGGAGACCCTGTCTCATTTAAAATGATAATGAGGGAGCTGTGACTATTAAGATGGCTCAGTGGTTACTAGCAATTGCTGCTCTTGCAGAGGACTTGGATTCGGTTCCTAGCACTTAAATGGGGCAGCTCACAATCATCTGTAACTCCAGTTTCAGGAGTGCTACTGCCTTCTTCTGGCCTCCAGGGTGTACCTACAGACAAGCAGACACATATACATACACATAAATTATAATAATAGAATTACAATTGTAATAACCATGCTTATAGCTTAAGCATATAGTGTGTAACATCAATCCTTTCCCAGATATAAACTTGCAATTTTTTGGAAATCTCCCAAACAAAACTATAAACTTTGTTTATAATAAAAAACAATTCCCTGAGCTACTCTTGTCACTTAGGCTTTTACTTTATTAGCTATAATCACATCCAGTGAACCTCAGGAACTGCCATATGATCTCATTTACAAAAAAGAAAAGGTTCCTCGGCCACCCCTAAAGATAACTTCAGAAGTCATCAAAATCTATCTGTATAGAAATTTTAAACACTTGAATATGCCTTTCTTTTAAGAAGTCTGCACATACACTTGGGTGTATATTCTTTCCCTCAGCACCTTTCTATTAATTCCAGTTACTAGAAAGTCAACCTATGTTAAAATCCCCTAACAAACTCCTTAGGTTGGGGATCTAGTTCAGTTTGTAGAGTGATTACCTCACCAGGGTTAATCTCTAATGCTGAAAAAAGTATTCCTCCAACTAGGCTTCATATTGAAATTCTTTTCTGTGACATCAGTGGTATGTTGAGACAGCCACCAACTGGCTTTATGGGAAGAGAGAAAAGTAAAGAAACACAGGATGGTACTGTTCCCTAGCTTCTGTGACGTAGCTCTCTCACCTGACTAACTTAAAGTTGCTGAGTTGATAAGGCTGAACACTGGATACCCTCCCTTTATTGGGAAGGTATCCCAACCAAGCTGCTTTGCCATACCTCCCATTCATCCCTACTTTGACTTGGCTACACCCCAAATACAACACAACAGGACCTGGATCCAGAAACAGATGCCTCTGCCCCTGGACGTGAGGACCAATAATCAGAAGAAAATCTATTACGCCCATGGGCCGTTTATAGCCAGCGCTGAGCCAGGGCACCCGTATCTGAGCACAGCAGGCTGTGGAGGGTCCTGCTGCAGCAGAGCCAAAATAGCTCCTCCCTCTGCTTCTCTGCTATGTGACAGTCCAGAAATACTCACACGTGGCATGACCTCAATCTGTGTGTTACCTGAGAAGAAGCAGCGGAAGGAAGGACAAGCCTTCTAAAAAGGTTCAGCTAACCCTTCCTACCCTGTCCTCCATATGCATCTTTATGGGGCTGGCCTGAAGCATCAGAAACAGAGGGCTCCATCACCCACTGCAGACTTCTCCCAGGGTCTCCCAGACCAACCCACATCCTGTGGAATGTGACAGTCGCGGGGTATGGCCTGAAGTATCCTAGCTATAACGGATGAGACCTCAGCAGTGAATAAGGAACCTTAGCTGCCTCAGACCCTCCAGCCTTCCCTGCCCTACCAGCCTGTGTCCTTGTCTCTCTCTCTCTCTTTTATCTCAGGATCTTCCTGGGACTGGGGTTCAGGTCTCAAGGAGCAGAAGGGGAATGGGATGTGGTACAGGTCATGCTAAACTATGCTGGTTGTTCCATGGCATTAGAAAACTTGGGGCTGCCCGGATCCATCCAGCGTTAGTTTCCCACACTGACGTCTTTAGGCAACCACTCAGCCATATCTCCAAGCCTGAATTGTCTAGGGGCAGAAGTAGCTCTTGTGTAAGCTGTCTGTGTACTCTGTCCCTGTGCTTACAGACTGAGCTAACAGTTCAAGGTTGGGGAAGGGCAGGTCAATCTTCTTACAGGGTGTAAGGAGGTCTCTAGAGCCATGTCCTTGGAGGCCTCTAGAATGCAGCTGAAAATCTCTCAGGAAATCAAAAGTAACAACTGGTGTTGAGTGCCAGGGTACTAAGGCCACCAGACACCTGCAGAGAGACTTGAGATGTGTCAGGACACCAGCCAGCAAGAGATCCTTCTGTCTGTTGACTAGGTTCTCCCTCTGAGTCTGGAGAGGAACCCCCAAGCCTCCTTGACAAGGCTCTGGGTCTGAGCAAGGTTGATCTTGGTGGAAGCTACCATGCTTCTTAATGTCAGACAGTTTCAGAAGTATATGATTTGGTAATAGTAGAGCCCAGGGTAGGATTGCCGGCAAGAGGCCACCAGTGAGGGCAACATCCCTACTTCTGATCCTAGGATCTCAGAGGACAGATTCCCAGATATAGACATCTAACCATCTAGGACACAGAGGCTGGGTTTTGTTAGCCAGCCACTGGTTTGGCAGCAGTAGCAGGAGGCCCATGGAAATCGCTGAGGCAGAAGCAATCTCTCTACCCAAAATCCCTTCCACCCATAGCTGCTGCCCAGCTCAGATGAACAACTGCAAGTCTTCATCTTATGTCTCATGTGTTGCTCTTTTAAATAATCACAGGACCCAGCAGGAAATATATTCACAGATGGTGCACCCTCCCCAGATCTGCATTATTCAGGGCACTGAATTATTAACCTTGTTTGAAGTTCCTGAACCAATGCCTTGAAGAGGATCAGTCAGTTGACAAAGATATCTCCCATAGTCCCCTGCTGCCAGGCGCCGCACCAGAACAGAAGATGACTCCAAGAACCCCTAAAAGTTCTTCAGGGATACTTTCTGGGCCCAGAGCAGGGAGGGCACCTGCCTCTCAGGACCTGCCTTGAGGCAGGTGGATAGCCTTCTTAGAGGGGGCTTTGTAGAGATTTCCAGAGAGACCAGAGTGGGGCTAGAGCAGAGCAGCCTGCATTGCAGAGGAATCAAAGTGGAGGGTGTTCTGTACCCTCAGAGTCTGTATGAACATACTGACTCCAAGTTTTCAGCACAAAGATTTCTTACTCCGAAGAGATGGGGATTGAGGTGGGCTTCCTCTGGGTAGGATAAAGACAGCAGGTGTTTCTGTAGGAATGGGTTTTTTTAAGGGGACAAAGGAAAAGTGCGTTAGGATGAGTTGGTAAAACCTGATTGGACCTGATTGAACCTGTGAACCAGTGTAGCCAAAATATGAGTGTTGATTGCTGGGCCTTGGGGTTTTAGTCAGGGATAAGGAAGTGGCCACTGAGGGCTAGCTTAGGAATGTAAGCTAACTGTTTAGCAAGGGAGAGAGAGAAGAGGAAAGGACACGGCCTGCCAGTGCCGTGTGAGCAATGCCTGTTAGACAACCCTTCAGAGGGGTTTTCTGTCAATCTCACATTCTGTGCTTCTGGTAACGGAGCTCTGAAGCATCTGTAAAGGGGACATGTAAACAAGGAGTTTGTCCTTTGTCCCAGTCCCCTTAGCCAGCATTTATCTGTAAATGAATGCATATGGTGTCCAGGGCTGACCTCTTGGTGAGAATCTGTTCCCTCTAGCTGTCGGCTCCTCCATGATGACTACATCACTTGGCCATTGATCGATTTTCACCTTTTTTGATCACTGTCTGCCTCCTGTATGTCCTAATACACATTTCCTCTGGATCCTGGAACTCTCACTTCCTGGGTCTTCAACAAACCAGTCTTTTTCCACTAGGTTCTTGGGATCCTTTGTACAGCTAGAAGTCTATAGCCTGAACCTGGATCACCTGTAAGAGCAACAAGCTCTCTTACCCGCTGAGCCATCTCTTCACCCCCCCAAATTCCATTTATATAGAGATCTCTCAAACAAGAATATTAAAATAGTAAAGAAGCTATCAGGAATGATAGTGCATCCGTTTAATTCCCAACAGCTGGGAGGTAGAAACAGAAGAATCTCTGCTGGGTTTGTGATCTTATACTCTGTGAGTTTGAGGCCGGCCAGGTCGACTTGCTTTCCGGTCGGTCACTTTGTCTGCTCCAGATGACTGATCAGTTAGGCAGAGGCCTTTTACCGTGTGGCCTCTTTGTATCCTAGGTTCAGAAGTATAAATAGCCTGTAATGGCCAGCCTTACCTATGGTCCACACCCCAGCTTGGGAGGTAGTTATGGAGTCTTATCTCTAAGGTAGCACTGCCCTGAAAGATTTCTCAAGCTCAAGCAGCTGCCACCTCCCAGGGTTTTCTCACTCAAACTTGAGACTGTCACTATCCTTGCCTATTTCCCTCAGCAGAGTATGGGAATAGCATTGGACTGTACTCTCAGGACTTGGGAGGTGATGGCAGGAGTGCAAAGGTCAAATATAAAGGTCATCACCGTCTATATATCAAAACCAGCATGCAACACATGAGAACCTCAACAACCAAAATAAATAAATAAATAAATAAATAAATAAAAACCAAAACGACACATATACAAAATTAAACTAGAGGGCTGGAGAGATGATTCGATAGTTAAGACCACTGACTGCACTTTCAGAGGACCCAGGTTTGATTTCCAGTGTCCACATGGTAACACACAACTATCTGAAACTTCAATCCCAGGGGATCCAACATTCTCTCCTGGATGCTGTGGGCACCAGATGCACATGTGGTGCACGGACATACAAACAAAACACCCATACAGGAGGAAAAAAGGTAGGACAGAGAAATAGAGAGATACGCCAAGTCATAAAGACAAGAACAGCAGATATAGAGATGATAGAGACAGGAAGGCAGGTAATAGAGACAACCAGAGAGAAACAGAGGAAGTGGAAGTCCACTAGTCCTAGGGTCCTCTGCCTCTAATAATCTCAGCTGGGCTCAGGACTATGTATGGGAGCAGTGAATGATTAGGTTGGCCTGCTTTGTCTCAGGAGGTCAACCCAGGGTCTTCTATGGGATTGCTGCCAAGGTCAGGTCCATCTAAAGGAGTGGTGGGGAGAAGAAAAGCCAGTGAGAAGTAATGAATCTCTCTTGCTGTGGCCCTTGCTTTTGCTAGCTACCATAGACTCCGAAAACACAGAATGAGCCAGATTGTGCCCAACTGTGTACAGGTGACCCCATTCCACAGGGCATCAGTCCCCGGCCTGAACAAGGCTTAGGGCATCAACCAACCTTACCAGGAGTGTGATGGGGAACTGAGATGCAAGTGCCAGTAGGGAGGGCTCTGGGAGACTTAACTCTTCTGTGTCCCATGTGAGTCATGCCCAACTTCCTGAATGATACCCTCCTCCTAGGCACACACCTAGGTGCAGTGCAGGCACTTTACCAGTGGGATCAGCCAATATCCCTAACTCCAAGGCCCCAGGCTGAAGTCAGGGCTAGAAGGTGTGGGGCTTGACACTTTCTCTTTCTATCTCCACTCCAGCTCCCTTCCTGGTCTCTCCTACTTTGAATCTGCCAGGTCAAAGGAACAAAAACTGATAAAAGCAAGTCCAGTATGGACTCTGCACACAGCCCCCTCCCCCTCCTCGAATTCAAGCCATCAAGCACCCTGGGGCAGTTTTGGAATGTTGGTGAAGGAGGAATACTCGTAAGGCAAGAAGTCTCACTGAATTGGGTGAAGGTCAAGAACAACCTAATCCTGAGGAATGACTCAGCCAGTAGGAATAGTAGCAGTTAATGCAATGGTCATCAGCACTAGACCCTGCGGGTCAGGAATTACCCCCTGGCTAGCCAGAATCAAAAACAACCTAGGTGTCCCCATATGCTCTGGCATCTGCGGAGCTGATTGCCTCACAGAAGCCCCCCCAGGATAAGTGCAGGGATGCCAGGCCAACCTTGTGGCCACAGGGCTCTTCTGCAGTGCAGCCGCAGCAGAGTTGAAATCCCGGCGCCCTGGGAAGGGGCGGCCTAGAGGCGGGGCTGTAGCTGTCTCTGAGGAGCCCCCGCCCAGCCATGTCCGCAGTGACCTTCAGGCGTCCCTGACTGGCTGGGGTTTCTATCCCACGAAAGCCACATTTGGCGGCTCTACACACCGGAGAAGCTTGGATGTGTGGGCCTATCTTGCTCGATCGGGGGTCTTGGACTGTGCTCGCCTCCTCCCGCCCTGCCAGCAAAGGAGCAAAGCAACCCGGTCAGGAGCAAACGTGGTTGGTAGATTAGGGATGGCGACCCCCCAGCCCTGCGTTTGCCCTGCGTTTCAGGAGGGCGCTTCAGGAGGACTTCAGAAGGGTCTCCAAGCCGGTGTGGAGTGGCCCAGGCCAAGAAGGGAGCCCCTAATGCAGCTGTCGCACACCCCAGGCCAGGATCTGGGAACCGGGGGCGCGGCTGCCCCCCCACCTCCGCCGAGCCCCGCCCTTCTCGTCATGCGGGACGCGGGCGGGGGCGCCTCTGAGTGACGCGCCCTCCTCGCGGTGTCCTTCAGCAGCCGCAGCAGCACAGAGCGCCACATGGACCCCGCCGGCCTGAGAGCGCGCTGCCGTTGATCGTCCACCTTGGAAGGTAACCGGCGCCCTAGCAGCCAGTCCGACCTTAACCGGCTCCCTCCTTACCCTTCCCAGCCCAGTCTTCCTCCCGACTCCTGGGCTTCCCTTCCCGGATCTCTGCTTTCTAGCCATGGGTCTCCTACCCATATCCTAGGTTCCCCTGCTCTTGGTTCCTTGCCTTTCAGACCCAAGGTTGCTCAGCCTGGAAGGCGCTGTCCACCGCGAGGTGCTGAAGCGGCCCTTGATTCCCTTTCCCATAGGCGTCCTTTTTTTTTTTCTTTCTTTTTTCTTTCTTTCTTTCTTTCTTTTCCTGGCGCGCTCCGGCCTGAGGCCGTGCTCCGGTCGGGCACCTCGCCCAGCAAAGCAAAGGGTGCGGCGGCCGCGAGAGAACGGGATGCTTCGGTCTTTGCGGAATCTCCGCAGCGTCCTAACCTCTCTACAGCTGGTCCTGAGGAACCCCCATCCCCCGATTCCCCCCCGAAGACAGAAAGAAGTTTAGAAGGCAATTGGCTTTGCTGCAAAGGCATCCCTGAACCCCTAGCTTCTGGCACACTCTCCTTGCCTGGCACCCCTTTGGGTCTCATTCCGCAGAGGGAAACCTGTGAAACACTAGATCCCTGACAGGAAAGACCCTACAAAGAGGGATGTCTTTGCAGCTGTTGGCATTACAGAAAGCACCTTTCCAAACGCTGCTGTCACTTTAGTCCACGCTGGGCATTCTGGCTTGGGTCTCTCTACCTCATGCAGGAGCCGGAGTGGGCCATCTGTTTCCCCTCCCACTGGAAGACGGAGACTCTCTCCTTCATCCAGGGCCAGTTCTGCTGTGGGCCTCCAGAGTCTCTCTAGAGAGAGATATAGTTGAGACTAGTCAGAAGTCGTAAGGACCTTTCCTGAGGGGAATTCTTCCCCAGGGGAAACCCTGCCCCACAGCTCCAAAACTGCCAAGGGGGATGAGCAGTCAGAACCTGGGTGCTATAGCAGAGCATTGACCTTCAAATGCCCCCTGGGCTCCACCCCCGCTTGAGGAGGCTGCCGCCAGTCTCCAGTAACTGGTGGCCCCAAGTTGTGAGCTGCAGTGACAGCTAAAAGCTTCCTTCAGAAACCCCAGAAGCAGCAAGATGACTGTTGGTTTGGCTGGGCTCTGAACCCTGCCATCCTGGTCTGGGCATGGGTTCAAAGACTCTCACCCTAGACTCTCGGGATAGTGGAGAGGAGAGCAAGGAGTAGATGAGGGTCTCAGGAAGGGTTGGTCAGGGTACCTATGACAACCTACTCTCTCTAGGCAGAAGACCCCGACCACACTTGAATGTGAAGTCTGACCCCGGAGTGGCTCCCGAGGAACCAAGCCATCACCATGGAGTTCGTGATGAAGCAAGCCCTGGGAGGTAGGAGGTGGGCAGGGAGGGGGGCATGGGTTTGGACCACCAGGGATGCCCATACATCTGATACTCAGAGAGACATGTCTCCACCACTGCAGTGACACGGAAACACATGGCTGCGTGACCACTTCTGACCTCACGCACAGGCTCTGCAGATAAGGTTGCTTGCCCTCCAAACAAGCCCAAGGCAGTTCCCCAGCCCAATACTTGAGTCCCCTGGGGACTCAAGCCCTGAGATTTAATTCGAGATATGGGGAGGATACACCGTGTAAGATGGTCCTGTGCCCCCATGCCATGGTGCAGTGGAACCCACTGGTCATTCTGAGAAATGGAGAGCCAAGCAGCAATGATCAAGACAGATACCTCAACGAGGCTTGTGAGCAACCCTCATTCTGTCAGTCCTGGGAACAAAACATGCACCAGGATTGGGTTAGGAAACAGGATTTGAGTGATCCCAACGGTGGCATTGGGCTCTATGGGTTTCACCCAGGTAAGAGACAGTACTGTTCACAAGGACTAGAAAGGATAGCTGTAACCAAGTCCCCTTCTACAGAGAAAACATAGCCCCTTTTATGTCATTGAGTGAGGGCAGCCCGCTCACTCACTGTTTGAAGAGTGTCCTGTCCCCACTTGGCTCAAAGCCATCTTTGTAGCTAGCAACAGTAGGACTAGAAGCTGGTAGAAGACAGTGGACTGAGTTCTTGGCCAGGAGGTGCTGAAATAGTGAGCTGAAGGTTTGGTACCCGTTTGGCAGGAATGGGTCTCAGCAGGGCAGTTTGGTCCGCTCAAGCCTGTAGAGTCTGAGATTGCCTTGGGTGGTCTTCATGTTCTTTCAGAGCTACCTGCTCTGGGTACCCCAACACCCTTGTGTATCCTCAATGTTGAGAATTCACACCAATTTTACTGTTGAAGAGTCCTGTGGCCTGCAGGGGAGCCCCTTGACCGGTGTGGGTCTCGCCTGGAATCCTTTGCTGGTATAGAAAAGGGAAGGGGATCACTCACAGAAAGCTGGCTGGGGCCTTGGGGCCAGGAAAGAGGAAAGTCTGCAGAAATAGGCATCTCCCAGAGGGTGTCTGTGACTTCACTCATATGTGATGAAAAGGAGACCCAGTGTGCTTGCTGAGAGTTCACGACTGTGGTAGACACTCAGGTTGAATCTAATTATAATGATTACATCACCGGGACAGGATTCAGGGACAAGCCAGCATCCTGTATCAGAAGAGACCCGTGTTATACCCAGAAAGTCCCAGGCTGCTACAGACAATTAATTTGGTGGCTAATTCAGGCCTTGAGGTGGGCTTTTAAAGAAACTGAAATCTCTGATTTGGCTGTCTACACAGCTGAAATTAGCTGGGTAATTGCCAGCCTGGATTCCCTCATTGTTCCGTGTCAGCCCAAAGTTTCTCCTGCCCCAGCAATGGGGTGTGCTTCTTAGGGTGCAGTGAAAGCTGCCAGGGCGGGGTGGTAACCAGCAGACAGAAGCTACAGGGTAGGAGCCACATCCTAGGCTGAACACCATCCAAACTACCCTATATTCAATTTACATTCATTCTGTGGAGATAAGGATGTAGCTTCCATGATGCTGAGTAGAACTGTAGTGGCTTTCCCTCTGCCATTTGCAGTCTTGTCATGGACCCCAAGCTCCTCTCTCTCTCCAGTGTGTGTCACCTGTGGTCTCTTAGGGTGTGTGTGAGCAAAATGGAGTCAGTCAGAGATGGTCAGAAGAGAGGGATAATTTCCAGATAAGGGTCAGAAGGCAACAGAAACCCCAAGACATGGTTCAAGCCCAGAGAAAGGTGACAGGAAAAAAAACAAAACAAAACGAAAGCCCAGAAGCAGATGTGTGGCTCTTTCATTGGGCCATGTTTACTTATGGTTGCAAGTTCAGGAACTTGTGATCGGTTGCTTCACAAGACCCTAGACCAAAGAGGGGTAGGTCTGGAATCTGGCTAGATGTGGGTGTGGTACATGCTTTTGTCTTTGTCTAGCACCATGCCTGTCTGGAGTAGCAGCTCCTACTTTGAAGCCTCATGCCAGGTATTCTCCATTCCCTTTGGCATGTCCGTAATGCCTCCTAAGAGGCAGGCCTGGGCCACAGCGGCATCCTGGAGATGAGGCTCAGAGATACCAAGGCTTGTGTATGAATGCTATGGAACAATGAGTCATGCCCCAAAATTCACAGGCTTTCAGTTCAGAGATAAATTCACCTTGGATGGTTGCGAAGTTCTAGGTAATTTCAGGTACTTCCTGTAGATGCTATGTGGATGCCCAGATTCTGTTGTTTGGACAACTTCAGTGGACCGGTGGGGTTCTGTCAGGCCCCGGTTCTGCTGTTTGCTAGCAGTTCTCTGTTCTAGTGGCATTTGTCACATTCTCTCTGTGGACCATGAGGTAGCTTTGGATTAGGACAGGACACTTGGGAGCCCCCACTGCATGAGAAAAGGAAGATTTAAGATGATGGTCTGGTGCCTTGGCTTGGGCCAGGTGGACAAGTGCCCAGGGTGTGGCTTATGCAGAACTGAGCAAGCCTAGAGGAGGATCCTGACAATGTGAGGACCCAGGTGTCCTTTCCATCTTCTGGATCAGCTTTTGTCTATTGTAAATGCCAGCCGTCGTGTCTCAGCAGCATAGCTTTCTCTCGATTTCTCCCACCCATCTCACTTTGCTTGCTTTGCTTAGCCATGATCCTCCAGACTCCTTATGATCTCTGTACACTTCTCCCTGTCCAGGCTGACACCAGGCATTGGTCCTTGGGATTCTTGCACCTGAAGCTGCTAATTGCAGAGTATGGACTTTCTTGCCCTAGTGTAACTCTCTAGGAGTCTGAGCCAGGCCTTATTAAGATAGGACCCCCAACCTGCTAGCACTTCTCTTTGCTCAGTAACCACTGATGTGCCAGGAAGTGCCACAACTGCATCTCAGGTCTGGAGGCTGAGCCACTGCTACAGGCCCTACTGTTCTTTGTCCATTACCACCCCTTCCCTCAAAGCCCTTTGCTCCTATGGCCTGCCTCATGGCTCACAGACCATCCTACAGGCAGGCCCTTGGGGCGTGGTTTAGACAGTAGTGGCTTTGGCTAGATACCGTGTCAGGAAACATCCTGCTGTCTCTCTCTCTCTTTTTTTTTTCTCCCTGGAAGCAGACACCAAACTCCCACCCCATGGCATGCAACAGCATGACTGTGGGTACCTGTGCCAGCCAGGTAGGATTGAAGGAACATTCTCTTAGGACAAAATCATGGAAGATAATGGCCCCTGTTGACAAGCCCATTCTTACCAAGAGAATGTCCTCGTGGCCTTGGACCACTCTGGAACTTACTAAAATACTTTAATCCTAAATGAGCCAATACCAGTGCTCGGTTGCTGAGGGAAGGAGACAGTAGTCAGCACTTCTGCTGTCATCACTGGGTGACAGCTGTCTTGGGAGCTGGAAACTCTTCTACAGCAGAATGCCCTGGAACTGGAGCCAGGTGCTCTAGCCATATCTGTGATTCAAGATCCCCTAGAATACTTATTGTAGGAAGCAGCAAATAGCCCAGGTGTATAATTATTCTTGGAGAAGATTGGGCAAGATATGGGGGTGATGTGCTAGGTTTGGACTCTTATCAGCTAAATTAGGTAGAAGTGGCTATTTTGGTGCAAAGAATTCAAATTATTGCTTGTTCTTGCATTATTCTCAGTATGACACCCTATGTGCCAGTAATATGTTCTGTTCTCAGAGAATGAATATGCAAAGGCTTAGGGGACAATAAGTACGTGAATGGTCTCAAGAGACTCTTAGGATATCCTCATTATGTGTTCCAAGAGCAAAACCAAGACAGCAGGGCCTCTCACACAGCTCTTCTACTTGAGCAGCTCCAGTGACCTGGGGTGACTTAGCCAGTGTAGATAGTATCCTATGGTGACCCGCTCTGGGCCTGGCACCCTGAGGTTCTAGGTGGGGTTAACTCCACCCAGGAGTTTTTCCAGGGTCTGGTCTCAGTAGCTCTATGCATCGAGTTCCCTAGACTATTGCCGGTCTTGGTGGTGTGGGGCACAGGTATAGACTCAATGCTTCCTGTCCTGAGAGGATAATGGGGTTGCCACTGAGCCAGACTGCAGGTGAAGCTCTGTAAAAGTGTCTCATGATAAAGTACCAGAGAGCCGGAAGGGAAGCGGCTGGAATTGACATGGAGGAGAATTATGATTCTACCTTTGTCTTTTTGCACATCCATTCTTATCCTACTCCTCAGGTTTGAAGTGGCTGCTGCTATTCTGGTATCACTCCTCTAGCCTGGGTGGAAACTAAGCTGCAGCCCTTCATCTGATTGGCAGATGTGTATGTGCAATCTTGTGGAAGCTTTCCATTAGGCAGCTAGAAAGATAAGGGCCAGTGTTGACGAATAGTCTCCATACCAGGGCAGGGATTGAGTGGCTAGCTCTCAGTGCTTGGCTGGGCAGTTTTGATGCCAGACCTGCTAACCACGAGCCCTTCATAGATAGGATTCCACATTGCCTGACTTCCCCAGTAGAGCAGACAGCTAGCAAACACTTCAGGACAAAATACCCACACTCCTGTGCACTCAGAAGACACTAGTGCAATGCATGGCAGCAGATCCAACTTGTGTCCCATAACTCTCAATGGCTAGAAGGACACTTGAGGGAAACAGCTTCTCTCCCTTAAAGCTTGAAAGGCAGCTCTTCCTCGGGAGAGGATACTCCGGGTTGATTAGGCTGCAGATCAGCTTCAAATGCCTTAGTCCTGGCTGGCATTGAAGAGCATTCTGAGCACTTCACTGATTGTCATTCACGTTCTGACCTGTTGGTTGGCAAAAAAAATCTTGGCTGGGACTCCCATACATTTCACAGCCCTAATGGTCACTAGTTCTCAGAAGCCTTTGTTAGTGATGCACGCTTCAGAATTAGCTGTGACAGGCCATCTAGTACTGGAGGTTAACAGTAGGAGGAACAGGAGCTTCAGAGTAAGGGGCAAGCCCATGCTACCTGATGCTAACTAGAAAGCCCAGCCCGACATCGAGAGAGAAGAAGCTGCTTTGCAGGCTCCTCCACGGCACCTTTCCCACCTCTTCTTTGGCTCCCTTCTGTCTACTTCCATAAGGTGGGTGGAAAGGAGCAAACACCCTGCTCTGCAAGACCCCATTGTTGGAGATTTCCCACTATTAACCAAGGACTTCTTTGCGACACCTGTGTGCCTAAAAGCTCCCTGGAGGAAGGAAACTCTTGCTAGGGAACAGTAAAGTACCTGTTTGGTCTCACTAGCTCTCCAGACCCATGCCCACATGCCTTTGCTCCACATAATTTAGTTTCTCAGTGTTATCCTCATTTATCAGCCAGTAGTCTTAATAATAGCAGTGGCACTGCTAGGCCATTCTTCCTATCCCCTGAACTAGAATGGGCACAGTTGTTCTCTATCTCTAAGATCATGGAGCCTCATATTTCATTTTTGCAGAGCCGTTAGCTCAGCATTCCATGGTTCTATGGGAAAAGAGGTGGATTCTGAGGCCAGAGGCACTCAGCTGGGGCTCAGTGTTGGGTACGCTTGCTGGGTATTGCTAATGGGAGTTGGTGTCTGGTGCTAGACCCAGAGGTGAAGGACTAGTCAGGCAGGCTCTGAGGAAGGTTGGAGCCCTGCTGTCTGCAACAGCTGTTCTTGGTCTTTCTCTCAGACTGACATTTCTGAGGTGGCTGAACCTAATGGAAATGCCAGAATCTGACTGCTAAGCTGGATGGAGGGTCTCCCGGGCCCCTTCCTTGGGTCCTACTTGTCTATTCCTGACCCTTGTTTCCCTCAATAGAGAACAAAAGTGCTGTCACTTCCAGTCCTTTGAGGTTGGTTATGAGGGAGAACACATGGCAGAGGCAATGGACTGGATCAGTCCTAGTGGCTGGCAGAATGACTGAGCAGAGGGCCAGGATTACAATCACATTCAAGACTAGCAGCTGGGCCATCTGTCACAGAGCCTGACTCTTTGAATTTATTAATTGGTGACTTCATCTAATTTCTGTTTCCTCTCTTTTTGTCCTTTCCTAAAAGCCAAGATCAGATACAGTTGTCTGTCTGACACTTTGCTCTGTATAGGAAAGGATGGCAGTACCTATAGAAGGCCCCCCCAGCCTCTCCAAAGGATCCAGCTAGTAAGGCAACCATTTGAGTTCCAGTCAGCACATATAAAGGCTTGTGGAACCACAAAAGGGATTGGGCAGAGGAGCAGTCTTTGATGTCTCAGGTCCAAAATCTGCAGAGACTGAGTTAGTATGTTTATTGTCTCTAGCCCAGGACATGAGGCATAGATGCTGGCTTCCACAACACAGGCTAGAATGAATTTAGAATGAAAACTGGCCCTTGGAGGACTCTGAATCGGCTTCCCAAGACAGAGCCATAAAGAACCAGTCAATATTGTGCACAAGTACGTGGCCAGGTCAAAGCAAAGCCCGGGTCATAAAAACTTTCCCAGGACCTTTTTGCCTCTCTGAGTTGAAGACATCACATGGTGGGATTGGGGGCTTCAATACTCAAGAGAGAGATGGGATGGGTCTACAGAAGCAAGAATAAGCAGAAAGCCAACTTTCTGTGGCATCAAAACACTCTGCATCCCCAGTAGGCTGAGAGGTAGGCGTTGGGGACACACATTCAGCAAATATCTCAGGCCACATACTGTGGAGTCGAGTCTCTAGAAATAAGTTTATTCCTTGACCAGAAAGGATAAAGAGTTCTAGATTGCCAGGTACAAAATGTGCGACCTTCTCTACACTCCATAGGAAGGAAGACAAGTGTATCTGATGAACGGATACTCCCCAGAAAGAAGCCAAGAGGGAAGGGGGAGCTCCACTGTGGGCTAGGACTCATCAGGAATTGCAGTGGCTAGAGGCAGAGGGAACACCTAGCATAGCATCTCCAGCTTGAGGTAGTTAGAATATGGTGATAAATGACTCTACTGATTTGGCGTCTGTCACTGTGATAAACACCATGACTAATAACAGCTTAGAGAGGAAAGGGTTTATTTCAGATTACAGTTTATAGCTCATCACTAAGGGAAATCAGGACAGGAACTCAAACAGGAACTTGGAGGCAGGAACTGAAGGAGGGACCCTGAAGGCATGCTGCTTACCAGCTTGCTCTCCATGGCTTGCTCAGTTTGTTTTCTTTTAAAGCCCAGTACCATCTATCTGGCTGGGTTGGCATAGCCTGCAGCACCTTTGGCCCTCCCATATCAACCATTAACCAAGAAAGTGCCTATACAGACTTACTTTAGCAAGCCTGATGAAAGCAGTTCCTCAATTGAAGTTCTTCCTTCCCAGGTAACTAATTCACGTCAAGCTGACAAAAACTGAAATCAGCACAAGGCGTTTCATCTTAATTTTAAAACTCCAATGGGTAATATAAAATCATGGCAAACACTCTCTTGTTTTTGCCTAGAATTCTACTTTAATTTTTTTCTTGTATTTATCAAATGCCAGTGTGTGGCTGACCTGCCATTCCTGTGGCTTTATTTGAAAGACTCCAGCCAAGGACAACAACAATAGACATGAAAACGGATGGGGCAAAGATCACCAGGCTTCAACCTTGCAGGCAACTATGAAATGTTGAGACTGGGAGAAATAATCTTCTTCAGGAAAGAGCACACCAACTGGTTATCTAATACCAAATGGTCAGCCCTGAAAACATACAGTTAGCATCATACGAACTGAACAGGTTATCTTTATGAATACACATGTATATACACATGTGTATGTGCATCTAACAACAATTAATTTTTAAAAAGGTTGCCATGAATTTGAAAAAGAGCAGCAAAAAGGGGTTTATGGGAGAGCTTGGAGAGAGGGAAGGGAAAGGAGAAATATTACAATTACATTATAATGTCAAAAATAAAAGAAATAATAAAAACAAACAACAAAAACCAATAAATATATGAATTAAAAAAAAACACTGGGGTCAACTTGGCTGCTGTTCAATTAGGGCCTGTTCTCTATGGCAGTGTCAGCACCCAGTTATCTAGTTAGTGATGTGTCATCACAGTAGTGTATTGGCATGACCTTTATCACCTTAACTTTTAGAGGTACTTCCTTAAGGTTTCACTATTTCATTTTAATATGAAAACTAAATATTTTAAAAAATCTGCTGTATACCTAGGCAGCAGAGCGGGAAGATTGCTACAGGCTGTCCTGGTCTACATAACAGGTTTCACCCTATTCAGGGCTAAAGTGAGAGACCCTGTCTCAAAGGGGAAAAAAAAGCAACTAAACAAAAATCTTATTCAGTGTTCTAGAGACTATATGTTCTTTAAATACATCATTTCGGGGTCAATGAGGTGACCCAGTGGGAGTAGGTGCTTGCTACCAAACCTGATGACCTGAGTTCAATCCTTGGGTTTCCACATAGTGGGAGAAGAAACCTAATTCTCAGAGTTGTCCACTGATCTACGTACCCACAATATGGCACAATCTCATATGTGAACACACATACTATATATATGTATTCAAAACAAAAAAGCTGGGTATAGTAGCGCACCTTTAATCCCAGTACTTGAGAGGCACAGGTCAGTAGATCGCTGAGTTGGAGGCCTTCCTGGACTACATACCAAGTTCCCAGTTAGTGAGGGCCACATTCTGAGATAATGTTTTAAAAAATAAATGGCAATATTTCAGCCCCCAACGGCTTAAGTCAGAAATGGTCAAAACCTTGCCAAGGCAACTCTAAAGGTTCCATGTCCTTTTAAAAATATATTTTATTTAACATAGTAATTTTGCTTATTTACAGGTACATCATGTACTATGTACCACATGTGTACATAGTACATAATGCTTACATCATGTTCAAAATCTTCACCACTTACTTCCCTGACTATCCTACCCACAAAAGGCAGGGTGTCACTATGATCTTAGTCAGGGTTTCTATTCCTGCACAAACATCATGACCAAGAAGCCAATTGAGGAGGAAAGGGTTTATTCAGCTTACAGTTCCACATTGCTGTTCATCACTAAAGGAAGTTAGGACTGGAACTCACACAGGGCAGGAACTTGGAGGCAGGAGCTGATGTAGAGGCCATGAAGGGATGTTACTGGCTAGCTTCCCCTGACTTGCTCAGCTTGCTCTCTTATAGAACCCAAGACTACCATCTCAGGGATGGAACTACCCACAATGGACCCTCCCCCTTGATCACTAATTGAGAAAATGCCCCACAGCTAGATCTCATGGAGGCACTTCCCCAACTGAAGCTCCTTTCTCTGTGATAACTCCAACTTGTTTCAAGTTGACATATAAAACCAGCCAGGTCAGATGTAGTAGCCCCGGCTGGCCTAGCTCAAGTTCCTTCTGCATCCACTTCCCAGATGCTGAACTTTCCTATATATTTCATTCTTTCTTATCTCCTCCTATTTTATAGTGTTTTTTTTTAAGCTAGATGTAGAGGGTTAAGCTGACATTGTGTTTTCTCATACACAAAGTATTTTGATATTCACATTGGATTTTGTGATACTTATAAGTTTATTCCTTTAAAGTTGCTTTGGTTTTGGTGGTTGCTGTTGTTTGTTTTTAATATAAGGTCTCACTATGCAATCTTGGCTGGCCTGGGACTCACTACTTAATAAGGCTGGCCTTAAACTCATATGCATCTTCCTCCCAAGTGCTGGGATTAAAGGCATGCCCAACGACACACAGCCAATAAGTTTGTCTCTTAAAATGAAAGTATGTTTTCTTACTAAAATAGTATAGGATAACAACAAAACAACACAGGCAACTATGAAAATGAAATGACTTTCTGGTAGATCCATCTCTACTGGCCAGAGCCCTGCGGAGTTCTCTTACTGCTGATTTATTGCCAACAGTGTGTGAGAGCCACGGGTCCGTACCCAGCCAGATAAAATGGCTTCCATAACCACTGTGGTTTTAAATAGTCATCCTACCATGAACATGGAAACAAAGGGTTAAGGAATGGACCTCAACAGATTCCCCCTCCTTTTCATGTTTCTGGTTTATATCATAAAAGATACTTTATAATACCTTTTAAAAATATTTATTTCATTTTATGTGTATGAGTGTTTTACCCTCATGTATGTACATGCACCACATATGTGCCTGGTATCTATGGAGGCCAGAAGAGAGCATTAGATCCTCTGGAACTAAAATTACAGACAGTTGTGAGCTACCATGTGGGTGCTAGGAACTGAAACCAGGTCCTGTGCAAGAGCAGCCCATAATTCTAACTGCTGACTCATGTTTTTACCACCTATAAAAGATACAAATGAACAAGTAGGTGCTGAAGTCTGGGAAGGTCAACGATAGGACTCTGGTCTCAGTGGTCACCACTCCCAACACATGAGTCTGGTCTCATTTCCCTCCTGGAAGCACCCATTCAGCTGTGAATGGTAAATATTCAGGAACTCTGCGTGGTAGGCTGACTTGGACAAATACTCAACTTGTTGCTGATGAGATATAGAATGAGTGCAGCTTCAGCTTTCAGCTTCAGAAGCAGTATATGTACATTTCCCACCTTCCCTCCACCTTTCCAAACAAAGGCATAGGGCAGTGTACCGAGTCAACAGTCTCTAATCCAGTGCCTTTTAGATTCATGAAGTCAGTGACAACTTTAGCTAACCAGAGGAGACAGTGTCACTTTCTATTTCTGCATCTACCTTTTTGGTAGGTGTCTGCAGTTCTCCTCACACATTCCTAAGCAGATACCTGCCTGGATCAGCTGTCACTTCTGGACCTTACAACATATGGCACTATACTCCTAGGTGTCATCCTCATAACCGGTGCCTGTCTCACACTCTGTACGCTTTGCTCAGTGAAGAGCTAATTAGAACTGTTCATTTCTTACAAAACCTTTTGTTTGTTCTGTAGTTAATATGACTCTTATTTTTCACTTGATCTCTTCCTCTCCAGACAGCAGCCCTCAGTACCATGTGCTCATGTGGGTGACCATGCAGACACACTGTTAGGCATGTTTCTTTCCTTGGAGCCTTCCCTATGTATTAATGGATTTCTAGACAGCTATTCAGTAGAGATCTTTCTGAGAATACTGTGAGGAGGGGAACAGGTATCTTTGTTCACCCTCATTAGAGGCAGTTGGGCTGGGTATAAAATTACAGATTTGAATGAATTTCCCATATACACTTGAAGGCATTTTTGTTGTTGTTGTTGTTGTTGTTGTTGTTCCAGCTTATGAGGTCTCAGGTGAAGTCAGAACCTTCTGCTTCCAGCCTGCTACATAGGTTCTCAGTACCAGGAATTTCTCAGAGTTAAGAACTTGCTATGGGTCTTGTTTCATTCATCCTGCTGGTGTAATGTTCAGTTCCTGGAAATGTTTTCCTGTTGCTTCTTTGTTCCCTCTCTTTTCCTTCTCTCCACTCTTTTTTCTTCTGTTTTTCTTTGTTGTTGTTGTTGTTGTGTCACTGTAGCTTCTATTCTTTTTTCCAAGAATTTATCCTCAAACCCTTCAGCTAAGTTTTTATCATTTGTACTTGCACCTTTAATTTCCAAGAACTTTGGAATGTGGGTCACCTCACATTTGCTAATGGGTAGCACCTGGTTGTTACAGTTAATGCACACAGCATGGAGGTCTCTGGTTGCTGCCCACAGGCTTATGCAATATTGTATTTGGTTTCTCTGTCTTGCTGTGTCTCTAATATACATTTAGTACTTTCTGTTTTGATTGGAGACTTCAAGATAATGTTCTTCTGACTGGAGTCACAGTTCACAGACTGTTTGGGACTCTGAACTTCCTTTTGGTTATGTGTGGTGAGCTGGCTGGTATGCTTCTACACCTTTATGGAACTATTGTTCTGTCAGAACCTATGTGGCTGAGGGATGGATCTGAAGTAAGTAAAGGCTCTTCTTTCAGGACTATGTTAGTTACTTTCCTATTGCTGTAAAGAGACACCATGACCAAGGCAACTTACAGAAGAAAGCTTTTTAGAGGGCTGACAGTTTCAGAGGGTGAATCCATGACCATTGTGTAAGGAGCAGGCAGAGAGACAGAGTGCTTGGACAGTAGCTGTGAGCTTAAATCCTCATGTGCAAGTAGGAGGCAGAAAAAGAAATAACTAGAAATGGCCTGAGCTTTTGAAACCTCAAAGTCCCCCCCCCAGTGGTACACCTCCAACATAGTGCAGCTACCTAATCTTTCCCAAATAGTTCTACTAGCTGGGGACCAAGTATTCAAATATATGATCTTGTGGGGACCATTCATTTAAACCGTAAGGATGCAAACATTACTTCAGCTCTCTCTGCAGCTCCATGCTTTATCCCATCTCCCCAGTGCCTTGGATCTGCTCCTATGTTTATTTTGTTTTCTCTGTTTACCATTCAAAGTAAGGGGTTCCATTATAGCATTTTCGTATATGTTTTGTTTTTGTTGGTCGTCCTTCCCCATTCTTCTCCAGCCATTTCTCTGCACCCCACATTGTCTCTTTCTCTGCTGTAGTCTGTTTTCACATCAAGTATATTCAGTTACTCTTTACCCACCTTCAAATCTGTTTTTCCCTCTCATAGTCCACTTTCTAATTTTATGACCTATACACATGCATGTACATAGACAGACATATATAAAAATTAGAGTATAGAATTAGCATATGGAAAAGAACATTCAATATTTATTTTTCTGAGTCTGGATTATTTCACTAAGGATTTTTTTCCCTTGGGACTGAATGAAATTCTGTAGTCTTTTTGTTGTTGATGATGATTTTTATTTATTTGTTGAGGAACATCATACATAGGCAAGAGTTTTCTGAAAATGACTCCAATAGCACAAGAAATCATCCTAAGAATCGACAGATAGGACAGGTAGCACTCCAGTCCATTTATTGTTGCAGAGAGTTCAATAAAGTATTCAACAACAAAAAAAATCATAATGGACAAATGAATAAATGATATTACCATATGAATTAAAATGCCTCCGCATAGCAAAAGAAACTATCAGCAGAGTATAGACACACCCTACAGAATAGGAGAAAATTCTTGCCAACTATACTTCAGAAGGAAGTTACTATGTAGAGAGTCTATAAGGAACTAGAAAAATTGAATATCCCTCCACCTTTTTTTGTGAGATGGTCTTGTAATTTGATTCCACAATTTGTCATAAAAATCAACTCCATTATTTTTGACTAAAATTAAAGCAAGCTTTAATAAATATTAAATACTGGCCAAGAGATGGACTTTGGTCAGGACTATTCCTCTTAATTTCCCAACTGGAATGGCCTCAATTTAGGTGTTGCAGGAGCTTATGTGGACAAACCTATAGGCCACCACACTTTCCCATAAGTTGTTATTTTACAAGAACAATTCTCAACATTCCAGGGAATTGCCTGGTTCCTGGGCAGATGGGGCTTGCAATCTCCCTATGTAGCCCAAGCTGGCCTAAAATTCACAATTGTCCTGCTTCATCCCCCTGAGTATACCTCCATACATGGCTAAGGGAGTGTTCAGAAGGAAAATTCTATCATGAAACTCTACTAGAAGACAGGCTATAACAATTAACTTTATCTTTTAGCATAAGAATCTAGAAAGATAGTCCAAAGGGTTAAAATAAGAGGCAATGAATAAAATAGAGAAAAACAAGCCAAAGTAAGTCCTTTAAGATCAATAAAATTGATATGTCTACTGCCAGACTGATCAGAAAAGGAGAGAAGAGACAAATGACAAATATCAGAAATGAGGATGTATGAGTCTCTTTAGATGTACAGGTTAGAGAACAACAAATAGATGTTATTAATGTCATGCCAAGGAATTGTTCAACTTAGATGAAAGAACGCACTCATTGAAAGACTGCATTAAAGAAATTAAAAAGGCATGTCATAGAGTGGGGTGGAATCCTCCTAAGACTCACATCTACTGAGTGCGGTGGCACATGAAAGAAGCAGGAGGAGGAGGAAGAAAGGAAAACTCTAAACCAAAATACTAACGAACAAAAAGAAAAAGCAAGACTTAAAAATTAAAGCCACTGTAACCTTTAGGTTTTTATTGCACAGTGAGCTCTGCAGAATAGAGCATAGGAGAGTGAAAGTAATTGTGGAAGACCAAGGTTAGCAACAGCATTGCAGGATGTGTCTGCGTGGGAATACTCACCATGGTGTGCAATTAGTGTCTCCTTTACCTCAAACCCACAGTTCCACCAAACTAAGAGGAAAAACATCCAAGAGTCCTAACTGAGTGTGAAAAATTCTCAAAAGGCTCAAATAATGGTTGTCATTACCAACACTAGTCTGAGACACTGGCTGGCCCAGCAGAGCCCAAAGAGATACGAAAACTGGTTGTTGTGTCAATTTTGGCTGGAATCCCTAAACAGAAAATAGGAAGTAAAAATCCAGGAAACAGTCTGAGCATGGTGGCAGATACCTTTAATGGCAGTACTCAGGAGACACAGGCAGATGGATCTTTGTGAGTTCAAGGCCACTCTGCCCTATCTACCAAGTTCCAGACCAGTCATGACTACATATAGAGACCCTGTCTTCAAACAAACAAACACACAAACTCAGGAAAACTGAGCAGAAGAGAGGCTTTAGATACAGTATTCCTGTGTTGGTTCACTCTTGGCAGTGTGCCTGAGAGCTGGAAGACATCAGTTACCCAGGAAGTTAGGTGCAGCTTCCAGGAACTTTGTCCTCTTTTCCTTTGTGATTCTTCTGTAAATTTAAATTGTTCTCAAAACATTTGTTTTAGTGGTTTGAGTATAGCTCAGTGACCAAGAGTCTGCCTGGTATTATGTGAGGCCCTAGGTACTGCTAAAGTTCCAAGTACTGTTAAAAAGTTTCATTGATTGATTGATTGATTGATTTTTTCCGAGGCAGGGTTTCTCTGTATATCTAGTTTTCCTAGAACTCACTCTTTAGACCAGGCTGACTTTGAACTCAGAGATCCACCTACCTCTGCCTCTCAAGTGCTGAGATTAAAGGTGTGCGCCACCACTGCCTATCTTAAAAGGTTTGTTTGTTTGTTTGTTTATTTTTGGTTTTTTCGAGACAGGGTTTCTCTGTGTAGCGCTGGCTGTCCTGGAACTCACTCTATAGACTAGGCTGGCCTCGAACTCAGAAATACACCTGTCTCTGCCTCCCAAGTGCTGGGATTAAAGGCGTGATTCACCATTGACCAGCTAAAAGGTTTATTTATTTTTTTAATTATTCTCTCTATTTTTTTATTTACATTCCAAATAGTTTCCCCTTTCCCATTAAAAGGTTTGTTTTTAACACACACACACACACACACACACTTAATTTTTTTATTACATTTATTTATTGTGTGTGTGCATGAGCATGTGTGATGGTGTGCTTGTAGAAGTCAGAGGACACCTTGCAGGAGTCAATTCTCTCCTACCATGTAGGTCCCAGGATTAGATTCAGGTCATCAGGCCTGGCAGCAAATGTCTTAACCAGCTGAGCTATCTCACTGACCTCGAAAATATACCTGGGATAACAGTTGTGCCCCAGGATTCTTGGCCAACCTTATCTACAGAAGGAATTCTGGGTTTGTCACAGGTATAAAGCAAGACCCATCTCAAAAGAAAGGAGACGAAAGGAAGGAAGGAGGGAGGGAGAGAAGAAGAAATAATTGATATTCACCCAAAGCAAATAAATACAGAAATGACCAACAAACACATGAATAATGCTTGAAATCAGTAGTCACAAGTGAAATACAAGTAAGGCACCACCTGTCATCCACATGATTGGCTGCAGTTGAAAGGCCACCAACACAGTATTGAACTATATAGGGACACAGGCTCATATTTTCCACAGTACAAGTGTAAGGGACAGATCTACCTTGGCAGGGTCTGACTATGTCTTCCAGGTGAAATCTAAATTTTCTGAACATCTTGTCAGTAACTCTCAGGATGTAGCTGGGCAAGTGGCCAGTACACAGGTTCGCCCATAAGGCCCAGTTTTCAGTGTGTATCTACAGGCCATGGATGGACAAGCTACTGTAACTGCAGGATTTTCCACCCACACCCCAGTTCTCGAAATTTGTTATTTATGAATAAATACCTAGACCATAAGCTTTGTCTCGTTTCCTGACCAGCTCGTAACTTAACATGTTTATTCTATTCCATGAATACCACATGGTTGGTTACCTCTCCTCATTTTCATTGGCCTGTGTTCCTCAGAGTTTGGGGTGAATCCTTCCCACACCTGACTCTATCCCAGAGTTCCTTTCGCCCTACCAGAACTCCCACCTCGTATTTCCTGTCTCAGCTAATACACCATCAGCTTTTTATTGACAGGTGATGCTTCCACACAGCACACAAGAGGTTCTCTCTACAAGCTACTCCACAGTGAGACCCCACACGGACAGAAGAGTAGCTATCCACAGAGAATTGTGGATGGCACTTAGTAGCCAGGACAGTCCCCCATTATATACTGTGGGCACTACTGATCTAAATTTCTGGAGAACACAAGACCATTTCTGTGGGGAAAAGGAGACCATCTGGGTGTTGGGATGGGTTCTGTGGCTACCAGAAGCCTGCCTTTGGCTTCACAGATTTATGTATGTCTGAGAAGCTCCCATTGTGTTTTAGTGGTGGGTTCTATGTAGCAGAGCACTCCCCCCCTCCATGGTCAGGTTGTGGCTGCGTGTGTAGACTCCACCTCTCAGACACATAATATACAAAGCAAGATGAAGGAGGCAGGCCTGTAGTCAGGCATGGTGCAAGTTCTAAAGGGGATGAAAGCTGTAGCCACCCCAGGGACACAAGAGCCTATTGGCTTGTCAGGGGAGAAGGAAGCAGGAAGGCTCTGGGAACACAAAAGTGCTCAGAAAAGCACCTTATGACACAGGTGCCCAATGGCCACTGTGCCTCTGGGTAGCATCTGTGTCGTGACTGATGCTTTGATGCTGCCATGTCTCCACCTTCCACAAATGATCTCCACTCAACTCAGGGTGTGCTGATCTATAGAGTTCCCTAGAAAGTGACAGATGTCAGTTTCTCTTTGGCTGAATGTTACTCTGGCCCATGTGCTGGTTCCTAGTCTGTTGAGAGCTCTAGCTCTCTCCCTCCAACTCCCTCCCCCTTTCCCTCCCCTTCCCCTCCCTCCCCTTCCCCCTCCCCTTCTCCCTCCCCTTCTCCTCCCCCTTCCTCCCCCTCCCCCTCTCCCTCCCCTTCTCCTCCCCCTTCCTCCCCCTCCCCCAATCCTTCCCCTTCCTCCCTCTCCCCTTCCTCCCTCTCCCCTTCCCCTTCTCCCTCCCCTTCTCCTTCCCCTCTCTTCCCCTCCCTCCCCCTTCCCCCTACCCTTCCTCTCCCTCCTCTCCCCCCTCCTTCTCCTCCCTCATTCCTTTCTCCCTCCCTTCTTTCTTCTTTCCTTCCTCTCTCCTTCCTCCTTTTCCTTCCACATGACTTCTGGCATTGCTTTTATGCTAATTTAGTAAAAACAACTCAGAGAATCCACTTCTTCCAAGAACATTCTAAATATCATGGGAATTATCTGTTTCTTGAGTGTTTGAAGGATCCCATCTGTGAATTCCTAGACATCATTCTCAGCTTTTTATAATAACTATATTTTGAGGTATGGATTTCATTCAAGATTTCCCATGAGGATTGAAAATACAATGTATTATTTGATTATTATTTGCTTACTTGTGTGCGTGAGGGTGTTGGAGTATGTGCATGTATGTGTGAGTGGGGAGTGTATGTGTAAAGAGGCCGAAGGAGGGTGCTGAGTGTTGAGCTGTATTATTACCACTTTATTCGTTTGAAACAACAACTCTGTCTGTGTCTGGAGATAGGCTGGCTTCCACTCTCTCCACCTCTCACATGTTTTTTGTTGCGTCAGTACTGCGATCCAAACTCAGGCACTCATACTTACACAGGAAGTACTCTTATCCATTGAGCCACTTCTTGAGCCCCTGGTCATCTTAATTTCCTTTCTGTTTTGGCTTGCTTGCTTGCTTTACAGCTGAGGGCTGTGGCAGAGATATACCTCCTCCTGCAAGTCAACATGGCCTCAGAAACTGTGTTGAGGAGTTTGCAAGCTGGTAGCTTTCTAGGGCCTATACCAGGCCCTCACTTCCTCTAGTTCCCACGTTGCACAGTCCATTGGCTGCTAAGGCGGCTACTTTTGTACACATTGCACAGGGGATGTCATTGCCAGTTTTGCTTTGACCAAGTCAGTCACAACCTCATGTCTGCTTTGGGAAACCTACCAGGGAGATGGGATTATAAAAAATTTAAATTTTTATTTCTCTTTTTATTGTGATAATATATATGAGTTGTACTATCTAATCTATTTTAGGTGCACAAAGAAGTAGCATTAAACATATGACACTATTGTTCAGTCCTCACCTCTGCTTCTGGAATATTCTCATTTTTCCAAACTGAAATCGTCCCAGGGAAACATTAGGTCTCTCTGTCTCCCTGCCCCCAAATTACTTTCTGTTTTCCGCTCCATGGATCTGAGTGCTCTAAGGACTTCACAGCAGCTGTCCTTTGTGACTGGCTCATTTAACTCAGTATTATGTCCCCCAGAGTTTCTCCAGGCTGTCGAAACCTCCTTTGTTCTTAAGGCTGAACGATATGTAAGGTATGGACAGACACAGTTTTTTCTTTCTCCGTTCACTTGTGGGCTGAAGCTTGTGGCTTTGCCTCCTGGATATTGTAAATGATGCTGCTCAGACCAATGGTGGACAAATATCTGTTTGAGTTCCTGCTTTCAACACTTTTGTGTAGGTACTCACTGGTGGAATTACTGGGCCATACATATGGTAATTCTGTACTTGGCCTTTTCATTACATACATGTAAGCGTTTTGCCCACAAGTACATGTGTACCATGTGTGTTCAGTGACCTTGGTGACCAGAACAGAGCATTGGATCCTATGGAACTGGAGTCACAGACAGTTGTGAACTGTCACGTGGGTGCTGGGAACCTAGGTCCTCTGCCTGAGCAGCAAGTGATCTTAACTTTAAGCTGTCTCTTTAGTCTCTGGGTTTGGCCTTTTGAGAACCCACAAAACTGTCTACAGGCTGGACCATTATATGTTTCCTCTGTCCCAGCCCAAGGTTCCACTTTCTCCACATCTTTCCCAATACTTATTTTCTGTTTTTGTAATACATGTCCCAGTGGGCTTGTGGAGAGGTATTTCACTGTAGCAGAGACTGACATTGGTGGATCTTAGCAAACAATCCTCAGGGCTGGGGATTATGGGGAGGCTGACATGCAGACTCTCGTATTTTTATAATTCCAAAACACAGACCGTACTTTTAGACATACAGTCTTTTAGATTAGGCTCATCAAATCATGGAGTTAAGATTTTGGGAAATAAAACTGTTCAGAACTGAAACTGCCCATACTTTCTCCACAGCTTTGAACGGATGTGCCAATGCCCTAGGCAAACACTGCCAGGTGCATACTGGGTCCTATAACTTACTAAAAGTCGGAGATCAACTGTAAGGATTTTGCTTTCACTGTTTTCAATTTTTTTACATCTTAATTTAAGGTCCAGTTCATTTGAAAGGCAAACTACAGCCATGTTTCTAATATTTGAATCTCTGTGGCTATAAGTTTGATCTTTCGTTTAGAACTGGTAGCTAGATTAGACCAGGAAGCATGATCTCTACCATGTCTAGTCTTTTAGACTGTATATTTGTTTGAATTGTGGTGTAGCGGGTGTTTAGCAAAGTAATCCAATACAGAGAGTAGTCAGCAAATGTCCACAGGTCCATGACTGTAGCCACCTCAAACAAAAGTTGTCTTCTCATAGGTCAGTCCATGTTTGCATTTGCTTTAGTAAAAACCATTTCATTCATTTCTAGCTTTTTTTTTTCACCCAGCATCAAAGATTCCAAGCTTCTTCCATGCTATTGATGAGTCAAACAATGGTCCATTTCTTTTCAGGGCTGAGCAGTGGTCTATCCCTCATCTGCATGGTCTGTGGTTGACTTGCCCTTTGCCTGATGATGGGCAGATACGTTGTTCTGTTTTTCACTATTACTGCTGTAACTTTCTTGTCCCTGAATTCATGAGAACTTAAGCTTTATTTCTGTTGAGTAAATACTTGGAACTATAGTTTTGAACCACATTATAGGCACATTTAGTATGAGGAACTGGTGACAGAGTGCTTTGTCTAGCATGTGTGAGGCCCAAGCACCAAAAGAACAAAGTGCCATTGATCCACTGTCCTCCAATTCCTGTGTCATCTGCATCTCCACCAATAAGCATTGCTGTTTGTTTGTCCGTATCCAGCACCTGTATAGCCAATCTCTACTTGTCAATGACTTAAGCTGAGATTCCTATGACTAAGCATTATTTCTAACAGTCAACTATACCTTTCTCCATACTTATTTGATTATATATAACATGTAACATGTAACATATAACATATATATTCATTCCTTGGTAAAGATCTGTTAAAACCCTTTTCATCTGTGTGTGTATTCACATATCCATATTTAATTGTCAATATGGGTGTGTGAATGCCACCGTGTGCATGCACCATAGCCTGGGGTCACCCAGCCTCCAAGAGCTGACTCTGTAAACCGAAGGCTCAAATGTCCCACCATCTAATGTAGATCTTCCTTCAGAGCCTAGAGCCCAATCAGGAACCCCTGGCATGTAAGAAGGTCCAGGGAAGATCCAACAGGCACTCAGCTCCATAGTGGCGCATAGTTGCCACTCAGTAGATAGTTTCCATTCCATCCTATGTGATGGGTGGTGTGGGGGACAGGCCTAAACAGGCAGCCACAAGCCACAAAGCCCCACTGTCACACCCCAGACACTGCTTGCCTTCCTCTAGGTCAATGAGTCTCAACCTTCCCAATGCTGTGGCCTTTAATACAGTTCCTCATGTTGTGGTGATCCCCAAACACAAAATTATTTTCATTGCTACTTCATAACTGTAATTTTGCTACTGTTATAATTACAACATACATGTCTGTGTTTTTCAATGTTTTCAGGTGATACTAGGAAAGGATCATTCAGTCCCCCAAAGGGGTCTTGACCCACAGGTTGAGAACCACTACTCTAGGGAGAGGCAGACACTAGATTTGGTTCTTTCTGTTTTAGAATTTCAGTACCTTCCCAGAGGGAGAAATAATCATGGGTCTCTCACTTAAGTGTGAATTAGCTTGTTCTAGTAAGAATAAAATGTGCATGAAAGTAATCAGGATTGCCAAAAACAGTTGTGCTAGAGACAGAGAGGTTCTAGTGACCTGGAAAACTGTTGGAAGATTACTTCATGACCCAGGGTCTCCTTTGCAAGCTTCTAGACGTAACTGAAAACCGACCGCGAAGCTCATAATTTTCAGTTAGACTCATTGATCTACTCTGTTAGCAAAAGCCTCTTTCAAGATTGTTCTCTGTCGGGCTGGTGAGATGGCTCAGAGGTTAAGAGCACTGACTGCTCTTCCAGAGGTCCTGAGTTCAATTCCCAGCAACCACATGGTGGCTCACAGCCATCTGCAATGGGATCGGATGCCCTCTTCTGGTGTGTGAAGACAGCTACAGTGTACTAATATAAATAAATAAATAAATCTTTAAAAAAAAAAGATTGTTCTCTGTCTCCATCCTGACAGCAGCAAAAAGATGTCTTTGGTCTCTTCATACCATATCACCTGTGTTAGAGTTTCAGGCAGCCAAAATATCTCTGGCTCTCAAGAGAATTCCTGGCTCTATAGGTACCTGAAGAGCAGGGCTCAGAAGTTGGTGTCCAATACCACTATCCCACCTTACTGAAGAGATTCTGCCTTCTTATCCTGGGTTCACCAGCCTCCCAGATATGGTCAGAGGGCATTGTGCACAGAAAAGAGGACAACTGGCTTTGGTCTTGCTTGTCATGGTGTGTAGGGTTGGCAGGTACTCCAGAGACACAAAACTCCATGAACCAGCACCCCACTCTGAGATCTTGTGAGGCTTGCCAGATCCCCTTCCTGAATGTCACTGGTGTCTGGGTGCAATGGGCTAAGGATCATCCATTGGTGTGTAATTATAGCCTCTGTCCTATGGGCTAAGCTGTAAGGGCGTTTGGGGTGGTTTCTGTAGGGCCTGTGACTCAGGAACTCATGAGAAAAGTGGTACCTAGCATAGGGACAATTAGGGCTTGGTGCTGAAGATAAGCAGTGCCTTCAGCCTGGGACATGGGTACATGCCTGTCACCTACTTTAGCAGCCACCATTGCCCATCATGCATCTGTTTTCTGCCTGTTCATCATCTATGTATCTGCACATCTGGATTTTACTTCCATCACCTTCTGCTCAATCCTCTGTAGGACACAGGTCTCAGGGAGGATGTACATCTGCCCTTCAGGAGCACAAAGATGAGCACACACATCAGTACACACAAGCACACATATGCAGTGACATGGCCATATACAGAGATAAATAATATGAACATGCAACTACAACACAACCACTCACTGTGTGTGTGTGTGTGTGTGTGTGTGTGTGTGTGTGTGTGTGTGTGCATACTTGTGTGTAAGCACACAAACACATTTACTTCTCTCAAGGGATGAGCACTACTGGACCCATGGCCAACAGAAGGGACAAGGAACCCTGAATGATACTGCCTGACTTCCGCTATTATTCCCAGGGGCCACCAAGGACATGGGGAAGATGCTTGGGGGTGACGAGGAGAAGGACCCCGATGCCGCCAAGAAGGAGGAGGAGCGGCAGGAGGCACTGCGGCAGGCAGAGGAGGAGCGCAAAGCAAAGTACGCGAAGATGGAGGCAGAACGTGAGGTCATGCGGCAGGGCATACGAGACAAGGTGAGCAACTGACCGGTGCAGGGAGAATTGCAGGCAGCAACCCCGCCAGAGGCAGCAGCCTCCTTCCTTGGCTAACAGTTCCCCTTTTACTCCTAATTCAGGGATCAAAACCTTAGGAAGTGGGCTGTTGTGGAACTATAGGTATTCAAATCTGGATGGGGGCGGTCATTCTGAGGACTGTCCTTTCCTACTCCTCCTGTCAGGACTGGTTTTTCTTCTGCAGCTTTGCCCCTGCCCAGAAAGAAGGCTCTAAGAGAGGAGTGGGGATTGGTTTGTCTGGGAGTCTTTGTGGGTCGGGAAAATCAGGGTCAGAAGTTCCCTTTTACCTTTGCTTTCTGGACTTACACAGAGTGGATGGGTAGCAGCCTCCCTGCTCCCAGTCACCTTTGTGATTGTCTCTGAGGGTAGTAGGTCAGTCAGAGAGCATTGTGCCTATTCATGATGGGAAAACTGAGGACCTGTGTAGAATCCTGAATTGAGGACCATATACAACCACTTCTTTCAGGAGGATGGTCCCTGCCCAGTCCAGAAGGGAAGCTCCAAGCCACAGGAAGAAGCAAGTCATCTAGATCCTTGTAGGCTTTGTGGGGATGGTTCAGCAGGCTTGGGTGGGTAGTCAGGAGGCAGGGAGCAGGTCACATAATCCTCCAGTCCTGGACTTGGAGCAGACATCTCAAGTTCTAGGTCTCCCTTCCTGTCTGTACATCCACACCAGGTTCTCTGTTGATGTGTTAGTGGTTGGGACAGATCTTTGGGACTCACGGGGAAGGAAGTTGTATCTCTTAGGGTGGATAGCGGGAGATGGCCAGTAGGTGGCTGGGCACATTGGGTCCCTGATCTCATGAAGGGCCAAATGTGCCCAGCCACCTCTCCACCTATGTTTGGCCTCTGAGGTAAGCCCTAGCATATCCTCTCTTCACGTTTGGCTGTAGAGTGCTGTTTATGGGGTCTGGGCTAGGCACTTGACATTTGCCTTGAAACACTGTCACTGGGTAGTTTCCTGAGTATTGTAGAAGGTGCTTGCTCATTTTGCTTTGCCCCCTACCTTCTACAGGCAGTGAGTCACTTATTGTGGTTAGCAAGATGTGCTCTTGATCATGTGAGTGACGAGGTAGCAAACCCCAAAATTAATTGTAATGTATCAAGAGGGGTGAGGATGAACATGAGAGAGAGATGGAGAGTTAGAGACAGACAGCAATGCTAGGAGAGAGATGGGGGACGAGAGAGGGGGATGGGGAGGGGAGAGAGAGAGAGAGAGCTGAGAGTCACAGAAGTTCCTTCCTAGGTAGAGCTAAGAGGGAATAGCTACCTGTAGATGAAAGAACAAGGTTGGGGTTGGGTGCTATGCTAGATGCCCAGGTGTGCAGAGGCTCTGTCAAGTTCATGGTTGGGGCTGGGTTTTTGATCCAGGAGAGTCCTGTGCTCGTTTCAGTCCCCCTCAGGAAGTTCCTGCCAAGTACCACCCTACCTACAAAGCTTTGACCTCTCAGTGTGTTTTTAAAAATTGGGACTCAAAGAAGACCATACAGGGTACCTTCTCCACTGCTCTGTTTTCACACATTTCCCTGGAAATTTTGAAGAAATTTGTTCTTCAAAACAGTAGTTCTCAACATGTGGCTCGAGAGACCCCTTGGGGGATCCAATGACCCTTTCACAGGGGTCACCTAAGATCATTGGAAAACACAAATATTTACATTACAGTTCACAACAGCAGCAAATTACAGTTATGAAGTAGTAATGAAATGATTTTATGGTTGGGGGTCACCACACACTGAGGGACTGTATTAATGGGTCACAGCATTAGGAAGGTTGATAGCCATTGCTTCAGAAAGTTCAACAGCCTATACCTGACTGATTAGGGAAGAGAAATGCAGACTATTCAAATGATCCCCTAAAAGCAAGCCCCACTGGTGCAGATGGAAAGGAAAGGGTGAACCCAAGAGGGGAAAGTTGTAGGGGTCAAAGCCCCAGGCACTCCCAGATGCACTGGCCCCCATCCCCCCTCATCCCGGCTGGACAGGATGGTATAGCAGCTGTCGTGTTTCCGGACATCTACTTGTTTCTGTATCACTGCTTGGCCACCCCAGAAGCTTACGGTCCTGACTCCTGGGCCTTTGCTGCTGATGCTCCAACTCCCCATAGGTATAAATCCTGCTGGTCTGGTGTGACTTTCAGCCCTTACTGGGCAGTCCCTGCTACTCACTAGAACTGGACCCTCAGTGTTCTCTGGACTATGTGTACCCCTAGTGTCTTGAGCCCTGGTCAGAGAGTGAGAGGCTCCTCAATGACCTAAGGGGACATTGATAAGGGGGAGGGGAAAAGACTAAGAATGGGGCCAGTTTTCATATCCACACGGTATGAGGCTCCAGATAACTTCTCTGACGGTTCAGGATTGTCTCAGGGAGGGGCGGTTCCTGGAGAAGTATCCATTTCCATTAGGAAGGCATCTGAGCAGGTGCTTGATTTGCATACTCACCATCCGATGTATATTCCTACCACCTGTCTGTGCACACAGCCTGATTTCCACACACACCTCCAGGTTTGCTTATGTACTACATGATTTGTGCATGCTTCCAGATGGCCACAGTGAACCATCTATTGAGCCAGAATCTTCCTTCTGGTAAGGAGACAAGGCCGGGTGTAGAGCTGGCGTGTTTCAGTGCCCACAGTTCTGTACTCACCTGGGTTCTCTCAGCCTGTATGCTGATGAAAGCTGTGCAGGTGGATACTGGCCAGAGCTGTTTGTTGGCTCGTAGCACTCATAGCCTTTCTTAACAGCGTTCTTAGGTCTCCTGTTGTCTCCTATACATGAGACCCCCTTAACCCAGCCCTCCCCCATCTTCTCCTGGCTCTGGAAGGTGTGCCTTCTAGCATACCTGACTGACACCTCCCATGGGCCTGTCCCTGGGCTGATGCTTCTGGACCTAACATAATGGATACCTGGCCTGGGTTAGGATGGTATTTATTCCTGGGGTCCAGAAGATCAGCACAGGCCACAGCACCGGAGTCTGTCCCTGGGATGTAGCCTAGATGGCATCTTCTGGCAGAATAACCAGGACTTTCCCTAAGAGAGCTCAGTGCGGCTGTAGCCTGAGTGGCCTTGATCCTCAGGGGACAGAGTAGCCTTCAGGAAAGTCACCACAGCAGTAGTCACACAGGTAGCTCAGCCTCTCTGATCGCCCACAGACCTCACCTGGCCTCCTCCTGCTGCTCTTCCCCTGGCTGGAAGGAAACTTGGTCTGGCCTGACCTAGTTTCCGGAGACATCTTTTCTGGCCCACGCACTACCCCACAGGACACTAAGCCACATGTTCTCCCTCTGCAGCGCAGGGGCTCTGCCTGTGTGGGTGAGGCTTTCCCGGCAGCCGACCTGCAGTGGGACCAGCGCCAGGTTGCAGCTGTGGGGAGGGTCTATGGTGTATGCCTTTCATGCCAGCTGACCCATCGCTTCTCTGTCTGGTACTAGCAGATCCTGGGGAAACAGCTGTCCCCCACCATGCTTCAGCCCCTGGTCATCAAGGCCTATATATTCATTTCTGTTAAGGGTGTAGAGGGATGACTGAGGAAGCAGAGATGAGCCCTTTTATTTATTAGGGATGTTGTGTTTTATAAAAAGATAGGAAGTAGGAATATGTTTGGTGGAAGTATGGTGTGGGGGAAGGGGGGTGCCTCTGTGGGACCATGCTGAGGCATCCCCTCCCCCTGAGGAGCCAGCCACTTGATGTTGGTATAGTATAGAATATAGTTTATTCAGGGCATGAGGAGGGAGAGTTTTGAGAGAGAGAGAGAGAGAGAGAGAGAGAGAGAGAGAGAGAGAGAGAGAGAGAGAGGCCATGAGCACATGAGAGAGGTGGGGAAGGAAATGGAAGTGGGAGGGAGAGAGCAAGAGGGCAAGAGAGAGGAGGAGGCAAGCAGCCCTTTTATAGTGAGTCAGGCATACCTGGCTGTTGCCAGATAACTGTGGGGCAGAGCCTAGACTAAATGCCAACAAGGGATACTTGGTGTCCTCTGGTCTTGATTGAATTTGGCTGCTGCGTCCTCTACACTGGAATCCACCAGGAGAGAGGAAAGGTACCTTTGGTAGAGGGCAAGCACCCAGGCAGACTCCAAGCTGGAAATGGAGTATGCCGTTTCTTTACAGGGGTGGGGGCAGGCTGGTGGAAAAGCAGATGTCAGGAATCTCTGTGTTCCCTCATAATGGGGCAGGGGGAGGAAAGCAGTGAGTTTATTGGCTTTACATACCCTCAGGTTTCCAGGAGTAAAAGGGGCTGGAAAAAAGTCAGGATTAGTGAGTGATGTGTGTATGGGGGGGGGGGTGTCCCAGGATAGTCTCCACCAAGGAATCCCAGGGAACAGGCATCCTCTTCTTACCTCTATGGTCTCATGCACCTCTCTCTTTCTCTCTCTCTCTCTCTCTCTCTCTCCATATATATATATATATATATATATATATATATATATATGTATGTATGTATATATATATTTGTTTTTTAAATCATGTATGTTAGATGACATTATAAACAAAGTGTGTTTTGTGATTTTTCTCCTGCTGCTCCTGTTCCTCCCTTGAAGCGTCCCCCAAATTTATTTTTAATATTTATTTTTATTACTTTTAAGTACATCTGGGGCATGTGTCTAGCTAGGTGTGTGCATATCTGTCCAGGTGCCTGAAGTGGTCAGAGGCTTTGAATTCCTTAGAGCTGGAGTTACAGACAGTTATAAACCGCCTGACACTGGTACTGGGAATCAAACTTGGCAAGTGCTCGTAACTGCTAAGTCTTCTCTCCACACACCCCCAGATGTTATTTTTCTCTTTCACATCCCATGCGTCCTTCAGGCACCTCTTAATTGTTCCATTTTTTTTCCCTAAAACCTGGGTGAGATCACTGCTGGAGCCCTAGTGAGCAGGACAGGCCTGGGACCTAGCTGGTGTCTTCCTCAGCCATAAGTACCACCTTTCAGGGTCGCTGGTTGGTTTCTTCAGCGCAGGAAGAACCTGGTCTCTCTGTGTTTTGCCACCCATGCTGGGGACAGGGGAAGGGAGTATGCAAGCCCCACCTTGACTACCCTTTCCTTCACAGTATGGCATCAAGAAGAAGGAGGAGCGTGAGGCTGAGGCTCAAGCAGCCATGGAGGCCAACTCAGAAGGCAGCCTGACTCGACCCAAGAAGGCTATCCCGCCGGGCTGTGGGGATGAACCAGAGGAAGAAGATGAGAGCATCCTGGACACTGTCATCAAGTACCTGCCTGGGCCACTGCAGGACATGTTCAAGAAGTAATGATACTGGGTCAGCACCAGGAGCCCTGCCCACTGTACAGACCCCCGCGGAGTCTCCCCCCAACAAGGGATGTTGGGAGCAGATGCAGCCACCCCACCCCCCGCAAAAATAAGCCATAGTCCTAGATCTATCCTGCCCATGTCCCCATCGCGCCTCGGGAGCCTCTGGCCACCCCTCCCCGTACTGCCATCACTGACCCCACCAGGCAAGGGTGTGACCCTCAGGCCCCTGCGCTGCGCATCCTTGCCTTTGGGTGGTTGGACCCCTCCTTACTAATCTTAATTTCACCATTCCCACAGAGCCTGCCCAAGGTCAGGCCCCGAGGGCCAGCCCTGACCACCCATGGATGGGTGGCCACCAGTCAGGGCCTAAACTCAGGAGCACAGCCATAGTGGGGTGGGACTTGCGGAATGAGCAGTGGGTGCTTGGGGCCCCAGCCCTTCCCTGAGTCCATTGCCCCAGTTTCTGGACTTGTTGGACCTGCTGGACCATTCGCTCTGTCTTCCTGTCTGTGAGCTACCACCTTAGTCTTCCCCAGCAGCCCTTGCATATCTTGTCCAGCTGTCTCTTTCTCTGTTGCTCTGCAAGGTTTGGCTTAAGAATTCCACAGCCAGAGGAAACACAGCAATAGATTTGGAGTGGGTGGTCTCAGACACACTTGGAGTCCCTTGACATCATCTGTAATGCACCAGAGTCCTATCTTTCCCTGATCCTGCCTCTCCCTGGTAGCCTCCTGTCCTCTTCTTAGGGGCAGGAAGTCTCCTAGGTTACTCCTGGCTTTACCTCTGGACACTACCTTCAAAATGCCCAGCTTCCTAAAAGCCCTGGGTTCTGGTGATCCCCGTGTAGAGCAGACAGAGGGCCACATAATCAAGTGTCCCACCTCTCCACTATTCCTCCTCTGAAGGGCTGACAGTGGCCGGTAAATGCAAGCTCCTGGGCTTGGGCTGTGGTGTTTTGTTCTGTGTGTGGCCCAGGGGCAGTATGACCCAATGACTCCCCTTTGCCCAGCCAGCAGCCATTGTTCTTCATATTTGTTTATTTTACATCATAATATGTTGAATCTCAGGTAAATGAGGTCTGTATTTGGTAAGTTTTATCTCGACAGAAAGGCCAGCCTGGTCTTCCCGACCCTTCCTGTCCACATTAAAACTGAATTAAGTGTCCATGAGTTCTGGGCCAGGTGTGTGGCTTAGCATTGACCTTCATGACCTTACATAGCTCTTTAGAGAAGCCATAACAATTAGACTGCAATACTAATCAGAATGCCCTCTGCCCAAAGAGACGAAGCATGCCCGGCCCACAGAACCTTGCTCACCTGGGCCACTCTCTGCACCTCTGGCTGGCTTTCATGACTTGAGAAGCCAGCTCCGAGCAGATGGCCCTCTCTTGAGTCAATCCTGCATCCTGTTCCTAGCGCATGGGGCACCGGGCGCTGAGCTTAGAATAGCCCATGTGTTTGTTACCTGTCTGTCTGTCCTCGTGCCTGCACCTCCTGCATGTCAGAGGCCTCACATTTTCTCTCTGAGGGAATCACAGCCAATAAACAGTGATTTCACACCGTGTGGCTACTCCTTCCAAGACTACCATTCGACCTGGGTGTGGGAGGGGGTGCCCTCTCTCACACTGAGGATAAACACAGGGTGTCTCTTGGTCCTGACGTAGACTTCCTGCCTCACCTTATTCTCTGGAGGGCAAAGATCCCTTCAGGGAGCCAAGGATTGATGAGTCAGATCCTGGTGAATTATGTTATAGTGTCATCTAGGGCCTGGAATAATTGAGGTCCCTTGTAGTTCGGTGTGTGTATATGTGTGTATGTGATGGGAGAAGTGTTAAATACTGTAACTGGTGACTTCCTTTTGGAGGAAAATGGGTATTGAGCGGCGGGATCAGGAACTGATACTCATAAGTGGTATGGTGGCTTGTCATAAACCAAGAAGACAGGAAGCAGGAGCCCATGTGGGCATATTCTCTCCCTCCTTCCTGCGCCCCCCCCCCGCGCGCATGCGTGTGTGTGTGTGTGTGTGTGTGTGTGTGTGTGTGTGTGTGTGCGTGCGTGCTTGTGTGCGTGAGCGTGTGCGTGTGCGTGTATTCCAAACTAAGTAACAGGTACCAGGTACCAGGGCCAGAGCAAAGTTACCCTGAAGCTGCAGGGCACGATATTCCTACAAAGCCCCCATCTGCCAGCCTATCCCCAAACACTGGAGGTCTCTCAACCTTTTGGATATTGGCATATCCTGAACACCATGGCAGCTTTCCAGTCTCTGGCTACAGCTTCTTCCTGGTGTCTGCAGGCGGCCAGCCCCAGAAGTCAGGCTCTGATCTGTGCTCCCCTCGCTAAGACCTGCACCGAGAAGCAGAGCTGCTTTGAATCACCCGAAAAACTAAAAAGACCAGCAATTAAGGACCATTTTGTCTATCCCTACTAATCCGCAGCTAGACAAATCCTGTTGTCCATGACATACCCTGCTAGCAGGGCCAAGGACCCCTGGGTCTGGGCCACCTGTTCACACATTTGGAACACTGGCTGCACTCAGGTCTTCAGTCGACTTCAGATCAGTTTTGAAAGGGGGCTGGGGAGGAGGGGCGGTGGTTAAGGCATGGCAGGACTCCTTCCGGTGGTATCTGTGACCTAGCCCAGTTAAAACCTGCCATAGGTGAAAGGGTACGAGGTGCAAGGTGTGGACTCAGAATTCTGTGTGGGAATCGTGGAAGAGGTATGAACCAATCACCGTGCGCCACTGCCCCTACCCCCGCCACAATTGGTTCCAAGATGATCACATGCAGATCCTGCCCAATTAAAGCTAGAAAGACACAATTGCCTAGAAAACATCGTCTGACCTTCTCTACTCTCCCAGTCCCGCCTCGTCGCCACATGTTTCCGCTCCTTACCAACACAGCTCCCCCCTCAACCACTACTCCCCCCTCCCCATGGCCTGCACCCTCCCCATATCCCTTCTCTAACATCACCTCTCAAGGTGTTCCTGTCTAAGTGGTCTAAGTGGTCACACTGGTTTCCCTAGAAGCCATGAACAGAGCTTTCTCTCCTTTCTAAACCAAATTAAATGTGTCTCAGTCTGACCCTTTATAGGTGTGAGGTAGGTCTTGTCCTTTAGCAGTTACAACTGAGATGTCAACCAACCTGTCCTGGTCTTCCTTCCTCATAAACGGGAGCAGTGCTGGAGGTGGGAGTCAGAAGCAGTAAAGCCGATGGAGATGTTCACTGGACAGGGTCCTGTACCAACCAACGTTGCTTTCCCTAGGGTTCCTACTCTGCTTGCCACAAACTAAGGCTCTCTGTTGACAGGGACGGTTCTCTTCCTTTTTCCCACAGTGACTTTGAATAAAGACCAGGTAAAATGAGGTGCGAGAAAACTGATGGGAGCAAGTAATGCTGGATATTTCAGAAAACCAGTAATAACTGTGCAGGTGAATGCCTTCTGAACCCCAGGAATCCATCTTTCAACCCTCAGGTGAATTCTGAGCTGGCCTGTTGCTTTTGTCCTCACCTGATGTGACCTGAGTCAGGTTAGGCTGAGGATAAGCCAGGACTGACAACCTGTGTTAGCTCTGGGTTGGTTAGTATGATATGTACGACCATGTGCTCTCTGGGTGGCTGCCATACTCTCTATGAAGGTGTGAGACCAAGATTCTGGAGAAAAGAACTGGGGAGGGGCCCAGCACTGCACAGGTCCTTAAAGCACCCTAATATCTGAGAAGGGTGTGGTCGATGGATGGAGAGGGCTGTTTGGTTGTGCTTCAATCGATCTTAGGTCATCAGTTGGGTACCGAAACTCAGCGAAGGCCCATTGCCAGCAGGGTGACCCAGACCTGTATTACTTGCCCTTCATTGGGGTCCATGCATGAGCCTTAAGACCCTCCCACAGAAGGCCCGTGCCCTGGCCCACTCAATATCTAACGCTGACAGATGGGCAGCTCTTCTTCCTGAATTTCTCTCCTTCCAGAAGGACAGGTGGAAATGGCTGCAGGGAGACAGGTTTTTGTTGTTGTTGTTGTTTTGTTTTGTTTCTGAGAAGAATTGAAACAGTACAAGTAGTAACTTCATTTGGAATGAGGCGAAATGGAAAAACTGAACAAGGCAGACAGAGAAACAAGCATGCAGGTAGCTGTCAAGTGTAGACACGGAGAAAAGTGGTTGGAGAAACAGAACATAACAGAAAACATTGATACAGTAAAATTCAAAGTCCTGGTTACCATGGTGATTACTCCGAGCCTCTGCTGAGAGGTTGTGACACAGAGCAGTCCCTTTCAGTGGGTTCTCCACCCACTGGGTTTGGACTCAGGCGTTGTGCTGTGAGCTCACTAATTTAGGATCTGAGAAACTGGAGACTCAGGTAGTAGAGAAGTGCAGACTTCTTCGAAGGCCTCAGAGAAGCAGGCCTTGTATCCCTTAAGCATCCTACCATGATACTCTTAGCGGTCTTAGTTCAGGGCTACCCACTGTTGGAGGGCATAGGGAAAGTGTTCAGGTCTCCTGACAATAAAGGCCCCTTCCCTAGTGATGTGTTTAGACTCCCACTTAGGATTTGACACCCCCACCCCCAGGTAGCTGTTATGTTAATCCACAGAATGGGGAGAGAGAGAGAGAGAGAGAGAGAGTTAACTGGGCAGACAGGACCCGACTGACTTTTCAGACCAACATTAGAGGGCTGGGATCTTCACTAATTTGTCAAGACTCCTACAACACCCATCTTATTTTCACATATGGCTTCTTCTGTTGGTTCCTTTCCCCAGCACCTTGAAATTACAGAAAAAAAAAAACCTCTAATTTTAGAAAACTCAAAGGTAAATGGAGGTGTCAGATTCTCTGTCCAGAATCCTGGTGTGGAAAAGTCATAGGACATACCTGGCATTTATGTAAGGAACAATCAGCATTCAGGTCAGTTCCTAGGCTGGCAGAAGGCTTGATGTCAACATAAATGTTACCCAAGGGCTTTAAAAAGTAAATTCATGTGTGTGGCTGGAGAGATGGCTTAGTAGTTAAGCAGACTTGTTGCTCTCGCACAGGACCTGAGTTTGGTTCCCGGCACCCACACAGGGGCTCACAACCATCTGACTCCAGCTTCAGGAAATGTAATTCCTTTTCCTGAACTCTGTGGATACCAGGTACACGTGTGGCACACATACATATATGTAGGCAAACACTCACATACATACAAACATTACAAATAAAAAAGTAAAATTTTACCACTTTGGAGCAGAAACTGAGTCAAAATTGAGAGGCTGGGTTTGTTTGAGTGTACTCTGGCAGCTCTAGAATCCATTCATTGCAGGCCACTTTGTATCTGGCCCTTTGATAATGTCAGGGGATGAACCCTCATCCAAAACTCAGACTCACGGCATAGCTCTGAAGGTGCTAGAGTTAAATATTCACAATACAAATACAACGAAGAATTGGGGAAGGAATAAAGGAATCTATGACCTAGAGGAGACCTTAGCGTCTGTAGCTGCAACCTTGGAGCTCAGAGGTGCACAAATACTCTGATCTGAGGGGATCACAAGAGCTAACAGTGACAGACTGCAAAGCGATGAGCACTAGATGAGTCAAAAGCAGCAAAGCTAGGAGACAAGAATCTCACCAAGTTTGTGTAAAGGTGGCAAGAGCTCTGTGATAGCAACAGGAATCACAGCTTGCACTGAAGCCTGGGTTATAGAGATGTCAAGTGAAACCTCAGCGCACATGTCTTTGAAGCTGCCAGAATTTCTGCCTAGGGATTAGCTATTTTGGAGCAGGAGGAAGTGACAACCCTAGAATATTGGCAAAGGGTTACACATTTGACATACAGACTTAAGCTTAAGGTTGGAGGGCTGCTCCCATTCTGATTCCTTATGGATCTTCAAAACTTACCCAAGTGCTGAGCATAGTAGTATATGCTCTGAATGCCAGCACTTGGGAGCCAGGGGCTGGAGAATTGTTATAATTTTAAGGCCAAACTGATCTGTATAGGAAGACAAATCAGCAACAAACACAAACCAAAACAAAGGCTAAACTCAGAAACCCACATTCTTTCTGGAAATCTGACTCTGGCAGAAAGAGAATGAAGAAAGGACAGACAGACAGACAGGCAGACAGACAGACAGACCAACTTGTATAGAAAATCTGGGTCAGGTGGGCTGTGTATGCTCTGATAGAGCCTCATCTGAGCGCCTGTGTTTATTATGTACAGTACAGGGAGAGGGGTTAACTAATCTTGTTAGGATTGTCTGTAGGCAAGCAATCTCAGGCTGCAAACATAGTCGCTAATGATCAATAATAGGTAAATTCCTGTACTTAGCCCACAGAAAGAAGGCTTTGCCAATTTTGAGCCCAACCAAATATGGGGAAGAGCTTTGTCGATTTCTCATGGGTTCAAGGCTTTGGTCCTTGTGGTTGATGCTCATGACAACAGTACACTCATAGCTTCCTTCACTACTTACAAGGAGGTAGTTAGGAGACTAATGCAAGTCCTTAATTTACACAGGATTTATTTTTGTGTTAGTCTGTGCATTCAGAGAGTAACAGAGTAGTCCATTGCCTCAAAGTCTGTGGGTGTGCTTTCCTGTTTATCTCTCCCTTCTCAAGGCCCTGGCAACCATCTATGCACCCCCATAAGCTATCAACATTCTTGGAATCATCATCAACTATCATCAAGTTGGAATCACGTATATAACCTTTCAGATTGGTTTCTTTCAGCTAGTAATATGCATTCTCTCTCTCTCTCTCTCTCTCTCTCTCTCTCTCTCTCTCTCTCTCTCTCTGTATACATTCCATGTGTATGTGAGTGCTTGTGGAGGCCAGAAGGCCTTGGATTCCCTGGAGCCGGACTTATAGGAACTGAACTTGGTTCCTCTGAAAGAACAGGGAGTGTTCTTAAGCATAAGCCATCTCTCCAGCAGCACATTTCTTTTTATTGCTGAATAATATTCCATTATTTGATGAACTGCAGTGTTCTTAGCCATTCACTATTTAAGAACTGTTTCCAGGTTATTATAACTATAAAAAATATCCTATAAAACTTATTCAGGGTCCTACAAAATAAAAGTTTTCAATAATTTTAAAAGTTTTGGATAAATTTGATCTTATTTGAAACCTTCATTGATGTGAAAAATATCTGAGAGAAATAGACTAAATACAGGAGCATTTAATTTGGCTCATGGTTTCAGAATTTTCAGCCCAATTCAACCAATGGATGCTGTCTGGATCCATTACTCTTGGCTTGAGATGAGGTTGAACATCATGGAGGCAAGAGTATAAGCAGAAGCTGCTCCTCTCATGGTTGCCAGGAAGCAACCCAAGGACACCAAGATTTTTAATCACGTTGTGTTTCAGATCAGAGAAAATGCTCTATTTTGATCTAACTGTAGAGATGGGAGGACTGTGTTGAGTTTGTCCCAGGTTTGAATCCCAGCACTATACTGGAGTCAAGGTTGTTCTTCCTTTAGTTTTATTTTACATCTTTTGGCTTTGTCTATAAGTCCCAGACAGTTTGGTATGATTTAGTCTCTCATTACTGTGAAAAAATATCCTGATAAAAGTAACTTATGGGAGGATGGGCTTTATTCTGGCACACAGTTCATAGGCACAGGCTATCATGACGGGGAAGTCAATGTGTCTGGAGCCTGAAGCCGCTGGTCGTATCACATCCACCACCAGGACGCAGAGAGTGATGACAACTTGTACTCTGCTGGTCTTCTTCTTTTGATTTACTCCGGGACCCCTACCTATCGAGTGGCGCTGCCCACTTTTAAAGATGAGTCTTCCCACTTCAATTAACGTAACCAGAGGCTTAATAAACCCTCCCAGGTGTGCCTGAAGGGTCGTCTCCTAGATGACTCTGTATGTGAGGGGGCACAATGAAAAAACTGCTGCCATGATGGCTCCATTAGGGGAAAGGAAGCAAATATCCAGAGGCATCTGGAAGAGTCCAAAGCAGAGAGAAAAGGAAGCAGACTGGACAAGGCCAGATACAGGAAGTAGGAGGGCAGAGAACAGTGGAGAGAGTAGAGAGAAAGCATAGTGAGAGCACTGGAGAGCAGGAGGTGGACACCTGCACTGACAGGGAGGACAAATAGCTGGTGGGGACTCCCTGAGCAGTGCTGGCTTTTATCTAATCATCAGAAAGAATTCCATAGCCCAGCTTAAGCTCCTTTTTAGATATATGGACTTGCTGAGAGGTAACAGATGTCAGATCTTATGAAGTTGGAAATTAGCACGATCACAGTATCTGTTATCAAACTTGCTGGGATCCTGTTTGGGATTTGCTGACTTTGTAGAACAAGTTGGAAAGAAAGTTTTGACAATATTGAGTCTTCTTACCCATTAACAAAGAGCGGCTGTACATTACTTAGTTCCTTTATTCCTTTCATCAAGGTTTTATACTTTTCCTTGTGTGAATCTTGTAAACATTTTGCAAGATACATCTATGCATCCCTTCACTGCTGATATTCTGGGCTTTAAAAAACCATTTATTCTTTATTTATTGTGTGTGATATATGTATGAACATGGGGGTGCATGCGGCACACTACACATGGAGGCCAGAGGATAGCATGTGGAGGTCATTGCTTTCCTTTCACTTTGTGGAGCTCAGGGATCAAACTCAGGTGGATATCTGCCTTGATACTGTATTTGTAATTTTAGATTATTTCCAGTTGTTCACTTCTTGTAAATTTAAAAAGAATTTAATTTTAAATTTAAAAAAATTATCATATACTATAAAACCGACTTTTAAAACTTTATTTTATATACAAATTTGTGTGTCTGTCTATGTGTATACCCACATGGAGAACATTATATCCCTAGGAGCCAGAGTTACAGGCAGATGTAAGTCATCCAATGTGAGTGTTAGGAATTGAACTCCAGTACTCTGCAAGAACAAAAAGTGATTTTAAACACTAAGCCATCTGTTCAGCTCCTAGCTGATTTATAGTGTGCAGTCCTATGAACCATGACCATGTAATAATTAAGCAGAATGTTTTCCTCTTAAGTTTAGAACAAAGCAAGAACATTCTGGCAAGATAGCTCAGCAGGTAAAGGCACTTGCCATCAACCCCAATGATTGGAATTTGATCCCCTGACCCCACATGACAGAGAACTGACTCCTGCAAGTAGCTTTCTGACTAATATACACTGTATTTTCTCACACACAATAATTGATGATGATGATGATTAAAGAACAGATTGAGGATGTAGCTTAATGGTGCTGGAAGAATCACACTTTTCATTAACACTTCTAGAACAACAACCACTAAAGCAGTAAGCAGTAAGCAAGGAACAGATCAGAATCCAGAAACAGACTTGTACACACAAGGCCTCTTGGTCTTTCACAGCAATACAAAGTAACTAGAGAGAAAGGATAGTTTTCTCATCAACTGGTATCCAGATAGGATGCTAGACCTCACACCTTACATTATTAAGTAAAAATGTAATAGCAAGTATAAAGCTATAAGATAATTGGAATAAAATAGATAAATAGTTTTGTGACTTGGCATTTGGCAGAGATCTTAGACATGACAAAAAAAAACCACAGAGGAATCCAGGAAATATGTTCTTATAAATGTGACTTTATTTGAGAAAGCTTTATTAGAAAAGTCAAGGAGGAGGGAAGACAAGTAGAGATGAGGAGAAAATATTAGCAAATCACTTACCCAATTGGCTTCAGAAAATGCAAAGATTTCTCAAAACTCAGTAGTTAAGAAAACAAGTAACTCACCGAGTAGTTAATCCCAGGACTTGGAAGGCAGAGGCAGGCGGATCTCTGAGTTCAAGACCAGCCTAGTCTATAAAGCCAGGGCTCTTCACCCTAATCCTAGTGAAACCCACTCTCAACTCTCCTCTTCCCCAAGAAGTAACTCTAAAGTGGGAGAGGTATGAACAGACATTGCACACAACACATAGCCATATGATAAATGGGCAAAAATGATGGAAACCGGGGAGATGGCTCAGTGGTCAAGAATACTGGCTGCTCTTCCAGAGGACCTAGGCTCAGTTCTCAGCAACCATATGGTGGCTCACAATGGTCTGTAACTCCACTCATAGTGGCATCCAGTGCCTTCTTCTGGCCTCTGTGGGCACCTCATACACATGCAAATAAAGCACTCATACACATAAATAAACCTAAAAAAAAATTAAAACAACTGAAATAAAACATATCAACAGGTTACAAGTAAACTGTTGTGTTCACACAGGGAAATAATATTCAGTATTTAAATAAGGAGTATTGACGCAATCGACAGGATGAATCTCAAAGATACTCAGTGGAGTGAAGGAATGCAATTGTGAAGGCTATATAGATGGACAATTCTATTAATGACATTCTCAACAGTATAACCTAGGATGTGATAAGAGTGTGCAGCGAGAACTTTGGTTTCTTTAGAAACACAGAACTATTATAAGAATGTTTTGATCTCAGGTGTAGGACTGCTTCAGACTGTCCATGGCAGCTGACTATGATTTGCCTTGTGTTCTAGCAGGGGCATGATTTTGCCAGCTGCGGGTAGTTTCTTCCAGTGTGTGAAGTATGGATTTCTGGGTTTTTTTCAGAGGATATGTAAATGTCCGGGTAGGAGCTGCTGGTTGGTTGGCTGCAGTTTGTCAAATAGTCATGTGTGAAGAGACAAAAAGAAGGTAGATATGCTGACAGAAAACAGCAAACGTGCCCCAAGGAATGCCCGTAATCCACAGGAAGTAGTCTAATGATATAATTGACCCCTTTATCCTTTTTTCTCTCATACCTAGTGTTAGTGAGTTGAAAGGGTGGAAGAAAGAACCACAAAGTAGCCAACGTCCAGCTACAACAGTGGGTTTGCATTAAAGAGTTCCTTGAGTTACTTGCTGCCTCTTGATTAGAATGAAGCTCATATAAATCTGTATGTGTTAAATCTTCAAATCGAAGCAAAACTGTTAATTCTTGGTTTTGTTTTTTTTTAACTTAGTAAGTAGTAGAAATTTCTGACTTTTTTAGACTTTTTAATAAGCAATAACAAGAGAAAAGTTCTCAACCTGGCAAATAGTATTTATCAAAACACTACAATCTGAATCATGCTTAGAACAAGATCTTTTTTTTTAAAAAGATTTATTTATTTATTTTATGTATATGAGTACACTGTAGCTGTATAGATGGTTGTGAGTTGTGAGCCATCATGTGGTTGCTGGGAATTGAACTCAGGACCTCTGCTTGCTCTGACCCCACTTGCTCTGGCCCAAAGATTTCTTTGTAAAGTACACTGTAGCTGTCTTCAGACACACCAGAAGAGGGTGTCAGATCTCATTACAAATGGCTGTGAGTCACCATATGGTTGCTGGGATTTGAACTCAGGACCTTCGGAAGGGCAGTCAGTGCTCTTAACCACTGAGCCATCTCTCCAGCCCCTTAAAACAAGATCTTACAAAGTCCTCATAAACTCTGGGACTCCACAACCTGCTTGCTCTCCTGTTCACTCTCACTCTTCAGCCAGGGATTAGAGGTTTCAGATGATTGTAACCCCACATGGAAACCCAGAAAATGCCTGACAGATTCAGCATGAAATCAGTGGATCTTTCTACATACAGATATATAACAGAAGCGCGAGCCACAGCCTCTGCTCCGAGGAACAGACAAAATTTCAGGAAGACCTCAAGAGAATGTAGAGAAACAACTTCTGTCTTGGGGGAGCGTGGACTTCCTGAAACTGTGAAGTGTGAATTTACTGTAATCCTGACTGAAAGTCCAGGTATTCTTTTAAGATATAAAGGGATCTGCTTCCTGAGATCAACATAAGAGGACATGCCAGTATTAAGTGGGGATGGGGTAGATGAAGGGAGTTTTTCCAGTAGGCACCCCCACTCCACCCACTTCCCGGGGCCATCTGTTTCATACACGACAGCAAAGAGATTCCAGCCCATGGTCAATTTTAGGACTTGTGAAACAGTGCACAATGGTGCGAACATGTGTTGGAGCAGAGCTGCTCAACCTGGAATCAACCAGAGTGGGTGAGGCTGGGCCCCACAATCCCCTCCAACTCTTATTATGTAGCCCAGGCTGTCCATAAACTCATTATCCTCCTGTCCTCAGTCTCCTGAGTGCTAGGATTATAGGTGTATGCCACCATACACGGCTCAGTTTTTAAAAGCTATTATGTGTACGAGTGGTTTACATGCTTATATCTTTACACTATGTGCACGTCTGGTGCTCATGGAGGTCAGGAGTGAGATCCCCAAAAGTGAAGTTACAGGTAGATGGTTGGTAGACACTATGTGGGTGCCTTTAGAAGACAAGGTCTCACAAAGAAGTCCAGGTTGCCTCAAATTTGCCACTGTCTTTAAGCTTCAGCCTCCTGAGTGCTGGTATTATGGGTATGAGCCACCACATCCAGTTTCATTCCTTCTTTCATGGTTAACACAAGAATAGCGTTGTTCACATTTACAGCTACATGCTGGCAAAGTAAGTGTTTCTAGAAGGAACATTTGCCAGTTTCTGAAGAGCGATCTTCCTGACACTGGCCTCCCCAAGCCCCATACTGGTCAAGCTGTAGAATGTGGTGTACAGTAAGTAGAAGAAGACCTCCATCTTGCAGATCAGTAACCTTTCTCGGGCCTCTATGTGAAGTGTATGCCTCCGTCGTGTAGCAATTTCATCCAAGGTTAAAAAAAACCTTCCATCTCGGAGGGAAACTTAAGGCATGAGAAGTGACACTGCAGGATCTTTTGGGACAGGAAGTTTACAAATTGAAACAGGATACTGTAAGAAGAGGCAAAACACTCCATCCTGCAGGGAAGCTCCTTTAAACCAGGAAGTAGACAACTCAAAATGGTTTCAGGAAGTCCCTGAAGCTGATCAGATTTGCTAGGCTCCCTCCTCCCCAAGAGTATTTAAACAATAAAAACTGGATTCTCAGATCAGTTTAACTTCAGGGAAGAAGACAAGATAAGCCTGAAAGAAGAGAACAGCTGATCTGCCTGGAAAAGGTTCAGACCAACAGAGCTGTGAGGATCACACACCCAACCTGTTGAGAGGCCTGCAGGTTGTCCAGTGTGTTCCAGGTTTCCAGCTTTTATAAACTGGAAGGTTTTATATGCTGTGTGGGCTTTTGATGAAGTAGCTGAATAATTTTGGCTTCCTGCAAATAATCCTTCACCCATATTCTTGTAATACCAAGAAAACACTGGTTCACCATGTTGGACTTTGGTGATATCTATACTTTGGTCTATCATTGGCTCCTTATCTGGGGTAAGTAGATGTTTGTAAATATCTTGCCAGAAATAATGTCATGCAACAGCTTCTGAAAAGCAATACCTGTTTTCACTGCCCGTTGTGTGTTGGGGTGGTCACATTTGACTTTCATAAGACCACATCTGACTCTTTGATACAATGTGTGGTCAGGTGGAGCACACAGAAAGGCACTGGAGAAACAGTATCACCTACCATGGTAGTGGGACCATAGGCCTGCATCGATGTAGCAACTGAGGGGCCTTAGGAGGGACAGACACCATTTCCCTGAAGGAATTGTCTTGTGCTGCAGCTTTAGTCTCAAATAGCAGAAATCTCATATCCTGCTGCCCATCGATCTCACCTGGAAAGTGGATGGCTGTAACCAATTTGGATCTGTAGATTTGTGTTTGCAACTGTGGTGGTCTGAAGGAGAATGGACCCCGCAGGCCCATTCATATATTTGAAGGCTTGTTCCGTGGTTGGTGGAGCTATTTAGAAAAAATGATGGGGGTGGCCTTGTTGGAGGAGGTGTGTCCCTAGGGTGTCATTCCCAGTTAGTTCCCGCTGTGCCTCATGGTTATTATCCAATCGTGTAAGTTCTCTGCTACAGCTTTGGCACCATGCCTGCCTGCCGGCTACCATGCTTCCCACCATGAGAGTCATGGGCTCCACTACCCTTTGTGAACCCCAAACTAAATGCTTTTATTCTATAAGTTGTGATGGTCATGGTATTTTTTTCATGGTAACAGAAAAGTAACTAAGATAGTTACTCCCAGCTTACCTACAGTGCAGCTATATCCTGACATCTGTAATGTGTAATGACTTGCCAAAAACAAGAGAAAGAAAGTTAACTCAGGAGCTGAGGCAGTGGCACACTTGTGCAAGCACGAGGACCTGAATTCAAGCCCCCAGAACCCACAAAAGAAGTCAGATGTGGTTATGCATGTCTATAATTCCAGGAATGAGGAGGGAGACAGGAGGACCACAAGAGCTTGCCCGCCACCGTCTAGCTCCAGATTCAGGGACAGACCTGTCCCGGGGTAAGGTGCAGATTGATAGAGTAGGACATTCAATATCTTCCTTTGGCTCACACACAACATACAGAAACACTCAGTTAAGGCTATCCAAACCTAATCTGGCCACTAACTTATTGCATTCCAACTTTAGAAACTGTAAGTCTGACCAGTGCTTTAGAAGCCATCATTCCTGCAGCCCACCAGTGAGGACCAGCAGGCTCCTTGCCACCATCGTTGTTGTCGCACACAGCTTCAGACCAAAGAGCACTTCCTCTGGGAACATATAAATCACATGTTACTTCATTTCTGTTTCTGTCAAACTCTGGTACCCTATGTTGGGTCAAGAGTAGCATTTTAGAAGTGATGTATGGAACAGAGAAGGGATAGTAAACCCAGGGGCACACGAGATGAACAGATAGCAGCCTGCTGTGTTCTTGTATTACTGTGACACAGCGGGCATGTGCTCCTGAGCAAGTGAGGCCTGACTCAACGGAGAACGTCTAGAGCAGTTCTCAACACCCGCAGAGGCTCCTTGGTGTCCACGAGGTCAGATCTCCTGTAGACATCGGAATCTGAGGATGCTCAAGCCCATCTGATAAAACAGCAATTTTTTTTTTATAGTACACCCTTCCTGAATCCTTGAAGTCATCTCTAGATGGCTTATAGTAAATTACATACTATGGCCAGGCATGGTGGCACACACCTTAAATCCCAGCACCTGGGAGGCAGTTGGGCAGATCTAGAGTTTGAGGCTTGTCTGGTCTACAAAGTGAGTTCTAGGACAGCCAAGACTTCACAGAGACCCAATCTCGGAAACCAAACCAAACCAAAACAAAGCAAACACTACATAAGCAACTGTTATACCATAGTTAGGAATAAGAACAGAAAAAAAAATCTGTTTTGGGGGATTTTTGTTTGTTTGTTTGTTTGTCTGGTTGGTTGGTTTTCCTGGATATTTTTCCATCCCTGGACGGCTGAGCCTGGAAGATGGAGAGGGTTGCTCATGTTCTGTAACACATTATCTGTCAAACTCTTACAAATACTTTAGGTAAAACATTGCCAGACTGGGAGATTTTAGTTAAGTTTTTCTTCTGCTTTTATTACAAGCATATAATATTAATTGGCAAAACACTGAATACAAGCTTCACTATCATAAAATCAAAACATTAAGCAATATTCCAAAAAAGATTTTAGACAAAAACTAGCCACTGATGGTACAAAAATTACACACTAACACAATCATAAAAAATGTAAACTTTCAAATTAAACAGTCAAAAAAATCTGTATCTGCACCATTCCATACACTGTGATAGTTGCTAGCTGTGGCTGCACTCCAACGTGAGAGCTTGGGTGGTGCTGCTGTCCGTAACCTGATGTTACTTTTACTTGGGAAAAATGTGTCTGGCACAAGTTGAGAGCTGGAACTAAACAGTGAGTGTGAGTCACTGGCTAAAGTGACACATCTCACAGGCACACTTCAGTTCTTTTTCCAAATGTGCACTTGGATGGGAGTAAATGACAACAGGAACACTGGGTGTGAGACCCCAGCCCGCACAGCTGTTCCTGATGGTCTAATCCCTGCCTCAGGAATGCAAGATATGCAGACTGTGGTACAATTACGTGATTTCCTAATCTACGCATCTTGTCTATTTACTTGGTGTATTTAATATCAAGGCAGAGAAAACTTTTGTTTTCATGTTAAGGTCACATGTGATGTGTTGGGGCTTAAATGATTTCCTGAGGAAACAGACACGTGTGTGTGTGTGTGTGTGTGTGTGTGTGTGTGTATGTGGGGGGGGGGATTTTGCTAACTGCACTCAGTTTACTTTCAATATTTTAGGAACATATCCATATACAAAGTAGAACCCAGTTGGTTCATTACTGGAACATTTAATCTAATGATACATTTCAGAGCACTGTGATACACCACCCTGTATGCCCTTAGAAACAAAACACACCAGTCACTAAGACTCTGATGGCCAGGACAGGTGTCAGGAGCTGCAGGTCAGTAGAGGGCAGCACTACCAGGTGGGGACAGTGAAACCCCAACCCCCAGGGTGACTCAGTCACAGACTTAGCTCAAGGACTTGGGTGCACCCACAGAGATGCAGGCCTAAGATGGTGCTAACCTCATCACTTCCTGCCTGGCTGCTTTTTCTTTTAATATTGATAGAAAGTACACACACACACACACACACACACACACACACACACTTTCTCTCGCTCTTGAACACACATAATCCCAGTAACAGCATTCTTATAATAACAGTGAAAAAGGCAAAACCAAATAGCTGAATGCACAGATTTTGAAATTCCACCTATATTCCCTTTCAATTTAGTAGATGCTAAGTCACAATTTAAACACTAATAAACGCATGTTGGAACCTATTGCACAAAAGCATAAAAATGCCTCTTCATCCCTATAAAAACACACAAACCAAAGGCTACAAAAAGTAAAAGAAGCTTGCAAAACATCTCACAATTTTATCTTATATGCCTGTAAATAAAGCTGGACCACGGAAACCAAACAATTGGATGGGAAAATATGATAGAAGGCTTAAAATAGAATAAATAATTTTATAAAGTTAAGTTTTCTTTTTTTAACCCCCCCAAATCTTAAATTCAATATTATATATTCTATCTGAGTTCTCTATTTTTGTCAAAACGTTGTTGAGCCAGACCACGTGCTGGGAGGCTGGTCCCAGAGCTGCCGGCCGGCCGCACCCATTTCTAGCATCGGCAGCTATGAAAACAACTTCGCAGGGAGCTCTGCCTGCTGAGAAAGCGTGACAGGACCAATCACTAACTGATCCTAGTGTTCATGCTGGAAAAATAAAATTCGGCCTTGGATGTCACGTGGAGCTTGGCAGGAGAGAAATAAGGCGCCCGGAAGCTTCCATCTGACGCAAGCTCACTCTGCTTCATCTCTGAGCGAGGTAAGGCTACAGGTCAGACCAAAGGGCAGAAGGGCATCAGGAAACCGTCTGCAGTGCACACAGGCGGATGATGGAATCTTAGAAAAATAGGTATTTTGCTGCTGAGGTTTAACAGGTTAACGTGGTGACAGAAGCAGGGCTGTTGGGGCGGTGGCGCCCAGCTAGGACATCGGTTGCAATGTCCACCTCGCTGAATACTTAGATCTATCAACTTAGCACCATAGCAAAGTCAAGTGATTCTAAAAGTAGCTACAAAGTTACAAATATATATCATGAGATTATACAGCCATATTATGTTTGATCTGAACTGTAAATTAACTTTACTTGAATTTGGAGGCTTGTAACTGTTTAATTTCACCACATGGGAAAATACCTAAATTCTAATGTAACTGCATTGTGAGAACACGGTCTTGCAGAATGCTTCAGCAGCACGTGTGTTCTGAGGTAGAAAGGTAATATTTACGCATAAACCCTCGTATAGTAACTCTATAAATGATTTGAATGAACAGCAAACTCAGGAAACTGAATAATTCAAACTGGCTTACATAGAGAGGTGAATTTTGATTAATTCAAAACAAAAAGAGCTTGCTTTTGTTTTAGAAGGTCAGACATTAATCACTGAGTTAATTTGGGTGTTTTTTTGTACTTACCAACATTAAATCTCACTAATCGCTGCTTCTGACACTGTGTATGTGAAAAAAGAAGTAGAAGAAAAAGTGGGTGTTGATAAACCCAATCCCAACTGTCAAAGCAAATCCAAGAAAAATATTCCAGTTGCTAAGGTGAAGACTCAGAAAGCCTGACCCTCAGGGATACATCAAAATCCTCATATGCTCACCAAGAGCAGAGGTACTGCTGGGACTATGGGGTCCTACAATTCTCACTGGACCTGGAAGGGCAGGAGGTGGGAGAGGTAAGAGGGCACCCAGACTGAGAGGTCCCTGGGACCCCAGGACAGGACCTTACACTTGCCTTCATACCCCTGAAGAGAGAATGAAATTGGATATGCTAGTGTCTTATTCATTCTCTAACCCAACAAAGCAATTAATTGTATGTGAGAAAGGTGTGTGTTAGCAAATAATATCCTCTCTATGACTGAAAAAGCAACTTCTGCTGAAGCGAGTTGTTTCCTCAAGTGAGCAGGTTGCTCAGTTACCTTTCATGAAAAAGACCCAAAGAATGCATGTTAACCCCATGATCAGGAAAGCAAGCCTGGAAATACCAACTACCAGGAGCATGGAGGCTAGAGGCTACCTCCTAAGTGTCTTTACAAAGTCTCCCCACTGGATGGCATGTGCTGGTTGATAAGTAACAAACACAGCCACCACTACATTTTTCCAGCAGAAGGAAAACAGAATGGAAAAGGCAGGAGCTTCAGCGATGGTCTTTCCAAGAACTTTTCAACAAGCCAGTGTTGCACTGGCCACACGACCTCTAGTTTGCCTCACCGGGGATACCAGATTACAGCCACATGGCACTGGGGAGTGATGGAAGGGTTCTTGCCTTGCCGGGCCATCACAGACCATCCCAGGATGCACAGTACAAGACCCAACCTTGGGAATGGGCTTCTGTTGTATCCTAGAAGGTGGGAAATTAAACACCAAGGCTAAATCATAGCATTGCTGCAAGCCTCTTTGGGTATACTTTAAATTAAAATTTTATATATCTCTTAAGTCTTCAGGAAGCTAAAAGCAACATAAATATTTACCATGAAAAGACTTTCAATAACTTACAAAGGACTTAATAAAAGTACAAGTATTTTTGAGGCTTATTATGAAACCTAATCCATGAACTAAACTGAAACGTACTCAAGATTCTCAGGACCTGGAAAGCAAGCAGAGGTGCTGTGTGTCAGACGTGGTGTGGGAACGTGCTAATGTTTCACTTCTTCTCTGTGTGTCAGACGTGGTGTGGGAACGCGCTAATGTTTCACTTCTTCTCTGGCCTGTGGACCTGAAGCAGAGACGAGCGAACTGCGAAGTGTTTTCATCCTCTGTAAACGCGTGCTGGTAGTGTCTTGTTGGGAGTGGATTCTCTCATACAAAAGTTATAAATATTCTCTATTCAGAAACCTGGTCCGCATGGCACCCAGAGGCAACATTCCACAGCACATTTGCCATGTAGAGTACTGGGTGTGGGCTGAGTCTGACTGGGCTTACAGCAAGTCCATCTTGGGTCTGTAGTGTAGCAGGAGGGGTGCCTTCTGCAAGACAAAGACAAAGGTGGCTGAGGGAGGTGCAAGGGCCAGTACTGTGTACTCAAACCACAGGCACACAACTGGACTAGCAATGCTACAACTGAATTTAGTTCTGTATGACAAGGAGTAATTGTCATTGGCCCCAGGTAACTCAGTGGTTACCTCTGTGGTGTTTGGGGCTCATGACAGGGCCTATGCAGCCAGAACCTAAACTTGTTCCTCCTGCCTACTACACCAGCCCTGGTCTCTCCTATGCAGTCTCTTACACTTCCAACCCTTGCCCTGATCAGCCCCAACTACTGGTCACCCTGGTCTTTGGCTGGCCACTCTGCCTCTGTCCCCTTCTTTCTGGGCAACAATATGGCTACAGGTAAAAGAGCTGCCTTCCAGTCTTGGACAGGGACTGCAACACCAATTTCCTGACACAGAAAGGTACCCAAAAGTTTGAGAGTTTGTTCCAACTGTGGGAACTACCACATCTGATCCCCTGAATTCAGGGGATTGAGTGGAGTGGTGATAAAGACCCTGGCTGGGTGGATGGATCCAGAAAGACAGCTGTTCCACAGCAATGTCTGCAAATAAAAGACATGCACAGCAAGTAAGGATCAATAGTCTATCTAAAAATCTGGTATTCAAAAGAACTCCCCAGTCTCACCTTGAATCTCCACCTTGTAACAACCACAAACTTGAGAGTGTGGTCCTTGCCCAGGATCTCCTCATTGCATAAAATGTCCAGCTGGTGGGAGAAGAGGCTCCAGTTAGGTGCACGTTCAACCTACCTTTAAACTGAGGCTAACAGTAATAATATAAACAATACTCTGAAACAAGCCCCTCCCCAGTCATGGAGGAACATAGGTTGTCTGCTTATTCACTAACTGCATCATCCAGCTGAAAGCACAAATTATAACAGAAAGAGCATTTCTGTTAAACCCAAAACTTCTTCAGGGGGTCAAAGGCAGTAGCATACTCCATAGCTGTGTTGCAGTGGTCTGAAGAGACTTAGCCTGGTTGCTCAGGGCATCAATGATACCTGCCCTGTCCCTACCCCAACTCTGAGCTTCTCTGATGAAGTTCTGGAGACATTATATGTGGATCCCTCCCTGGATCCCCACTTCCTGTACTTTAAGTCATTGTTTTCCCTCTAAGTGGTAGTGAGATGTAAGTTTGTATGTTCATGCACTGACCCTTGAAGAGCCTAACCATCATCAACAATTCAGCAAGTCACAGCAGTTACTCCAGGTTACCTAGAAGAATGTGGGATGGCACAACAAAGAAGTCACAAGACAGTTTCTCTTAACACACAGAATACATCCTGGTCCAACAGAGCACACAGGACCTTATCCGCACAGAGCACCCAGGGCTTTCTTTACCTACAGCTGCAGGGACTGATGTACACTCACTTGCTGGTCTACACCATCCTGGGTTTCACAGCACAGCCCTGCCCACTATCTCTTACCCCTGGCCATCCTGTTCTTGCAGTGGGGAAAATGTGGCCTTAGACTTTTTCTCTTATTTAATAGACTTTACTACTCAGCATTTTAAGGTTCCCTCACCCTCATCTTACACAGCACATGCTCCATAGAGACTAGACTGTTTTAGCGTGTCAATTATGTCTCCTGTGCTTCAGTCTCTGAGGGGTCTGGCTGTCTTCTTTCTGACAATGGCCTATTCCTAGCTGCACCTAGTCAAGGTCTGTGCCTCCTTGTCTGAAGCCTAGTGCTTACAGGCTTCTCTGACCAGCACCGGCCCTCCACTGTTCCAGGCTCATCTGACCAGCACTGGCCATTATACAGTGTGCATGTGGGTGCCTGAGGAAGTGCATGGTGATGGCTCACTGTTATTTTAAATTTGTATTTCCATGAGTGTGTGAATCAATGACTCCAGCGGTCTTATTATCTCCCTAGGCAGGGACAAATGTTGTTCTCATAGCCACATAAGAGTGTGTTTCTTGTTGAAAGAGTGATGAGTAGAAAACCAGCCTTTGGGTCTGTGAAAGCTCAACTGTCTGCTGTCATCTTCACCGAGTGGTGTTTACTTTGTGATACACAGGCTGTTCATAAGCTACTGTCCCCAGCAAGGCATGATATCCTCACCCTACAGCAGCTCTTAGGACTGGTCCTTAGTGTTCAATGTCTATGATAATGCTCTCCACACATCACACACGTTAGGGACTGCAGAGCTCTGAAAGCAGTGTGAGATCCACCTGGGATACTCATGAGTCAATGGCCAGTTGCAATGAAAATGTCCCATTTCTTGTTGGTCCCCATCGAGAAATGTCCCTGCGTGTAGAAGGCAGTCTCCCCTTGAGCTTCCTGATGTCTCTAGCTCTGCACAGTGCATAGAAGCCACTTCAAGTCAAGATGGATACCTTCACATAATCCAAGGTTCCTGTGACCTTCCCATATCCCCCTCTACCTTATTTCCCAAACAAACAAAATCCGGACTTGTTTTTCCTGTGGGCTCTTGGTAGCTAGTAAAAAGTCATGTCTTCATTCTGTGTCTTCCACCTCCTCCACAGCCACTCGTGTGGTTGGCTCAGGGCTCAGAGTGGACCCCTTGACAGTCCAAAACCCTGGTTCCTGGTCTGATACACAGCTCTGAGAGTACTGTGGCAGGACCGCCAGGAATGTCTTGCAGTGTGGCTATAATCGAATAGCATAGATAGGGCGACTGATGAACAGTTAATATAAAACATTAACATATATTAGTATAAATGAATTAATGGTTAATATAACTGATCTAACAGTTAATATGTGCTATAGGCTGGAATTCTGGTCATAGTGTAGGTACCTGCTGTCATTGTTAGTTGTAAAAGCAGAAGAGAAATTCCCCAGAGACAGGTCATGATTTAAACATTTCCCCAAGATCCTCTTGCCCCATGATTTCTTGGGACTTGTGACCAGGTCACTCCAATCTCTCCTTCTGTTATTTCTTATCTAGCTTCCCCCAAATCTGTATCTAAAATGTTCCTCTACTGCATCCTAATACAAGATTCTTCTCACTGAGCTTAGGTTTAGCAGCCAATCTGAGATGTTTCATCTCAAAGTCCTTAAGATGTTACAATCTGCCAAGACCTTCTTCCAGTGGGTCATACCCACAGGCTTCAGCTGGGACACTGGTTCGATGGTAAACACAGCTCTATATACTACTCTCCAAACTATATCAATCACCACTCACATAAAGCTGCTGCAACATGCTGGACCTTGTCTTGTTTTGACACGGTTCTACGCGCCCTGCAAGTCCTTTTCCACACAGAACTCTTTTGAGGCAACACTTCAAATCACTGACCCTTCCTCGATTCAGTAGGACCAGCTCCAGCTTATGTTTTTGACCAAATGCTACACAGCCTGGATTTCTGAACACATGTACTCCTAAGTCTGTACCACGCGCCCCAACAATAAGCTATGGGTCTCTGATTTACTTTATTTTCAGTTACTAATTTAACCTCTAAAAATCATATCCATCTCTCATTCACTCATCCACCCACTCAACATTAAATTTAAATACACATTTCTGGGACTAGAAGGATGGCTCAGTGATTAGGTACACCTTACCCTACACCCAGATGGTGCCTAACAAGTGTCTCTAACTTCAGTTCCAGGGGATCTGATGCCCTCTTTTGACCTCTGTGGGCACTTGGCATGCATATGGTATACATATGTGTGGGTAACAATTCATATATATAAAAATAAATCTTTTATAGAAACAAATTTCCAAACAAGGGGCCAGCAAGATGGCTCAGTGAGTAAGGGTACTTTGTTACCAAGCCTGTCAACCTTTGAGGTTAATAACTAGGATCCTTACACACACACACACACACACACACACATTAAAAATTTTTAAAAAACCCTATGAACAAGGCTGTTAGAAAGAAGGAAAAGAGAGAGAGAGAGAGAGAGAGAGAGAGAGAGTGTGTGTTTTTTCCTGTTGTCATTTTAACAAACAAGACAGGCAAGAATGATCTACCCCAGCTCTTTGGCTGATGGCTACCTCATTGAAGGAGGAGAGGTTAAGCTTCTTGGCGATAAATTTTTTCAGGTGCAACACAGTTGCTTGGGCTGAGCATCTGATCCACTTCCGCTTGAGGCCACGTAATTTGCTGCTGTTGCATTCCAGACAGATGCTTACCTAGAAGAGAAAAGATGGAGGTCAAGATTGCCACTCTCAGACTTCTCCTGGATGAGCACTAGCTCCTATGTCTATGAGTACTGGTCTTTTGAAATCAGAACAACACTGTAGAAGAAGTTTTAGCACAGTTATTTTATACCTCCTTTAAAACCTCCTTAGAGTCTTTGTAATGCTTCAAAACACCCTAGACTGTCAATTCTCATCTTCTTAACTTATAGTCACTCAGAGAGTTATGTGTCTATATTTGCCAAGGGCACTGAGTCTCCGTTCTCACGTTTGCAAATGGCTGTCCTTGTCCAGACAAGTCCTGTACTGAGCAAGGTATGTGAGGGAAATAGAGGAGTGCTCTTGCCCCAGAAGGCCTGACACCCAGAAGGGTGCTCTGCATGTGTCCTCAGGCTCAGAGTAATGGTGTGGGATGCAAACTTACATGTGGAGTTAAGTGTTGGATCAGCAAGTCAAGGGCAATGCAAATGGGAATCTGCTTCAGAGAGACAAAGCTTTATCCTAGGACTGCAGAGAAAGCCCCTCCTCTAACACAGGTTCATTCAAGCATCTCAAAATTCAGGTACAAGAATTAAAAAGGAAATTATCCAAGATGTGCCCCATAAGATCCCAGTAGATACAAAAGTAAAAATTAAACATAAGATACTGAGTAAAGAACATTATACAGGCATAAAAACACAACATAACTTCTAAAAATAGCAAACATATTCATTGAAGCTAAAAACACCATGGGTGACTGAAACTGAAGATTAGTCTTAGCTCAAGACAAAAAACCTTTCTCAAATATCATTTGAGGAAATTACTGTAGGGGTTGGTTTGGTGATGCTTGTATTCAGTTCTGTACCCCAAGATCTGGTTGCTCCAAGACTAGCAGATCCTCACATATACCAGTCTTTATTGTATAACCCTCATCCCCCAATTTTAAACTATTGGTTAAACTGGGGAGAATAGAGAAAGTTGAAGTTTGAGTTACCAGGCTGGGGGTTGAAGTTAGGGACCAGGGTGGAGGAGAGGGGAGAGAAAAGGAGTACAATGGAGAGAACAGGAAGGATCCATTGGTTGTGATGGACCAGCACTTATGTTCCAGAGTGAAATGCCTCCCCAGGATGCCAGACTGCTGGAGCAGAAATAACCCAGAGATTTTCAAACAGCAAAGTATTTGGAGAACACAGTTGAGGCAGTAGCCAGACTTGCATTAGAGATCTAGATTAGGGGCAATCCCCCCAGTAATTGCTCAGAGCTAGAGTCAACCCATGGTCCAGAATGGTCAGGGTTTTGCTTTGCCTAGCTGTGGTCCCAGAGAGGTAAAGACCTTTCTGTCATTGAATGCCAGTAGATGCTCCTACCCAAACTAGTGGGGAATTCAGAGGGCACAGACCAGGAGCACACACAGGAGGCTAGGCAGCTTGTCTTTTCACTGGTTCTTTTCTTTTCCTTCCTTCCTTTCTGGTGGGGGGGGGGGAGCAAGAGGGGGGAGGGGGAGCAAGAGGGGGAAGAGGAAGAAGAGCAAGAGGGGGGAGGGGGGCAAGAGACAAGAGACAGAGAGTGTGTGTGAAATTTAGGGCCTTGTGCATACTAAGCAAGTATTCTACTACTGAACTACATTCTCAGTTTTCTTAGTTTTCAATCCTCTTTCCTTGTGATTACCAAGACCAGCACCATTGAACTGAAACCTTTGCTTTACTGGGACAATTGATGCTGGTCAGTTAAAAACATCAGCTGTGATTAGTAAGAGACCCAGCATCATGGAGGCAAAATCTTCCTCAAAGTATTTCCTCAGGATAACATGCAGAAGCCACAGTCCACTGGGGAGGGGGGATGAAGGCTTCACATTAAGCTAGTAGCAGAATTTAGCATATAATGTAGAAGTCTCTCCCACATGGTACTGTTTTTTCAGGCACGTTAGGGTCAGAAAGAACAACTGAGGCTTGGCACAGTATAGCGGGGTTGGAGTCTTCCTAAAGACAGGTTAGGCTGGAGGGGCGGGGAAGGGAGGGGTCACTGATGAAGTTTACTGTCTGTGGCAGGATTGGAGTCTTCCTGATGGAGCTGTTGGTGAAGGTGCAGCCCCAGTTACAGCAGAGACCTGAAACTGGAGATGCCGGGTCTGTGGGAAGATAACCAAGGACAGTGGCAAGTGTGGAATGGAGCTGGCCTGCACCTATGAGACAAGCTGTATGTGCTGCAGAGCCAAAGAAGAGGAGCTGCCCAAGTCCTCTGGACCCACGAGAGCTGAGCCCCAGATGACAGGCAGTGAACTACAAGAGTTTTACAACTACACTGCTGGACTTTGGTGTTCCTTAAGTGTGACTATAATTTTACAGTAGTCCAGAATTAAGACTTTCAAAGAGACTCACTGAGTCATCTCTCCAGTCTCCAAGACAGTGAACTTTTAAGTAATGAAACTTCTTAAACACTGTGGAACTTTAAAGTTATTCTGTATTTTATATTCTGATAACCAATGTGAGATCCTGGGACAAATGAAAAAGAAAAAGCTATGGCATAATAGTGATATGTTTATTATGTCCAGTTGACAAAGAGTAGACTTATTATGCCTAATCTTGATGGTCTTTTTGACACATATGGGAAGAGAGAACCTCAATTTGCCTGTATCAAAGTGGCCTGTGGGAATGTCTGTAGGGCATTTTCTTGATTGCTAGTTGATGGGGATAGGCCCAGCCCACTGTGGACAGTGTTACCCAAAGGAGGTGGTCCTGAGTTGTGTAAGAAAGCTACACAAGCAAGCCAGGGGAAGGAAGTCAACAAGCAAGGGTCCCCTGAGGTCTCTGCTTTCGTTCCTGCCTTGAGATCCTATCTTGGTTTCTCTTGATGATAGACCATGAAGTGAAAAATGATCCAAACGCCTTCCTCCCTAAGTTGCTTTTGGTTATGTTGTTTATCACAGCAACAGAAAAGCAAAGGAGAACCTGGACCCTGGAGAGGCATGGACTCACTCCATGCAGAGATCAGACGGGATCTCTGATCACCAGGAAAAGGAGAAGGAAAGTACTAGAGTCAGAGCAGGGTGCGCAGGTGAACACTTGAGAACTCTTCTAGAGGCAGGATGGCCTTAATGTCTCCCCAGAACAAAGGGTCACAGGGCACAACCTGTCAGTGCCAGGTCTGCACCCACAGCACACAGAAAGTACACAGCCTGTGTGAGATCAAGAATGTACACAGAGCTTAGCTCCAAAGGCTAAACTAATACAAAAACAAAATTCACTTCTTACATATGCCTTAAGAAACTTGAATAAGTAGCATGATATAAAAAGGAAAAGGCAAACATTCACAACAGTCAACAACAGGGATTTTTTTTTAACTGTAAAATAAAGAAAACGCTTTGAACAATTCTATGCCAACCTACAGAAAACTGACATAAACAATACCGGGGGCTGGGCAAGGCCCAGAAATCCTCAAGAAAGGCTACTTGGTATGCGGCCCACAAGGTGGGCTCTGTGTAACCAGGGTGGGGTGGGGCAGGAGTACTGCTCGAGAGTTGTCCCAAGGCACCTACAGACAGTGTTACCTCTGTTACTGAGGCTCAGAATCAGCACAGCCGATGGGACCCAGGGCCACTGCAAGGTGCCTGCAGTGCCTGTTGCCCACAAAGGCAGTCAAAGTGGTCCTCTCACCAGAGGAATTCCATCATTCCAGCCCCGGATATATTGTCTATCTATCTGTCTGTCTCAGTTACTGTTTCTTCTGGTAGGGCCAAGATCACCCCACTATTTGCAGCTGCTACTCATGCACATTCATCTCCCAGAAAGCTGTAGAGTGACTATTTCTGGTCACCTTTGGCATCATGACTAAAGTCAGATTAGGGAAAGGACCTGTTTCTTCCAAGGACATCACACCAAGTTTTCTTGGTGGAGGCGTGCACTGGTTCTTCACGTATGTTCCCCACGTGCACTGATTATCACGTGCTGACCCAATCACCCATGGAACAGAGTAAGCTGTTTTTCGAGGACTGTCTGAGGCTGTGTGTAAGACAGCATTACCTAGGAATGACAGCATCTTTGTTCCTCGTTACGTGTCTCACTCCTGTTTCCCTGCTGCTGGGAGAGGACATCTAAGCACAGTGACAGTCAACCAGTCATGGCATTTCATTACTCCCTGTTTCATCAAAAGCATCACAACTATTAGAACTGACAACTCAGACAATACACTAGGAAGTTCTACAGACAGGGATACAGAATTTTACCAGATCCTCCTATGGCACTTCTGTGGTGATCTATAATATATATATAAAAACTTGATAACGTGGCAAATGAGACATGGATAGTCCTCGACATTGCATGCTTATTTCCCTTCGCTTTGCTGATGGGTCGCTTCCCTTGGGGGAACAGCAGAGAAGGTCCGAAACCACTAATAGTATTTGCAGAGGCTGTAAAAAACAAAATCTGATTGTGGACTGTAATTCTGTATGTTTGAAATGCTTTACTGTCAGCATGTGTTGCTTTGATAATTAAAACAAATAAATGAGAGGAATATAAAGAAAAGTTAAGGAGTTAATAGGAGGAAAACTTTATGGTGTTTGATCCTGTTACATTTTCAGGAAACACTGAAGTATGCAAACATAAGATAAACTGATGCCAAAAATTCACAGAGGAGGTGTTTTCACCTGCTCATCACTCCTGTGGTAATCGTTGTCCTCCTCCTGCTTCTCTTCTGTTGTCTCTTTATTTGAATTGTCGTCTGCTTTGGTTTCACCTTTTAGCACAAACAGAAAATGTACAGGTTGAAATATCTCTAATCCAAAATTCAAAAGTTCTAGTATATAAAACTTTTTGAGGTGTAAGTAGAAACTGTCATAAAGGCAGGATTAAAATATTATATGCAACTTTTCCAAAATGGGGGAAAAAATCCAATTCAGAAATACTTCTGGCTCCAAGCATTTTGGACAAGCAAAGCCCATTTGAAAACACCATATTATAATATTTTTAAAACCTGGCAGTATACTAAAAATGATGTTGACATTTACTCTACTGAAAGCATACATACAAGGAGCTGAGTGACAGCAGTTAAAGCCATTCTGCATGTTTGCTAGGAACTAAGGAACTCTGGGGTATGAGGCCCATGGCTATAGCTGGATGAGGCAGATTTAGGATTTTGTGTCTTAGGGCACTCAGTGGATTTTTAGATTAGTGTGCCTTAGGGGGCCCAGAAGATGGAGAAAGTGACAAAATTGGTAAGGACATCAGTGACAATCCCCAGGACCGCTCAGCACTTACCATAGCAACCTACTTCTCTAAGAAGCCTGGTTCATGGAACCTCACTTTTGAACACATACACAGGACCAGATTCCAACTTCCATCCTCCTTACCCACTCCCACCCAGCCTAGTCTGGCTCCCAATGGGACCTAGGCACCAACTCTCCTTAGGCTGTTAAGCATATACAAGGTGATCTTAATATTTCTCAGGAACTTATATGGTTCTACTAGTAAAGTGCCAGTACTTAAAGATTTTAATAATTTATTAAATACTGACTTAAAAGCACCAATTAAGTTTATGGTCAAATCCAACTGGCATTTGTTTTTTTTTATTGTAAAGCAAAGTTAGAATCTTAAGACTACCCACCACGTTTTCTCCTTAGGCCCTCTGTCCAATTCTGTACTCTTCCACATGACCCTAGGCATTTTCTAGTACCTCTTGTACTCTTAACTAACAGGTCCAGCTACCAGAGTTGACGAAGAACCTTTTCAGCAACCATCCGAAAATGGTCACTTTCTGGAAAAACCACCTAAGGCATAGCGCTCTGTGAGGGAAAGCTTGATAAATGAACCTCTGAATTGCACCGTGGCTGATGCAGCTACTCACCATTGCGGGGATCTAAGTGCTGTTTTGCTGAGCACGCCTCCCCCTTGATGTCACCTGGTACCTCCATGCCCAGTTTGTGATAGAATTCCCTCTGCTTCCTCATTTCCGCTATTAAGAATGAAGACAATTTTAATATTCAGTAGGAAAGGACTTAAATAGTAAAACTGTTCACTAACATCACATGAAGAAACTTGCAGATTAGATGATGAGTCTGAAGGATGCTACTAGTAAGGAAATAAGCACAGGTCAGGATGGGAACCTTAATGACCATGCTGCAGTATTCAAGAAAACTGAGACAGGACTCGGGTGGAAAGAACTGGTGCAACAAGACAGGCTCTGGAGCTGTAGGGATAGTGCTCAGGACTATGACCTAACCTCTTCGGCCCTCTAGGTGGTTTATTCATTACCCAGAGCAGGACAGATCTTAGGGAAGCAGTTTGAGGGACTCCTCAGAGTAGGACAGACCCTGAGGAGGTGGCTCAGATGACCCCTCATACATCATCATTGACAATGTGGTTGCTAGTAAAGTCCTATATCCCACAAACCATTTTGGCACAGGCAGCTTAGCCATCCACACATGCTGCCGAGTGCTCCTACTGTCCCTCTAGCCATGATGGTCACAAGCTGCCATCAAGTGCAGAAGAGCTCTCACTAGGCTGAGGGCAGGAAATGCACCTGAATGACAAGAACAGACCCAGAACAACCCTGTCCTGAAAGCCTGTATTTGTGTGGCAAGGTCACTTGGTCACATCACAAACTACAGCAGTATCCAGTGGCCATGTCTGTCTTGTACTGAATGAAGACTGCCCCCAGTGGCTATGGGCAGTAGTGGCCATGAAAGAAATACAAGAAAAAGAGGAAACAGAAACCTCCAACCTACAGAGGAAGTTTATTCTTGAAGACAGACATCTAGTCATGAAGCTCTCCAGGGCTTCAGATCACTGTGTTTCTAGGTACCATTAGCCAATAAAGCAGCATGACCTGTCCTTAGATGGTCATCACACCCCCCACTGGCCAGACCAAGCTTATACCTTGTACTTAGAGGAAATAATCAATTACAGGAGATGAAAACAGCTTCTGACTTAAACAGCAAAAGTTCCATCCATGAGACTAACATTCAGACCCACATGATATGCACCAGATTCTGGCCACTGCTCAGAAAATACAGATGGCAAAGGAAGCTTAAAATGATTTATTCAAACCAAAAATCTATAAGTTAGTCTGTAAAAGATACTTTACATGTAGTGAAACAAGAAATACTTTGTTAAACTTTCAAAAATCTTACTTTTTCTTTTTTTTTTTGAGACAGGGTTCCTAGCTGGCTTGGAACTCATTGTATAAACCAGGCTAGCCTCTAACTCACAGAGATCTTGCTTTTGCCTCCTGAACACTGAGATTAAAAGCATGTGCGATCATGCCGTATTAAACTTTTCATCTGCACATCTGTCTTTTCCTAAGGACTGGAACCCTTAGAACCCTAGCATCTAGCCTGAACAGATGCTTTGCAAACCGTGACCGTACAAGTATGAGGATGTATAAGCTGTGCATCTGGTCAGAAAAGGAGCCCTTCTGCAGTGGAGGGAAGCAAGGGCTCAACTAAAAAGATGGCAGAAGTATCAGCTGGCCATGTCCTTGGGCCAGAGAGATGATTCAGTGGTTAAAGATACCTGCCACCAAGCCTGACACTCTGAGTTTGATACTGTGACCCACAAGTGGAAAGAGAGAACTGATTCTTGCAAGCTGTCCCCTGACTTATATATCCAACCACAGCACCATATACCAGGACACACACATGCATCCCCACATGTACATATACATACACAAAATAAATAAATGAAGAAAGAGGTTCCCATATACAATCGTATGAAAGGCAGTCCTAAAACCAGAGCATGGAACAGTTTCTGACAAAGGGAAGCCACCCAAAGTGGCCTCAAAAACAGCTGTGACCTGGACACCAAAAGCCCAGAGATCAATGATAAGGAACTCACCAAAGGCAGAAATAACTCAGCTTCTGACACCATGACTATTGCCTACTTCCTTAACTTTCACTTATCATAATTTCATAATTAAAAAGGATAAGAAAAATAAACACCAGTGTATGAGTGAATCAAATGTCTTTAAGGTTGACAACTATGGGACTCTTGGGAGGTGATTGGATCAGGAGAGTCCTAATTTCCGAGGATGGTCTGATGACAAGTCCTGGGAGGTGTAGAAGGCAGGGCCTAGCTGTACAAGGTAGGTCCCTGCATGCTTCTGGAGAGTAATTGTTCCTAGGCCTTCTTGTCTGCTTTTACTCCTCTTTCCTTAACACCATGATGTAAGCAATTTTGTGCTGCCATAACCTTCCACCATGATCTTCTTCTGCTTCACCATGACCCACAAATAATGGAACCAGATGATCATGGACTTAAAATCCTAAAACTATATGAGAAAATCACTTCTCTGGGTGATTTGTCACAGAAAAAAAAAAGTCTAATATGCCCAGTATCAGGTATATACAGATACAGAAATACCGCCAAGCACGTTGGCACAGGCCTATTAATTCCAGCACTTGGAAGGCAGATGCAGGTGGATCTCAATGAGTTCAAGACCAGTCAAAGCTGGATAGTTAGACTCTATCAAGACACAAACAAACAAACAAACAAAAAACCCCACTAAAACAAAGAAACAAACAGATACAGAAACATTAATTAGAATTGTTTTGGCATTGTATATCTAAATATATCTAAAATACATTAGAATTTTGCCAATGTTAGTAGTCTATCCTAAAGGCAAGCAGGTCAGTGTGTACGGACATCTTACTTGTAAACTGAAGAACTACACACAACTTAACTGCTGCATGACCAACACTTGGAGCTGAGCCATTTAAATTTGGTCTATAGTACATGAGTCTCCTCTGTCCAGCAGATATTCCTAGAGGCCGTGAATATTTCAGCATTGTCCAGAATCAACAGGCAGAGTAAATTCAACAGGTGTATCCTGGGACCAGTGTAGGGTCACTTACCCCAAGGAATCACAAGCAGCCACTGTAAACAGTACAGGTGGCAAGACGCATGTGCCATGATGCAGTTATGGAAGAGACAGACTATAAGACACAACTGGCTCAGGCTCTACCAGCGTAATGCCCACACACTCAAAAAAAGAAACACAGGATTCTCTTGGGATTTAGATGCAGAACATCATCGGAAATTGTACAAACATTCCCACTGACAACATTCTGCCAATGAGTCAACCAGAGTTAGGTGTGTCTGCTGGACCCACAGTGGGTGCAACCCACTGGGGAAAGGCTGAGTTACGCACACCAACAGCAAACCAGATTCTACGTACTCCAGCCCCACTCAGCATCAAGCTCCAGCTGGCTACAGGTTTTCTATGTAAAGAATCAAAGGAAACCTAAAGCTCTGTGACCAGAGGGCAAAACTGGGATGCTGATGCAAGTTCAGTAAATTTCCATAGCTTATTGTAGATGAAATTCAAAATTCAGTAACAAGGGACTGGAGATAGGTTCTGCAGTTCGGCCACAGAATACTCGTCAATCAAAATACAGTACTGACAATGAAGTATGTTCTTGAAAGTCTACTGATAAGAAAAATGAAATCTTTTGGGGGGAAACACTTATTCAACTGTGGTTAAAAGTTATTGCTTCAGTTTCTCACCCCATCTCTTTGTCTCACTGGCACTCGAGGCAGTTTTCCTCTGGAAATCCACTGGCTATGCTGGCCAGAGAAAAAGGCAGGCAATCTTCACTCTCTCTGCCATCTTCCAATTCCAATTCTGCAGTCTCATCCCTAACCCCATAGCAGAACACCTGCAGGGGCCTGTCTTCCTCTCTTCTCCCATCCACTGCAGATTCTACAGATCCTCATGGCAGACCCAACCTTCCTCCTTGGAACCCTCTCAGCCCCACCCCTTCTAGTCCATCCCCACTTACAAGTTCTACCCAGGGATCCCCAGTGGTCACACCTGACAAGGACTCAGAAGCACTCCCTATCAGGAAACCCATAGCCACCACACATCCTTAAGATCTACAGAGAGAAACAGAAATTGAATGAATGAATGAGTGAATGAGTGAGTGAAATGGAAAACCTACTCAACAAAGACTAGATGTCAACACCTAAAATAACAATTATTCCAAATCCAGATATACCTAGACATAAGCATAAAAACAATAATTCCTATCTTGACTTATTTTTTCATTCAGTAATGAGTTATACAGTTTCCGTGAGTTTGTAAGCTCTCTGTTGTTTCTATTGATGTCTAGCTTTAATCCATAGTGGTCAAACAGGACAATGTATCCCCACTGAAGCCCAACACCCTACTATAGTAGTCCTTGAGAAATGCTGAAGCACACACAAGGATTTCAAAATAGCCTTTATGAATATGCTCAACAATCTTAGAGATATTAATAAATCTATTACAATACAAACAAATGGTAGAATGAAATGAAGAAAATTGCTCAAGACATGAGAGCAGAAAAAAAGAAAACCCAAACTAAGGGAGCTGGAAATGAAAAATTTTGAAACAGGAATCTCAAAGGCAAGCCTCACCAACAGAATATAAGACACGGAAGAGAGAATCTCAGGCACTGAAGACAAGATAGAAGAAATGGATACTTTGGGTCAAAGAAAATTTAAACTGAAAAAAAACTCCAGGCATAAAACATCCAGAAAATCTGGGATACCATGAAAAGACAAAATCTACATATGATAGGGATAGAAGAAGGAGAAGAAACCCAGGTCAAAGGCACAGAAAATATTTTCAACAAAATCATAGAAGAAATTTTTCTTAACCTTAAGAAGGAGGTGCTTATCCAAGGTAAAAGAAGCATACAAAACATCAAATAGACTGGATGAGAAAAGAAATTCTCCATAACACACAATAATCAAAATATTAAATATACAGAACAAAGAAAGAATATGAAAAACTACAAGGGGAAAGTGACCAAATAACATAAAAAGATAGAACAATTAGAATAACACCTGACTTTTAATAGAGAATCTAATAAAAGCCAGAAGGACAGACGTTCTACAAATTCTTAAGAGACTAGACGGACTAAAATACCTAGCAAAACCTTAAATCACAAGAAATAATTTAATCGCAAGAAAGACATTCCATAATAAAACCAAATTTAAGCAGCATGTATTATCTATAAACCCAGCTCTTCAGAAGACACTAGAAAAACTTTCAACCTGAAGAAGTTAACCACACTGAAGAAAACATAAAGAATATAAAACCTAAGACCAGCAAATGAGGGGGTGGGGGGACCCAACCCACACCACAACAAAGTAACAGGAATCAACAAACACTGCTCATTAATAACTCTCACCATCAATGGCTTCAATTCCCCCAATAAAGACACAGATGAACAGACCAGATTAAAAAAAAAAACAAAAACAGGACCATTCCTTTTGCTGCATCCAAGAAATATACCTTAACATCAAAGACAGACATCAGCTCAGGGTAAAAGGATGAGAAGATATTCCAAGCAAATGGATCCAAGAAAACAAGTCAATGTAGCCAATAAAATAGACTTTAAACCGAAACTAATCCAAAGAGACAGGGAAAAATAATATAGACTCATCAAAAGAAAAGTCCACTAAGAGGATATTACAATTCTTAACATCTGTGTGATAAATACAAGGCACCAAAGTTCATGAAAGAAACATGACTACAGCTAAAATCACATACTAACCCTCACAGTGTGAATGAGTAATTTCAATAACCTAATCTCACCAACAGAGAGGCCATCCAGAGAAAAACTAAACAGATATGCTCTAGCTAACAAACTTTATAAATCAAACAGACCTAGCAGATATTTACAGAACATTTCACCCAAACATAAATGGATATACCTTCTCTGTACCTCTAAAATTGACCATGTATTTGGACACAAAGCAAGTTTCAACAGATACAAGAAAACTGAAACAACCCCATGCATGTTATCTGACCACCATGGATTAAAGCTGGGTATCAACAACAGAAACAGCAGAGAGTTTACAAACTCAAGGAAACTCAACAACTCACTACTGAATGAAAAATGGGCCAAGACAGAAATTAAAAACCTTTTAGAATTGAATGAAAATGAAAATACAACATTCCCAAACTTATGGGATGCAAAATGAAGGAAATTTTAAGAGGCAAGTCTATAGCACTAAATAACTATGAAAAAATTGGAGAGATTTCATATTATTAACTTAATGGCATACCTGGGAGCTCTAGAACAAGAAGGAATAATATCCAAAAGGAGTAGATGGCAAGAAATAATCAAACTCAGGGCTGAAATCAATAAAATAAAAAATAAAAATACAGTACAGGGGCTGGAGAGATGGCTCAGTGGTTAAGAGCACTGACTGCTCTTCCAAAGGTCCTGAGTTCAAATCCCAGCAACCACATGGTGGCTCACAACCATCCGTAATGAGGTCTGATGCCTCTTCTGGTGTGTCTGAAGACAGCTACAGTGTATGTTAACATCAATATTCTCTCCAAATTTATGAGGCTACAATTACCCATATATGTAAGCCATATAAGGACCCAACAAAGAATATTACAGACCAGCTTCCCTTATGAACATGCAAAGTTTCTCAATAAAATACCCGCAAACCAAATTCAAAAACCTATCAAAACGACTATCTACCATGATCAAGTAGACTTCATGCCAAAAGGGTACAGGAACGGTTCAACACAAAACCACATTATCATCTTGTTAGATGCAGAAAAGGCTTTTGACAAAATCCAATATCCTTTCATTATAAAAGTCCTGTAAAGTCTAGGGATACAAGGGACATACCTCAACATAACAGAGGTGAGTTATAGCAAACCCACAGCCACTATCAACCTAAATGGAGAGAAACTCAAAACATTTCTACTAAAATCAGGAACAAGACAAGGCTGTCCACTCTCTATTCAATATCATGTGGGAAGTCTTAGCTAGAGCATTTAGACAACTGAAGGAGATCAAGGGGATACAAACAAGAAGGAAAGAAGTCAAAGTATTTTTATTTGCAGACGATATGATAATACACATAACTGACCTTAAAAGTTCCTCCCAGAAACTCCTACAGCTGACACTTTCAGCAAAATAGCAGGATACAAAATTAACAAAATCATTGATCCTAGCATACAGGAATCTTCATTACTTGGCTATATGCTTATAAAATTGTATTGCAAATGCTTCTGAAGATCTCAGCATTTTATCTCGAGGTATTCTTTGTTGTTTCCTAAGACTAACACAGCCTATGTATCACAGGATGACAATGGAGAATCTAGAACTAAGACGTGGGAAATGAGGAAAAGGTCTGGGCCCAGAAGCCAAAACCCCAGCTATGAGCTCAAGCTGAGCAGCGTTTCAACTCACCTTCTTGGAGGCCTGGCACCAGCTTGTAAACAATGTCCTGCATGGTTCTGTCATGACTGCAAAAGAGAAGGAGGGGGTCATCAACCAATGTAAATACTATAATTATTGACATATTTAACAACTCAAGGTTGGGTTTTCCTTCTCGTTTGCAATGAAATACATGTGCTGAACTATATGTAGGACTTGAATTGATGCATCATTAAATTTAGGTTCTAGCAATTTGGGATGAGGTCACTCTGGGAACAGTGCCCTGATCCCCAGTCTGTTGGACAAAGGATTAGGCTCAACTTGTTGGACACAGGCAAACAGAGAAGTGCAGAACTACTTTCTCTACGTATGGTCCTATTATAGTTTGCTACTTTTAAGCATTCAGTATAATTATGTCAATTATATAATTATATTCTTGATTAAAGTGTTAGAGGATTTCTTAATTTTCAAAAGCTTTTAACTTCTAATCCTTACTCTATAAGCCTATATGAATCCAGTAACTAACCAATGACTACACTTCAACAAATGCACAGGAATCTCGCCAACCTAGACTCAGTCATGGGCAAGTACTAGTGTAACTGCAGCCATCTAATATCACTCACTGCATGCACCAACTTCTGGAAGCTTTTGGCTATGAGGCCCAACTACATATTGTCAGAGTCATATAGAGCTCCAGCTCTCCTTACCACTATCCACACAAAGGAATATGGTCCACACCTAGACCAGGATACACACAATCAGGTGCAAATTTAGACTTTGTAGACTGGAGTCTGTGCTGACTGGTTTTTGCCAACTGGGCACAAACTAGGATTACCTGGGAAAAGGGAACCTCAATTGAGGAACTGCCCCCATCAGACTGGGTCTGTGGCCATGGGTGGGGGTGGCATCTTAATTAGTGATTGATATTGGAGAGCCCAACCTACTGTATGCAGTGTCAGCCCTGAGCAGGTGATCAAACATTGTATGAGAAACCAGGGTGAGCAGGCCATGGAGATAAGGCCAGTAAGCACCTTTTCTCTGCGGTTCTACTTCAGTTCCTGCCCTGATTCTTACAGTGATGAAATGATACCTGGAAGTATAAGCCAAATAAACTCTCTTCTCCCCAGACTGGTTTTGGTTAGTGTTTTACCACAGCAACAGAGAAGCAAACTATGACAGCACGACCCTCCACGCATTTGATGACCTTGACATCTACCACACCCACCTAGCTTTTGCTGGAACTCACAGTTCCAGGACCAGAACTCCCAACACTTGGGTACCAGGCAATGACACCAGGCTCTGTCTACCTTGGGAGCCCAGGAAGAGGGCTAGAAAATGGGGGTAAGTGGGACACATAACACAGGGTACTTTTTGAGTGAAAGGTTCTCAAAATGGAGTTGTTTCTTCAAAATGAACATGCTCACACTCCAGGCTGAGAGTGGCATTTTCAACATTCTCTGCTAGGTCTCTACCACAGGCTTAGACCATCTCTGCTAGTCCTGGTTGCCCATCTTTTCACCCTAAATCCTGAAAGTAAACTGAAGCCAATAAACTCCTTTTACATAATAGTCAAGGGCCTACAGGTGTTCTCACTTGCTCCATCAATAGAGAGTCAGGCAAGAGGTAGGTGCAGGTGAAGCCAGGACAGGAGCACAGGACAGCACCAGCAGAGGGACCCTAGACTATTTCAGGTGGAATCCAAATACTGCCAGTGAGAGGGGGGCTAAGAGAGTTGGAGCTATAGCTCAATTGGCAGAATGCTTGCTTGCATTCACAAAGCTCCTGGTTTGATCCCCAGCATTCCATCAATGGGGTGCCATAGAACACACTTATAATCTCAGCATTTGCATAAAGCAGGAGGATGGGAAGTTCAAAGTTACACAAATTCCTGTATCAATTAAACCAGAGAGGCTAAGAGCCTCTCTTAGGTCAAAGGTTTATGGCAGGCAATAGCTGCTAACCAGCTCATAATGTAAGTCACAACTCTCAGGCCAAGATGCTACCCTGCTTCCTTTGCTTATCCAACACCTGGTCCATCGCTGTGCTGCTCCCCCAGTTCTCTTCTGTGTTTGCATGGCAATCTAAGCGTCCATGAGAGGCTCGGCCCACAGGACAGCTCCTTTGTGTTCTGCCTGCTATTCCCAGCCCCAAGGAAGTCCGCTTACCATCCCCTTCAGCACTTCAACTGGGGAACCTGCTTCTGAGCTCTACAGAAGTGCATACCGAAAAGAAAGCAGGTGACACAGCTTGTGCTGTTATGAGGCACATGAGGACAAAAAAGCAGAATAGAGCTGAAGTATAGGAAGGCACAAAGTCTACGCATAACTATGGTAGTGGGCTAAGGTGTACCTAAAGACACCATGGTGACAGAATTAAAAACCCACCACCATACAGCACTGGCCAGAACACAGAGCACAGAAACTTGGGGAATGGGAATGTGGACAGAAGTTCCCTAAATCAGATGTCACCCACCTACTCCACAGACGGGACACTGGCAAGGACTAAACACCAAGAGCTGCTAGACATTTCCATATGTCCACCACACAGGCCTTACACAAAGACTGTGTGAAGAGATGATTTGGCAATGAAGTTAGGAACACAGAAAGCACACTCTCATCTCAATACAGGAAATAGAAAAAGTAGCATTGGTAGTGTTGTCTGGAAGCCTGGAGAAGCTTCCAAGGTCTGATGACTCAACATGAACTGCTACGGCTCCCAGCTGGACATGTGACTTCAAGCTGTGCATCTCTTTCTTTTAGTTTATCTTCTCTCTGATGCCCTCATGCCATATGCATCTGTGGTTTCATTTCCTTCCCAGTGGCTCTTGAAGTCAGAAATTCCACTTATAGGCCCTTGCATCTCTGGCTGAAGTTCCAGCCTAGAGGCAAGTTACTACTCTAAAGAAAGGTAGGTCTGGGGTCTCATTCAAACTTTTAGTTTAAGAAAACTTAAAAGATTCCACTTGTTCTCAGGGTCCCCCAGGGCAAATGCTGATGGATATCCACGGTCATGGCCCTGGTCACCTGCAGGGTAGTATCTGGGGACCGAGAACAAGGTGGGCACTACCATGCAGATGTATGGACCATGGTCAGGGAGCACCAGCCCGCGCTCCTACTCACCCGATGTACTGTAATGGGTGGCTCTGATGAATCACGATCCGGCAGGTGGGGCAGGTATTATTCTCCTCCAGATACTTCACCAGGCAGCTCCTGCAGACTATCCAAAGGGAGAGGATGATAGCAACCCAGAAGGAAAGTTCCGGTTGGTACCACGTCCAGCCAACTCCAAGATGACTAAGAGGACACTTCCATAAACAACCTCCTCTACATAGCTCCTGACTTCTGAAAAGGGAGTGCCCTTGGATTACACTGTGCCACTACCATCTGTTACACAGTACTAGCCTAGGATCTAATGGGGAAGAAACATCAAAGAGTGGTTAAGTCACTAAGTGGCAAGAGCATGAGAATATAACTAATATTTTAAAAATCTATATTTTGAGCCGGGCAGTGGTGGCGCACGCCTTTAATCCCAGCACTTGGGAGGCAGAGGCAGGCGGATTTCTGAGTTCGAGGCCAGCCTGGTCTACAGAGTGAGTTCCAGGACAGCCAGAGCTATACAGAGAAACCCTGTCTCGAAAAACCAAAAAAAAAAAAGAAGCTGCAATTAAAAATCTATATTTTGGTCTAAAAAATGAAAACACTGTCTTTCACAGCAAAACTAGGTAACATTCAGTGCAACTGACTAATGCAAAATCGTACCACCAATTTCTAACACAATTAATCTCAGCCTAAAAGTTCTTCAAAAGTGGAAAACATTTTCAAAAATGCAAAATGTATAGGATGGAAATGATGTGTTCTGCGTTTCTAAATTCATGAACTCAGCGGTCTCTAGATGCTCTTTTTACAGCGTGCATGCCTCAGGTGATCCCTACAAAACATCTTCCAGTGACAGAGAAAATATAAGGAAAAAAAAAAACCAAAAACTTAGGGGGCTGGAGAGAGGGGTCTGTGGTTCAGAGCACTTAGGTACTGTTACAGAGGACCTAGGTTTGGTTTCTAGCACCCACATAATGGTTCACAACTATTCGCAACTCTAGTTCCACAGGATCCAACGCCTTCTGGCTTCTGCAAGCACTGCAAGTACATGGAGCACATACATACACGCAGGTCAAACACTCAAAGATTAAAACAAAAACAAACACCCTGCAGAGGCCCAGGCCTGATAGGCAGAAGAAGTAACATGCAATGTGCGCCCCACTGACCCTTGAAATCTCACCAATGTTTGACTGTTAAACAGAAACGACTTCACTTGAAATCTGAGAGCACAATCACCACCAGTGGCCAACTTGGCTTGACAGACCAGCAACAAAACAGAGTGGTTTTCCTTTGTTCAGCTTTCCTGAGAGGAGAGACCACCCTCCAGGAAGTTACCCACAAATCCCTAGTTTAAGGAAAGCTTTCCAATCCCTACTCAAGATCTTCGCTCTTCTCTTGGCCCTGTGGCCCCTGTGCCAGGCTAAAGCCCTAAGGAATGTGCTAGAGCCCCCAACCCATTCAGATCAGGGTAGAACTGGCAGTACTCACATGTGTGCAAACACTCAGTCACTGTGGTTGCGTCAATGAGGTAGCCGCTGCACAGGCGGCAGGTGATGTGGGCATTTATATCCCAGAGTTTAATCTTCCTGGTCAACATCTTTGGCTTCTGCAAGGGAAATACACTGAGGTAACTGTGATGACTAATCTGGGTTGTCAAACTATCTACATCTAGAATTAAATAAAAACCCACGGGGCTGAGATATACCTGTGAATAATTTTTTTTTCTTAATCATTTGAAGTGGGAAGACACAGTTTTAATCTGGATCATTTGAGGTGGGAAGATACACCTTTCATCTTTATCTTTCGAGATAGGAAGATTACTCTGGACCACAAAAAGGCATGGAAGAAGGAAGCTTGCTCTTCGTGGGCTTGCTCTCGCTGGCAAGCTTGTCCCTCCACTGGCACTGGAGTCTACTTCTTTGGGCTGTCAGTGTATACTGAAGACCAGCAGAGCCATCTAGCCCCATGGGCTATAAACAACTACTGGATTCTTGGACTTTCTGTTGGGAGACAGCCATTGTTGAACTAGCTGGACTATAACTGTAATGAATTCCATTCTCTCCTCCTCTTCCTCCTCCTCCTCTTCCTCCTACTCCTCCTCCTCTTCCTTCTCCCTCCCTCCTACTACTCCTTCTCTCTTTCTCAATCTGTTCTGCTTCTCTAGAACTCTAATACACCAGGTATGTTCCCTTCCTAGCTCGCCTTTTCTCTACCCATGGATGTAGTAGGTGTACTACTACATCCCAGTCTTTTTGTTAGACAAATGGCCATCCCATCTCATCTTATCCTATCATTGAAGAGTGACCCGCCTCAGATTTCAATGGTAAGTGAAGTTCGAACCTCAACTCAGGGACTGCCACTAGCTACTACATTGTCTACCAAGAAGATACAGAGTCCCAAAGAAGGTTGGATAAAGTCCTGTGGATCTAACCTAATCACCAGCTACTTTGACCTGAATCTACCATATGGCCTTTGAATATTATAGCTGATATCTGGGTCCAGTCCCACTTCAGGAATTTAGCCATCCTCATCTTTGTACTTTTTGTACAAAGTTAAATGTCCACTCAGTGCCTGAGGAAACTAATTTATGAGACATCCATCACCAAGTCACCACCTAGATCTTGCTTTGCTCCAGGCTCACCAACTGCCTTTTAGACACTGTACTCAGAGCTGAGCATACATGGCCAAATAGCCCCAAAGTCCATCCTGATCACAGTACCACTTCTAACCATGCACCTCTCCTAGACAACTGACCGATCAATACTAGACACCTACTGCACCCTGAATTAATGGTACTCTAGAGAGTATGTACAGAGTATAAAGAGGCCAAATTCTTCACTCACGAGACAGAGTTCAGACCTCCCTCCTCTAGATGGCAGGGCTCCTTGGAGGAATCCCAGACCTTACCTCCTCTGGATGTCTGCGTGTCCTTCCTCACTCGGTGGCATGGAGGCTTCAGGCCACCAAGTGGATGTGATGATCCCTCCTTACTCTGAGTTCTGGCTGGCTTCTGCACCTTCCTTCTGTCCCTTGTTCCTTTTCCATTTTCTAGCACAAAGAAAGCACTGTTACTTCAAAGCACACTGATACCAGTCCTACACAAAATCCCACATTAAACCCTTACTACATCTTAGATAAGTTCTACATATTAAATCATGGGACAGAACCCTCCAGAAATGCTGATCAAGAAGCACAAATAATTCCAATGATAGTTGCTAGAGAGCAAATTTCAAGGAAATATGAGGTGGCTGCCATATTGAGTCACAGGTAGCCAGAAAGGAAGGTAAGTTTCAGCTGCACTTACCTGTGAATGACAGTCTGGAATCGGGGCTACATTGTGAAGTCTGTGGAGAAACAAAGACAGGTGTCACCATGGGAAAATCTTGTCTCACCCGCTACCCTCTAGCGACTCTGAAGGACTGTTTGGTTAAACATGTCTGCATATTTACCTGCTTCAAGTCATCAAGTGTGAATGATAGTAAAGATACCTCAGCGGAGACACCGCCCAGATTTCCTGAGCCCTGGCCTAATCCAGAGTGAACACATAGCTAATGGTATAAGGAAGGAGAAGGCGGCTCCACTACTTGCTTTAGAGCCTGAGAGGCAGGATGGGTATCTGTAGAAGCTCCAGGTAACAGTGGACCTCAGGGTGACCTGAGAAACCCCACAAGGGTGATGAGCAGCACTTTGTCGGTCACTGAATTTGATACCTGCAGTATCTACATCCTCACACCAGACTAATTCTCTCTCCTAGTCACAGACTTGCCGCCCACTCAGTGAATATGCCCTGGGCCCATGGGGGCACTGTACCATACTAGGGTCAGTGGGCTAAGGCGAATGAGCCAGGTATTCAAGCTAGGATATGGAGATGGGCCGCAGCTAGAGAAATCCTGATATAGTGATCTGGGGCCTCCCAAGAACAACTCTGCAGGCACTCTGCTTCTTGACTAAGGTGCTCTGAGGGTCCTGGGATCCTGGCTGTGGATTCCTTGGTACTGCCCTTGAGTTCAGGGGTTTTCCCATGTGGAAACAGGAGACATTGCTGGTAAGGTAGTTCTAGTCTTAACTAGAACAATACCAAGACTGCAGGTATTTGTAATTTAAGGACTAATTACATACAACCTGGAGGCGGTGTACCCTAACATGTGCTTAAATGAACTTACTCTTAAATGCAACTTAGATAATTTCACCTTTAAAAAACTTTCCAAAACTTCATTTTTAAGAATTTTTTGTCTGTCTGTCTGTCTGAATGTATGTAATGTGTGTATAGGTGCCTGCAGAGACCAGAAGAAGGAATTGGATTCCCTGAAGCTGAAGTTACAGGCGGTTATGAACTGCTTGCTGAGGAGCTAAGAAAGGCACTTGGGTCCCTGGGAGAACAAGTGTGCACTCTTAACCACTAGGCCTTCTCTGCAGCCTCAGAACTGCAAAGGTTTATTGACTAATAAACCCGGGAGCCTTGTACCAAATGAAGAAGGGAAATGGGAAGGTAGAAAGGAATGAATATGTCCTATCAGATAAACCAAGGGAGGACTGACCGACATGTCAGAAACATTTAGAGGAAGAGGGGAAGTCAACTCAAGGCCAGGTCTGTATTAAACTAGTCCCTGCCTAGTATGGAGGTCACCAACCACTTGAAATTGCTGTCCCTTGAAACTTGGTGGCTCCTGTGACAGAAGAAGCAGAGTGTATCATTCATTGCTTTGAAATAGAGTTCCACTATGTTAATCTTGCCCTAAAACTCCTGTGGGCCCCAGGCTGACTTTAAAGTCGCAGTGATTCTCTTGCTTCAGCCTCTCAAGTGTTGGGCTTATAGGCGTAAGTCACTGCACCTGGCTTTCTAAGAGTATTTAATCACAGTGCTGGAACTGAAGTTGTGTGCGACCATACCTAGTTTACATATAATTTTTTTAACGACATTTGTATGAAATGATAAATTTCTAGGAGGGAAAAACTAATTTGAGACTAATAAGGTAAACCCAAAATATTCTCTACTATGGGAACTAAGTAAGTAGTCACAAAAATTTCTTCAATTAAAACTCTGGCTCTCTATGGCTATTATATCTGAGAGTAAATCACCCTTCCAGTCGGTAAAGTATTTAAAGTTGGAGCATGCTTTGTCTATCCCGCACCAGGTCCTGAGTGCAGATTCCCAGGACCATCATGCACAGCTAAAGAAAGGATCTCTAACTCCCTTTATGAAACTAACTAGTAGCCATACACCACAGTCTAACAAGATGAAATCCGGAAGGAAACTAACAAAGCTGTCTGACCCTAAGTCGAGCATCAGCCACCCTTATCAATCAGTATACAAAGGGAGAGTCAGTCACTCAGGATCAAGTTAGGTATATCCCAGGAATACAGGTAGGCAACAGTACAAGGGAAAACATCCATTATACCAAAAGGTAAAAGTAGAACAGCATATATTCTTCCCAAAGACATGTAAAAATGATTTGATAAATCACCCAATGTTATTTTCAGAAATTCTAAACAACTGTAAGGAAATAACCCTATTGAAGGAGACACTAACACGACTGCTCAAGAACTCAGAAGTGAGTTCTCAGCTCCACGCAGTCTCAGGTGGCAGCCCATGAGATGATAGGCCCTCACACAACAGCTGCTCCTTAGCAGTTAGGAAAATGGTGCTCTCAGCTGTGCAGGGCTCCTTGTAGGAGAAGAAAACTGTCCACAAGGAACATAACAGTGTCATTCTCATGGGACATAAAATCCCAGAAGGGTGAACTGCCTGCTATGGGCTGGCCAGCAAGAACAGCCCATGGGTCTCAAGAAGAGGCCTTGAGTCCCCACTATACAACAAAATGATGAAAAAAGCATCTTAAATTTTAAAACAAATGAGAGACACACTCCTAGTGGTAGGGTGGCACTGGATCTCACTTACTCATAATCCCTCAAGGACGCTAACATTCAACAGAGTATGTGATGCCATGTTCACATGCTGAGTAGGTCAGGGGTATTCATTCCTTTTCCTAATTAATTACATCACTGAGTTATGGGACTCTGTGATGAACTGAGAAGAACGTACCTACAACACATTAGGATTATGATGGGACCAGGGCTTGGCAAACTCAAGTTCTTGAGATGGTGTTGCTGCTCTGCTTACTGTCACAGGGCCAGCCGTGCCCAAAATACGACTAGGGATTTTAGGAAGAAACTTTGCCCACTTCTGCTCTAAGTGATGAAAGGAGATTCACTAAGGAGAAAATCCAAATTAAGTGAATTTCAGCTGCTCAACTTTATTACTAAACAGGAAGTATAAATTAAAAACCCAGTGAGACTTATGTGGAGACAGAGGAGTGTGCTGGTGCATGAGCAGTGGGCCACGTACCAAGGGCCATGAATGTACAGCATTAAGGGGAGAGGTTGACATTCTGTGGTAAAGGCAACACATACACCTGCCAAATGCTTTTCTGGAGGCTCCAGCACTCAGAAACCAGCTACGTCTCAGAAGCCCTACCATATCCAAGTGGCTAAATGGCCAGCCTGGTGTCCTCTCCAAGTCTTCTAAGAATCGCCTATTTCTGTTGCTGGTTACAATGCACATCATCACATCTGTGGTTACAAGAGCAGACAAGCATGTGGACATGGCCAACCATAACAACAGTGGGGTGGAAACTACTATGCAGGCAGGCAGGCAGGCAGGCAAGCAGGCAGGCAGGCAGGCAGCAGGCAGGCAGGCAGGCAGCAAGCAGGCAGGCAGGCAGGCAGGCAGGAGGTTGGTCACTAGTCTTCATCTATGGCAGAGTGGGAGCTGTGTGCTTTATTCCCAAAGACTGACACACCCTGTGCACACTTATGATTAGGGGATGGGAGCACAGGAGATTCATATTTCTATAAGCAAGTAGAACAGAGTTTCTGCTATAACAAGGCCTGGGCCCAGAACACTTCTGCCCACTCTGCACATGGCCTAGCTTGTAGCTTCCACCCAACAGCCTCCCCAGGGCTGGGGTTCATATGCCCTAACTTCAGTTAAGACCTAGTTGTCATAGAATCTCAATTTATCTCAGCTTTGTGATATGCAGAAATTTGGATGATAATTAAAGTACAGCCCATAAGATAGTTCTACACATAAAGAACTGCATATGCCTGCTGCCAAGCCTGAATGGCATGAACTTGATCTTTGTGACCTACATTGCAGGAGAAAACCAATTCTCAAAAGCTGTTTTCCAACTCCCACACATGTGCTTTAGCATGCCTGTGGCCACCATAACCCACACAAATACATGCACTAAAAAACAAGTAAAAAAATTTTTTTTCAAAAGTTTTTTAAGCTGGAAAAACTGGCTAGAGATACCTCAGGTGGTAAAAACACCCCATAGAGCCAGGCATGGTGGCACAAATCTTTAATCCCAATACTTGGGAGGTGTAGGCAGGAGGATCATAGGCTCAAGGTCATCCTTAGCTATATGAGTTACAAAAGACCCTGTCTAAAAAAAAAAAAGAAGAAGGAAGGAAGGGAGAGAGGGTGGGAGGGAGGAAAGAAGGTGTCCTCGTTAAAATCAGTAACACAAGCTGACTCTCCTAGAGATAAGATCTAGGTGGAGCCACCATCAGATCTGTCTTAGGCACCACTGATCTGATCAGATTCCAAACTGGTCTCCACAACAGTCCAGGCCTAATACATATTAATGAAGATAGTAACTTTTTCAATACGAATAGTTTCTAACAATTAAAAAACATAAAAAACTAGTCTTTTGCAAACAAGCGTTCAGCTGCTGACAATTGCCTTCCTCTTCTGCTCTATGACCACAACATGCTGTTCAGTATGCTCCATGTTGCCAGACCTCTTTCCTTCTGTGCTGACCTTTCTGTGGTAGCTGATTGTCATTAGTGGTATAGTTCCTACATCCAAGTAACTTCTGCTGTCTTCCTGCCTGCCTTCCTTGCCACTCCAGTCTCTTCCAGAACTTCCTGATATCTGTGGTCGTCTTGCAGAGGTCCCTCCCATAGTTAACAGCAGATGGAACATTCATTATCCTTCATTCAATAGGGTGTAGCTAGCCCTTGGCAGGTAGACAGCTTCCTACACAGATTAGAACTTTCCCAGAAGCTTCGTGCTGACCTTGAACACTGTACCCTCTGAGACACTCACAGTTATATGCCATTCAATCTGTGCTGAGACTAGGACTTCCTATGATCTGGTACTCCACCTGTATAGAAGTGCTTATAGTATCAGTCTCTAGTGACAACCACTGGCCTAGGGGGTAAACATAATCTCCAATGTGTCACCAAACACTGATGCTGAGGACGGAAGCCTGTCCAGATCTATGACCTCATCAACATGCCTAGTCTTTGGCTGACTGTGTTAAGGCATTTCACCTTACAAAGCCAGCCAGCAGGGGAATAAGTCACTAGCAACTCACCACAACCCATGGTGGCCATGGGTTGCTGATATATGTCACAAAGCAGAAATACTCCAACCTGAAATATTTTACTCCAAAGTCTACCACTCTGAGGATGTCAGTAGAACAGAAAACTCAACATCAGAATTTCATGGGTGTGTAAGAACAGGCATCAATCTAAGGTTAGACCTCTTTGAGTGTCAGGACAAGGGATAACAACACAGACCCAGACTTGCCTGGGCTGTATCAGAATAGGAACCAACCTAGCACCAGACCCCAGGGATCTATTCAGAAAAAACTATAAGGACCTTCTTTATGACAATTGTAAAATTCTAGAAGTAACTATTTGTGGGATATGCTAAGCCCTGCACCCTGCGGGTTTGTGGGATGGAAGCCAGGCCTGCTTCTGTTTAAGCTGGTGTTTCTCCTCATGTCCTGCAAGAGGTGGCCTACCATCTGAAGTTGCTCTTTGATACTTCAATGACAAAAGTGGTATGAAAGGTATTATCAATAGATATTATCAATAGAAAACTGTGTCCTGCAAGTGGGCATGGGGACCCCCTGTCCTAAACTGCAGGCTGCTGTCACAAAGCACCCACAGCAAAAGGCTTAAAAGCAACCTAAGTTTACTCCTCAGGACTGAGATCTGCATCACAGTATTGTGTGGCTTGTTCAGGCCTAACTCCCATGCCAAGTCCTCTGGGGCAGAAAGGATGGAAGAGCTCTCAGGATTGTTGATAAGGCTTATTCTGTCTTTGAGGACAGAGCCTCCTCCCTACAAAGCTCACTCTTCTCATGCAGTCATCTTTGATTAGGACTTCAACCTAAAAACCTGGGAGGAGTGAAAACAACATTGGGACCATAGTAGATGCCCACTGATTATAATTCTTGCGTTTGTGCTCCATTAGGATTTTTTGTTTGAGTTTGTTGTTTACTTTGGTACACACTTAGATTAAAAAAATCAAAAGGTGGCTGGTAAAATGGCTCAGGGTGTAAAGGTACTTGCCACCAAGCCTGATGACCTAAGTTCACTTCCTGGAACCCACATAAAGAAGGCAGCAGAAAACAAGACTCCACAAAGTTATCTTCTAACACCCAGATGTGTTCAGTGTTTCAGTATTCAGAAATACACACATAATTATAATTTTTTTTAAAAGAAGTAAAAGTCCTTAAGTAAGGACATTTGTGGTTATGTGTGGTCTGACCCCCATTCCTGGTTTGTAGAGAATGTCCTGAGGACTTAAACAACCGAGCTGACACATTCTCAACATAAAGCCACAAAAGCCACTGCTTATGATTTGCTTTAGGCTAGAGTTTGTTGAGAACCTAATACAGGCCAAGCCCTACCTGGAACCAGTTGACAAAGTCACTACGGAACTCCCAAACTCCCCATGTGACCTATGGGCCTCCATAAGGCCTTACGATAACCACACAGAACTCACAGGCCTTCTACCCACAGGCACTTCTAAGTCCTACAGGACCCCATGGCATCCAATGAGACCCACACAGCACACAGGGATTGACCAGACACTTGGGGAAAGTCTATAAACATGGCCTCATCATCTATATGGTTTTTACTGTAGAATTTATTGCTAAAATAGCAAAGTCAACCAAAGATCAATGAACTTTCAGAAAAAGTCCAATTAATCTCCATTTTTGAGGTCCAACAAAACACTGTGAGTTTCTCTTTAATACAACACACTGCCAACGATAGGCTGACAGAGACAGCACCTCTAGCAAGTGGGAGTTTGCTCAATTCAGTAGATAGTCTACAACAACAAAAGTGGGTTGTGCTTATTATTACCCCCTATCCTTTTGGCTATGTGAGAAGGTATGTGGCAGAGAAAAGAATGTTTTCTTATTTTTAAAGGGTTGATCTATCTTTGTGATTGACTAATTATTTTTTGAAGCAGGGTTACACTATGTTATCCAGGCTTGTCTCCAATCTCTGAGCTCTAGTGATCTTATTTCTGTCTCATGAGCACTAGCACAGATTATGGGTATATATTACTATGTCCAGCTAAATTTCATGATAATCAACTCACAGAACTAATGAATAGTTCCAGGTTTTTGAAGCATAATGTACTGTGCAGCATCCTTGCATTATGAACAGTAAGACTGTGAAGATAACAACAGACAACAGGAAACTGACCTTCAACCTCAATGTATTTCATAAGTAAAGAAAAATTACATCTTCAACTTTAAATCCAATTTTGAACATCAAACAAACAAGGCAGCAAATCATAAAAGGTCATTAAAGAATAACACAGGCCCCAACAAACATTGTTTTAAAACACAAATCAACTCTAATGATTCTAGCGAGTGACCTTGTGAACCTGAGGTGGAACCTCCCAAAGTCCAGAGATGACAGGGAGGTAGGTGGCCACCAGGGACAAGAGTATCCAGGATGACCTTGGATAAGAACTCTGATTCATCTTCCACTCCTACCCCTGACCTGGGCTGGGGAGAAAGGGCTCCTGTCTGCAGGAGGTCTCTGAGCATAGTATTCCCACAAGGAACAGATACCCCAATCTTTTCAGAACCCTACATCTTACTATTTTGAAAGTCGCCTAGTGCATGAGGCCCAATGTACTAGGAAAGACACTTTCTCCATATTATTTAAGATGGTTAAGAAAATCTAGAGGGTTGGCTTATAACTTCTTTCAGAATAACATGCCAAGGCTCTCAGAATACTGGAAAACCCTCCCTCACCCAGAGGTCAGATGCTCTGCCCCTATACCCCACTTTATCCACAGGGGTCTGTTTGCCAGAAGTTAACTACCAGGAACATTTTCTTTTATAACAGATGCCTCTTAAATAGGATACATGCATGTATCACAATCATCTGAACTTTTACAGTAACATCAAAGGAACCTGATATACCTTATTTAGAGGCCTTATTCTAACACACCATTCTACACACAACAATTTTCTGAGATAGGATCTAACTCTGTATCCCAAATTGGCCTGGAATTCACTACTGTAGTGCAGGTTTGCCTCAACTCAAACTCACTGCAATCCTCCTGTCTCAGCTCCTGGGCTGGGATTACAGGTGTGAGCGACCATGTTTGGATCTACACATAACTCTTAATTTGTTTATGAAATGTTCTAGGGTATGGGCCACATGACACTTAAAACTTGCTAAGTGTCTGGCTGACAGCAATTCTGCAGAGCCTGACCCACCTTCTACTGGCCTAACTAGTACCCTGGCTAGGGCTGGCCAGGAATCAAGTCAGGCCTGGGCTCATCACCTTCTACCAGAACCAGCATCTGACTTAGGACACTACATTCTAAGGTAGCTTGTTGTACAACAACATATAAATAATATAGCCCTTCAACACCATTCTACGTTTAAAAGTCCAAGCATAGAAAAATGAGGAATACCATCAAACCTAAACAAATGCTCTGTTCGTTTCTAAAATTTCACACAGCAAAATACAACAAAGGGTACAGCAAAATAAAAAAAAAAAATCAGAGGTAAGCTCTCAGTACAAGATTCCCAAGTGTAAGGACACTTGGCAAATACGACTATCCACTTTGAACCCAACTCAGCTGACACCCATGCTAAGAAACCTAGACTTGTTTTTCCCTGAGAAACCAAATCATGAAGTGGCTCAAAACGAAACATGGAACTGGCCAGCTCAAGTATCTCTTAGGAATCCAAATATCCCAGAGTTTACTCTCACCCTGTCTCCAGCACTTTTAAGTGCAGCCTGACGGAGCAGAACTTCCACAGAGCGACACACCCATGGTTGACCACCCCAGCTCTGTGTGGGAGCTAGGCCACCCCAGAATCCCCTTGCTTTCTCATCTTGAAACATATCAGGTTTTCAGTGAACATCTCCGTACCTACCCTAGTGTCTCCCACAACAGTAAAAACACATCTCACTTTTCCACAAATATTGTGTTCTCCATGATAGACTGACTGGTAAGATTTCAGAGAAGCAAAAACTCTTTCCTTTTTAGGGGTGAAACAGGAGTGCTAGGTGTTCATCTATTCAAAAGCCCCTCAGTCCTCTGCTCACTGACCTCACCTACTTTCCTACCTACTCCTGGACACCTACTCCTACTCCTCCCCACTGGACACTTAGCCTCTAGCCTCTCTACACCACACCCTCAAGACCTGCTGGGAAAAGAGGAGGGACGACGGTGAAGTACAGCCACTGACCTGGGGCCAAGACTAGGGAGAGGCACAGTCCTGTAGGGGCTTGGGAGAGCAGGCTAGAGACAACTTGGAGGCTGGGGCATGAAGCAGCAAGTACAGGGCATGCCCTTGATACCCGAGTCCTTAGAGCCCAGCTGAGCTCCAACTTTGCCTTGCAACTATCCTAAGATCCTCACCCACCCTGTAACATCAGGAAGCTAGGGGACTTGTGGGAAGTACAGGGTTTGAACCCTTGGGCTCAGACAACTCAGGAACCCACATGTAAGCACTTCATAGCAAAGGTCCTGTGTGGACTGGGAAGATCTAAACTTCCCAATGCCTAATAATCTTTTCAGCAGAGTTAGGGGGTCGATTTCTAGAGTCCCCCTAACTCTAAGGCCCTCCCTGCCTTAAAGTTCCAACTATTATCTACGTAATCCCTGAGGACCATCCTCATGGTTCAGCTCCAAGGCTTTCATTTTAAAGGGACCCAC